>OZ012738.1:207463428-208063428 GCA_963859935.3 Lathyrus sativus | reverse complement strand
GATCTAGCTAAACTAAAATCAACAAGATCAAGTATTAAACTAAACATCATTTAAAACCTATTTAAAAGAAAAATATACTAAAAATGCAAAAATAAAATAAAATGCTAATTTTATTATATGACAATTTTCTTAACAGAAATAGGAAAAAGATGCAAAAACAACCACTTAAAAATATGGAATTTTCAATTTGTTATGATTTTTCAAAGAATTAACAAAAATGAATGAAATTAAAATGATTTGAAATGAGTTAGATTTGGTTAGGGGTGCAGTCAGTAGTTATTTAAGTTGAAAAATGGATGATGGGCCCAGACTGGGGGTGCGCATAGCAAGGCGCGTCTGGGCCCAGTTAATCAGAAAACACAAAAAGAAAATAAAAAAAAGAAAACGGTGCAAATAGTAACTATATTAGTTCAATTGAGGTTGGGCCTGGATATTGGTGGTGCGAATAGCATTCTCAACTTAAGCCCGCCAGAGGGTTTTAAGTGAAACGGTGCGCTTAAGGCACCCAGCTTCCCTCCAAATTCAACTTCAAATCGTGGCCGTGCGATCACATTCTCAGTCAACATGGTCTTGCTCAATCCAACGCCTCCCAGTTCGTCTTCTCCAAATGCCACTTAGGGTTTCAGAAATTTGCTTCCATGCACGAATCTTCACCATCATCGTGCTCTCTCATCTCTCAACTAAATGCTCTCATCCAAAAACCAAAACTGCCCTACATCTTCTCCTCTACACAACCATGGTTTCAGTTTTCTCTAAAACTCAATCTAGAGCCAAACCCGATAGGTAGAAGACCTTGGTTCCAACACTTTACACTGAGATCAACCTTGATGATTCTTGCTAACTCTTACACTAATGTGTTCTACATGTTATGCTGATCATTCTAATCTATCTAGCTAAGATTAACATGCCTTAACCTAAGTGTTCTAAGTCAAAACAGTTTTGGTGCTCATGTAAAAACCTCCATGAAATTTAGCCAAACTCTCCAGAATTATTCCTCTAACTACCTAGGTCATTCTTATCCTAACCAAACTACATCATGCTAACTAAATTAAGCCAATTCGATGGAAATACTAACCTGGTTTAAAGTTGAAAACAGATGGAGGAAATCACCACTTCAAGCTCAGCAATGCTCCAATGGTAATCAATAGATCAAGATCTTGATTCTGTATGCAATTGTTCTTGCTTAAACACCTTGGATTCTTGTAACCAATTCCTTTTGCAATTTGGAGGATGAACTTGGTAGCACACGAATTCTACTTCAATTCAACCAGATCTTGATGGAAACTTGCTCTATGTTGAATGTAGATGATGATAGGATCAAGAATTTTGAAGAATGATGAAGATTTGATAGAGATTGGAATGAATTTGCAAAATTGAGGAATGAGATGTAACTATGATTTTTCAACCAAATGAATCACCAACCAATGATTGGATCCACTCTTCTCAATATATAGATGCTCATGGAACCCTCTAGAACTTGTTAGAAACTTCTTGTGCACAAATCCCTTGTGTTTTGGCATGTGTAACTTCATACATAAGCAACCAATGATAACTTCCAAATTCTGAACTAAACTCAAAAATCTAATATTGCCAATCATCTCAAAACATTCTTTCCAATCAAAATGACCTATAATTTCATCCCATTTGGACATGGTATGGAAAATCTCATTTTTAGGTCACTTTTATTCATTAAATTCACCTTTTAATTGACCAAATTTGGAACCTTGAGCTATGAGCATTTCCAAACTTTCATGATCACTTTTATAGACTCAAAATGTCATTTGGAGCAAGTTTGATGTTGTGAAGTTTTTCATTTGAAGCTTCCTTGTATGAGTTTTGGGCATAGGCTTGAAATGACCTGTAATTCTCAAATGACCAAAATACCCTTTGCTTGCCAAGGCCATAAGTAGAGTTCCACAAATCATATGAAGGCATACCATACCTTTCTAGAACGCTATGACAATGAGGAACAACTCTAATGTTGACCAGAAATCCATTTGAAATCTCTTTGAGGGGTAAAAGTTGCTTGGAAGACAAGTAACTTTCACAGACAAAATTTCAGATACCTCAGATGACCTGTAACTTGCAAGGACCATAACTTGAGTTCTATAAATCTCCTTGATGTCTTCCACCACTAAAATTAAAGGTCTTGAGATCCTCTACAAGTTTAATGTTGGCCAAGGATCCATTTGAAGCTTTAATTTTGAATTATCTTGCTTGGAAGTTTGACCTAAACTAGGGGATTTTACACAGAAACCCTAATTTAGAAACTCCTCTTCTTCTTGATTTCTCTTGATTTCTCCTTGGCACAACACCACATCCATATCTACATGTCAAATGATGAACCCCACATCTCTCAAATAGACCTTGATGCCTTTCAATCAATCATTTGACCTAGGGTTGACCCAGATGAAACCCTAATTGACTGTCTTCAACTACAACTCTTGTGATCACATCAATGACTTGTCTCACTTTCAAAATGACTCTCCATGTCTTCCATGATGTCTATATACACTCCATGACCTCAATTTCTTGCTCATAACTTCTTTGATGATCTTCAAATACCCTCAAGATAGGAGATAGATCCACTGTTTGATCCATTAACTTCTCTAGGTTTCCATTTATTTCTGATGACTTGGATAGGCTTGAATTTGAATGAGAACCTCTTGATATGCTCATAGAGATAAGGATAATACTTGGTCCCTTGTTGAATGACTTGTTATGCTATGCTATGCAAATGATCAGACTATGTACATGACTTTATATGCAAATGCTAATGCAATTGAAACATAGACCAAGTGAAGTAGGTTGAGCAAATTTTAGGGTGCAACAAAGGGCACCTTTGCAGAGAAGTGAAGATCATTCTCCACGCGTTCAAGAATGCATGTCAAAACTTTAGAATTATCATAACTGCATGAAACTGTTTGACCTCCGGCTATGTTTCGGCTTTTGAGGTTATTAGCAGATAAAAACAACTCGGGATGACAATCTTTTTCTGTCGCCATCACGCCACACTGGATATCAGCATCAACACTGCATATGGAGGAACCTGGCCTGAGAACTAAAGCTTCTGATTTAATCTTTTTAACATAATCTTTAGATTCATCAACAGTCGATGGAGGCTTAGGATGAGACCAATATTTCCTCTTCCTCCAGGAAAATAAGTACTCTGATACTGTGTCAAAAAAACACTGCATTCCACATGACTTGCAAGCAATAGTCAAAAAGTGCTTTACGAACAACAGAATATGACCACCAAAAATTTTCAATGCTTCCAACTGCCTTAACACTCGTTGAAGATGGTCTAGAAATTTCACGACAAGCCTGGTCGTCCAAAAAATGGGAAGGTGCAGGCTCACTAGGAGAAATGGAAGTACCATTGTTCATCATTTTATTGTCCATCATGCAAGTTTCAGAAGTTTGATCAGAAGACTCGAGCTTTTGGTTCTTGTATTTCTTTTCATTAACAAATTCCGAAATGATATCGCCAATAATCCCATCTAGCACAACTCTTCGGGCAGCTTTCATTACACCCATGTGCAATTGGGAAGAAATGTCTTCAGATATTTCACAATTTAAGTTCATCACATCACCAACTCCATTGATTTTGGAAGCTGATCCACAGATGGTTCCAGATATATCTCCCTTCAATGCATTTACAGCAGCCAACAACACAAAGTTTCCATACTTATTGTCAAAATGGGAGATCACTGTTGAATCTTCAAGATATCCATGGTGGTTCCAGGAAATCAATTCTGAAATGGAATGTGGCCCTTGTTTCATAGCCTTTTTATCCTTATAAAGCCAACAACATTCCCCTCCTGACATCTGACAAGAAATAAACCTCCTGAATGCCTCTGAGTTTAAATTCAAGTGATTGGATTCCTTAGTGTAGAAACAGCATCACATAAGAATGTTATAACAAACAAAGTCAAATTATGTAAAACATCCACCTCCAATAAATTAACAGGGGAATGCTCCCTTTGATAACCTGGTAAAAACAAAAACCATGCATGTATTTCATGAACGTTCCCGTCAAAAGCACCAGTACTGTACATAGCTACCATGGCCAGCCGGTATGCCAAATTCCTTTCCTTTTTTATTGGTGAAAACATAAACAAATTAGTGAATGGCTGTAGATATTTGTACCATGGCTGGAGTTCTTATAGGAATTTCATTATCTGGACACCATTGAATGTATTCCATAAGCAAAGACAACAGTGGGACTTGCAGATGACTTGTTAACTCCAATGGGTTTTTAAGAAGACCTTTGAAAGAATCAAAGGAATAATCCAAAGTTAAAGGCAAACTCTGATGATAATATCTGAGAGCATCAAGCAGTTTAGATAGTAAGTATGATTCTGCATCTTTCAGGGTGCTAATATCAATGGAATGAAGGTCCAAACCCCATATTTCCCCAATGTTATTCTTGAGATCCTCTAAATCATCTGGACCAAACTTCTCATAGAACACTGCTTGATAAATCAATGAATTTCAACACAAGACAATTTGATCTTGAAAAATCACATTGCCTGAGAAAATAGCCCACCACCACGGGTATCTTATGATTGAAGCAAACTCTTGATAGTCTGACTAAGATGAGGTCAAACTTCCATTTGATTTAGACTTGAATGGATGTCCTTGCCATCAATCTCCTTGCAAAATCCTAAACACACAGAGAAGAAGAAGAAACAAGCAAAATTGCAAAAAATATTTTTGGTATTTTGGTTAGAGGTTAGTAAACAGAAACAAACATAAAGCAAGTAAGAAACAACAGGGGTGGGAGAACCAAAAAGTACGATCTTGTTTGTGTATGTAATGATGCAAATGAAATGTGGGATCTTAGGGGTAAAAATTAGGGTATTACACTATCCTATTTAGTGGTAAGAGGAAAAACAACATTTATAAAATAAATCTTTCAGAACTTAAAGTTCAAAATGTTAAATGCCTCTTGTCTGTTAATGAAGAGCAATGGGTCTGGCACAGAAGATTGGGCCATATTAATATGAGACGTATATCTCAGATTAATAAACTTAATCTTGTCAGAGGACTGCCTAATCTGAAGTTCACTTCAGATGCTCTTTGTGAAGCATGCCAAAAAGGGAAGTTTTCAAAATCTTCATTTAAATCAAAAAATGTTGTTTCTACTTCCAAACCACTAGAATTACTTCATATTGATCTGTTTGGACCAGTGAAAACTGCATCCATCAGAGGCAAGAAGTATGGATTAGTCATTGTTGATGACTATAGTAGATGGACATGGGTAAAGTTCTTAAAACACAAGGATGAGTCACATTCTGTGTTCTTTGACTTCTGCAAGCAAGTCCAGAATGAAAAGGATTTCAAAATTATAAAAGTCAGAAGTGATCATGGTGGTGAATTTGAAAATAAATATTTTGAAAAATATTTTTCTGAAAATGGCATTGCTCATGATTTTTCCTGTCCTTGAACTCCACAACAAAATGGGGTTGTAGAGAGGAAAAACAGAACTCTGCAAGAAATGGCCAGAACCATGATCAATGAGACAAATCTGGCAAAACACTTTTGGGCGGAAGCAATCAACACAGCCTGTTACATTCAGAACAGAGTGTCTGTAAGACCTCTTCTGAAGAAGACTCCATATGAACTGTGGAAGAACAAAAAGCCCAACATTTCATATTTTCATCCTTTTGGATGTATTTGCTATATGTTAAATACTAAGGAAAATCTGAACAAGTTTGATTCCAAAGCACAGAAGTGTTTCATGCTTGGATATTCTGAACGCTCTAAAGGCTACAGAGTATACAACACTGAGACACAGATTGTGGAAGAATCCATTCATGTCAGATTTGATGATAAGCTTGGTTCTGAAAAGCCAAAGCAGTCTGAAAACTCTGCAGATAGAGAAGTAGTCTTCATTGACTCTGAAGTCCCAGAAGCAGACAAAATTCAAGTGAAGGAACCAGAAGCAACGCCAGATGCTATTCCTTTAACTTCTCAGATGAATAATCTAAACATTTCTGAAGAATCAACTATTAGAGGATCATCATCCAGAATTAAAGCTTCTCATCCAGAGGATGTCATTATTGGAAAGAAAGGTGATCCTATCAGAACAAGATCCTTTCTAAGATCATCTTAAGCATCATTATTTAGACTGGTGTCAGAAATTGAACCATCTTCTGTAGATGAAGCTCTACAAGACAATGATTGGATTATTTCCATGCAAGAAGAGCTAAATCAATTCACCAGAAATGATGTATGGGATCTAGTTCAAAAACCACAAGGATTCAATATAATTGGTACAAAATGGGTCTTCAGAAATAAGCTAAATGAGAAAGGAGAAGTTGAAAGGAATAAGGCAAGGCTTGTAGCTCAAGGGTACAGTCAACAAGAAGGTATTGATTACACTGAGACATATGCTCCAGTGGCAAGGTTATAATCTATACGCCTTCTTATTTCATTTGCTGCACAAAATAACATCACTCTGTATCAGATGGATGTTAAAAGTGCCTTTCTTAATGGTATTATAGAAGAAGAAGTTTATGTCCACCAACCTCCTGGTTTTGAAAATGAAAAATTTCCAGATCATGTTTTCAAACTAAAGAAATCTCTATATGGCTTAAAACAAGCTTCTAGAGCTTGGTATGAGAGATTGAGCAATTTTCTTCTGGAGAAAAATTTCATCAGAGGCAAAGTGGATACAACACTCTTTTATAAATCAATTAAGAAAGATCTTCTAATTTGTCAAATTTATGTAGATGATATTATTTTTGGATCAACAAATATTATGCTTGGAAAGGAGTTTGCTACATGTATGCAGGCAGAATTTGAAATGAGCATGATGGGAGAACTCAGATTCTTTCTAGGAATCCAAGTTAATCAAACTCCAGAGTGCACTTACATACATCAGACCAAATATGTTAAAGAACTTCTGAAGAAATTTAACATGACTGATAGTAAGCTGGCAAAGACTCCCATGCATCCTACTAGCTCACTTGGCAAGGAAGAGGTAAGTAGGAAAGTAGACCAGAAACTCTACAGAGGTATGATTGGTTCTCTTCTTTATCTAACTGCTTCTAGACCTGACATATTGTTCAGTGTTTGCCTGTGTGCTAGATTCCAATCAGATCCTAGAGAATCACACTTGATAGCTGTCAAGAGGATTCTAAGGTATCTGAAAGGTACTTCTAATGTGGGTTTGTGTTACAGAAAATCTGATGATTTCAAATTAGTTGGATTCTGTGATGCTGACTATGCTGGAGACAGAGTGGAAAGGAAAAGTACTTCTGGAAGTTGTCAATTTCTAGGAAGAAATCTAATCTTCTGGTACAGCAAGAAGCAACCCACAATTGCACTTTCAACCATAGAGGCAGAATATATTGCTGTTGTTGGATGTAGCACGCAGATGCTCTGGATAAAGAGTCAACTAGAAGATTATCAAATTTTTGAAAGTAACATTTCTATCTTTTGTGATAATACTTCTGCTATATGTTTGTCTAAAAACCCTATTTTACACTCTAAGGCAAAACATATAGAAATTAAGCATCATTTCATCAGAGACTATGTTCAGAAGGGAATCATAAATTTAGCCTTTGTTGATACAGATCATCAATGGGCAGATATTTTTACAAAACCCCTTGTTGAAGATAGATTCAAATTTATTCTGAAAAATATTGGTATGGATTTTTGTCCAGAATGATATTTGTCAGAAGCAAATTTTTACAGATGCAAAAATGCCTAATGCTCTGAAGTACTTCTTCTGATTGCTTACTTATTCTGCTTAATATTTTCTTTGTGAAATTCTGAACTAACAATCCTTAGAAGATCTGAACGTTGGCTAACGTTTCATTTCTCAAGAGAATTCAGAACACATGCAAGCAAACACGTGTCACACCAAATCTGCAAAGGTGGCGTGTACATTACTGAAGAGACGTTTGAGGTGAAGTTTGAATAGTGAAAATCTTGATTTTCCCCCCAATTTGTCAGAAGCAATAAATGTTTAAAATGATTATTATTCTTTGCATTTAATGCTTGCTCAAACGTGCAAAAATTTCTGACTGATGGTATGCCTAAATGCTTTAGTATAAATACTTGACCTATCTTCACTTTCACACTTTTCACAATCTCAGAAAATTTTATGCATTTTCATCTTCTATTCTCTCTACATAAAAACCCTAAGCGTGTGACAAAGCAATCTTCAATGGCAACTTCATCATCAACAGCTTCTCAATTCCAATCTTCAATGGCTGCAGTTACTTCTGCAAACATGGGTGTTGCTCCTTATTCTCCTCCCAAAAGAACTCTTTTAACCCCTGTTGAAAAGTTGGAGGTTTTGTGTGAATCAATGGTAGAATTTGATTCACTTGCAGAAAATGGATTTGAGTTTCGTTCTATCATTGGTGCTCAAGGATGGGTTAAGTACTTTGATAGACTCTTTGGACCTGTTTACCCCCTCCTTGTGAAAGAGTTCTGGATCCATGCCTTAGTTTACCCTAAGTTCATCCTATCTTCTGTACTGGGAAAAGAAATCATTATAACAGAAGATCTGATCAGAAAGTTAATTGGATATGAAGAAACAGATGGTGTTTCCCACTTGCCAGCTGGGCGTGTGGATATGGATAAGGTGTATGAAGAAGTGATGACTGTTGGTCAAGCTTCTAACAAATTCAAGGATCTGAAGCCTGACTACAAGATCTGGGCCAAGATCTTCATAGGATGCATCCATCATATGAAATCAACAAAATCTCCAGACTATGTCAATAATGGACAGCTCTATTTCATGTATTGCCTCAGTCAGAGCACCAAGGTAGATCTTCCATATATTCTTTTTATGCATCTGTGGAATCATATAAATGCATCTAGAGAGTATGTGAAAGAAAAAGGACAGAAGATCAGAACCTGGATCCCTTTTGGAAGGTTGATCTCAGATCTTCTAACTGAAAATGGATTGGTCACTGCTCTGTACGCTGCTGGAGTTACAGAGGAATTGGAATTCATAATAGGAAAGCCTCTGAATGCCAAAAGTCTTCAGAGACTCAAAATAGTTGATGAACTCACAACAGCTCCCAAGAAGCTGAATGTGTCTGAACTGAGTAAGAAGAGGATTCCTGTAGATGATTTTCCATTATTCTTTGCTGAAGAGCCCAGACACATTGTTGTTATGTACATTGATGAATGTAAGAAGGAAGGAAAGCCTGTTCCTGCAAACGTAATTCAGCTAGCAAGACAACCTCTACCTGATGCAGAAGAAGAAGAAGAAGAAGAAGAAGAAGAAGAAGAAGAAGAACTACAGAGAAAGAGGACTCAGCCAGAAGCAGAAGCTGCACCTGCTCAGAAGAAGGTCAAGATTGCTGAGAAGCCACAGAAGCTCTTGAAGAGAAAAGAATCTGGAGACACTCCTTCTGTACCAGCCAAGAGGATCAAGATAAAAGGTACTAAATCTTCTGTATCTTCTGCAAATACAATTGCTTTAAATGATTCTAATATTAAGTCTGTTCCAAAACCACCCTCTACACAAACTACTTCTGTTACTGCTCCAAGTTCAAAATCACCACAAAAACAAACTTCTGTTCCAACACCAACAACAACAAAAATCACTCAAACACCAAAAGTCTCTGTACCACAATCATCTAAACCAAAAATCCAAATCAAACAATTTGTTCCACAAAAACAATCTTCACAGAAACAATCATCAGAACAACAACCTACAGAACAACAACCACAACCTTCTGTACAACAAAAATCCTCTGAACAATCTAAACAAAAGCAATCTGAACAACAAAAGCACCCACAAGAAAAACAACCAGAAAAACCACAAGAATCTCAACCAGAAAAAGCCTCTGAAAATCAACCACCATCAAATAACTCACCATCAAAATCATCTGAACCCACTGCATCTGAACCTACAAAAATAACTTCTGTTCAAATGTCATCAGAACCAATCACAATTCCATCTGATTCACCTATCTCAGAACAACCAACAAAACCCTCTGAAATTCCTTCAGAACCAACCAACACTTCTGAACCTCATATTCCCGAGACAGAAGTTCTTGATGTCACACCTTTAAAAATTGTGTTTCAAGTATCTTCTACTTCCTGCACACCAACCACCTCCTCAAACTCCTCAGAATCAGACATCCACCCAGACTTTCTAGTCTCTCCATCTCACAGAGACTCTGAGGTAAACCAACCTGAACCCATTATACCTTCAAAAGCTCCCATTCCAGATCCTATTCCCACACCTGCACCATCATCTGAAATATTGATTCCAAATTCAAACCCAAGATCATTTATATCTTGTGCCCAAGTTTCATCTCTATTTCATAATCTGGCTTATAGTTTCAAACTCAAAGACTTTTATGACAGAGTTGAACCATCTGACCCTATCAACCCTTTGAAACCAAAACTCACTATGACCCTTCCATCTGTGATTCTTGACTATATAAAATCCATGTCAGATGTAGGATCCTTAGCAACTATATCCTGTTCTGCAAAATCTGATAAAGTTGTTGCTTCAGCTCTACCAATTACATCTGATACCAATGTTGCATCTGATGAACCCCCCAAATCTGCCTTCCAAACCTACTCAAATAAACCTTTTGATGTAGTTACCCTTCACACCAGAGCAAAAACTCACTTGTTAAATGCCTTAATCAGATCCAAAGAAAAGGCTCCTGAAATACCTTTCATTCCATACTATCCTCCTCCTCTGATCTCCATCCCAAAATCAATTTTTCCACCAACTCCCCAACCAAAACCTGTAACTCTGGAAACTCTGTTACATCCTAAGCCCAGACTTAATGTTAATCATTTATTTCAAACTTTTTTGTAAGAAATACAGTTGTATTTAGGTACTGTTCAGAAGAAATGCTCAGCAATAATGGATGCCAAAGAATCTGACATCATCTGGAATGGATTCATCAACAGATTCAACTCTGTGGCCTCAAATCTGAAGAACATATGCTCTGATGATGCGAAGCTCAGATTTGTTGAAGCTGCAAGGACTCTATTCTGGACGGTCAAGAAATCTGATCCTCTGCTCCTCACAAATGCTCCTCCACCTTCAGCAGAATCTACTGACATTGCATCTGAGGAAAATCCGTTGGCTATGACTCTGGTAGACCCTCCTTCTAACTCCAATGCTCCAGACTCTACAGAACCAATGGAAATTGACTCTGTTCAAGCTCCAGAACCTGATCATACTTCTTCATCTGAGATAAAGAAAGAACATCCAGATTTTGAAGATAAGATTGCTGCTCTGGAAGCTGGCCAATCAGAGATCAAGTCCTGGATGGCAAAATAGGATAAGAAGTCTGAGGATATGACAGAATGGATGTCAAAGCAAGATCAAAAGAATGAAACTATGGCTAAGTGGATGTCCAAGCAAGAGCAATCCTCCTCTGAGATTACAGATCTATTGAAGATGCTTTTGTCCAAACACTCTTAGATTTTCATTTTTTTTCATTCTAATGTTTTTGCATCTGATGTTTGCCTATGTACTTTATTGATATATCTTCTGATGCATGTACTCTTGATCTGCTCTATTGAATGAATCAAAGTTTTTCTCCACTGAATTATCTTATTTACTGTTTCCTTTTAATTGTCTTTTTAAAGTTTTTGCTTTTTGCTTATGACAAAAAAGGGGGAGAAAATATAGATCTGAACTGTTTAATATAACTTCACCAGAATTAAACATCGGACATATTTATTCTATCTAACATTTAATCTGACTATTTCAGAACATTTGATAAGTACATTCTATAAAAGAAACTCTGAGTCTCTCAGATCACTTGATTATTATCAAACTCTGAATCTTAAATCTGCAAGACCTTCTGACCTTCAAATGTTAAAAGAACAAACAAGATCTAACTCTGAAGATTACTCAAGACAAAAGGGAAGTTTCTATTCCTTATTTGTATTTAACTCAGGGGGAGATTCATCATCTCAGGGGGAGTTATAATTCTAATATTTTCAATTAAACAAAATTTCTGATGCTTTTTGTCATCATCAAAAAGGGGGAGATTGTTAGAACACAGATTGGTTCTTAATAATATCTCTTTGTTTTGATGATAACTATTAGGAAATTTTGTATTTAAGAATTATATACTCTAAAATTTGCTTGAGAGTTTTTACTGCAGATAGTAAAGAAATTATCACTCCAGAAGCAAATCAGAATTGAATACAAGAAATTAACTAGAATCTGTAGTGCCAGATGCATACATTAGAAGACTCTGATTGCTGCTAACAGAAGATCCTGAGCGTAGCCTCCAGAAGGATCTGAGGCAAGAAGCTCCAGAAGATTCTGAAGCAGAAGCTCCAGAAGAATCTGAAGCAAGCAGAAGCATCTGAAGCAAGTCAGAAGCATCTGAAGCAAAGAAGAATATTGTATGAAGAGTTTCTTCAAAGCATAGTTTCTACAGAAGATTCTGAAAGTACTAAAGCTGCCAGTACTGAAGTTCTGTTTCAAATATGCTTTGATATTTAACACGCTGAAAGCACACATGCTGCAGAAGACTCTGATACAACAAAGTTCTGATCATCATTAGAAGACTCTGACCCAATCAGACTCTGATGAACTTGCTGAAAACTGAAGAAGAAATATTCAAAGATTATATCCGTTAGAGTAAATCAAACGTCTCTTTCCTTATTTGTGCTAGACACAAGAACACAGACAAAAAGGATTTTTCTATGCTTTCTTCTTCTAGGAAAGGTCACTTGATGTGAAGACAAAAAGGCTCAGACCTTTTTGGGACACTCTTCTCAACGTGCAGCTCACCTTGGATCAGCTGCCTATAAAAGCAAGACTCCACCAAATTCTTCAGTAAGACATTTTGCTGAAAAAGAATTAAAACATTCAAGCTCTCATACTTTCATATTCATTCTTAGAATTAATTGTACTTAAACTTAAGAGAAATATCACTGTTGTGATAAAAGCTTTTTAGAAGCATTCTTACTCTTGTATTAGATTTACATTGATTGTAAAGGATTTCCTTAAGAGGATTCAGTTGGAATCAGTAGCTCTTGAGAAGACTAAGAACAGTTGTTCTTAGGTGTTACTATTGTAATCTGTTTGATCAAATAGTGGATTAAGTCCTTGTTGAGAAAGGCAAATCACTCTAGGAAGGGTGGACTGGAGTAGTTGAGTTCAACGAACCAGGATAAAAATAATTGTGTTTTAATTCTAAGTTTTAATCTTTCATACTTATTCAACCCCCCTTCTAAGTATTATCTCACCTTCACATTGGACGTTGCTTTCCAAGCAGTTTTGCAGTTTATCTCCACGGTTGGCAAATTTCAGGGTTTCTTTGGTATTCAACCGTCTCGTACCTCGAATGTTTGAAGGTTGTTCGCTCTTCACCCATTCGGGTCCAAGCCGTTTGAATAGGGGAAAATGTTGTACCCTAAAATTTGACCAACCGGTTCCCACATCTGGTTTGTGTTTCGACGCATTTTGCATTCGCATCCGCATACCGCATACATTGCATTTTCTCAGTCAGATTGATTTTATCGGGATCACAGCACTATGATCGCGCTTCAGGCATTTCAGGCCAATACGATAAGTGTATTTTGAGAATTTGTGCTCGCCCCGGTGTTTTCAGTTCTCGCTGTTATTTTGAGGACATTTCGGTGCCCGGTTTTTACCGCTTATTTCACTATGGTTACGCAATTGTCCTCTAATCGATTTAATCGGCTTCCTAGCATTTTTAGAATTTTCTCCCTTTATTTTCTAGATTTTTAATAGATTTTGATAGATTTAATTGAATTTTTCTCTAGATATTAAATAGGGTTTTTTATATTTTCTTATAGAATTTAATAGTTTCTAGAATTTAAATAGATTTTCTTTTCTATAATTTTAATAGATATGTGTTTTTTTATTAGTTTTATAGAAGTTAAATAGAATTAATGGAATAATTGTTTTTTTAATAGAATTTTAGAAATTAAATAGGTTTTGTTTTTAAATAGATTTTAATATAGTTTTTCTAGATTTAAATAGATTGAATAGCTTTTATAATATAGTCTTCTATAGGTTTTCTTTTCTAGAATAAATAGATTTTATTTTTATAGTTTTTAGATTTAATTGAATAGTTTTTAATTAGATATTATTGTATTAGTTTTATTTTATTAGAAGTTTGTTAGTTAATCATCATTAGTTTTATTAATTAGTCTAATATTTTCGTTTAGCATTTAATTGATAGTTCATTAATTGTAGTTAAATCAGTTTCATTCATTAGCATTGAGTCTTAATCACTTTCGTTTCCTTAATTAGTCTTTTATTAATTAGTTTAATTGAATCCAAGCCATTAGTCATTAATCATGTTCAATTTTCATTTCAGTCTTAGTTCGTTAGTGGGCCAAATACCCAAATTTCTGAAAGCCCGGTCAAAGTCCATTGCCACTTGTCCCATATATAGCATGCCACGCGTGTATTTTCCTTCTCCGCCACCTCACATTTCTCTCCACCTCATTTTTTCCACTAACTTCTCAACTCATGCATGGCTGCCACATCCCTCTCTCAGAGCTTGCCAACACATCTTTCCACCATCACCATGCAACGCCACTTGGCTTGCTCTCTCCCTCTGCATGCACTTCTCTCTCCACGCGTCTTCACCTCACCCTTCCTTCTGCATGCATCGTTACACGTGGCCTCCACTAATTTCCCTTCGCTGTCGGCCATGCAGCCGCCGCAGAGCCACCGTACCCATCGCCGGAGCCGCCGCAACTGTCGCCGGAAAACACCAAATTCATCCACATTCATCCGTTCTTCAATCTCTTTTCCAGATCATCAAGAACATCGTTGTGTTCTTCACCAAATCTCCAGATCATTCAAACGTTTCCAGATCTCTCAAGAATAATTATCACTGTTCGGAATCTTCCACACGCATCTTCAAAGGATTTTTTAGGAATCTCGTCAAGAAACTTCAAAGTTCATCAGTTCTTCAGCGTGTTCAAGAACAAATCTCCAGAAATCTTCAAGCACCATCAAAGTTCACCGTTAGTTCATCATCCAGAACGCGTTCATCAGTATTTCGCCAAACATTCAAGAATCGTCATCAGGCCATTCAACTTTTTCCAGAAGAGAACCTTCAAGATATTCATCAACACATCATGTTTCCAGATTTCCTCTTCAGATCTTCAGCGATCTTCAAGATCATCACCTATCTCCAACATCTTGCCATCTAGATCTCCAGATTCTTCAATATCCATTTACGAATATTCCTTGTTCATCAAATCATTTCCAGAATGTTCATTTGCAGCGAGCGATTTCCATGGATATCCATCTTCGCTCATCAAAGCTCCAGAAGATCCTCACAAAGTTTTCCAGATCTTCATCTTTTTCTTCATCCGGACTATCCAGAAACTCAAGGATCTCCACAAGTCTTCATAGACCTTTATGTGTTCATCGACATTCAACATCGAATCTTCATCAACGAACGCATGTCTCCATGAATGTTCCAGATTTGTAATAGTTTTGTGTTGCTAGTTTGTTCATTTGTATTGTAGGTTATGGAACGGAAATTGAAGATGATGGAACAAGGAAAGTTGGGAAACGAGTTAAGGGCGAATTGATAGAGAGAGTTGAGAACGAGAGAGAGAGTTTGAGAGAGCGGCGCATGAGAGTGAACAGTGAACTTGAGAGTTGAAAAAGAGCTAGGGTTTTTTCTGATAAGTGGAAAAGGATACGTGGCGTGAGTGTGGGATTGGGCTCTAAGGCCCATTGTCTTTTTTCTGCAGCATCCCCCGTTTTTTCGTTACACACCCCCTCCCCGTTTGTTTTTGTTGCCAGTTGTTGGGCTGGGCCCAACTCTCTTTTGTTTTTTCTGCCTGTACCCCTGTACTGGGCTAATGCACCCCCCTGCTGCATTTCTATTTCTTTTATATTAAATGCAATAGTATAGATTTTAAATTCTATTTTCTTATAGGGTATTTGTAACACCCATTTTAATTATTTAGTCATTTTATTATTATTTTAAAAATTATACGTTGGTGTGTCCTTTGGTGGGGGTGTATTTGGTGATATTTGGTGGGTGTCCCTAATGTGGGAGGACTATTGGTGGTATTTTGGTGTGAAATATAATAATATAAAAATAATAGTAACATTGGTGGGGGTGTTATTATTATTATTATTATATTTATTATATTTGTTAATATTATTAATATTATTATTATTTTGGTGAAATAATGATATTATTATTATTATTATTATTATTATATTTATTATATTTGTTAATATTATTAATATTATTATTATTTTGGTGAAATAATGATATTATTATTATTATTATTATTATTATTATTATATTTATTATATTTGTTAATATTATTATTATTATTATTATTTTGGTGAAATAATGATATTATTATTATTATTATATTTATTATATTTATTAATATTATTAATATTATTATTATTTTGGTGAAATAATGATATTATTATTATTATTATTATTATTATTATTATTATTATTATTATTATTATTATTATTATTATTATATTTATTATATTTGTTAATATTATTAATATTATTATTATTATTTTAGTGAAATAATGATATTAGTATTATTATTATTATTATTTTTATTATTATTAATAATGAGTATTATTATTATTATGATTATTATTATTAGTATTAGTATTATAATATTATTAGTATTAATAATAATATTGTATTATTTTATTAAGTTATTTTATTAATTGGGATTAGATTTAATAAAGAAAATAGAATGTGAAAGGGTGGGGAGAGTGGTACGATACATTTTAGAAATTGAGAAAAAGGGCGATAGAAAAGAGAGAAGAGAAAAGGACGAAAGAAAGGAAAAAGAGCGAAGGAAAAAGGGAACGAAGAACGGAAGAGAAAAGGGGAAGGCCAAGAGACCAATTCTAGGAGGATTTCTATCGATCAACCAATTGATAAGGTAAGGGGGGAGAAATTGGATTGGGAATACTTTATACATGTATAGGGTAGAGGGGATTCCTTAACCCCGTAGGAATTTATCGTTATATAAAGTTTTATATTGGCATGCTATGATTATTGTTGATGTTGGGGGATTGATGAATGTTGATGATGCATTTTGGTGTATATATATATATATATATATATATGGTGATGATAGTAATTGTAATGTTGATCCATTTTGTTGGATTGTTGATGTTACTGTAGTATTGATCCATTTTGTTGGATTGTTGATGTTACTGTAGTGTTGATAGTAACTAGGAATATAAAGCTGATGAGATTCTGTGTTGTTACCGTAGTGTTGGCAATGACCATGATTATAGCTTTGGGAAAGTTATGTGTTGTTTCCTTATAGTCTTGTTAACGACTATGGTTAGGACCTTGGTGAGATTCAGAGTGACTCTGAAGTGTCAGTAATGTACCATAATGTCGGTTCTAGAGTAGAAATTATAGGATAATTGGTAAGTATAATATCTATTGGCATGTTTGTGATTGTGGATTGATGTTGATGAATTGTTGATTTTGGTGTATAGGCTGAGGTGTTGGTTTAGGGAGGCTCTGAGTAACCTCAGAGACTTTTGGTGAGATGTCTGAATTGGTCTCGTGTGATCCTTCTAGCCTTGTTGTAGTGTGAAAATGATGAGTATGGGATATAACTTGTGTACTTGGTGATAGTACGCGTTTCCCTTAATATTGTTGGTGAACAATTAGTTGATGTATATGTGTGTAGTGATCAGTAGGATCGTGTATTTCCCGAGCGGTGAGATGTGTTTATATTTGGTGTTAGAAAGTGAGACTACTCACTGTGTGATTGAATTATATGATGTTGGTGTATGTTATATCTATACATATGCATTGATGTATGATGATATGATCAGGAGGATCGTGTGCACTTAGTGTGCCAGAATGTAATAGTTATGCATTGGTGTCTTGCATATCATGGTGTTTTGGTGGGATGAATCATGTCTCAGGAGGAGCGTAAGTGATTCATCCGTACTCCTTTGTGGAGAATGGTGGGGGGATAGATCATGTCTCAGGAGGAGCGTAAGTGATCTATCCAGGTTCGATTAAATGAACCAATGAGTCGGTACCGCATGCATGGTGTTGTGTTGCATAATTGCATTATAATATGTTATATTGTAATTTGAACAGTAGGTTCGTTATATGGTATTGTTGGGGTGAATAATTGATGTGATGGTGTGTTTTACTGCCTTATTTACATGTATTACATTACCATTATATTTTTGATCATGATTTCTCACCCCTTTGTTGTTGTTGTGGTCTGTGCTTCTTCGGAAGTACAAATAATCTAGGTACTTAGCTAGCTTGGATTATGGTGTGACAGTCGAGTCTAGGATGCTCTGATACGTAGCACGGGACTTGGGCATTTTTATTTACTTTATGAAGAACTTATATTTTATTTTCCTGTGAAACGTATCAAACCTTTATTGGATTTTATTATTTAATATTCCGCTGTATTGGAGAAAACCCTTTTTATAAGGAAACGTTGTTTTCATGTGATATCCCACTTGGGAAATTGGAACTCTGATTTTGTTTATTTATAATGTTTATTAATTTAATTGATTTTGGGAAGTGGGGTGTTACAATTGGTATCAGAGCAGGTCGGTCCGTCCGGCCAGTGTTGTTGAGTCGAGTTGAGTCGGTCCTTTATGATGTAGTTGAATATCTTTTAACCTGGTGTTGTTCTTTTTGAGAAGTATGGCAGGAAGGAACGATGCTGCATTGGCTGCTGCTATGCAAGCAATGGCGCAAGCGGTTGCTAATCAGAATCAAACTGCAGATGCCCAATTCAGGAGTTTGGCGCAGTTTCAGAGCAACAAGCCGCCGACGTTCGAAGGAGGAGTTTTGGATCCTGAAGCTGCTCAGAAGTGGCTGAAGGCAATTGAAAAGATATTCAGAACGATGGAATGTACTGATGAGCAGAAGGTGAGGTTTGGTACTCACATGTTAGAAGGTGAGGCTGAAGCCTGGTGGGACAACAGTCGCCAAAGATTGGAAGCTGCTGGAACCGCCATTACTTGGGAGGTGGTTCGGAAAGGTTTTCTGAAGAAGTATTTCCCGGAAGATATCCAAAGCGCTAAGGAGATTGAATTCCTAGAGCTGAAACAGGGTAGTATGACTGTAGCAGAGTATGCTGCTAAGTTTGAGGAGTTGGTGCAGTATTGTCCCCACTATAATGTGCAGGGGGCAATGACTTCTAAGTGCTTAAAGTTTGAGAATGGATTGCGTCCAGAGATTAAGTTGGGGATTGCTTGTCAGAAGATCAGGAGCTATCCTGAGCTGGTAAGCAGAAGCAGGATTTATGATAACGATAACCGAGCAAGGATTGCGCACTACAAAGCTATTAATGACCGTAAGGGTAAGCAGAGGTTTAGTGGTACTCCTTATAGTGTTGTTGCTGATAAGGGAAAACGTAAAGCTGTTGTTGATAAGAAGCCTAGAGATGGGAGAGCATCTGCTGAAGGGAAATGTTTTCGGTGCGGTGGTATGGGACACCGTGCTAATGATTTTCCTAATGAAGCCAAGAAATGTTTTAAGTGCGGGAAACCAGGTCATGTGATAGCTGACTGCATAGCAACTATGTCGACCTGTTATAATTGTGGTGAGAAGGGTCATATCAGTACACATTGTGAGAAGCCGAAGAAGCCTCAAACGTCTCCGGCTGGTGGAAAAGTGTTTGCCTTGACAGGAACTCAAGCTGCCAGTGATGAGCGTGTTATCAGAGGTACTTGTATTATCAATAATATTCCTTTGATTGCTATTATTGATACGGGTGCAACGCACTCGTTTATTTCTGTAGATTGTGTGAAGAGGATAGGTTTGGTGCCGTCCACTCTGGAGAGACGGATGACTATTGAGACACCCTCTATAGGTTCAGTGACTACTTCTTTGGTATGCCTGAAGTGTCCGCTGACTATTTTCGGTAGAGAATTTGGAGTGGATCTGATTTGTCTACCACTTGGTAAGTTGGATGTTATTCTGGGTATGAACTGGTTAGAGTTCAACCGAGTCTACATCGACTATTTTCGGAAGGAATTGTTGTTCTTGACCCCTGAAGAGGAAGCTTTAGCAAGTTCTTTGTCTAATAAAGAATTGAGGGCCTTGTTGGAAGATGAAACTAGAGTGTTTGCTTTATTTGCAACATTATCGGGGGATAGCAAAGTGTCAATAGAGGAAGTAGCCGTGGCGAATGAATTTCCGGAAGTGTTTCCTGACGACATTACGGAATTGCCTCTGACGCGAGAAGTGGAATTTGGTATTGATCTTGTTCCTGGTACGAGGCCTATTTCTATGGCGCCGTGCAGGATGTCTGCAGTGGAATTGGCTGAGTTGAAGTCTCAGATTGGAGAATTGTTGGATAGGAAGTTTATTAGGCCAAGTGTATCGCCGTGGGGAGCTCCAGTGTTATTGGTGAAGAAGAAGGATGGTAGTATGCGTTTGTGCATCGATTACCGTCAATTGAATAAAGTGACTATTAAGAATAAGTATCCTCTACCTAGGATTGATGACTTGATGGACCAGCTGGTGGGAGCTCGTGTATTTAGTAAGATCGACTTAAGATCGGGTTATCATCAGATAAGAGTAAAAGAAGGTGATGTTCAGAAGACTGCCTTTAGGACTCGATATGGACATTACGAATATGCTGTAATGCCGTTTGGAGTGACTAATGCGCCGGGAGTATTTATGGAGTATATGAACAGAATTTTCCATTCTTATTTGGATCAGTTCATTGTAGTGTTTATTGATGATATATTAATTTATTCTAAATCTGATGAAGAGCATGCAGGACATCTGAGAATTGCCTTGCAAGTGTTGAAGGAAAATAAATTATTTGCTAAACTGTCAAAGTGTGACTTTTGGTTGAAGAAAGTAAGTTTCTTGGGGCATGTAATATCTGAAGATGGAATAGCGGTGGATCCATCAAAAGTAAGTGCAGTATTGTAGTGGGAACCCCCGAAGACAGCGACAGAGATTAGAAGCTTTTTGGGGTTAGCCGGTTATTACCGCAGGTTTATTGAAGGGTTCTCTAATTTGGCATTGCCATTAACTCAGTTGACGAGAAAGAACCAAGTTTTTGTATGGGATGCTGCTTGTGAAGAAAGTTTTGAAGAGTTGAAAAAGAGATTGACTACGGCACCGGTGTTAGTGTTACCGACTCCGAGTGAACCGTTTGTGGTGTACTGTGATGCGTCTAAGATGGGATTAAGCAGGGTTCTGATGCAGAATGGTAAAGTAGTAGCATATGCATCACGGCAATTGAGAGTGCATGAGCGAAATTATCCGACTCATGATCTTGAATTAGCTGCGGTTGTTTTTGTGTTGAAAATCTGGAGACATTATTTATATGGTTCAAGATTTGAAGTGTTTAGTGATCATAAGAGTCTGAGATACCTGTTTGATCAGAAAGAGCTGAATATGAGGCAGAGAAGATGGTTGGAATTTTTGAAGGATTATGACTTCAGTTTGAGTTATCATCCAGGAAAGGCCAATGTAGTGGCAGATGCTTTGAGTAGGAAAGCAATTCATATGGCAGCTCTGATGGTGAAAGAAATTGAGTTAATTGAACAATTTAGAGATTTGAGCATGGTTTGTGAGACTACTGCAGATAGTGTAATGTTGGGTATGTTGCAGGTAAATAATGACTTCTTGGATATGATTAGAGAAAATCAGAAGTTGGATGTGAAATTGGTAGATTTGATGCCTGGAGTAGGAAGTGACTCCGATAGTGACTTTAAATTGGATAGTACAGGTGTGTTGAGATTTAGAGGCAGGATTTGTGTACCAGATGATGAAGAATTGAAAAAGTCAATTTTGAGCGAAGGACATCGTAGTAGCCTGAGTATTCATCCGGGAGCTACGAAAATGTATCATGATTTGAAGAAATTATTTTGGTGGTCTGGTATGAAAAGAGACATAGCTCAATTTGTGTATGCCTGTTTGACATGTCAGAAGTCGAAGGTGGAACACCAGAGACCTTCTGGATTTATGCAACCATTAGAGATTCCGGTTTGGAAATGGGATTGCATTACTATGGATTTTGTGACAGGTTTGCCGAATACGGCGAGAGGTTTTGATGCTATATGGGTGATTATGGATCGATTGACGAAGTCTGCACACTTTGTGTCGCTCAATATTAGTTTTCCGTTAACGAAGCTGGAGGATATTTACATTCGGGTAATTGTGAAGTTTCATGGTGTTCCGTCTAGTATTGTGTCGGATAGAGATCCGCGGTTTACTTTGGAATTTTGGAAGAGCTTGCAGGAAGCTTTGGGAACTAAGTTGAAATTGAGTTCAGCTTATCATCCGCAAGCTGATGGTCAATCGGAGAGGATTATTCAGTCGCTTGAAGATTTGTTGAGATCTTGTGTGTTAGAAAAGGGTGGTGCATGGGATACTCATTTACCATTGATTGAGTTCACGTACAATAACAGTTACCATTCTTATATCGGAATGACACCGTTTGAAGCTTTGTATGGGAGGAGGTGTAGGACTCCTCTGTGTTGGTATGAAACTGGTGAGAATATGGTGCTTGGACCAGAAATTGTACAGTAGACTACTGAGACAATTCAAATGATTCGTGAGAAAATGAAAGTGTCTCAGAGTAGGCAGAAAAGTTATCATGATAATCGGAGGAAAGAGTTGGAATTCTGTGTAGGTGATCATGTATTCCTAAGAGTTAATCTGATGACTGGTGTGGGTCGTGCATTGAAGTCCAAGAAGCTGGATCCTAAGTTCATTGGACCTTATGAGATTTTGCAGAGAATTGGTGTTGTGGCTTATAGGGTGGCGTTGCCGCCTGAGTTGTCAAACTTACATAATGTGTTTCATGTGTCGCAATTGCGAAATTATGTTTCTGATCCATCTCATGTGATTCAGAGAGATGATGTTCAGATTCGGGAGAATCTTACTGTTGAGACGATGCCGTTGAGGATCGAGGACCGTAAGATGAAACAGCTCCGAGGGAAGGAAATACCTTTGGTGAAGGTAGCGTGGGGAGGTGCTGCAGGAGGCAGTGTGACCTGGGAGTTGGAAAACAGGATGCGAGAAGCGTATCCGGAGCTATTTCCATCAGGTAATTTTCGAGGACGAAAATAATTAAAGTGGGGGAGAGTTGTAACACCCATTTTAATTATTTAGTCATTTTATTATTATTTTAAAAATTATACGTTGGTGTGTCCTTTGGTGGGGGTGTATTTGGTGATGTTTGGTGGGTGTCCCTAATGTGGGAGGACTATTGGTGGTATTTTGGTGTGAAATATAATAATATAAAAATAATAGTAACATTGGTGGGGGTGTTATTATTATTATTATTATTATTATTATTATTATTATTATTATTATTATTATTATTATTATTATATTTATTATATTTGTTAATATTATTAATATTATTATTATTTTGGTGAAATAATGATATTATTATTATTATTATTATTATATTTGTTATATTTGTTAATATTATTAATATTATTATTATTTTGGTGAAATAATGATATTATTATTATTATTATTATTATTATTATTATTATTATTATTATTATATTTATTATATTTGTTAATATTATTAATATTATTATTATTTTGGTGAAATAATGATATTATTATTATTATTATTATATTTATTATATTTGTTAATATTATTAATATTATTATTATTTTGGTGAAATAATGATATTATTATTATTATTATATTTATTATATTTTTTAATATTATTAATATTATTATTATTATTTTAGTGAAATAATGATATTATTATTATTATTATTATTATTATTATTAATGAGTATTATTATTATTATGATTATTATTATTATTATTAGTATTATAATATTATTAGTATTAATAATAATATTGTATTATTTTATTAAGTTATTTTATTAATTGGGATTAGATTTAATAAAGAAAATAGAATGTGAAAGGGTGGGGAGAGTGGTACGATACATTTTAGAAATTGAGAAAAAGGGCGATAGAAAAGAGAGAAGAGAAAAGGACGAAAGAAAGGAAAAAGAGCGAAGGAAAAAGAGAACGAAGAACGGAAGAGAAAAGGGGAAGGCCAAGAGACCAATTCTAGGAGGATTTCTATCGATCAACCAATTGATAAGGTAAGGGGGGAGAAATTTGATTGGGAATGGTTTATACATGTATAGGGTAGAGGGGATTCCTTAACCCCGTAGGAATTTATCGTTATATAAAGTTTTATATTGGCATGCTATGATTATTGTTGATGTTGGGGGATTGATGAATGTTGATGATGCATTTTGGTGTATATATATATATATATATATATATATATATATATATATATATATATATATATATATATATATATATATATATATATATATATATATATATATATATATATATATATATATATATATATATATATATATATATATATATATATATATATATATATATATATATATATATATATATATATATATATATATATATATATATATATATATATATATATATATATATATATATATATATATATATATATATATATATATATATATATATATATATATATATATATATATATATATATATATATATATATATATATATATATATATATATATATATATATATATATATATATATATATATATATATATATATATATATGGTGATGATAGTAACTGTAATGTTGATCCATTTTGTTAGATTGTTGATGTTACTGTAGTATTGATCCATTTTGTTGGATTGTTGATGTTACTCTAGTGTTGATAGTAACTAGGAATATAAAGCTGATGAGATTCTGTGTTGTTACCGTAGTGTTGGCAATGACCATGATTATAGCTTTGGGAAAGTTATGTGTTGTTTCCTTATAGTCTTGTTAACGACTATGGTTAGGACCTTGGTGAGATTCAGAGTGACTCTGAAGTGTCGGTAATGTACCATAATGTCGGTTCTAAAGTAGAAATTATAGGATAATTGGTAAGTATAATATCTATTGGCATGTTTGTGATTGTGGATTGATGTTGATGAATTGTTGATTTTGGTGTATAGGCTGAGGTGTTGGTTTAGGGAGGTTCTGAGTAACCTCAGAGACTTTTGGTGAGATGTCTGAATTGGTCTCGTGTGATCCTTCTAGCCTTGTTGTAGTGTGAAAATGATGAGTATGGGATATAACTTGTGTACTTGGTGATAGTACGCATTTCCCTTAATATTGTTGGTGAACAATTAGTTGATGTATATGTGTGTAGTGATCAGTAGGATCGTGTATTTCCCGAGCGGTGAGATGTGTTTATATTTGGTGTTAGAAAGTGAGACTACTCACTGTGTGATTGAATTATATGATGTTGGTGTATGTTATATCTATACATATGCATTGATGTATGATGATATGATCAGGAGGATCGTGTGCACTTAGTGTGCCAGAATGTAATAGTTATGCATTGGTGTCTTGCATATCATGGTGTTTTGGTGGGATGAATCATGTCTCAGGAGGAGCGTAAGTGATTCATCCGTACTCCTTTGTGGAGAATGGTGGGGGGATAGATCATGTCTCAGGAGGAACGTAAGTGATATATCCAGGTTCGATTGAATGAACCAATGAGTCGGTACCGCATGCATGGTATTGTGTTGCATAATTGCATTATAATATGTTATATTGTAATTTGAACAGTAGGTTCGTTATATGGTATTGTTGGGGTGAATAATTGATGTGATGGTGTGTTTTACTGCCTTATTTACATGTATTACATTACCATTATATTTTTGATCATGATTTCTCACCCCTTTGTTGTTGTTGTGGTATGTGCTTTTGTTGTTGTTGTGGTCTGTGCTTCTTCGGAAGTACAGATAATCCAGGTACTTAGCTAGCTTGGATTATGGTGTGACAGTCGAGTCTAGGATGCTCTGATACGTAGCACGGGACTTGGGCGTTTTTATTTACTTTATGAAGAACTTATATTTTATTTTCCTGTGAAACGTATCAAACCTTTATTGGATTTTATTATTTAATATTCCGCTGTATTGGAGAAAACCCTTTTTATAAGGAAACGTTGTTTTCATGTGATATCCCACTTGGGAAATTGGAACTCTGATTTTGTTTATTTATAATGTTTATTAATTTAATTGATTTTGGGAAGTGGGGTGTTACAGTATTATAAAGACTTTAATATAGAATTCATACTCCATTATTTTTAGCATATTATAGGATATATAGATTTAATATAGTTTTTTCCTATTTTTCTCTATAGAATATTATAATATTTTCTATGCTATTTTCCATTATGCAATTTCCTTTTAATTTCTTCAGAATATTTTCTAGTGGAATTTTTGCCGTATTTTAGGAGTAGACTTTTATTTCCATTTTGCGTTGGATTTCTCTCCTATTTTCTTTTCTATCCGATTTTATTCTCGATTTTATTTTTGGCTGGCCGTGTGACACGATTCAATTGGAGAATGATTTTCGATATCATTTCTCTATCTTGTCTTTGACACGGACATTAATACGCTACCTCTTAGAGTTTGATTTCTCGTATAAGTCGAACCTTGACGGTCTAAGCGTTACATTGTTCTGGTTCGAGCGTCATCATCAAGGATCCAGAGAGGAGAAGATTGGAATGGAGCTTGCGCGTATGTCAGGAGCCAACGGAGTCGTTTCGGTCATCATCATCATCTTATTCAAGTCTTCAGGCAACCGTCGAGTGTTGTGGGCTGCATCGTCAGATACGGAGGAAACGGCAGCTGAGGAGTTTCTTCTTAGGTTCTTGCGTGTGTGTCCCGGGTTCCTTCCCGTTTAGGCGTAGGCATGCTTCCTCTTTGTTCTCGCCCCGTGCGAGCGAAACCCCTTTTCTCTCGCGTTCAGGCGATCGAGACCCCTTCTCTTGCCCCCGTGCAATCGAGACTTGTTTTCCCGCTGAACTACAACTGCTCTGATTTCTCATACCGAATGAGAATATGTAGGCATAGGATGCGATATCCTAGCGAGCACACTAACAACTAACCTCTCTGTTCTCTCGCTGCCGTGCGATCGAGACTTTCCCGCTGACGACTGATATTTCCCTTTCTCTTGCCCGAGCGCAATCGAGACCAGACCGTAGTTTTAAGTTCCATAGGTTCCCGTACCTTTCTAAAGACCAGCTTGATCTCTCACTCCTGTGTGATCGAGAATACCCTGTCTAGCCGTAGTTAGCCTGAACTACGTAAGCTCTGATCTTTCACGCTGTGTGGAAGTACGTAGGCACAAGACGCGAAGTCTTGGCGAGCCAATTCCCTGTAGTTTCCCGAACTACGATGACTCTGACTTTCTCTCTTGAGAATACGTAGGCATAGAGTGCGATGCTCTATCGAGTCAGTTTATTTCTGTTTAGATTTAGCAGCTGTAGATAGATTGTTTTGCATCCTTTAGACAAACCAAGCAAGCGTGGATCCCGTCGAGTACGACGGACGTGAGGGGTGCTAATACCTTCCCCTTGCGTAACCGACTCCCGAATCCAGGATTTGGTTGCGACGGCCATTCCTTTCCCGTTTTGCGTTAGGTTTACTCTGAGCGTTTCCTTTCCCTCCTTTGGGATAAATAACGCACGGTGGCGACTCTTCTGTCATAGTCGGTGCCGATTTTCGCAGTAGCGACACTTACCGATTAGAATTTTGGATCGTGAAGTTAAGAAGCTAAAAGGCAAGGATATTACGCTTGTGAAAGTAGCGTGAGGATGTGCTTCATAAGGCAATATGAATTGGGAATTAGAGAGTAAGATGCGAGAGTCGTATCCAAAGTTGTTTGAATCAGGTAACATTTTCGAGGACAAAAATTTCTAAAGTGGGGGAGAGTTGTAACGCCCTGATTTCGATTATTCCCATTTTGTTGAATCTTTTTGATTTAATTGGGTGATTATTATTTTAATGGTGGAAGTGATGTGTTAATATGTGATGTTTGCATATTATGTTATTTTACCAATTTTAAGAGTTTTCGGGGAAATAGACCGGAGAGTATTTTGGACATTTCTTATTTAATGTTAAGTTGGATATTTTGTGAGAAGATGGATTGGTAGATATTTTGGGAGAAGAATATATAATGGAAAGAATATAATGGAATAGAAAGAAAAATAAGAGAAAGAGGAAGAGGAGAAAAGAGAAGAAAAAGGGGAAAAAGCTTGGAAAGCTCAAGAACAACTTCTAGCTTCGATTTAATCAAGGTAGGGGTGTGAAATATCATTATCTTGTCAATGTATATGATTGTATGTGTGTGTGTGTGTGGATTTGTTTGGATGTTTTCATCTTTTTCCATTCTAGGGCATAAATGAATTTAATCGGTAGAATCAATGTTTTAACGGTTAGAATCCGGAATTTATGGTGTAGTTTAGTCGAGGGATGTTAGGCTAAGACTACTGGAAATCGTTGGAATTGAATCGGGTGATTTTAGGAGTTTCGAAGAGTTTTGGAAAGTTGGGGTTTTGAACATCGCAGACGTTCGCTAGCACCTTCGCTAGGCGAGCAGCTCGCGAGTGTTCGTTGTAGCGAGCTAGTAGCGAATGGTCCCAGACTTGGACAGAATGTAATTGACCCTCTTCGCTGGTAGCGAGCGAGGTAGCGAGGGGTTCGCTAAGCGAAGCCCCAACGAGTAGGTAGTGAAGCCTTACAGTAGCTTCTGTTTGCCTTCGCGAGCTTGTTCGCTAGGCGAACAGGTAGCGAATGTTCGCTAGGAACTCGCTAGGCGAGCAAGCTAGCGAGTGTGACAGCATTTTCATTTCCTTGTGTTTCCACCCAATGTTGATTGTTTGGTTCGATTATGTTCAATCCTTATCGGAAATGAATAGTTTGTGTACTGTTGTGATATGTTATACTGTGGGTAGCCGTATGGCATGAATCCTAGATTGTGCAATATTGTGAAATGTGGCCTTTTGGAAGATATAATGCATTGTTTAAATTGATTAAAAATGCATGATGATTTATGAGGAGGTTCGTTGCCGTTTGGCACGATATTGTGAATGCATATTGATTGTATGCAATATTGTGAATAATGCATGAGAACATATTGTGAATATGTGTGTATTGCTTGAAAAACGTGGTAATGGTATTGAATTATGAATGCATATTGATTGTATGCAATATTGTGAATAATGCATGAGAACATATTGTGAATATGTGTGCATTGCTTGATAAATGTGATGATGTTGAAAGTATGAATACTTTGATATGACGTGTGTGTTAGAACACAGATTAGTTCTTAATAATATCTCTATGTTTTGATGATAACTAATATGAAATTTTGTATTTAAGAATTATATACTCTAAAATTTGCTTGAGAGTTTTTACTGCAGATAGTAAAGAAATTAACACTCCAGAAGCAAATCATAATTGAACACAAGAAATTAGCTAGACTCTGAAGCGCCAGATGCACTCATTAGAAGATTCTGATTGCTGCCAACAGAAGACTCTGAAGCATAGCCTCCAGAAGATTCTGAAGCAGAAGCTTCAGAAGCATCTGAAGCAGAAGCTCCAGAAGAATCTGAAGCTAGTCAGAAGCATCTGAAGCAAAGAAGAATATTGTATGAAGAGTTTTTCAAAGCATAGTTTCTACAGAAGATTCTGAAAGTACTAAAGCTGCCAGTACTGAAGTTCTGTCTCAAATATGCTCTGATATTTAACACGCTGAAAGCACACCTGCTGCAGAAGACTCTGATTCAGCAAGACTCTGATCATCATTAGAAGACTCTGACTCAATTAGACTCTAATGAATTTGCTGGAAAAATGAAGAAGAAATATTCAAAGAATATATCCGTTGGAGTGAACCAAACGTCTCTTTCCTTATTTATGCTAGACACAAGAACACAGACAAAAAGGATTTTTCTGTGCTTTCTTCTTCTAGGAAAGGTCACTTGATGTGAAGACAAAAAGGCTCAGACCTTTTGGACACTCTTCTCAATGTGAAGCTTACATTGGATCAGCTGCCTATAAAAGCAAGACTCCACCAAATTTTTCAGTTGACGTTGGCATTGAAAAGAAATTAATATTCAAGCTCTCATACTTTCATATTCATTCTTAGAATTTATTTCATTGTTCTTAAACTTAAGAGAAATATCACAGTTGTGATAATAGCTTTTTAGAAGCATTCTTACTCTTGTAATAGTTTTACATTGATTGTAAAAGATTTCCTTAAGAGGATCCAGTTGGGATCAGCAGCTCTTGAGAAGACTAAGAACAGTTGTTCTTAGGTGTTACTATTGTAATCTGTTTGATTAAATAGTGGATTAAGTCCTTGATTGAGAAAGGCAAATCACTCTAGGAAGGGTGGACTGGAGTAGTTGAGTTCAACGAACCAGGATAAAAATACTTGAGTTTTAATTCAAAGTTTTAATCTTTCATACTTATTCACCCCCCCCCCCCCTTTTAAGTATTATCTCACCTTCAGTTGGCATCAGAGCTCCGGTTCTGTGTGTGCTACCACTTAACAGTGACAGTAAAGATCCAGAGAGAAATACTTTGATATATTTGGTTGTTACTATGGCTGATAATACAATATCTAACATTAACAACAAATATGAAGAAAGGGACAGAATCAACACCAAACCCCCTATGTTTGATGGGGAGAAATTTGATTATTGGAAAGACAGAATTGAAAGTTTTTTCCTTGGATATGATGCTGATTTATGGGATCTAGTCATAGATGGATATATTCATCCCACAGATGGGAATGGCAAGAAGATAGACAGAAAATCTATGACAGATGCTCAGAAGAAAGATTTTAGAAATCATCACAAGGCCAGAACAATATTGTTGAATGCAATATCTCATACTGAGTATGAAAAAATTACAAACAGGGAAACTGCATTTGACATGTTTGAATCCTTAAAGATGACTCATGAGGGAAACTCTCAAGTCAAGGAAACAAAGGCTCTGGCTCTGATCCAGAAGTATGAAGCCTTCAAGATGGAAGACTCTGAATCTGTTGAAGCTATGTTCTCCAGATTTCAAATACTTACAGCTGGACTAAAGGTTCTGGACAAAGGATACTCTACTGTTGATCATGTGAAAAAGATCATCAGAAGTTTACCCACCAGATGGAGACCTATGGTGACAGCTCTGAAGATGGCTAAAGATCTGAACAAGATCTCTCTAGAAGAACTCATCAGCTCACTGAGGAGTCATGAAATTGAGCTTGAGGAAGATGAACCTCAGAAGAAAGAGAAAGGTAAATTTGTTGCTTTAAAATCTAATAAATCTGCTAAAGCTTTGCAGGTTATTGAAGAAAGCTCTGAAGGATCTTCTTCTGAAGAAGAAGATGAATTATCCATGCTGTCTAGAAGGATCAACAGACTCTGGAAGCACAAGGGAAAGAAGTTCAACAACTTCATAAAATCTGATCATAGAAAGGAATCTTCTGGACACAGAAGATCTGGCAAGAAAGAAGTTGTATGCTATGAGTGCAAAGAACCTGGGCATTACAAGAATGATTGCCCCAAACTTCAAAAAGAAAAACCCAAGAAGAAGTTTAACAAAAAGAAGAAGGTTCTGATGGCAACATGGGATGACTCAGATGAATCTGAATCATCTTCTGAATCTGAAGAAGAATGTGCAAATGTTGCACTGATGGCCAGCACAGAAGATCAGGAAGAAGGAACTTCAGGATCTGAATCTAATTCTGAATCTGACGCTGACGCTGAAGAGGTAATGGCTAAACTTACTAAAGAAGAACTTGTCAAAGTTTTATCAGAAGTTCTGAAAAGCTATAACAATATCAAACTCAAATACAAGAAGCTGAAAAGTAGTCTTGAATCTGAGATTGATCTTCTGAAGACAGAACTTGTTGAGCAAAAGGAAATTAATCTGAAAATCAAAAATGACTTTGAAATAGCTCAACAAGAATCTGAATCTGAGACTAAGTCATGTGAAAACTTTTTAGAAAAATATGACTCTAGCTTTCAGAGATTCCTTACTAAGAGCATAGACAGAAGCAAGATGGCTTCTATGATCTATGGTGTTAGTGGGAACAACAGAAGAGGTATTGGATATGAATCTTCCTCTGGAAGTAATCCAAAATCTGTTGACAAACTCTTCATCAAGAAGACACCTCTGTACTCTCAATTTAAGTTTGGTCACTTAAATGACATTAAACACACAAGCTCTGAGAAGAATACTTATGTGTTTAAACCCAAGGCAAGTCAGAATAAACATTATGTTGAAAAATAGAAGTTTAGACAAACCTACAAACCAACTAACCCTAAAGGACCCAAGAAGATCTGGGTACCTAAAAGTAAAATAATTCCTGTTGCAGATGTTCTTAGCAGCAAGGTCAGGACGCCAATCATGGTACCTGGACTCTGGATGCTCACGACACATGACAGGAGAAAAGTCTATGTTCCAAAGTCTGGAACTTAGATCTGGAGGTGATGTGAAGTTTGGAGGGAACCAGAAAGGCAAGATCATTGGATCTGGCACCATTGGAAATGGTAAACTTCCCTCTATTACTAATGTTTTACTTGTTGAAGGGTTAAAGCATAACTTATTGTCCATAAGTCAATTAAGTGACAATGGTTATGATATTACCTTTAATCAAAAATGTTGTAAAGCTATTAGTCAAAAGGATGGCTCTATCCTATTTAGTGGTAAGAGGAAAAACAACATTTATAAAATAAATCTTTCAGAACTTAAAGTTCAGAATGTTAAATGCCTCTTGTCTGTTAATGAAGAGCAATGGGTCTGGCACAGAAGATTGGGCCATATTAATATGAGACGTATATCTCATATTAATAAACTTAATCTTGTCAGAGGACTTCCTAATCTGAAGTTCACCTCAGATGCTCTTTGTGAAGCATGCCAAAAAGGGAAGTTTTCAAAATCATCTTTTAAATCAAAAAATGTTGTTTCTACTTCCAAACCACTAGAATTACTTCATATTGATCTGTTTGGACCAGTGAAAACTGCATCCATCAGAGGCAAGAAGTATGGATTAGTCATTGTTGATGACTATAGTAGATGGACATGGGTAAAGTTCTAAAAACACAAGGATGAGTCACATTCTGTATTCTTTGACTTCTGCAAGCAAGTCCAGAATGAAACAGATTTCAAAATTATAAAAGTCAGAAGTGATCATGGTGGTGAATTTGAAAATAAATATTTTGAAAAATATTTTTCTGAAAATGGCATTGCTCATGATTTTTCCTGTCCTAGAACTCCACAACAAAATGGGGTTGTAGAAAGGAAAAACAGAACTCTACAAGAAATGGCCAGAACCATGATCAATGAGACAAATCTGGCAAAACACTTTTGGGCAGAAGCAATTAACACAGCTTGTTACATTCAGAATAGAGTGTCTGTAAGACCTCTCCTGAAAAAGACTCCATATGAACTGTGGAAGAACAGAAAGCCCAACATTTCATATTTTCATCCTTTTGGATGTACTTGCTATATACTTAACACTAAAGAGAATCTTAACAAGTTTGATTCCAAAGCACAGAAGTGTTTCATGCTTGGTTATTCTGAACGCTCTAAAGGCTACAGAGTATTCAATACTGAAACACAGATTGTGGAAGAATCTATTCATGTAAGATTTGATGATAAGCTTGGCTCTGAAAAGCCAAAGCAGGTTGAAAATTCTGCAGATAGAGAAGTAGTCTTCATTGACTCTGAAGTCCCAGAGGCAGACAAAGCTCAAGTGAAGGAACAAGAAGCAACGCCAGATGCTATTCCTTTAACTTCTCTGATGAACAATCTAAACATTTTTGAAGAATTAACTGTTAGAGGATCATCATCTAGAATTAAAGCTTCTCATCCAGAGAATGTCATTATTAGAAAGAAGGATGATCCCATCAGAACAAGATCCTTTCTAAGATCATCTGAAGCATCACTATTTGGACTGGTGTCAGAAATTGAACCATCTTCTGTAGATGAAGCTCTGCAAGACAATGATTGGATTATTGCCATGCAAGAAGAGCTAAATCAATTCACCAGAAATGATGTATGGGATCTAGTTTAAAGACCACAAGGATTCAATATAATTGGAACAAAATGGGTCTTCAGAAATAAGCTGAATGAGAAAGGAGAAGTTGAAAGAAATAAGGCAAGGCTTGTTGCTCAAGGGTACAGTCAACAAGAAGGTATTGATTACACTGAAACTTATGCTCCAGTGGCAAGGTTAGAATCTATACGCCTTCTTATTTCTTTTGCTGCACAAAATAACATCACTCTATATCATATGGATGTTAAAAGTTCATTTCTTAATGGTATTATAGAAGAAGAAGTTTATGTCCACCAACCCCCTGGTTTTGAAAATGAAAATTTTCCAGATCATGTTTTCAAACTAAAGAAATCTCTATATGGTTTAAAACAAGCTCCCAGAGCTTGGTATGAGAGATTGAGCAATTTTCTTCTGGAGAAAAATTTCATCAGAGGCAAAGTGGACACAACACTCTTTTGTAAATCAATTAAGAAAGATCTTCTAATTTGTCAAATTTATGTGGATGATATAATATTTGGATCTACCAATACTATGCTGGGAAAGGAGTTTGCTACATGTACGCAGGCAGAATTTGAAATGAGCATGATGGGAGAACTCAGATTCTTTCTAGGAATCCAAGTCAATCAAACTCCAGAGTGCACTTACATACATCAGACCAAATATGTTAAAGAACTTCTGAAGAAATTTAACATGACTGATAGTAAGCTGGCAAAGACTCTTATGCATCCAACTAGCTCACTTGGCAAAGAAGAGGTAAGTAAGAAAGTAGACCAGAAGCTCTACAGAGGTATGATTGGTTCTCTTCTTTATTTAACTGCTTCTAGACCTGACATATTGTTCAGTGTATGCTTGTGTTCTAGATTCCAATCAGATCCTAGAGAATCACACTTGACAGCTGTCAAGAGGATTCTAAGGTATCTGAAAGGTACTTCTAATGTGGGTTTGTGTTACAGAAAATCTGATGATTTCAAATTAGTTGGATTCTGTGATGCTGACTACGCTGGAGACAGAGTGGAAAGGAAAAGTACTTCTGGAAGTTGTCAATTTCTAGGAAGAAATTTAATCTCTTGGTACAGCAAGAAGCAACCCACAATTGCACTTTCAACCACAGAGGCAGAATATATTGCTGCTGCTGGATGTAGCACGCAGATGCTCTGGATGAAAAGTCAGCTAGAAGATTATCAAATATTTGAAAGTAACATTTCTATCTTTTGTGATAATACTTATGCTATATGTTTGTCTAAGAACCCCATTTTACACTCTAAGGCAAAACATATAGAAATTAAGCATCATTTCATCAGAGACTATGTTCAGAAGGGAATCATAAATTTGGCCTTTGTTGATACAGATCATCAATGAGCATATATTTTTACAAAACCCCCTGTTGAAGATAGATTCAAATTTATTCTGAAAAATATTGGTATGGATCTTTGTCCAGAATGATATTTGTCAGAAGCAAATTTTTACAGATGCAAAAATGCCTAATTCTCTGAAGTATTTCTTCTGACTGCTTATTTATTTTGTTAATTTGGTTTTGTGAAACTCTGAACTAACAATCCTTAGAGGATCTGAACGTTGGTTAACGTTTCATTTCTCAAGAGAATTCAGAACACATGCAAGCAAACACGTGTCACTCCAATTCTGCAAAGGTGGCGTGTACATTACTGAAGAGACGTTTGAGGTGAAGTTTGAATAGTGAAAATCTTGATTTTCCCCTCAATTTGTCAGAAGCAATAAATGCTTGAAATGATTTTTATTCTTTTCATTTAATGCTTTGTTCAAACGTGCAAAATTCTGACTGTTTGTATGCCTACTTGTTTTAGTATAAATACATGACCTCTCTTCACATTCACACTTTTCACATCTCAGAAATTTTATGCATTTTCATCTTCTCTTCTCTCTGCATAAAAACCCTAAGCGTGTGACAAAACCATCTTCAATGGAAACTTCATCATCAACAGCTGCACAATTTCAATCTTCAATGGCTGCAGTTACATCTGCTAACATGGGTGTTACTCCTTACTCTCCACCAAAAAGAACTTTGCTCACCCCTGTTGAAAAGCTGGAAGTTCTGTGTGAATCAATGGTGGAATTTGATTCACTTGCTGAGAATGGTTTTGAGTTTCGTTCAATCATAGGTGCTCAAGGATGGGTAAATTATTTTGATAGACTGTTTGGACCAGTTTACCCCCTTCTTGTGAAAGAGTTCTGGATCCATGCTTCAGTTTACCCTAAGTTTATCCTATCTTCTGTTGTGGGCAAAGAGATTATAATAACAGAAGATCTGATCAGAAAACTTATTGGCTATGAGGAAACAGATGGAGTTTCACACTTGCCAGCTGGGCGTGTGGATATGGATGAAGTGTATGAAGAAGTGATGACTGCTGGACAAGCTTCTAACAAGTTCAAGGATCTGAAGCCAGACTACAAGATCTGGGCTAAGATCTTCATGGGATGCATTCATCATAGGAAGTCAACAAACTCTCCAGACTATGTCAATAATGAGCAGCTATATTTCATGTATTGCCTCAGTCAGAGCACCAAGGTAGATCTTCCATATATTCTCTTTATGCATCTTTGGAATCATATAAATGCCTCTAGAGGGTATGTGAAAGAAAAAGGACAGAAGATCAGAACCTGGATTCCTTTTGGAAGGTTAATCTCAGATCTTCCAATTGAGAATGGACTGGTTACTGCTCTGTACGCTGTTGGAGTTACAAAGGAATTGGAATTCATTATGGGAAAGCCTCTGGATGCCAAAAGTCTTCAGAGACTTAAAATAGTGGATGAACTCACAACAGCTCCCAAGAAGCTGAATATTTCTGAACTGAGTAAGAAGAGAACTCCTATAGATGATTACCCTCTATTCTATGCTGAAGAACCAAGGCACATTGTTGTAATGTATATTGATGAGTGCAAGAAAGAAGGAAAGCCTGTTCCTGCAAACATTATACAGCTAGCAAGACAACCGCTGCCTGTTGTAGAAGAAGAAGAAGAAGAACAACCACAAAGAAAGAGGACTCAGCCAGAAGCAGAAGCTGCACCTATTCAGAAGAAGATCAAGATTGCTGAGAAGCCACAGAAGCTCCTAAAGAGGAAAGAATCTAGAGACACTCCTTCTATACCTGCTAAAAGAATCAAAATCAAAGGTACTAAATCTTCTGTATCTTCTGCAAATCCTATTATTTTAAATGATTCTAATGTTAAGTCTATTCCTAAACCACCCTCTACACAAAATACATCTGTTACTGCTCCATCTCATGTTTCTACACCATCACCACAAAAATATTCTAATCCAATTCCCATTTCACCTGAAAAATCATCAGTTCCAACACCAATACCAACAAAAACAATTCAACCAAAAGTCTCTGTACCACAAACAACTCAACCAAAAATTCAAATCAAACAATCTGTATCACAGAAACAACCATCAGAAAAACAACCCACAGAACAACAACAAACAACAAAGCCATCTGAACAACAAAAGCACCCACAAGAAAAACAACCAGAAAAATCATCTGAAACCCTACCAGAAAAAGCCTCTGAACATCAACCACCATCAGATAATCCACCATCCAAATCATCTGAACCCACTGCATATGTACCTGTTATTTCTGAACCTACAAAAATAACATCTGTTCCAATTTCATCTGAACCAATAACAACTCCATCTAATTCACCTACCTCAGAACAACCATCAAAACCCTCTGAAATTCCTTTAGAACCAACCAATACTTCTGAACCCAACATTCCTGAAACAGAAGTTCTTGATGTCACACCACTAAAAACTGTGTTTCAAGTATCTTCTACCTCCTGCTCACCAACCACCTCATCAAACTCTTCAGAATCTGACATTCACCCAGATTTTCTAATCTCTCCTTCTCACAGAGATTCTGAAGTAAACCAACCTGAACCTTTTATATCATTAAAAGTTCCTATTTCAGATCCTATTCCCACACCTGCACCATCATCTGAAATCCTGATTCCCAATTCTAACCCAACAGCCAACCAAAGAACATCTATTTCCTGTGCACAAGTCTCATCACTATTTCACAATCTTGCATATGGTTTCAAACTCAAAGACTTTTATGACAGAGTTGAACCATCTGACCCTATCACCCCTCTGAAACCCAAACTCACAATGACCCTTCCATCTGTCCTTCTCACCTACATTCAATCCATGTCAGATGTAGGTTCATTAGCAACTATATCTTATTTGTCTAAATCTGACAAAGCTGTTGCTTCAGCTATACCAATTTCATCTGATAAAACTGTTGCTTCTGATGAACCTCCAAAATCTGCCTTCCAACCTTATTCAAATCAACCCTTTGATGTGGTTTCCTTTCACACCAGAGCCAAACCTCATCTGTTAAACGCTTTAAACAGATCCAAACCTAATAAACCGTAAATTCCTTTCATTCCATACTACCCTCCTCCTCTGATCTCCATTCAGAAATCTATTTTTTCCACCAACTCCCCAACCAAAACCAATAACACTGGAAACTTTGTTACATCCTAAGCCTAAACTTAATGTTAATCATTTATTTCAATCTTTTTTGCAAGAAATACAGTTGTATTTAGGTACTATACAGAAGAAGTGTTCAGCAACAATGGATGCCCAAGAATCTGATGTCATCTGGAATGGATTCATCAATAGATTCAACTCTGTGGCCTCAAATCTGAAGAACATATGTTCTGATGATGCGAAGCTCAGATTTGCTGAAGCTGCAAGAAATCTGTTCTGGACAGTCAAGAGATATGCACCTTTGCTTCTTACAGATGCTCCCCCACCATCAGAAGAAATTACTGAACCTGCATCTGAAGATAATCCTTTGGCCATGACTTTGGTAGAACTTCCTTCTGGCTCCAATGCTCCAGACTCTACAGACCCTATGGAAATTGACTCTGTTCAAGCTCCAGAAAATGTCCAACCTTCATCATCTGAGATTAAGAAAGAACATCCAGATTTTGAGGATAAAATTGCTGCTCTGGAAGCTGGTCAATCAGAGATCAAGTCTTGGATGGCAAAACAGGATAAGAAATCTGAAGACATGACAGAGTGGATGTCAAAACAGGATCAGAAGAATGAAACAATGGCTAAGTGGATGTCCAAGCAAGAGCAGTCCTCCTCTGAGATCACAGATCTATTGAAGATGCTTTTGTCAAAACACTCTTAGATTTTCATTTTTTTCATTCTAATGTTTTTGCATCTGATGTTTGCTTATGTATTTTTTTTTATATATCTTCTGATGCATGTACTCTTGATCTGAACTTATTGAACGAATAAAGTTTTCTCCACTAAATTCTCTCATTTACTGTTTCCTTTTATTTGTCTTTTTAAAGTCTTTACTTTTTGCTTATGATAAAAAAGGGGGAGAAAATATAGATCTGAACTATTTAATTTAACTTCACCAGAATGAAACTTCAGACATATCTATTCTATCTAACATTTAATCTAGTATTTCAGAACATTTGATAAGTACAATCTATAAAAGAAACTCTGAGTCTCTCAGATCATTTGACTATTATCAAACTCTGAATCTGATATTTGCAAGACATTCTGAATTTCAAATGTTAAAAGAACAATCAAGATCTAACTCTGATAATTACTCAAGACAAAAGGGAAGTTTCTATTCCTTATCTGTACTTAACTCAGGGGGAGATTCATCATCTCAGGGGGAGTTATAATTTTAATATTTTCAATTAAACAAAATTTCTGATGTTTTTGTCATCATCAAAAAGGGGGAGATTGTTAGAACACAGATTGGTTCTTAATAATATCTCTATGTTTTGATGATAACTAATATGAAATTTTGTATTTAAGAATTATATACTCTAAAATTTGCTTGAGAGTTTTTACTGCAGATAGTAAAGAAATTAACACTCCAGAAGCAAATCAGAATTGAACACAAGAAATTAGCTAGACTCGGAAGCGCCAGATGCACTCATTAGAAGATTCTGATTGCTGCCAACAGAAGACTCTGAAGCGTAGCCTCCAGAAGATTCTGAAGCAGAAGCTCCAGAAGGATCTGAAGCAGAAGCTCTAGAAGAATCTGAAGCTAGTCAGAAGCATCTGAAGCAAAGAAGAATATTGTATGAAGAGTTTTTCAAAGCATAGTTTCTATAGAAGATTCTGAAAGTACTAAAGCTGCCAGTACTGAAGTTCTGTCTCAAATATGCTCTGATATTTAACACGCTGAAAGCACACCTGCTGCAGAAGACTCTAATTCAGCAAGACTCTGATCATCATTAGAAGACTCTGACTCAATTAGACTCTAATGAATTTGCTGAAAACTGAAGAAGAAATATTCAAAGAATATATCCGTTGGAGTGAACCAAACGTCTCTTTCCTTATTTATGCTAGACACAAGAACACAGAAAAAAAGGATTTTTCTGTGCTTTCTTCTTCTAGGAAAGGTCACTTGATGTGAAGACAAAAAGGCTCAGACCTTTTGGACACTCTTCTCAACGTGAAGCTTACATTGGATCAGCTGCCTATAAAAGCAAGACTCCACCAAATTCTTCAGTTGAAGTTGGCATTGAAAAGAAATTAATATTCAAGCTCTCATACTTTCATATTCATTCTTAGAATTTATTTCATTGTTCTTAAACTTAAGAGAAATATCACAGTTGTGATAATAGCTTTTTAGAAGCATTCTTACTCTTGTAATAGTTTTACATTGATTGTAAAAGATTTCCTTAAGAGGATCCAGTTGGGATCAGCAACTCTTGAGAAGACTAAGAACAGTTGTTCTTAGGTGTTACTATTGTAACCTGTTTGATTAAATAGTGGATTAAGTCCTTGATTGAGAAAGGCAAATCACTCTAGAAAGGGTGGACTGGAGTAGTTGAGTTCAACGAACCAGGATAAAAATACTTGAGTTTTAATTCTAAGTTTTAATCTTTCATACTTATTCAACCCCCCCTTCTAAGTATTATCTCACCTTCAGTGTGAGTGTGTGTTGCGGTGAAATTTGGATGTCAAGCTATTGATTAACTTGAATCTTAATTCATTTACAACCGGTCTTTGATTTATCCGAAGGAAAGGTTAAAGAAAGGAAAAACCTAAAAGGGAGAGATCTAAGGTTCGGGGGTTGGTTAAATTTAGGGAAGGTATTAGCACCCTAAACTTCCGTAGTACTCTACGGGAACCTTTTGTTTATTTTATTTTTTTATTTATTTCATTAATTATTTTGCTTTAGGGTATATACAAAGGATTGAAAATTAAAAAAGACCTAGGGGTTAATTCTAAGTTTACTCGGCAAGACATCGCATCTTGTGCCTACATATCCTTACGGGAATGGAATCAGAGTAACTGTAGTTCCCCTCAAAAGGGAGGTTAGAAACGTCTTGACTGTGGCCAAGGTTTGTTCAGAGACTCCAATCTCTATGTTAAAAAATGTTAATTAAAATTAAAATAGGGTTAAATTAGGGATTCCACGGCGGAAAACCTTAAAACAGAGTACGACGACTCTTTTGGCCTAACACTAGGATAAAAGCAATTTTGCCCACGGCGGGACACCTAGGCTAAACAGGGTTTGATCCATTAAAGGGGTAAGGCTATTGACTCGGCGGCCAAAAGGCTGGACCTAATCCTTCGGAAGGATAAAACTGTAAAAAAATGTGAAAATATGACAAATCATTATATGGAGGAATAATTAAGGTACAGAAATAAGAAAAGTAATAAAGGCAGAGGGTATAAAGAAACAAAGAAACATTTCTGAAAACATGAAGAATATGAAAATATGTAATGACACTTAGAATGAAGTGAGGGAGGAAAATAGTGTGGGGCTGTGGCCACCACAAGCACATCTCAACCTCGAGCATGCACATGAAATGCCAAAAGAAAGAAAAGTAATAAAAGGGTACATAAAATGACACGACAAACATCAAACATCAGGAGTTCCTTACGAAAAGGTTTTAATTTTTTAATATTTTAATTATAAAAAAAAAAGGTTTTAATTTTTTAATAAAAAATATTTAAGTTAAAATTATAAAAAAAATTAAGTTTAAATTATAAAAAAAAAGTTTTTGGGGGAAAAGTCTTTTCAGTTTTTTTAGAACAAAAAAGGTTTTTCATCCCAAAAAAAGGCTTTTCAGTTTTTTGGGAAAAGGCTTTTCAGTTTTTTTTGGGAAAAGGCTTTTCAGTTTTTTTTTGGGAAAAGGTTTTTTGGGAACAAAAAGGTTTTTTTTCTTCGGAACAAAAAGCTTTTCAGTTTTTAAAAAAGGTCTTACTAAAAAAAAGGTTTTAATAATAAATAAAGAAAGGGTTTTGATTTTAAAAAAGGTTTTGTTAAAAAAGGGTTTTGATATTAAAATCTACAGACCTAAACACACATGGAGATTAACATGGCAAAATATGCACATAAACATGAAAAAGCAAAAGGTTTAGTATTTTAACGGACCTAAACACATTAACATGGCAAAATATGCACATAAACATGAAAAGGCAAAAGATTTAGTAATTTAACCTACGAAGCGGAGGTTTGCTTCGATAAATGTGAAAAAGGTTTGAATAAGAGAACACTAGAGAGCTCCAATCCTTCTGACGAGTTGTGGGAACGACCGCCTTTCTTCTCTGGGGATCTCCTTTGTTTCTCCCTTTCTCTCTCCTCTTTTCTGAAGAAAACCTTCTGACCCCCTTTTTCAACAAGGCAACACATGTATATATAGGGAACAAATTAGGGTTAACACTAAATTGTCAATAATGTCCCTAAAGCCCATTTTAAAGCCCAAACTAAATAATTAGTTAAGAAAAAATAAAATTTAAATAATTTAAAATAATTAAAATAAACTTAAAATAAAAACTAATAATCCTATTGATTCCTAAAATCAAAAATATTATAAAAAGAACAAAATTTTTTTCTAATATTTTTTATTTTATGATTTTTTGGATATTTTTATGAATAATTTAGAAAAAAGTGAAAAAAAAATATTTTAAAAAATGATTTAATTAAAATACGAAAATAATAATTAAATAATAATAAAAAACTATTTTTGTTATTTTTTAATGAAAGATAGAAAAATTTAGAGTAAAAATAATAAAAAACAAAAAGTGACTAAGGTGAGATTCGAACTCTCAACCTCTCACACTCACAACTCCTTACACATGTCCTCTTGCCAATTGTGCCATTTTTACTTTTTAGAAAAAAAATGCATGCCATATGATATTTACCTGCAAAAAGTCAAACGACTACACAAATTTGTTAGTAATTGATTAAATGCAATGAAATGCGACGACAAATCTTAGGGCAAAATTTGGGGTATTACAGTTGCCCCTATTTAAATAACTTCACCGGGTGATTTGAGCAACGGAGACTCGAGAAATCATGGTGGGGGGATTTAAATACAGATAACCGAAAATTTTGCCTTTAGACGCAGTGCTATGCAATGATATGGACAAAACAAAACGAACTATAATACTAAATATAATATAAATCTGATATGATGCGTATGATGAAAATGACAAATGCACGGATACAGACGAAACAAACGTCACAGGGGACGACCCACCAAGGAATTGCACTAGGGAAGAAGACATGTCATATCTGGAAGAACGTCGGGTAGACACGACACAGAATTGTTGATAGGTGCCAAGTAAATTAGAAATTGTCCGCAAGGTAAGACGCGAGTAAAACACGAGCTCAGGAGAAAAACGCAAATGGGGGTAAACCCAGGAATATCTGGTAAGCGGGGAATAAAACACCCGGGATAAAGGTACATGGGGGATAAAACACCCAAGGATAGAAGGTAAGTGGGGAGTAAAGCACCCAAGATAGACATGTAAGTGGGGAGTAAAGCACCCAGGATAGAAATGTAAATGGGGAGTAAAGCACCCAAGATAAAAATGTAAATGGGGAGTAAAGCACCCAAGATAAAAATGTAAATGGGGAGTAAAGCACCCAAGATAAAAATGTAAATGGGGAGTAAAGCACCCAAGATAGAAATGTAAATGAGGAATAAAGCACCCAGGATAGAAAGGTAAACGGGGAGTAAAGCACCCAGGATAGAAAGGTAAATGGGGAGTAAAGCACCCAAGATAAAAATGTAAATGGGGAGTAAAGCACCCAAGATAAAAATGTAAATGGGGAGTAAAGCACCCAAGATAAAAATGTAAATGGGGAGTAAAGCACCCAAGATAGAAATGTAAATGGGGAGTAAAGCACCCAAGATAGAAATGTAAATGGGGAGTAAAGCACCCAAGCTAGAAATGTAAATGGGGAGTAAAGCACCCAAGATAGAAATGTAAATGGGGAATAAAGCACCCAAGATATGCACATGTATAGGAATTATGCTATGACATATGATCAAATGCAAATGCAGACATCGACGACAAGGCTCGACTCTTTCGGTGAGATGACAAAATTGGAGGACTGATTCCTCAACACGGAGATCACTGTCATTCTATTAAACTGTATCAAGTTGATAGTCACTGTAGGAATGATGAATAACTGCTTAGGGGTTATGCAAGTAAACTGCCCCAGGTCAAATGAACTGATAATTGCTTCAGCTGTCTGATTCGTGGAATCGACTGTTTTGCTGTATCCTCGGAGGGCTTGCCCCAGTCTGAGTCTTGAACAATTCTCTGGATAAACCAAATCTGAGAAGATATTGCCTTGAACAAATCTTGAACTGATTCTTTGACAGGATGTAAAAGGAACTTGCCCCTGATAAGATCACTTGACCAAGTTTCTCATTGTTTGAAAATTCCTTAGAGGAAAGCCAGTTTGCAAACGAAAATATTCATACAAACATGGTAATGCAAAGTTCATGCGATTTTTGAAAAATTATTTTTGAAAGATGGAAAATACATGAGTCGTTAGTCAGAACAAGGCGGTTCAAGACACTCAAAGTTTAAAATAAAAGTGTATTGCCAAAAATAAATGATTCGCAAGGATCTTTTGGAGTCAGGTTACGCAACCTTGCTGTAGTATACTTTCAAAATAACCTTGCTTCAATTAGGTCTTTTGAGGGTTGTAATGTGGCCTGGTTCACGGTTTATGAAACAAAAGATAAAGGCTCAAAATTTATTTGTACCCACCCAATCTACGTGATGATCTTCAGTCCTATGCTCAGTTAACTCATACTATGCATTCAGGTTCCCATAAGTTAGGGATTTCATTGATCGTAGCAATGATGACTCAGAAGTCAAAGGGACCTATGAAAAGGCAGCCACTACTCCCCTATAACATTTGATTGTTTTGACATTGAGGATTTTCAAGATAAGGATTTAAAAATCTCTTTGTATTATCCCTAAATTTTGCCTGAACTGTTTATTTTAGAGTTTACAGTCAGTGGGATGCCCCAGTTTTGCCTAAGTCTCCTTCATAGGTTTTGACTTAGCGGGCTTCTTTTGATTTTTTTATATTATTTTTTTGTGTGAAGGAAAGTGACTGTTTGATTTTAATGATTACGGTGAACCATCATCGACCTTTTGATTAGAAAACATCTTCGACACTTGTTTGACGTGTGCGAAGGAAAATTTGTTAATGAAAGGTGTATCGTATGAACACACAACCAAGTTAACTGAGAACTACCCATCCCAAGGTTAAAATTGTGGGTTTTTTGTAACGAAAGAAACTCCAACTTCTAGGCTCGAAGGGGGTGACGAGGGATTAACTTCCTTATTTCTCCAGTGTTTGGGAATTGAAACAATGCCTTACATCATCAACAAGGTTTGATTGAAAGCATACTGACAGCAATTATGGGTATAACGTTTTCGTCATCCTCCCTTCGATCTTAGCATATCAAAATTTTGGACAAGAAGTAAACATTTGAAAAATAAAGCATAAAGATGCAAATAAATGGACGGAAATGAATTGAATCAACAGTCACAATGCTTATTTCATTAATGAAAGTACAAACATAATTGAAAGCAAACAGCTTAAACAAAATAAGGGAAGTGCAAACAAAGAGAAACAAAAGGCCTAGTGACAAAACTTCATTTCTGATGTACTGGCAATGGATTTTTCTGAACATCCGGATGACTGTCTGTAAAATCAAGTATTCCAGTTCTAACCAATTCACATACTCTAGCCTTCAATGCAAAACAATGCTCCAAGTCATGGTCTGGGGCACCCTCATGGGAAGCATAATGGAGATCAGCCCTAAATCCAGCCGGAGGATTAAGAGGAGGTGGTAAAGCCTTTGTAGTAATCAGTCCTTGCCGGACTAAGTCAGGATATAGCTCTGTGTAAGTCATGAGAATAGGATCAAAGTGACTCCTGTTCCGTTTCTGGTCTGATATCTGTGTCGAGGAATCAGCTTGACGACTCAAAGGTACACTAGAAGACGATAGGACCAAGAAGGAGAAACTGGGGGACAAATGCAATGCAAAAATGTGATGCTGATGCCATGCAATGGTTTCAAGAATTTCAACGGTCGATTGCGAATATTGCTTTTTAAGAAAGTTGGAAAAAAATTTAAACCTTAAAATGTAAGGCTTTTCGAATTTGCAAAGGACTGCTGAATTCCTTGAAACTAGAAATGATATGATGCTTTATGGATGCGAAGCACAAATACACATAAGCAAACAAAAGGTCCTAAGTTAGAGGAACAATGAATGGAGTCAAGGTCTACCCTTCCCAAAGTGGTGTGTACTATAGGTTAATTGTACCTGCAGAACAAGGGTTCTAAATCAGTGCCCAAAGTCATCAGTCCATCTTTCGGATATTATCGACTTCCCGACTGACTCGAGGGTCAATAATATTCTCAAGAGAACCTCTTTTGAGTGTAGTATCACGTAGCAACCATTGTAGGACTACTCCCACATAGTTCCCGCACTACATCCTATATAAGGCCAAGATGGTGTAAAGGTACTACGGTTCCCAGTATCACAGACTCCAATCGATAATGGTAAAAGTTTTCACGATTACACTCGATCAACCGAACCATTTTCGAAAGTGTCTCAACTGAGCGGTGATTCTCGAGTCAACTTAGTCGGGACTCACTCCCTATAAGCCTCGTCGAATATATCACCATCCTATAATAATGTCACTCAAGTCTGGGTGTAGGACTTATCTCACAACACAGTAACTCCAAGTAAGGTACCCCAATATATACATACAAGTGAGCAAAATATGTAATAAAACAAATATATAAAGAAAAATAAACAAAATAGGGATAACCCTCAATAGTTAGGACTCCCCAGTGAAGTCGCCATTTTCTGTTGCGGTGAAATTTGGATGTCAAGCTATTGATTAACTTGAATCTTAATTCATTTACAACCGGTCTTTGATTTATCCGAAGGAAAGGTTAAAGAAAGGAAAAACCTAAAAGGGAGAGATCTAAGGTTCGGGGGTTGGTTAAATTTAGGGAAGGTATTAGCACCCTAAACTTCCGTAGTACTCTACGGGAACCTTTTGTTTATTTTATTTTTTTATTTATTTCATTAATTATTTTGCTTTAGGGTATATACAAAGGATTGAAAATTAAAAAAGACCTAGGGGTTAATTCTAAGTTTACTCGGCAAGACATCGCATCTTGTGCCTACATATCCTTACGGGAATGGAATCAGAGTAACTGTAGTTCCCCTCAAAAGGGAGGTTAGAAACGTCTTGACTGTGGCCAAGGTTTGTTCAGAGACTCCAATCTCTATGTTAAAAAATGTTAATTAAAATTAAAATAGGGTTAAATTAGGGATTCCACGGCGGAAAACCTTAAAACAGAGTACGACGACTCTTTTGGCCTAACACTAGGATAAAAGCAATTTTGCCCACGGCGGGACACCTAGGCTAAACAGGGTTTGATCCATTAAAGGGGTAAGGCTATTGACTCGGCGGCCAAAAGGCTGGACCTAATCCTTCGGAAGGATAAAACTGTAAAAAAATGTGAAAATATGACAAATCATTATATGGAGGAATAATTAAGGTACAGAAATAAGAAAAGTAATAAAGGCAGAGGGTATAAAGAAACAAAGAAACATTTCTGAAAACATGAAGAATATGAAAATATGTAATGACACTTAGAATGAAGTGAGGGAGGAAAATAGTGTGGGGCTGTGGCCACCACAAGCACATCTCAACCTCGAGCATGCACATGAAATGCCAAAAGAAAGAAAAGTAATAAAAGGGTACATAAAATGACACGACAAACATCAAACATCAGGAGTTCCTTACGAAAAGGTTTTAATTTTTTAATATTTTAATTATAAAAAAAAAGGTTTTAATTTTTTAATAAAAAATATTTAAGTTAAAATTATAAAAAAAATTAAGTTTAAATTATAAAAAAAAAGTTTTTGGGGGAAAAGTCTTTTCAGTTTTTTTAGAACAAAAAAGGTTTTTCATCCCAAAAAAAGGCTTTTCAGTTTTTTGGGAAAAGGCTTTTCAGTTTTTTTTGGGAAAAGGCTTTTCAGTTTTTTTTTGGGAAAAGGTTTTTTGTGAACAAAAAGGTTTTTTTTTCTTCGGAACAAAAAGCTTTTCAGTTTTTAAAAAAGGTCTTACTAAAAAAAAGGTTTTAATAATAAATAAAGAAAGGGTTTTGATTTTAAAAAAGGTTTTGTTAAAAAAGGGTTTTGATATTAAAATCTACGGACCTAAACACACATGGAGATTAACATGGCAAAATATGCACATAAACATGAAAAAGCAAAAGGTTTAGTATTTTAACGGACCTAAACACATTAACATGGCAAAATATGCACATAAACATGAAAAGGCAAAAGATTTAGTAATTTAACCTACGAAGCGGAGGTTTGCTTCGATAAATGTGAAAAAGGTTTGAATAAGAGAACACTAGAGAGCTCCAATCCTTCTGACGAGTTGTGGGAACGACCGCCTTTCTTCTCTGGGGATCTCCTTTGTTTCTCCCTTTCTCTCTCCTCTTTTCTGAAGAAAACCTTCTGACCCCCTTTTTCAACAAGGCAACACATGTATATATAGGGAACAAATTAGGGTTAACACCAAATTGTCAATAATGTCCCTAAAGCCCATTTTAAAGCTCAAACTAAATAATTAGTTAAGAAAAAATAAAATTTAAATAATTTAAAATAATTAAAATAAACTTAAAATAAAAACTAATAATCCTATTGATTCCTAAAATCAAAAATATTATAAAAAGAACAAAATTTTTTTCTAATATTTTTTATTTTATGATTTTTTGGATATTTTTATGAATAATTTAGAAAAAAGTGAAAAAAAAAATATTTTAAAAAATGATTTAATTAAAATACGAAAATAATAATTAAATAATAATAAAAAACTATTTTTGTTATTTTTTAATGAAAGATAGAAAAATTTAGAGTAAAAATAATAAAAAACAAAAAGTGACTAAGGTGAGATTCGAACTCTCAACCTCTCACACTCACAACTCCTTACACATGTCCTCTTGCCAATTGTGTCATTTTTACTTTTTAGAAAAAAAATGCATGCCATATGATATTTACCTGCAAAAAGTCAAACGACTACACAAATTTGTTAGTAATTGATTAAATGCAATAAAAATGCAATGAAATGCGACGACAAATCTTAGGGCTAAATTTGGGGTATTACAGTTGCCCCTATTTAAATAACTTCACCGGGTGATTTGAGCAACGGAGACTCGAGAAATCATGGTGGAGGGATTTAAATACAGATAACCGAAAATTTTGCCTTTAGACGCAGTGCTATGCAATGATATGGACAAAACAAAACGAACTATAATACTAAATATAATATAAATCTGATATGATGCGTATGATGAAAATGACAAATGCACGGATACAGACGAAACAAACGTCACAGGGGACGACCCACCAAGGAATTGCACTAGGGAAGAAGACATGTCATATCTGGAAGAACGTCGGGTAGACACGACACATAATTGTTGATAGGTGCCAAGTAAATTAGAAATTGTCCGCAAGGTAAGACGCGAGTAAAACACGAGCTCAGGAGAAAAACGCAAATGGGGGTAAACCCAGGAATATCTGGTAAGCGGGGAATAAAACACCCGGGATAAAGGTACATGGGGGATAAAACACCCAAGGATAGAAGGTAAGTGGGGAGTAAAGCACCCAAGATAGACATGTAAGTGGGGAGTAAAGCACCCAGGATAGAAATGTAAATGGGGAGTAAAGCACCCAAGATAAAAATGTAAATGGGGAGTAAAGCACCCAAGATAAAAATATAAATGGGGAGTAAAGCACCCAAGATAAAAATGTAAATGGGGAGTAAAGCACCCAAGATAGAAATGTAAATGGGGAATAAAGCACCCAGGATAGAAAGGTAAACGGGGAGTAAAGCACCCAGGATAGAAAGGTAAATGGGGAGTAAAGCACCCAAGATAAAAATGTAAATGGGGAGTAAAGCACCCAAGATAAAAATGTAAATGGGGAGTAAAGCACCCAAGATAAAAATGTAAATGGGGAGTAAAGCACCCAAGATAGAAATGTAAATGGGGAGTAAAGCACCCAAGATAGAAATGTAAATGGGGAGTAAAGCACCCAAGCTAGAAATGTAAATGGGGAGTAAAGCACCCAAGATAGAAATGTAAATGGGGAATAAAGCACCCAAGATATGCACATGTATAGGAATTATGCTATGACATATGATCAAATGCAAATGCAGACATCGACGACAAGGCTCGACTCTTTCGGTGAGATGACAAAATTGGAGGACTGATTCCTCAACACGGAGATCACTGTCATTCTATTAAACTGTATCAAGTTGATAGTCACTGTAGGAATGATGAATAACTGCTTAGGGATTATGCAAGTAAACTGCCCCAGGTCAAATGAACTGATAATTGCTTCAGCTGTCTGATTCGTGGAATCGACTGTTTTGCTGTATCCTCGGAGGGCTTGCCCCAGTCTGAGTCTTGAACAATTCTCTGGATAAACCAAATCTGAGAAGATATTGCCTTGAACAAATCTTGAACTGATTCTTTGACAGGATGTAAAAGGAACTTGCCCCTGATAAGATCACTTGACCAAGTTTCTCATTGTTTGAAAATTCCTTAGAGGAAAGCCAGTTTGCAAACGAAAATATTCATACAAACATGGTAATGCAGAGTTCATGCGATTTTTGAAAAATTATTTTTGAAAGATGGAAAATACATGAGTCGTTAGTCAGAACAAGGCGGTTCAAGACACTCAAAGTTTAAAATAAAAGTGTATTGCCAAAAATAAATGATTCGCAAGGATCTTTTGGAGTCAGGTTACGCAACCTTGCTGTAGTATACTTTCAAAATAACCTTGCTTCAATTAGGTCTTTTGAGGGTTGTAATGTGGCCTGGTTCACGGTTTATGAAACAAAAGATAAAGGCTCAAAATTTATTTGTACCCACCCAATCTACGTGATGATCTTCAGTCCTATGCTCAGTTAACTCATACTATGCATTCAGGTTCCCATAAGTTAGGGATTTCATTGATCGTAGCAATGATGACTCAGAAGTCAAAGGGACCTATGAAAAGGCAGCCACTACTCCCCTATAACATTTGATTGTTTTGACATTGAGGATTTTCAAGATAAGGATTTAAAAATCTCTTTGTATTATCCCTAAATTTTGCCTGAACTGTTTATTTTAGAGTTTACAGTCAGTGGGATGCCCCAGTTTTGCCTAAGTCTCCTTCATAGGTTTTGACTTAGCGGGCTTCTTTTGATTTTTTTATATTATTTTTTTGTGTGAAGGAAAGTGACTGTTTGATTTTAATGATTACGGTGAACCATCATCGACCTTTTGATTAGAAAACATCTTCGACACTTGTTTGACGTGTGCGAAGGAAAATTTGTTAATGAAAGGTGTATCGTATGAACACACAACCAAGTTAACTGAGAACTACCCATCCCAAGGTTAAAATTGTGGGTTTTTTGTAACGAAAGAAACTCCAACTTCTAGGCTCGAAGGGGGTGACGAGGGATTAACTTCCTTATTTCTCCAGTGTTTGGGAATTGAAACAATGCCTTACATCATCAACAAGGTTTGATTGAAAGCATACTGACAGCAATTATGGGTATAACGTTTTCGTCATCCTCCCTTCGATCTTAGCATATCAAAATTTTGGACAAGAAGTAAACATTTGAAAAATAAAGCATAAAGATGCAAATAAATGGACGGAAATGAATTGAATCAACAGTCACAATGCTTATTTCATTAATGAAAGTACAAACATAATTGAAAGCAAACAGCTTAAACAAAATAAGGGAAGTGCAAACAACGAGAAACAAAAGGCCTAGTGACAAAACTTCATTTCTGATGTACTGGCAATGGATTTTTCTGAACATCCGGATGACTGTCTGTAAAATCAAGTATTCCAGTTCTAACCAATTCACATACTCTAGCCTTCAATGCAAAACAATGCTCCAAGTCATGGTCTGGGGCACCCTCATGGGAAGCATAATGGAGATCAGCCCTAAATCCAGCCGGAGGATTAAGAGGAGGTGGTAAAGCCTTTATAGTAATCAGTCCTTGCCGGACTAAGTCAGGATATAGCTCTGTGTAAGTCATGAGAATAGGATCAAAGTGACTCCTGTTCCATTTCTGGTCTGATATCTGTGTCGAGGAATCAGCTTGACGACTCAAAGGTACACTAGAAGACGATAGGACCAAGAAGGAGAAACTGGGGGACAAATGCAATGCAAAAATGTGATGCTGATGCCATGCAATGGTTTCAAGAATTTCAACGGTCGATTGCAAATATTGCTTTTTAAGAAAGTTGGAAAAAAATTTAGACTTTAAAATGTAAGGCTTTTCGAATTTGCAAAGGACTGCTGAATTCCTTGAAACTAGAAATGATATGATGCTTTATGGATGCGAAGCACAAATACACATAAGCAAACAAAAGGTCCTAAGTTAGAGGAACAATGAATGGAGTCAAGGTCTACCCTTCCCAAAGTGGTGTGTACTATAGGTTAATTGTACCTGCAGAACAAGGGTTCTAAATCAGTGCCCAAAGTCATCAGTCCATCTTTCGGATATTATCGACTTCCCGACTGACTCGAGGGTCAATAATATTCTCAAGAGAACCTCTTTTGAGTGTAGTATCGCGTAGCAACCATTGTAGGACTACTCCCACATAGTTCCCGCACTACATCCTATATAAGGCCAAGATGGTGTAAAGGTACTACGGTTCCCAGTATCACAGACTCCAATCGATAATGGTAAAAGTTTTCACGATTACACTCGATCAACCGAACCATTTTCGAAAGTGTCTCAACTGAGCGGTGATTCTCGAGTCAACTTAGTCGGGACTCACTCCCTATAAGCCTCGTCGAATATATCACCATCCTATAATAATGTCACTCAAGTCCGGGTGTAGGACTTATCTCACAACACAGTAACTCCAAGTAAGGTACCCCAATATATACATACAAGTGAGCAAAATATGTAATAAAACAAATATATAAAGAAAAATAAACAAAATAGGGATAACCCTCAATAGTTAGGACTCCCCAGTGAAGTCGCCATTTTCTGTTGCGGTGAAATTTGGATGTCAAGCTATTGATTAACTTGAATCTTAATTCATTTACAACCGGTCTTTGATTTATCCGAAGGAAAGGTTAAAGAAAGGAAAAACCTAAAAGGGAGAGATCTAAGGTTCGGGGGTTGGTTAAATTTAGGGAAGGTATTAGCACCCTAAACTTCCGTAGTACTCTACGGGAACCTTTTGTTTATTTTATTTTTTTATTTATTTCATTAATTATTTTGCTTTAGGGTATATACAAAGGATTAAAAATTAAAAAAGACCTAGGGGTTAATTCTAAGTTTACTCGGCAAGACATCGCATCTTGTGCCTACATATCCTTACGGGAATGGAATCAGAGTAACTGTAGTTCCCCTCAAAAGGGAGGTTAGAAACGTCTTGACTGTGGCCAAGGTTTGTTCAGAGACTCCAATCTCTATGTTAAAAAATGTTAATTAAAATTAAAATAGGGTTAAATTAGGGATTCCACGGCGGAAAACCTTAAAACAGAGTACGACGACTCTTTTGGCCTAACACTAGGATAAAAGCAATTTTGCCCACGGCGGGACACCTAGGCTAAACAGGGTTTGATCCATTAAAGGGGTAAGGCTATTGACTCGGCGGCCAAAAGGCTGGACCTAATCCTTCGGAAGGATAAAACTGTAAAAAAATGTGAAAATATGACAAATCATTATATGGAGGAATAATTAAGGTACAGAAATAAGAAAAGTAATAAAGGCAGAGGGTATAAAGAAACAAAGAAACATTTCTGAAAACATGAAGAATATGAAAATATGTAATGACACTTAGAATGAAGTGAGGGAGGAAAATAGTGTGGGGCTGTGGCCACCACAAACACATCTCAACCTCGAGCATGCACATGAAATGCCAAAAGAAAGAAAAGTAATAAAAGGGTACATAAAATGACACGACAAACATCAAACATCAGGAGTTCCTTACGAAAAGGTTTTAATTTTTTAATATTTTAATTATAAAAAAAAAAGGTTTTAATTTTTTAATAAAAAATATTTAAGTTAAAATTATAAAAAAAATTAAGTTTAAATTATAAAAAAAAAAGTTTTTGGGGGAAAAGTCTTTTCAGTTTTTTTAGAACAAAAAAGGTTTTTCATCCCAAAAAAAGGTTTTTCAGTTTTTTGGGAAAAGGCTTTTCAGTTTTTTTTGGGAAAAGCCTTTTCAGTTTTTTTTTGGGAAAAGGTTTTTTGGGAACAAAAAGGTTTTTTTTTCTTCGGAACAAAAAGCTTTTCAGTTTTTAAAAAAGGTCTTACTAAAAAAAAGGTTTTAATAATAAATAAAGAAAGGGTTTTGATTTTAAAAAAGGTTTTGTTAAAAAAGGGTTTTGATATTAAAATCTACGGACCTAAACACACATGGAGATTAACATGGCAAAATATGCACATAAACATGAAAAAGCAAAAGGTTTAGTATTTTAACGGACCTAAACACATTAACATGGCAAAATATGCACATAAACATGAAAAGGCAAAAGATTTAGTAATTTAACCTACGAAGCAGAGGTTTGCTTCGATAAATGTGAAAAAGGTTTGAATAAGAGAACACTAGAGAGCTCCAATCCTTCTGACGAGTTGTGGGAACGACCGCCTTTCTTCTCTGGGGATCTCCTTTGTTTCTCCCTTTCTCTCTCCTCTTTTCTGAAGAAAACCTTCTGACCCCCTTTTTCAACAAGGCAACACATGTATATATAGGGAACAAATTAGGGTTAACACCAAATTGTCAATAATGTCCCTAAAGCCCATTTTAAAGCCCAAACTAAATAATTAGTTAAGAAAAAATAAAATTTAAATAATTTAAAATAATTAAAATAAACTTAAAATAAAAACTAATAATCCTATTGATTCCTAAAATCAAAAATATTATAAAAAGAACAAAAAAATTTTCTAATATTTTTTATTTTATGATTTTTTGGATATTTTTATGAATAATTTAGAAAAAAAGTGAAAAAAAAAATATTTTAAAAAATGATTTAATTAAAATACGAAAATAATAATTAAATAATAATAAAAAACTATTTTTGTTATTTTTTAATGAAAGATAGAAAAATTTAGAGTAAAAATAATAAAAAACAAAACGTGACTAAGGTGAGATTCGAACTCTCAACCTCTCACACTCACAACTCCTTACACATGTCCTCTTGCCAATTGTGTCATTTTTACTTTTTAGAAAAAAATGCATGCCATATGATATTTACCTGCAAAAAGTCAAACGACTACACAAATTTGTTAGTAATTGATTAAATGCAATAAAAATGCGACGACAAATCTTAGGGCAAAATTTGGGGTATTACAGTGTGCAATTATGTTATAATTCTTGTGTGATGAATTATTTGAGTATGCATGAGATTAAGACGCGAGAACGGTCTTAAGTGCATATGATTGTTGATTGCATACACCTCATTTGTTTTCAAGAGGCAATGCTTGCTAGTTTCGTGGAGACTAGTGACTTGTCCCAAACCTAGAAGAGTGGGTTTGAAAGCTTAGAGGACGGGCTTTTGTTTGTTATCAGTCTATAGGACGGACCCGGTTTAAATGTAAAAACCGAAAAATGATAACAAATGTTGGTACCACATGGCATTGAGTTGCATTAAGTCACATGGCATATATCATTGTTATATGGAAGTATGCATATGTATGAATTGTTGAATGAGAGTTGTGGTTAGATGAATAAACATAATTGTAAATGTTTATGTGGAATGATGTGAATTGTTGATATATTCATGATAAATATGCTTGGTGTTATATATGTATGTGTATATATATACTATATGATGAATTGTGGTGAAGGAACATGAATGTGTATGTTTACGTGTAATGATGTAAATTGTGCATATGTACATTGCGATGTATATGAGTGAATTATGATAAAATGTGGTGAGATCGTAGTGTATGCATATTTTTATGTTAATGTACATATATGATTATATGCATTGTTATTATGATAATATTTCTCAACCTTCTGCTGGAATGATGTCCTATATGACATCGTGCAGGTATCGAGATTAGAGCTGCTTGTAGTTGCGTGGTCATTGTTGGTGTAGCTATTTAGTAATTTAGTTATGTTGGGTCGAGTCATGCTCTGGTCGTGTAACACTGGGATCGTTGGTTTATGTTTTAGAGATACTTTATGTACTCTATGCTATGTTTTTGTATTTATTGGAATATTGTGATGTTGACCTTAGTGCCTAAGAAATGTTGAATTATATGATGAACATGATTATTCTGTTAAGAGAATTATGATATAAATTGAATCTACTGCTACATGCAAAATGAAATCTTGAAAAGCATAATTATTTATTAAAGTGTTAATGAGCATGACAGGTGGTTTTTGATGTTTTGAAAGTTATGTGTAACACCCTTTTGTGAATGCATGATAAATACTCTGATTATGCATATATTTTCCGTGGGGTTTAGAAGGGTGTTACACTCCACAACCCCATTTTGTTGAGGAGTACGTGGAGCGGAAAATTTGTGATCAATTCCATGATTACCGCAATATTCCTCAAACAAATGGTTTTCAAATTCACCTCCATGGTCACATCTAATTGAGACCATGTTTGTGTTTAATTTATTTTGGGAAAGCTTAGCAAATCTTTCAAAGGCGGCAAATGTATCGCTCTTGCTAGCCAAAAAGATAGTCCAACAGAATCTAGAGAAGTCATCCACTATTACGAAACCATAATAGTTTCCACCTAGGATTTTAATTCTAGATGGCCCAAATAGGTCCATATGGAGAAGCTCGAGAGGTCTCGTAATTGAAACGATATTTTTGGATTTAAAAGATATCCTCGTTTGCTTCCCCATTTGACAAGCATCACAAAGGTGATCCTTGGTAAACTTTATTTTGGGGAGACCTAGGACTAGATCTTTGGATACTACCTTGTTAAGCAAGTCAAAGTTAACATGTGCTAAACATCTATGCCATAACCATGAGTCTTCACTCATTGTCATGAGACATTTGTCACTTGTTAACGATACTTCATTCAATTCTAGCATATAGACATTGTTTACTCTTAGGCCATTAAACATACTCTTCTTTTCATCATTATGCATAATTTTGCAACGTTCTTTTGAAAATGATACATTGTATCCTTTGTCGCATAATTGGCTAATGCTAATTAGGTTATGTTTAAGACCCTTAACAAGCAATACGTCAGATATAGTAGTGGAAGAAGGGTTACCTACATAGCCTTTACCAAGTATTGCACCGTGATTGTTATCTCCATAGGTTACATACCCCTTCTTCTTTGCCACGAAGTCGATGAAGAGAGATATGTCTCCTGTCATGTGTCTTGAGCATCCACTATCAAGAACCCATCTTCTCTCGGTGGTCTCAAGATGTTGTACCTATGAAAAAGCAATTAACAAGAGGAGGTACCCAATGGCTTATTGGGTCCTAAGTCGTGAGTAACAAAATGGTCGCATTTAGGAAACCATTGATAAACGCCTTTAGGGACCAAAAATCTCCTAAAGCGGCACTTAGCAATAGAATGGACTTTCTTGCAACAATATAGACAAGAAAAATTAACTTTTGAATTGCCTTTGCTATCTTGATCCCTTATAACATATTTTTATTTTTGATATGGATTCACCATACTTTTTCTAAAATCAGATTTATCGATAGCAAAAGTAATTTTGGGTTCAAGAGCCTTGTTAAGTTTGGAATTTAGGGTTCTAACTTCATTTTGCCAAATGTAACAAGTGTCACACCAAAAGTTAATTATTCTACTCCTTAGATCCTCACAGCCTGCTTTAGTACTTTCCACTATGGAAGCTTTAAGTGCCTCGAGTTTTCTTTCGGACTCATGGATCTTTTGTTCTAAGTGAATACAAATTTGTTTGTTTGAGGCAAGCCTTTTAAAGGCTTCTTTAGCTTCACAATGCAAAGTATTAAATGAAGTTTGTAATTCAAAATGAGACATGTTAGAGGAATTATCATATTTAGCATGTCGTACCTATTTTTTCTTGTTCTTTTGGTGAGCGGAAAGACACAAATTTACGGATTCATCTTTATCACTTGAGCTTTCATCCTCGGAGGAATCACTATCGCTTTCCCAAGCTATATATGCTCTCCTCGGCTTTGATTGCTTCTTATGTGATTTATTTGATTCTTTTTCTTTTCCCTTTTTGTTTAAGGGACAATCCAGTTTATAATGTCCGGTCTTTCCGCAGGTCTAACATGATCCTCCTATTTTGTTCCCCTTGGTGTCATCATTTCTAGAGTACCTAGATTGCTTTCGGAAGTTGACAAGGTTCTTCTTGGAGTGTTGGATGCCATTCTTTCTCATGTAGCGATTGTAACGCTTTACGAACAGCCAAATGTCCTCACTCTTGTCATCTTCTTCTTTGTTACTTGACGTGTAATCACTATGCTCCTTAGATTGAGACTTTGAGGAGGAAGTCTTGAGAGCAATAGATTTCTTTTCAACTATCTTTGTTTTGTCCTTCTTTTCTTTCTTTTCACGTTGCTCTAAGCTTATGAGCACTTGTTCGTGCTCTTGAAGTTTTCCAAATAATGTTGTTAGATCCAAAATTGTGAGGTCATTTGCTTCCTTGATGGCGGTTACCTTCGGCTGCCATTCACTGTTAAGACATCTCAAAATTTTGTTAGTAGCAACATCATTGGCCACTGGCCTACCTAGTGAATGTAATCTATTGATGAGATGAGTGAATCTCTTTTGCATGTCCGCAATGGTTTCCCCTTGCTCCATGTAAAAGATATCAAACTCTTGTGTTAGTGTGTTGATTCTAGCTAGCTTAACATCATTGGTCCCCCCCCCCATGGGCGACTTGCAATGAGTCCCACATAGCTTTTGTCGTAAGACAATGAGAAACTCGATAATATTCATCAACTCCTAATGAGGAGATCAAAATATTTTTGGCTTTCCATTCATTTTTGTATTTCTTTTCATCATCATCAGTCCATTATGCTTCGGGCTTAGGCACAATCTCATTATTCGCATTGGTCATAGTTATTTCCATTGGACCATTGAGAATAACATTCCACACTTTTCTATCTATGGAATTTATGTGCACCCGCATAGAGTCCTTCCAATAACTGTAATTTTCTCCATTAAAAATGGAAGCTCTATTGTAAGCCCCTTTAGGTTCGTTAGCCATTTTCTATCAAAGTTATATTTGAAGCACAGAGTGAACCGGTGCTCCTGATACCACTTGTTAGACGATGGCACGGATCTAGAAGGAGGGGGGTTGAATAGATCCCAATTAAAAAATCAGTCGGCGCTACCAATTAAAAAATTGGTTTTAAAAAATATTTGATATGCGGAAGTGGCCGTGGAAAAATACCGTCTATAATGAACCGTTATTAGAAGACCGGATATGCGTCTAGCCTTATGGAAATGATAATGAGCAAATAGAATCACCACACTAGTCACACTATCAATTGATTAATATCACTAATTAGTAAGACTAGTTCCAATGCTACACAATGCCAACTAAATATGTAAACAGTACAAGTGAATTTTGGTGTAGACAATTTATCAAACACTTGGTGTGTGTAGCACTCCAAGTGAGTTTTGCCTTGAGTAAGCAACTATAGGTTCCTTGTACAATACACTATTGTACTAGAGTTAAAAACAGTGTTAAGCACTTACTCAAACCAATGCTAACTTTGATAAAATTGCTTATACTAAAATTACTCAATTATCAAGCAAAAATGAAAGTGTTGAAAAATAAAGGAGACAAAGATTTGTTGAGGCACTTCCCCTGCCGTCCTCGCTTCGGGGTACGTCTGCCTTGTAGTTGAAACGTTTATACAAGGATAGACAAACAAAACAAAACGTTTATAGATATCACCTATTGTAGTTGAAACGTTTATACAAGGATAGACAAACAAAATATACAAACAAAATCTCTGGTTGTTGATGATGCTTTATCTACTTGTTCCTTGATTCAAGTTGAATCAAGTCCTTCAATTATTGTGGATAAACCTCCGATTAAATCCCCTTTGTTGAATAACCTTGCGTTCTTCAAACCCCAGCCCGGCTGATCTCAAACACTAACAAATCGAACTCGAATCTCTCCTACGCAATTTACCGATTGCCGCTACTAGATTGACGGAACCCACCGTTCCTCAATCACCTTTGCTCAACTGAATATTGTAGAGATGATTTGTACCAAAAACCCCCAAATTCAACGAATCTTGGAGGATAAAACCCTCAAGGTTTTATTTAAGAAAAACCTGCCACAAACTCAACCCGAACCGGATTCCCAATCGACGTCTTCGGACGTTATCACCTTGAACAAACCACAATGCACAACAAGCGTTGTTGTGTGTAATTGTTGTGTTAAGAAATGTTGAAGATGAAGATGATGAGAACTAGAGCACCTATTTAACTTTTCATGTTTATATGCAATTTGACTCAATGTTTCAATTGTTGTTGAAGAAAGGAACAAAAACTTCTATTTATAGTAACCCAAAAACCAACAGACATAACAACTTTTCAAACTAAGTGAAAGTCTTCAATGTATGCAGAAAATGCAGCAAGCAGTCGACCATAGCAGGACTATGCGTTGACGCATCGCCTGCAGTTTTAGACAGATTCAAAATCTTAACAGTATGTGTCGACCATAGGCCAGCGTGCGCCGACCCGTGGGAATTCACACCTTTCCATACGCCTACCATGCGTCAACCTCTGGTCAACTCAAAACCTATAATTTTGCAGAAATGCTTATTTTTGTGGATTCTATGCTTCTAGACACAACCAATAGTCTACCAAATATATTGGACTCAATATGGCAAGTTTGATAGACATGATATGCACACAAGAGAGATATGAGAGGTGTGATATGCATTTGCCTTGTGGAGGTAGAGCCGAAAAACCGATTCTTCCATGATTGCGTTTTGACATCATCGAAACACAAGTATGTATGGTATATGAGGATTTTCCCTTCCAAAATTTGCTAAACTTTCTCAAAACAAGTTGAACACAAACATTATGTCAATTAGAAGTCATCATGGAGGTGAGTTTAAAAACTATCTTTCTGAAGAATATTGTGGTAGACACGGAATTGATCATAATCTTTCCGTTCCGCGTACCCCTCAACAAAACGGGGCCGTGGAACGTCAAAATTGAATTTTGGAAGACTTAGGAAGAACTATGATCAATGAAAGTGGACTTCCTAAATATTTTTGGGTCGATGCCATTAGTACGACTTGTTATGATTTGAATAGGGTGCTCACTCGTCCTATTCTTAACAAGATTACGTATGAATTTTGAAAGGGAGGAAGCCAAATGTGTCTCACCTTCATGTTTTTGGTTGTAAGTGTTTTGTGTTAAACAATGGTAAGGAGAGTCTAGGCAAATTTAACTCCAAGAAAGATGAAGGTATCTTTCTCGGATACTCTCAAACAAGTAAAGTATATAGAATATACAATAAGAGGTTACTTATAGTTGAAGAATCTGTTCATGTCACTTCTGATGAAACTTGTCTGAAAAGTGTTGGAAAAGGTATTTCATTTTATGATGTAGGTGTATCTTCTGAAGACATACTCAAAGACACTAAGAAAGGAATTGATCAACCTGAATCAGTGAAATTTGAGGAGGAAAAAGATCACCATCATGAGGAGATTAAGGAGTTTCATCCGACTAACACTGATGGCCTTCCTCCAGCTTGGAAGTCTTCTAAAGACCACCCTATAGATGCTTTTGATTGGCTGCATTTTATGGCAAAACATTGGAGTATGTATGAATATCATAACTGATGTTATGACATACATGAAGAGTGTTCTGTAGGGAGAGCTAAGAGTAAGTGAAGTTGGATGTCATGATTGAATGTCATGACTTCAAGCGTGTGCAATCAGGGCGCGCAGTTTTAGTTTTTCTGTTATTAGCTCCGGCTATACTTCAGGAAACATTTTAGGAAGTCTAGTTATCTTAGGCGACATAATAGGCATTTCTAAGGATAACCTGGAATGCCCCTAACTCAATTGGATGTGTGCAGCTTCATGAAGAGAGGTTTATCTTGGGTAAACCTAATTTCTCCATCAAGGCCCAAAGCAAGTGTGCTGCTATAAATAACAGAAGGATCATTCCTAATACAGCAGAGCCCTGGATAGTAATTTAAGAGAGTGTGTATTGAGTTTCCTTGTTAGTGAAGAAGTTATGTTCTTCACGTTTGTATTGTGCCTTAGGAATACTTGTAAGCCAAGCAATTGGCTGCTGTAGGATTGCCTTGGTTTAGTATTGTTAAGTTGTTTAGTGTGTCATTCGAAGCTTTTAAGAAAGAGTCTTGTGTCTCTTGATCCAAGCTGTGAAGGAAGATCAAGGTGTGTTTGAAGTGTGTCTTCATATCTCAATTATAATTGTGCATTGATATCACTGTGGTGATTGAGGGGGAGTGAGTGGGAAACATTGGTCTAGTATTAGGATAAAGTGTCATTGGGTAGGTCTTAAATGAAGAGTGCAAATTTGGTTATTTGACTTTGAATTAATTCTACTGATAATGAATTTCCTCCCTGGCTTGGTAGCCCCCATATGTAGGTGTAGTTGACACTGAACTGGGTGAACAATTATTGTGTCATTTACTGCTTAGTAGTCTATGTTACAGTGGATGTCATAATATCAGTGATAACATCCACTGTTGGGTAGCCAGAATTTCAATTGGCATCAGAGCAGGCACCCTGCCTGTTATTTCTAGGTGAGATCTAGGAAAGATAAATTCTAGTACTATAGACAAGGATATAGGATGTCACAACCAATGTCACAACATCAGAGGAACATAAGCTGGAACCAAGTCAAGAAAAAATTCCAAGGGTATAGGTGTTACTACTGTGGAAGACTTGGACACATTAAACCTTTCTGGTTTTGTCTACATGGATTTCCTAGTCATCCTCATCAAGGCAAATCCAAACAGGGTGCTCAAGTCAAGAACCAACATCGTGCTAGAACCAAGAAGGAAGTCCCTAACAAGAAACAACAATGGGTTGCCAAGGAGGTTGCTCTAGTAGCTTAAACTTCTCTTAGGATGCCAACCAAACAAGATTGGTTTTTTGACAGTGGTTGTTCTAGACATATGACTGGAATAGAGAATCTTTTGGTAAACGTCAAACCTCATTCCTCAAGTCATGTAAAATTTGGTGATGGAGCTAGAGGAAAAATCAAAGGTGTTGGAAAACTAGAGTGTCCTGGTGTTCCAGACCTGGAGAATGTCTTGTTGGTTAAAGGATTGACTGTTAATCTTATCAGTATAAGTCAGCTCTGTGACCAAGGATTTAGTGTCAAATTCACTAAGGAGACATGTGTGGTTACAAATAAAGAAGATGAGGAAGTCATGAGGGGTACTAGAGCTCAGAATAATTGTTACTTGTGGGAGTCTAAAAGTAACCTCAATGACTGTCCCATGATCGAAGAAGAAAAAGAGGATAAACGTTGGCTTAAAAGAGGTAGACATCTTCAAAGGACAAAGAAGACCATATCTAAGGAAGTTGTGAAGGGAATTCCTAATCTAACTCCAGATGAAAGAAAAGGTTGTGATAAATATCAGGTTGGAAGGAAAGCCCAGTTAGCACATTCAAAAGATGGATATCATAGAAATCTAGATATGTTATACTAGAATTTGATGGAGTCCATGAAAGGTGATCAACATAAAAGGAGTAATGTCACTCAGGATGTCATGACATTATTTTGTGACATTCTTAGTAACTTCAATATGAACTCCATTCAGTTTAATAGAGCCATGCACAATGATAACAGGTATCAATTTGGAAAGGTTCGTGTAAACGATGATCTACATAATGTAGTGAATCTTGATGAGTATTCAGACAATGATCTGATAGCCACAATCAACCCAAGCATAGCCAAAAGGCTCATGACTAGGAAAAGAAAGAAGGTCGTGGTGGAGAATACATTTACAAAGAAGGCTGGGTCAAAGATAACTCAGGTTGGAACTACCAAAGCATGGAGCAAGGTAGTCCCAAAGAAGAGGAAGGCTGAAACTAGTATAGAATCAGAGTCTGATTCTGATGTTGCTGGTGGTGTCACAGACATCCAACCAAAGAAGAAACCCCAACTAGCAAACTTACTGCTAGTGTTCCTGATGTGCCGATTGATAACATATCATTCCATTTTCCATCTAGTGTCAACAGATGGAAATATGTTTTTCAGAAGAGGCTGGCATTGGAGAGAGAGCTAGCTCAGAAGGCTCTTGAAAGCACAGAGATTATGGCCCTTATCCATGATGCTGGTTTGATGAAGACGGTCACGAAATTCTCTCCCTGCTTTGAGATACTTGTCAAAGAATTTGTAGTCAACCTATCAGGAGCATATGCAAATAGAAAATCTAATGAATTTGGCAAAGTTTATGTGAGAGGGAAATGTGTCAGTTTTTCTCTAGCAACCATCAACAAATATCTGGGAAGATCAGGTGGAGCTCACCCTGATATAGCTGTGTCTGATAACAAGGTGTCTCAAGTGATAACAACTAACCTGGTTAAGAGCTAGCCATCAAAAGGAAAGTTAGTTGCCAGCAAGTTGAGTGTAAAATATGTGATGCAACACAAGATTGGAGCTGCCAATTGGGTGCCCACAAATCATAAGTCAACTGTGGAAACTATCCTGGGGAAATTTATCTATGCTGTGGGGACCAAAGCCAAAGTTAATTATGGAACCTACATTTTTTATTAGACCATGAAGCATGCTGGCAGCTTTAGTGTCAAAGTCCCTATTGGATTTCCTTCCCTCATTAGTGGAATAATCTTGCATCAGTATCCTAATATTCTCAAAGAGAGTGACACAGCATCCAAGAGAGAAAGCCCTTTGCCCTTTCATCACAAGCTGTTTCAAGGGAAACATGTTCCTGACATTATCGTGACATCAACTGAAACATCTAAGAGGAATGCCAAGACAAGAAAAGTTGAGGTGATTGCAATGCTCAAAGAAACTTGCAATGAGTTGGACACAAGGAAGAAAAATCTTGAAAATTTAATCAAGTCTCTTGAGCAGGATGAGGATCCTGAATTCATTAACACTGATGAAGAGAAAAAGGATGATGGTTCAAAAGGGGATGATGACCAGGATGCTGCATCAGAAGAAGCTGATGACAGGTATGAGGAAGCCAGTGATGAAGATGCTGAAAAGGCTAGTGACAATTCTAAGGAAACCAGTGATGGGGATGCTGAAGAAGCTAGTTCCAGTTCTGCTGAAGAGGAGGAAGACTAGTGTGCTGAGGGCCTACTGTATGGCTCAGGATGTAGGAGTCTGAGCTGATAATATGTGCTGCTGATTTAACTAGTTTTTTTTGTTCTTTAATTAGAATTTTGTCTTTGTTATGACTATTTGGATTTGTGATGCTCTTCATGAGCAGTTTGGTGTAATAACCCCTAACATATATGCTTCCATATGATTTAGATTGAATTCGTTTGATCTTAATTTGTGGCTAAGAAGGGGGAGAAGAGTGGTAGCAACAACAACTCACAGATGGAAGAGCAAATGGAAGACTTGATTGTCTGTTGCTGCTAGTGTGCATGTTTGAACTGAACATGCTTGCATGTGTGAGTTTTTGCTGAAGCTGCTAAAATGTGTGTGAGCTCCTAGATGCTGTTAAGAATGTGTGTGTTGTGCATCTCTTCATGGGGAGTAGCTGATGTAGTATGCATAAGTTGAGGGGGAGTAACCCAGGATGTTCCACAAAAAGTTGTGACATTTGTAGTCTAGGCTAACAAGTGATAGTGTTATGATTTTGAAAAGGTGTACTTCAGGATGTCATCCTGAATGTCTTGACATCCAGAAAAGCCTTGATATTTATGTGTGTCTGCAGGTTGTGTACAACTGATGTGGTATGCATCAGTGGAGGGGGAGTAACTCAAAATGTTACTCAAAACATTGTGACTTCTATAGTGTTGACTAACAGATGATTGTGTGTGAACAAGTTGATCCTGAGTAGCTGAGAGCTAACTGTGTGAGTGTAGACAACTCTGATAGTGTGTTAGTAGCTTTCCTGCATGATAGGTTATATGGTATGATTCCTGCTGCTTGTAAACTCTGATATGGTAACAGAATGTTTTATCCAAAAATTTGCCAAAGGGGGAGTTTGTAGATGCTTTTGATTGGCTGCATTTTATGGCAAAACATTGGAGTATGTATGAATGTCATAACTGATTTTATGACATACATAAAGAGTGTTCTGTAGGGAGAGCTAAGAGTAAGTGAAGTTGGATGTCATGACTGAATGTCATGACTTCAAGCGTGTGACATTAGGGCACGCAGTTTTAGTTTTTCTGTTATTAGCTCCGGCTATACTTCAGGAAACATTTTAGGAAGTCTAGTTATCTTAGGCGACATAATAGGCACTGCTAAGGATAACCTGGAATGCCCCTGACTCAATTGGATGTGTGCAGCTTCATGAAGAGAGGTTTATCTTGGGTAAACCTAATTTATCCATCAAGGCCCAAAGCAAGTCTACTGCTATAAATAATAGAAGGATCATTTCTAATACAACAGAGCCTTGGACAGTAATTTAAGAGAGTATGTATTGACTGTCCTTATGAGTGAAGAAGTTTTGTTCTTCAAGTTTGTATTGTGCCTTAGGAATACTTGTAAGCCAAGCAATTGGCTGCTGTAGGATTTGCCTTGGTTTAGTATTGTTAAGTTGTTTAGTGTGTCACTCGAAGCTTTTAAGCAAGAGTGTTGTGTCTCTTGATCCAAGCTGTGAAGGAAGATCAAGGTGTGTTTGAAGTGTGTCTTCATATCTCAATTGTAATTATGCATTGATATCACTGTGGTGATTGAGGGGGGAGTGAGTGGGAAAATCTGGTCTAGTATTAGGTTGAAGTGTCATTGGGTAGGTCTTAAGTGAAGAGTGCAAACTGGTTGTTTGACTCTGAATTAATTCTACTGATGGTGAATTTCCTCCCTGACTTGGTAGCCCCCAGATGTAGGTGTGGTTGACACTGAACTGGGTGAACAGTTACTTGTGTCATTTAATGCTTTCCATTTATTGCTTAGTAGTCTGTGTTACAGTGGATGTCATAACATTAGTGATAACATCCACTGTTGGGTAGCCAGAATTTCACATTCTATCGACAACATTCTCGGTGATATCTCAAAGAGAGTGATAACTCGATCTAAACTAAGTAACTTCTATTATCACTTTGCTCTCGTCTCTCAAGTAGAGCCTAAAAACCCTAAAGAGGCATTACTCGATGAACATTAGTTCTTATCAATGCAACAGGAACTGAATCAGTTTAAAAGAAATGAGGTTTGGTATCTTGTCCCTCCTCCACGAGACCATCGAGTGATTGGAACCCTATGGGTGTTTAGGAATAAACTGGACGAAAATGGATTTATAACACCTAAACAAGAGGAGGAAATCGACTATGAGGAAACTTATGTGTTGATTGCCCAACTCGAGGCTATACGCCTTCTGCTTGCTTTCGCTTGCGCGGAAGATTTCAAATTATTTCATATGGATGTAAAAAGTGCTTTCCTTAACAAATGTATAAATGAAGAGGCTTATGTAGCCCAACCTCCCAGATTTGAATCCCATGAGTATCTTGATCATGTCTACAAGTTAAAACGAGCTTTATACGGACTCAAACAAGCCCCTGGGGCTTGGTATGACCGTCTTAGCAAATTTCTTCTTGATCAAGGGTACTCAAGAGGAAAGGTTGACATAAATCTCTTTATTAAACGCCAAGGAAAACACTTAATCTTGGTACAAATATATGTTGATGATATCATTTTTGGATAAACTAACATGAATATGGTCAAGGAGTTTTCTAGATTAATACAAGGCGAGTTCGAGATGAGCATGATGGGGGAGCTCAACTATTTCCTCCAATTACAAATCAAACAACTCAAAGAGGTTACATTTGTGAGCCAGACAAAATATTGCCTTAAACTTCTCAAGCGTTTTGACATGGCTAACTCCAAGGCGATTGACACTCCGATGCCTACATGTGCAAATCTCAACCGAGATGAGAATGGTAAGGATGTGGAGGTGAATAAGTATAGTGGTATGATTGGCTCTCTTCTCTATTACCGCATCTCGACCCGATATAATGTTTAGTGTTTGCATGTGTGCAAGGTATCAATCATGTCCCAAGGAATCTCACTTAAAAGTTGTAAAGCACATACTTAGATACCTCTCTGGTACTCCAAAGTATGGGCTCTGGTATTCCAAAGGTAATGATTGTTCCTTGGTTGGCTTTTTCGATTCCGACTTTATCGGTTGCAAATCGGATAGGAAAAGCACAAGTGGAACTTGTCATCTATTTTCAAATTCTTTGGCGAGTTGGCATAGCAAAAAGCAAGTTTTCGTTGCTTTGTCAACAATCGAAGCGGAATACATTGCGGCTGGTAGTTGTTGCGCTCAAGTCTCATGGCTTAAGCAACAATTGCTCGACTTTAATCTAAAACTTGAACATGTTCCAATCTTTGTGATAACACTAGTGACATTAACATAACAAAGAACCCCGTATTACATTCACGCACCAAGCATATCGAAATACGCCATCATTTCCTAAGGGATCATGTGGACAAGGGTGATGTGGTATTTGAGCACGTTGATACCAAAAATCAACTTGCAGATATTTTCACAAAACCACTCGCTACAGAGCCTTTCTTTCACATCCGTAGGGGACTCGGTGTTCTCGACATCTCGGATCGTGTTTAGGAGTTCATTATTGCATGCTTTCTATATATGTGCTTTATCTATATCTTTATCTAACAAATGAAGTAACCAAGCCATATGTGAGGGCATCTATCATCAATCGCGGTTGAGGTACTATCTTTCCTTATTATCAAACTTTCGTATTCACCTCATTTGTGTAAGTTAATGTATCAGGTTATGTGTTATTATTGATGTTTATTGCATGATTAAGCATGTTTCATCCCTTTGAATGTTTAAAATTTGAGTATGCTGTTTATTTATGTCTTTTGGATGCTTGTTTGTATCAAATTAATGAATTATTCTATTTCTAACTAGATGAGTCGACCTATACAGGACTCCGGTTGACTCACAAAACAACAAATTTTCGTGTTTTTGAAGCAGGTCCACTCAGGTCGACCTTTTGGTCGACTCATACCTTGAAAATTTCTCACTATGTTTGTTTTTACAATATGCGTCGATGCAAAACCTGCATAGGTCGAAGCATCGCAGAATGATGCTTGAAAATCTCTACTTTTGATGAATCAGTCAAATTACTTAACTCATTTAATGCATTCATTTTTTTGTTATGCATTCAAACAACATCATCATTAGCATTTACATTTTTTTCATTGCACCTACTCAAGGCTAATATCTACATCTCCTCTTCCCAAAGTCTCCTTCAGAACCTAATTTCTCTATCTGGTCAAAAAGTAAAGTGACTTTCTCCTATCAATCTCAAAAAGAAAAAACTCAGTTTTCACTATTCTTCCTGTTGAAAGAGTTGCTCAAATGGCTACAAGAAGAGCTACAGGAAAAAGAACAACCAGAGCCCCATTTGCTCAAGCTGGTCTGTCTAGAGCTACTTTATCGGTAGCCGCTATTTCTCTTTTACCTCCTGAATACTCTGATCTTTATGAGAAAAAATTTAGTAAAAGATCCATAGTCAAGCAACATGTTTACTATCGAAAAACTGCTGAGAGAATGCACATTCAAGAAGTGATTGACCTTCTGGATGAGCAAAACTTCAACAACTTCTTAGAATGTGATAATAAATACAATGAAGACTTGGTAAGAATTTTCTACACTGGTCTTCAAGGAAAATTTGAGGGTTTTGAGTTTAACACTATAGCACCCCAAAATTTGCTCATCTTTTCTTGTGTTTTTGACTTATGTTTCTTTGCATTATCATATTCATGTTTGCATAGCATTTGTTCTTGGCATGGGATCAAGTTATCATGGTTTGTTTCTCAAGCAAGAAGGTTGTGTTTCTTCAAGTTCAAGCAAGGTGTTCTCTGTGACTTTATGGTATTCTCAACCCTATAAGTTCCTCATCATCAAATGTGGTTCAAGGCAACATCATTCCAACATCATATATGATTCATTATGGCCTAAGGTGCAAGAAATCATCAAGAGATTCAAATTTGTTTTGAGATACTTGACCTAATTTGGGCAAATGGTGGATGCTATAATTAAATGAGCATACCTCCTTCAATTTTCAACATATTGAGGTGGTTCTTAGTCAACTTTCAACATATTATAGGTCATTTTGAGTTTTGGAAGGTTTTCTCATTCAACTTCAAGAGGGCATAACATGGTCAATTTTCATCATTTTATGCCTATTCTTTTTTTTAAAATGAACTTGAAGATGTCCTCTTCAAGTTTTATTCAACATGGAAGAGCTAAAAACCCATGGAAGGTCTTGGTTTTCATCCAAACGTTATAGGTCATTTTTGGTCCTTAAAAAGACTTGAAAATTTTCTAAGTGTTTTATGATCTTGCACTCTTTCATGGAGGTTACTTTGAAAGATCATATCTCTCAATTCAAGCTGCCAAATCAATACTTTATTTTTACATTGCAAAGATTGCATCTCCCTCTATCCAATGCAAGAAGAATCATCTCATAAAGCTTTCTACATTGTGAGAACCATGACTGCAAAAATTGGATTTCAAAGATAGATTTTCACTCCAATTCATATTTGAATTTAATTGAAATGGCTTCTAATCACCAAATTAATGCACGAATTTCACTTAAACATGTTTAACCAACTTTCCTGAAGTGATTAACACCTTGAAACACATGATTTGAGTGAGTTTTAACAGATTGCAAGTCACATTTTGCTCATGTTGCAGGTGTGCATGATTTCCATCCAAATTGCCTCATTCACCCTCCCTTTTGATTTAGAAGGCTTCTCCTATAAATAGGAAGTGATTTACACCCATTTCCACAAGCTTTTGGTAGCCAAAACCACTCTACTAATATCTCATTTGAACTCTTAAGCTTGAACTTCAAATTTCCATTTCCACATCTTAAACACTCAAATTCTCCACTTAGTTAGCTTCACCAACATTTAGTGAAGCTAACCAGATCAAGAACTTGAAGAATCGTGGCCTGAATCAAGCTAGGGAGCTCCATTTTCAGAGCTTCAAGGTTGAGCTTTAACATGCTGATGTTGTTTGTATAGTTAGTTTTTAGTTGTAGTTGAGTTTTGTTGTTGAATTTTCAAATTCGTGTTTGAATCTTGTTCTGGTTGTTTCAAAATTGAGTAAGTTGTGGTTTAAAGAAATTTGGCGCGATGATATGGTTGAGGTCGTCTTGAAAAGACCCATCAAATGAAGCCACTATGAGCTCCATTGGTTATGGTTTAAAGGATCCACGATTTTCTGCAAATCCTTGGTTGTTTCAGGTGGTTAGAGATTGAAGATGATGATCTCACCGTCCATCATGCCACCTGTTTTAATCTCATGATTTTGACTTTGTTTGGATTTGTGTGGATGAGCTGACTAGTGTCCATCGTGAATGTGCGCTCCCTGATCATTGGATCAGCCACATCATTTAATGAAGTCAGATCCAAAGCGTTGTGTATTTTGTTTCAGTTTCTTTTTTCTAATTTTGTTTTTTTAATTCATTTTATTTTCATAAATTCATAGAAAATTTATCTATAATCAGAAAAATACCAAAATATTTTCTAAAATTCTCTTTTATTTTTCTCTTTCTGAATTATATTTTTTTGCTTTTTTATTTTTCATTTTTGTATTTTTTATGATTTTTATATGTTTGGGATAATTTTAATTGGTTTAAAAATACTTTTGAGCCATTTAAAATAATGGAATTTTTTTTATATGATCTTATGATGGTTTTGAACCTATGGTGATTTTCTTGGATTTTTTTTCTGTTTTAGGTATTCTCATGTATTTTTGATTTATTTGCTTGACTTTAATTAGTTTAAATTATTTTTGGGCATTTAAAAATGTTGGATAAATTTTCATGTGATCCTATGGTGGTCCTAGACCTATGGTGATGTCCTTGAGTCTTTACTCATGCTTTGCTCTCCTGTTTTCTTTAGGATTTTTCATTCATTTTTTATTTGTTTTTATATTGATTTAAATTGCTATTGGGGTGAACAAATGATTTTGATCCATTATGAGGTGATTTTCTGACTTCTCCTCATTCCATTTGGATCTTTAATGTTTGCTTTGGTGTTATCCCTCATTTGTGGATGTTGATGATGGTTGATTCACTTAGGAGTTTGACTTTGAAATTCAAACTTGTGTGATCCCTCTCACATCTTCATGATTGAATGTCAACCTTTTGATCATGTTATGTTACTGCCCCACTTTGCTTCTTAGGCCACCTGGTTTCATTTTTCTTTTCTTCATGTTTGGTTTTGATTCCTTGTGAGGTTTTTGGCTCATTTGACTGATGGAGTTAGATTGCCTTACCCTTGTGTTTGCCTGCACATCTTGGATGTGGGTTGGATATGAGATGCACCAATGATATGTTAACTTGAGGTGTTTGTCTATCTTGTTTGGGTTTGAAATTTTGTGTTTGAGGCTTTGGTCTTGATCTATTTATTCTTCTCTTTGTATATACATTTTGTTGTTCCTTGTGCATTTTTCTTCTTCATCTTTCTTCTTCTCTCTCTTTGAGACTTCTTTTATCCTTGTTTTCATTTGTGATTGAATTGGATATTGTTTACTTGTGCTTTCTCACATGATATATTAGGATTTCTAGTTCCTCTGTTTAAGATGGGAGTAGGAGAGACACTAGGCTTTCAATCATTCACATGATAACAATTAGGATAGTCCCTTTCATCTCAACTCTAGGTCCATCCTTTGCATGATAACAATTAGGTAGACTTCCTTTTCATCCTAACCTTAGGACCATTTTGTATGATAACATTAGGATTTCAGTTTCCCACTAGTGTTTCTTGTGTCTTCTCTTCTCATCTCAAATTTCTCTAAAACACTCAATAAAGAATGACAAATGTTTTACGCTACGAGCCTTAAGTACATGAGGAATGATTAGTGGGGGGTTTCTCCTCACTTGTCTAGAGTGTTTAGTGTATGCCCTTTGGGCGATATGCGACACATTCGCTCCTATGTCATAGTCTTTAGTGCAACGTGAGTCTCAAACTAACTTAAATTCACTTCTCTAAAACCAACAAACCAAATTCAAACCTTTTTATCCTTCGGGATTGTTCTTCAAATCATTTTTAGAAAAGAGTATGTTACTTTTCATTCTACCGCAAACAGGCATCGTCCCTAACTGCTGGAATCGAGATTTAACATCACTCATAAAAAACACTTAACTAACCTGTGGTCTAGTTTGCCCGAACTACGTTTGCTCTGATTTCTCATACCAGATGAGGATACACAGGCATAAGACGATGATGTCTTGGCAAGCAACCTTCCCCCCATCACCTATAGTTTCCCGAACTACGTTGACTCTGACTTTCCCATTGCACGAGGGAATACGTAGGCATAGGGCGGCGATATCCTATCTAGTCCCTCCTTTTGTTTTTCCCCAGTTTAGCAGTAGTTTTTAGATAACTCACCCTTTATTTAGAAAACAAGCATGGATCCTGTTGAGTACAATGGATGTGTGGGGTGCTCATACCTTCCCCTTGCGTAACCGACTCCCGAACCCAAGATTTGGTTGCGATGACCTTGTCTTTTCCCTTTCTTTTAGGTTTACTTTGATCGTTTTCTTTCCCTCTCTTTGGGATAAATAATGTTCGGTGGCGACTCTTCTGTTTGTTTTCGCCGGCTCTTTTTCGCAGTTGCGACAGCTGGCGACTCTGTTGGGGATTCTGGTTCCCTATGCGAGTCAATCCTAGCGCATGTCTGTTTGTGTTTTTGGGTGTATATTTGTGTATATGCATGTACTTTGCTGTTGTATATTATTGCATTTACTTCTAGCACTTTATTTTTGTTATCATATTATACTGTTGTTTCTGTTATGTCGTTGGGTGGGTTGTTCCACTGAGAGATAATCCCAATACCCAGGCTTGAGTATACACCTAGTATTAGTATGGAGAGTAGTGTGGGCTTGCATGTTTGGCATGCACGAGCCCTCATGAAGTTCGTGTCCAGATGAGGCTTTCTTTGAAGACATCCTATCTTGTGCATCTTGGACAGTTGAGGGGGTGTTGGATATGAAAACTAACGACTCTAGAGACTGTTCATTGGGAAGTCAGTTGAGACCTCCTTGATTGAACATGATGCCAAACTAGGAATGGTAAACGTATCATCGTTTCTTGACCTGAGAGTCCATGATACCGACAACCTGCATAGGATGTCGTACCTTTTCAAAGACTAGGTCCTACCTATGAGTGGGAAGGGTTTTGCAGGAAACTTTAACTTTCAACCAACCCGGTTTTCTGTCAAAGCAGAATGTTGATATTGAGTGTTCTGGTATCCTGGATTTCTTATCAGAGTGAAGCTCTGGTTTAACTCAGTCAACAGCACAATCGTTTTAGATATCTTGATCCCCTGTTTGCATTTGCATAATCATTTTGCATTAACATCTATATGTGTTCTCAAGTTCTTATTTTCCTCTTTGATTGATATGGCTGGTTGCTGAGATGGAGGTTGAATTGAAGAAGACTATCATCTACAAGTTTCCACTACCAGAGTTAAGACCATTATTTAGTCTTATTTCCATGACTAGTTTTGGTGTCATGGAAGATTTCAAAAAAGATTATGAGAAGATTCTGGGTTTTGTCCACAAAGTCACAAGTTACGAACAAGTAGCTATTCATACTTTACTACAGTTTTATGACCCTCAATTGCGCTGTTTCACATTTCCTGATTATGTTTTAGTTCCTACTTTGGAGGAATTTGTTTTTCTAATGGGATTTTCGGTCTTAGAAGAAATGCCATTCTTTCATTCCGAGGAGGAACCTGATCTGGAGAAGTTGGCCAGTGCTTTTTATTTGAGCAAGTTCGATTTGGTGGGTAATATGGTTTGTAGGAGTGGAGCTTATGGTTTTCCCTTGTCCTTCTTGGTGGGTAAGGCTCAAGATTTTGCTAAGAAAGGTTGTTGGGTAATCTTCAATGCTATTCTGACATTGTGCATATATGGTATTGTTTTGTTTCCCAACATCCCAGATTTCGTTGATATGGACGCTTTTCACACTTTGCTTCCAAGAACCCTGTACCTACTTTCCTAGGAGATTTGTATCACTTAGTGCATTACAAAAATGAAAAGAGGAGAGGGAAAAATGTTTCTTGATGTGCATCACTATTCCATAAATGGTTCATGGACCATCTTCCTTGTATTGGAGCTTTTGTTGATGCAAATGATACACCTGAGTGGTCAGAGAGGCTTATGGGCCTAACATCTAAGGATATTATCTTGTTTAATCGAGATCTACTTGGCGTGGAGATTATCTTTAGCTGTGAGAGTTTTCCTAATGTACCTCTGATAGGGAGAAAAGGTGGGATTAAATACAACCCTTCTCTTGTTGTCAGGCAGTTTGGTTATGCCTTGAGGGGGCCCCCGAAGGAAGAAGAAGTGCAGGAATCTCTGTACTTCATAGGTGTAGCTGATTTTGATACTCTATTTAAGATAAAGGAAGCTTGGGGAAGGGTTCATAGAAGAGGGAAACTTTCTTTAGGTAAAGGTGATTGTAGAGCTTATTTATTTGGATTAGATCTAGAAGAGCGTAAAAAAAATGTTGTTGCCTTTTCCTGTTAGAGAATCCCTATATCATTTAGTCATTGAGGAGCCTACGACAGTTGACATCCTGAGATATAACAAGCTTTGGGCAGAAAAGGAAGAATTGCACAGAGAGAATGAAGAGTTGAAATTGGAGATCATCCAGTTGAAGCGTGACAAAGGAGAAGCTGTTTACTTGGCTAAGAAGAAATCAAAATCTTTATTCAACCTGGAGAAAGAGTTATCTGAGCACGTCAGAATGCGAGAACGGATTGGTCAAGACCTAAAAAGTACCCGCAACATCTTGAAGCATAAGAAGGAGGATTTAGACATAGCCTATCTAGATATATCCAAATTCAACCAGCAATGGAATGCTACTTTGACTGCTAACAAAGGAAGAGAGGATCAACTTCCTATTCAGATTGACCGGTTGAAGACACAGCTCAAAGTCAAGGAGAGAAAGATATGGGTGGAATCTTCCCATAGATATAGGGTAGAGCAGAAACTTCATGATACCTTAACAACCTTGGAGGAACTGAAGGTTCAAGGAGAGGTAAAGAGACCCAGGTTGGAAGATGCTTTTGGTGAAGATGCTTGGGAGGATCTTTGCCTTTATCTCAAGGAGTTGATATCCAGAAGGAGTGTCCTTATTAGAGAACTGGTTGCCATACCAGACCACCCGGATACAAAAGCAATGCTTATGGAGGCCTTGGCCTGGAGTAAGGAGCATGATTGTTAGGGTTTATTGATACGGTGTTGTAGTTACTTTCTTGTATCTTGATCATCACTAGACTTGTTGGATGAGATCATAGCTTCTATATTTGGATCTTTCTTGTTGATGCTTTGTATTATCTCAACTTTATTTGATTTATGAGAATTGTTCGTGGTATTCTTATCCATCTCAGCTATTTCTTGTTTTCTAGGAAACTAGTATCAAAGTGGAAATTTTCTTGTAAACACGTGTACATGTTTACATCCTTGCATCCTGCATTTTCATTTGCATGGCAGGTGTGCTTGGTGGTTCTTGTTCTTGTTTCTACTCGATTTTCAACAGTTACAGGATTGAAGAACCCAGTTTTCATAGGTATTCGACAAGGGGAATCAAAAGAGGATCATGGATCAAGTGTAAGCTGAGTTACAGGAGGTCAGGGCTCGTATGGCCCAGTTCATGGAATTAATGCAGAATATCGCCAATGGGCAGGAACAGTTGAAAACTATGGTTCAGCTGTTAATAGTACGGGTTGATGAAGAAGGAGTTGTGCATGGAGGGTCTGGTGTTATACCTCCACCTGTAGGTGGCTCTGTTCCAATAAGCGGTCCTACTGTTGTTATTCCTATGGGAGGAGGTGTTGCAAATGAAAATGGTAATGTTGTGGGAGGTAATGTGTGTGTTGTACATGGACCTAATGATCCTCAGTGGGAAGATAACCAAGATGACATCTTTTCAGTGAAGGATACAGAATACGGTCTACCGTCTGAAGCTGACAAGAGGTTTAAGTTAATTGAAGAGAAGATGAAGTCCTTTGAAGTGAAAAATTATTTGGGTCTAGATATGTCTGATCTCGGCTTGGTTCCAGGGGTTAAAGTTCCTCTCAAATTCAAAGTACCTGAATTCGATAAATACAAAGGGACAATCTATCCTAAAGTACATATCCGGGCACATTACAGAAAAATGTCTGCTTATTCTGAGGATGTGAAGCTTTTGATGCATTTCTTCCTGGATAGTTTGGTCGGAGCATCGTTAGAGTGGTATATGGGATTAGAAACGACCCACATTCGTAGTTGGAAGGAGTTGGTGTAACACCCCAAATTTATTATAATATTTATTTAATTTATTTAAATATAAAAATTCGTATTTTTGGTGATTTTCGGTTGTTGGTGTGAAATATTGAGAATTATGGATTTTAGGTTATTTATTTAAATACTAGTATATAATATGATTATATTGGTATTATTATTAATTTAAATTAAATATAAGTTAACTAAGGGCAAATTGGACAATTAAGGAGGAGTTAGTGAGGGTAATATTGGAAAAGCCAAACTTATAGGCCCAAAGTTAGGTTTAACAAAAAGGAATTTTGAGGGAATTATGATTCATTCTTGTTAGACCGTGAAAATGGAAGAAATAGAGGCCATAGCTCTGAGGAAGAGGATTGGGGCAAAAGCTTCGAGAGGTTTCCAAGAATCAAGGAGAAAGGCTTAGAGTTGGCAATTAAGGTATGAGGAGTATTGCCTTCATTGTTTTCAATATGTGATTCAATATATTTAAAGCCGATTTAAGGGTTTAAGGGTTTGAGGCTGATTTGAGAGTAAAGGAAATTAGGCCTTCGTGGCCAAAATCTATTGTTGAGGTTTTAACTGTATAGGGATTTAAAGTTGATTTAAGGGTTTAAGGGTTTGAGGTTGATTTGAGAGTAAAGGAAATTAGACCTTCGTGGTCGAAATCTGTTGTTGAGATTGTTTAACCCTGTAGGATAAGTGATTTGTGATAACTCTAATGACTGTGGGATATTTGTATGAAATTATGGAAATTAGAGGCGTAGATATGAAACGGGATTGAACCTATATCCCTTGATTCTAAAGGTTTTAGGCATAATCTTAAAACAATGATTCGATGGTTTAATTGTGTTAAAATTGTAAATTTACTTGAGATAATTACAGTGTTGAATGAGTTGCAATTTTATGAGAGTTTGGGTTTTTATGGAATCAAAATCGGAGGTCTGGAAGGACTCCAACGCTGAAAAACGCAGAAAATTGCATGTTGTCCGTCACGACTATTCATGTTTTCGCCGTACAGATGACCAGGTTTAGCCGTGGATGCCGTTGACGACGTTTAAAGTTTTTGGGTCGTTGGCTATTGTGGTTGACTTAGAGGGTCTTGCTCTTATAGTGTAACATCGGGTTGGGGTTCTTGAGTCAAACTATTTTATTGAGTTTTTTGTTGATTTCTTTGCGGTAAAAGGAAAACTTTGGATTTTTGCCTTTTTGAGATCCGCTTCTATTTGAGCACTTTTGAGAAAACTCGTTGCTTACGGAGCATTGACCTTGATTTGAATTTATTGAGAAATGTACGCCCTTTGAGATGATTTTTATGGCGTTTTAAATTTTACTCTGATAAATTCTATTATTTTGCCATAATATTCGTGGGGTAAAAAAGGGTGTTACATTAGTGGTATCAGAGCAGGTCAGTCCGTCCGGCCAAGTTGTCTAATGTTATTTGTTCCCTAGTATGCGACATGTGTGTGAAAACACTGTCGGTAAACATTTATTTTCTAACCTTTGTCTGTAGAAGTGGGAATGAAACAAGTGGAGGAGAAGCTTGTGCTTCTTCAAGATGCTTCAAGTGTGGAGTGGTGGCTCAGTGTGTCGATGAACGCTCTTATAGTTTGGTAAAGACGGTTTATGCCCCATCATGATTTTCGGCTGTCTATTGACAAATTGAGGAACTGATCACCCTTAATCTCTTGTGGATAGTAGACGGAGTCATGTTGGATGGGATAGACGTGTCTTGCAAGCTTAGATGGTGTGTGCAGTGAATTGTTTTAAGTTAAGCTAAGTGCTTACAGATTGTTTTGGTGATTCGGTGCAAGATGGTGCTGAGACGTTTATTTTGATGGAAACTTTGAGTATTAATAAAGTAGGGAAGTTGGTGGTGTGCCAATTATTTGTGATTGTCCGAAATTTTTTCCTAATGAGATAAGTGATTTACCGTCGTAACGTGAAGTGGAGTTTGCGATCGACTTAGTTACTGGAACTAGTCCGATATCGATGGTTCCATATTGTATGTTTGCATTGGGATTGAAAGAGTTGAAGAGTCAACTTGAAGATTTTCTTGAGAAGAGATTCATTCGTTCAAGTGTGTCACCGTAGGGTGCACCCGTTTTGTCGATTAAGAAGAAAGAAGGTCATGTGAGGCTTTGTGTGGATTATAGACAATTGAACAAGGTGACTATCAAGAATAAGTGTCCACTTCCAAGGATTGATGATTTGATGGATCAGTTGGTTGTTGCAAGTGTGTTCAATAAGATAGATTTGAGATCTGGGTATCATCAGATTCTTGTGAAGCCTGATGATATTCCGAAGACAACTTTTAAAACAAGATTTTCCATCCTTATTTGGACAAGTTTATGGTTGTGTTCATTGATATTATTTTGATATATTCAAAGAGTAAAGAGGATCATGCTAAGCATTTGAAAAATTGTGTTATCAACACTGAAAGAAAAGCAGTTGTATGCAAAATTGTCAAAGTGTGAGTATTGGTTTAAGGAAGTGAGTTTCCTTGGTCATGTGATATCGAGTAGAGTTATTGCAGTTGATATGTCGAAGGTTGAAGTTGTATCGCAATGGAAAGCTCCAAAACCTGTTTTTGAGATTAGAAGTATTCTTGGGCTGGCATATTATTATTGAATATTCATTGAAGGATTTTTCCAAGTTATCTTTGTCATTGATGCAATGGACTAGGAAGGTTCAAGATTTTGTTTTGGATGCAAAGTGTGAAGAAAGTTTCAACAGCTTTTGAAGAGGCTGTCAGCAGCTCATGTTTTGATTTTTCCGAATCTGGTAGAACAATTGTTGTATATTGTGATGCTTCATTAATGGGATTGGGAGGTGTGTTAATACAACATCAACAAGTTTTAGCTTATGCTTCAAGACAACATAACGTGCATAAGAGGAATTATCTGACACGTGATTTATAGTTGGTTGTTGTTGTGTTTGTGTCGAAGCTTTGAAGGCATTATTTGTTTGGTTCGAGATTTGAGGTTTTTAGTGATCTTAAGAGTTTGAAGTATTTCTTTGATCAGAAAGAATTGAATGCGAGGCAGAAGAGATGATTGGGACTTTTGAAGGATTATGGTCAATCAACTGCTGTACCTTCGCCTGAAATGCTTTACAATCTTCGGTTGAATGCCCCGGAGAGCCACCATGATAACCACACTGAACGTGGGGATTATACCCAGGAGGGTAAGGTTCTGGAACTGGCTTAAGAGCTTTCGGCTCCACCAAAGACTTCTGGATCAAAGATGGTAGCACCTGGCTATACGGCATAGGCACTGGATGAGAAGGAGCTTTCCTTCGTTCCAAGTTGTTGCGAGGTCGATTCTGATTCTGACGCTGAGTCTGATAACCTCGACCACGAGTTCGCTGATTTGCAATGGAAGCGACATAAGGTTCCCGATAGGGTGCCCCAGGCACGGCTGTCTGTTCAGTATAATAAGCCACGGGAGGTACTGATCTCTGATAAGGTGAAGAACCAACAAAATTCACTGATTCGCTTCGAGGATATTCAACCTTTGGCATGACTGAGTTGATCACAACTTCTTATTCATCCTGATAGTCACAAGGATATTCCGTTTCATCAGCTTGATCATATGAAGTAATCTGAATTTTCCCAATTCTTATGGAATACTCAAGGCGTTCTCCTAATGCTACCACGTCAGAGAAACTTATTGGAAGTCCGAGCAATCTTTTGAAGTACGGTTCTTGTAGGGAATCTATAAACATGCTTGTCAGCTCTTGGTCTAACAGCGGTGGATGCACTCTAGCAGCAAATTCTCTCCATCTCTGAGCATACTTCCTGATAGGTTCATTGTTCTCTTGAGACAATTCTTGCAAATGCATGCGATAGGGAGCTATGTCTAGGTTATAATCGTACTGCTTCAGAAAAGCTCTGGCTAAATCCATCCATGATTGAATCTGATTTCTCTCTAACTGCATATACCACCTCAAAGATGCCCCAGTCAGACTATCTTGAAAGCAATGAATCATCAATTTGTCATCTCGCGCAAACGCAGTCATTCTTTGACAGAACATCATCAAATGCAGCTTCGGACAGCTATCTCCCGTGTACTTCTCAAATTTCGGCACTTTGAACTTATAAGGCAACATTAGGTCAGGAACCAAACACATGCCTACAACATCCAGGTTAACAGCATCTTTGGCTTTCAAAGCTTTCAATCCTTCTTCCAATGCTTGGAGTCTTCTATCCTTTTCAAGAGCTCGTGGATCTACCATCCCGGCCATTGGAATATCTCTTCGGCAATTCATCACAGGGACAGTAACACCTTGATTGGTAACAGGAGGAGGACGCTCATTTCTGGCAACAAACTGCTCCTGTCGATCTCGGTTCTCAACAGAAGGTTGTGCAACTTGGTCTGCAGTAATGTTGTTCACTTGCGGGAAGTCTTCCATAGAGTCATACAGAGGGTTGGACGCCATAGTGAACCCCGTCAGGGTGTTAGGAGACTGGAAATTACCTTCAGACATAGCTACCAATGGTCTTTAGCTGACTTCAATGCTCGATTCTGCTCAAATCTACTCAACCCCTAGGTCGGTCTTCTGACAATCAACAGCTGCTCAATCCAAACTCCAGGTAGTCACCTTCAGGAAACAAAGGCTGGATCAGAACTTTGGCCAACTGGAGGATGATATGCAATATGATGCAACACTGATATGCACATGATATGCAAGATGCAGCAAACAACGGGACCACAGCCCCCACACAATCTGAATACTACTGCACTGCTGACGGAGACGGTTGCTCTGAAGAGAAGACCAGAATGACGGGTAGGTTGAAAGTCAAGTTTCCTGCACAAAAAAAAACCCCACTCACAGGTATGGACCTATATCTGACAAGGTACGGCATCCTATGCGATCGTCAGCGTCACAGACTTTCAAGACTGACGATACGATTCCCAGAAGGAGTGGCATCATCGAGTCCTGAAGAGGCCTCACTTAGCTAACTTCCAAATGATCGGTTCCCGGAGTCGACAATCCAACTGACCAAACAACCCCCTCGACCCAAAGGGTAGAAAAAGAAGTCAACCAGAAGAACCTCGTCCGAGTGTAGATTTCGCGGGACACTAGTACAAGCAAAGCCGGTACGCACCCACTAATCTCTACTCTAAGTCTAAGGTGCACTCCAAGCCCAGGTCCGGCTTATCTCTCAATCATAGAACACCCGTAACACCCCAACAGCAACAGATAATATCGATAAATAAGCCCCAATAGACAAGCAAACAAGCGCTAGGATTGACTCTCTCTCAGGGGACGTTGGATCCCACAGCATAAGGACTATCGCAATCCTTAGCAGCCAGGGGACGTTGGATCCCCAGCAGAGTCGCCAGCTGTCGCTAATGCGAAAATCGGCGCCGGCTGACAGAAGAGTCGCCACCGTGCGTTATTTATCCCAACGGAGGGAAAGGAAACGCTCGAAGTAAACCTCGCAAAAAACGGGGAAAGGTATGGTCATCGCAACCAAAACCTGGGTTCGGGAGTCGGTTACGCAAGGGGAAGGTATTAGCACCCCTCACGTCCGTCGTACTCGACGGGATCCACGCTTGCTTGGGTTGTCTAAAGGATGCAAAACAATCTATCTACGGCTGCTAAATCTAAACAGAAAGGGAATTGACTCGATAGAGCGTCGCACTCTATGCCTACGTATTCTCAAGAGAGAAAGTCAGAGTCAACGTAGTTCGGGACTATGGGGAAATTGGCTCGCCAAGACTTCGCGTCTTGTGCCTACGTACTTCCACACTGCATGGAAGATCAGAGCTTCACGTAGTTCAGGCTAACTGCGGCTAAACAGGGGTATTCTCACACAGCAGTGAGAAAACCAACTGGCTGCAAAGGTCGGGAACCTATGGGCAAAACTATGGTTTGGTCTCAAATGCACTCGGGCAAGAGAGAAAAAGGGTGACAATTAGTCGTCAGCGGGAAAATCTCGATCGCGCAGCAGCGAGAGAACAAAGGGTCAGTCGTTAGTGTGCTCGCTAGGATATCGCATCCTATGCCTACATATTCTCGTCTGGTACGAGAAATCAGAGCAGCTGTAGTTCGGCTACTTCGAGACCACATCTCAAATCTCGTTTTATTAACATTCTGAAAATGATTACAATGATTGAATACTGAAAATAAACTCCTAGGAAATACTATCCTATTCTATCCTGAAAAAATCGAATGAAAAAGAGTCCCCTAACAAGTGGACGTCTAAGCTATCCCTGAAACTGAATAAACTCTAAAAAATGCACTCTAGAAAAATACTAAGTCTACTTTAATATTTTTTTCTCTTTTCCAATCATTTTCTCCTTTTTCTCTCAAAATATCCTTTCTTTATTTTTTCTATTTTTTCAATATATTTTTCTCTTTATTTTTCTCTATTTTTTCATATTTTTCTCACTATTTCTTCTCACCATTTTTTCATATTTTTCTCACTATTTCTTCTCACCATTTTTTCCTTTTTTCTCACTATTTCTTCTCACCATTTTTTCCTTTTTTTTTCATATATTTTTCTCTTTTCTCATATTCTTTCTCCTTTTTCTCTCAATATTTTTCTCTATTTTCTTTCTTTTTATATTTTGCTTTTATTCTTTTTTCAATAAAAAAAGCTAAACAATATCAAAATAAAGAAAAAGATACAAAAGAGGGGAGGGGGGTACCCAGCCCAGCTGGGGTGTGATTAAGCAAAAATAAGAAAAGAAAATAAAAAAACAAATGAGTTGGGCCCAGCCCAGCAGCTGGTGCTGCAAAAAAAACGGATGGGGAGGTGCTGGCCAGAATGCAGTGTGTATGGACGAAACCTCTATGGGCCCAGCCCAATCCAGGATCACACACACACAAAGGGGGTTCACCAGACAAAAACGGAGGTGTATCAGAAAACGAAAATGGGCTTAGCTGGGCCCATCACGCGTGATCCAACTCTCTTCACAACAAAACAGACAAACCCTAGTTCCGCTGCCACTGTTCACGCACAAACCAACGTCGTTTCTCTTTCGTTCTTTCTGAACTATCTCCCTTCGTTCAAACTGTCTCCAACGCAACCAACCACCTTACGTCCCGTTACTCTAACAATCGAAAACACCACCAACATAACCACGCACACGACACTAATCCAGATGCAATTCACTTTTCAGAAAGGTTGAAGGTCTCTGAAGAAGAAGGTTCTTGACGAAGAACTGGAGATCTGAGAGTGCTCTTGATTCACGATGAAGGCGTTCTTGAAGCTCTCATTGCTATGATGAAGGAGATCTTGCTGACGGAGTGTTAGAGCGAAGATCTTGAAAGTTTGGTGATAAGATACAAACATGCGTGCGAAGGTCTTAAGCTTCCGGTTGAAGATTGTTGACCATCGGGTATGAGTCTTGGTGGTTCGCTGGAAAAGTTGGTGATGAACATTGATGAAGAACGACGAAACTCTTAAGGAAATCTGGAAAGGTTGAAGAACGCGATGAAGTTCTTGGGAGTTTTGATGAAAGAATCTGGAGATCGTGACGATGAAAGATCGAAGGAGTCTTGAAGTTTCTGAAAAATCTTGCATGTGGATCTAGACGGAGGAAGACGGTTCTGGGAAGAAGATGAATTGATGATGTTGATGATGATCAGAGAAGGTGGATTCTGCAATGATGATCGGAGAAGAAATTGATGAATATGAATTTCTGGATGAAATGATCTCCGGCGAAATTTTACGGTGGCCGGAGTAGGTTGGAAGTTAGTTAGGGCGGTCGGAATCTGGTAGTGGCAGTGGTTGCATGGCCGCCGGCCATGCAACCGGTGAGCTTCAGGTGGCGACATGTGGCTCAGAGGGAAGTGTGGTAGTGAAACACGTGGAGTGGGAGTGAGATAGTGGGATGCTGCGTTGTCACGCATGCATGGATTGTGGTAAACATGTGGCGTCCCCCTTTTGCTTACACGTGGACGATGAGTCTTTATACTGGATGCATTTTCTCTGGACTCTTCTAGATGCTTCGCTGAAGTGAATTCTGGACTGAATGGATACAACCTGAACTGGGAAAACTGGGCCCTGCAAATTTGACAAAACTGGGCCTCCACCCCACTCTGACCCAAACGAAAATTGAAAATGAAAACCCAAAAAACTGCATAAAATGATTAACAATGGATTAAATCTATTTTAATGAAAATGATTAGACCAATTATCCCTAACTAAAAACTAACCTAATTAACTAACTAATACTCCATTAATTAAATCTGAAAACTAATCTAATTAATTTCTATAAATCCTAATTACCAACTAAACAAAATGATTAATTTCAATTAATTTCTAACAACTCTAATAATTCTCTAATCTAAGATTAAGCTAATAACTCCACTAATTAAACTTCTATTTAATCTCTAACAAGCCTATCTTAAATTCTATGAAAAACTATATTATTTATTAAAATGATCAAAAAGCTATTAAAACTATTTTTAAAAACTATTAATATCCTATTAAATCCTATTATACTCTAAAAATGATTAAAAAAATATTAAAACTATTAAAAACTAATAATATTCTATATCTAACAATATTCAAAAATTCAATTAATATTCTAAAAGAAAAATCTATTAATAATCTATAAAATGATTTAAAAGCTATTAAAAAAACCATTAATATTCTAAAATGAAAAATGCTATTTATTTCTATAAAATTCTATATTATCCTAAAATGGTTAAAAATCTATTTAAACCCTAAAAATAGCCAATAAAATCCAGAAAAATCACAATAATTTCCAGAGGAACAAAATAAGCACCGAACGACACATAACACCGCGAGAGTGCACCAGAATAGCCGGTAAAAATAAACGGGCACCGAAATATCCCTGAAATACGATTCTATCTATCTAAACTGATTAAAAAACACCTGAGACGCGAGACGAGAGCTGTGATCCCGATAAAATCAAACAAAAGTGAAAAATGCACTGTATGCAATATGCAGATGCGAATGCGGTAATGCGTCGAAACATCGAGCCAGATATGAGACCCGGTTGGTCAAATTTTAGGGTGCAACAGCTGCCCCTATTCAAGCGGCTTCGACCTGAATGGGTGAAGAGCGCTCAGCTTTCAAACATTCAAGGTAGATGACGGTTGAATACAAATGGAACCCTGAAATTTGCCAACCGCGAGAATAAACCGCGAAGCTGCTTGAGGAATAGCTTCCAATAGACTGAAGTGCGGTTGTCACGGCAACAACTGGTCAATTTCTGATAAATTTTCTTCTCCTTGCCAATCACCTGTGTGACGCCACAAGTATTGGAATAATGCTTCGCAAAGCAAACACCTTCCCATCTGTCATGTGATTTTTTCTGTCGACTCATGGTTCACGGCGAACCTGAGGAAACTCTCCTGGGGAATTCTTAATTGAACTGCCTGGCACCTATTCTGACGAAGGCGGCAGCTTCAGAAGTTTGATATGTCAATCCCTGTCTTGTTGTTGTTTTTTCGATGCTGACGTAACAACCAAATGAAGAAATCACTCCGCTGGGGAAGACGAAAAGCTTAACCACACAACTCTGCAGGTGAACAAATTCGAAATCTAATAGGTAACCAACCTGGTCCATGTTTCGACATGCGTATGCTTGAAATAATGTAATGCCCTATATGACATGAATATGCTATGCGTTCTGTTTGAAAATGCGATGCCCAGACGGCATGGATATGTTATATGTTTGTATAAATGCAATGACTATATATGCAAATGCTAATGCAGGCTCTAGCTGCCAGAGAACACCAGGTCTGAAAACCACTTGGCAAAATAAATGCCGAAGATAACGTCAACTCTACTGGGGATGAACCGGAGTCACAGAACAATCTCAGCAAAATAAATGCTGGAAACGGGAAATCAAATTCGCTGGGAATAACCGTCCTGCTGGAGGAATGAAAAGGCAACCCTGCTTGGCGACTTCACTGAGGAAAGAAAGAACAACTCTGCTTGGGGATGCTCCCTTCAAACCATTGGCAACTGATTGTGCTCTGCGGGGATTGATCAAAACTGAGGTTGATTGCGCGCAGCGCTCTGCTGGAAATTCCCCTACTATCCAGGGTGTCAATCTTACTCTGCTGAGGATACTACTGATCTTACTCTGATACGGGGTAAAATACAGTCTCAACTCTTCCGGGGATAATGAGCAACTTTCATCTGCTGAAAAGTAGCAATTCTGCTTTAACAACATCCACGAGGAATTCAAACATTACTCGGAGCACTGGTATCCGTCGAGCTTCGTATCGGGAAACATGACAACATGCGAGTCATTAGGAAATATTGTGTCAGATACCTTTAGGTTTTTTTTTTGGTCTTTCTGGTTTAGAATAGACATGGATTATGTACACAGTGGAAGATATGGAAAATACTAGACGAGAACTAGCATTCAAAGGTAGACTGCCAGACGAGAACTGATAGGTGAGGTAAATTGAACAAACATGGATTTTTGTGTTTTGAACGTCAGACGGGGCTGACTGGATAACAGATCGAGGCATAGACAAACAAGCGAGAACTGGCTAAAAGCTGACATATACCAGACGAGAACTGGTATAGCACATAGGTTAAAACACACGATGATCGGACGAGAGCTGATTACGCGACGATATGTACCAGACGAGAACTGATACAACACTTGAAGAAACATTGACCAGACGAGAACTGGTTACAATAAACTACACCAGACGGGAACTGATGCTTACAATAAACTGCACCAGAAGGGAACTGATGCTTACGGAAGGGTGGGCCAGACAAGAACTGGTTACCGGTTTGCCAGGCGAGAACTGGACTTTGGGAATGACTGGTTACTGACACGCAACAGGTTTAAACTGTAGGATAATGATCCAACGACAGCAAGGCCTTTTTTGGAAGGTTCCAGTTTGTGATAAGGGTATTGACATGATTCCCCGATACTCAACCCCGGCTGGGGATAAACAGACTGGTTTGAACCACTTGCCCCAGTACAATCAGCTGGGGATAAAAGACTGGCTTGAACAACTTGCCCCAGTACAGTTCAACTTGCCCCAATCTAACTCTTGGGAATACCTGCTCTGAACAGCTTGCTACGAGACGACCTCGAGAATATTTGCCCCGGTATCTGTACAACAACAAAATTCAATCTCCATTAACACTTCTGCAGTGACTTGCCCCTGAATGAGCGTTCTAGCGACTTAACCTAATCTGATTATCCACCCGAAGTATCTGCTTTCAAATCTCAACGTTCTGCATAACTGCCCCTGATTGGCTCTCGAGAAGACTCTCTTCTGATCAGTCGCTCCTCAAGCAAACTGCTCCTGATCAACCGAAGCTTCGGGACTTGTCCTCAGACCAACTGATTCCGAACTCACTGAAAAATAATGCCCCTGATTCACAGGCCTTCACAACATACACCATTCTGGTTCAGACTACTGAATTACTCAATCCTGCTCGATTATTCCCTGGTGGAATTTCTTTCATGCCAACTACTAACCTGCAATTAAAATTGTCTGTTCGCGAATGGTAATCCTAATGCAGTGTTTATGCAGATTTTGAAAAAATTTGAGCTGTCACTCATTTACATGCATATGATTGTGAGTGACGAATGAAACACAGTTCAAACGTAGTGCTTACGTGGTCAGTGAAAATACAACAAGGATGTGACTAGAAAGTCAAGAAGGAGTCAGGTTACTCGACCTTATCGTAATGCGCTTCAGATTAACTCTACCTCAATTAGGTCTTTTAAGGGTTGTATCGTGGTCGGGTTCACGGTTCGTGAAACAAAGGATATTCGGCTCAAATTTTGATTTGTACCCACCCCTTCTACGTGATGATCTCCGATCCTAAGGTTCAGTTAACCTGGCACAAGCGCTCGCCTCTTCGAGAGGTATGTTGAATGGTAAGAACCACAATTAAGGAATTCACAAGGATTTCCGGAATGATAGTTACTCCTTCTTCGCTTTCGGTGTCTGTGTACACGACTTTGTGATTTGCTGGGGAAAACTCTATCCCTTCTTTTTCATTCTTTTGATTCCCTAATTTTTGCCTGGACTGATTTTTTTTTTCTTTTGAAGTCCAGCGGGATGCCCTGATTTTTGCCTAAGTATTAGCTTTCCGGCTTTTTCTTTCTTTTTTTTTTTACTTAGCGGGCTTTCTTTCTTCTTTTGGAACAAAGTCGTGTGACACTGGTTGTCCCGATTGCTCCGAAAGGATTGTAACTGTCTCACTCCTGATTGGTGAGGTTTGACCTTTTGAAAGGTATGAACTGATTGGTCCTTGAAAGACAACACTCCTCTGTAAGACTTGAATGCTCGGTCAAGCTAACTGACAACTACCCTGCCCCGGGTTAAGATGTGAGGGTTTAAAAGTCCGAAAAAACTTCTACTTCCTGGCTCGAAGTGGTTAACAAGGGACTAACTCCTTATATCTCCAGTGCTTGGGGATTTGAAACAATGCCTTGTACGTCATCGGTAAGGTCTTATCTGAAAGCATACGATCATCGGTTATGAGTTTAGTTTCGTCATCCTCCCTCCAATCTTTGCTAGTCACAGTAAAAAAGTGGAGTGAAAAATGCAAGTGTCAGTGCAATGCAGTAAATGAGCGACAGCGACATGATTAATTCAGAAAAATGCATAGTCACTTTTATTATTATCACCATTCGAAACATACAATGTTTAGAAGCAAGTAGTAACTAACAGAAAAGAAACTACAAATGCAAATGATATAAAGGCCTGAGGACTGCCAATGCTGAGGCGCCTGCCTGTCTGAACCATTGGCTTTCTTGCTGAGGAATACTTTCCGAGTCTACGAGCTTAGACAGCTGAGCGGTTGGGATGAACAAACAGAAATCCTTCCCGAAAGGAAATGCGATCCTGGTCAATCAACTGCTGTACCTTCGCCTGAAATGCTTTACAATCTTCGGTTGAATGCCCCGGAGAGCCACCATGATAACCACACTGAACGTGGGGATTATACCCAGGAGGGTAAGGTTCTGGAACTGGCTTAAGAGCTTTTGGCTCCACCAAAGACTTCTGGATCAAAGATGGTAGCACCTGGCTATACGGCATAGGCACTGGATGAGAAGGAGCTTTCCTTCGTTCCAAGTTGTTGCGAGGTCGATTCTGATTCTGACGCTGAGTCTGATAACCTCGACCACGAGTTCGCTGATTTGCAATGGAAGCGACATAAGGTTCCTGATAGGGTGCCCCAGGCACGGCTGTCTGTTCAGTATAATAAGCCACGGGAGGTACTGATCTCTGATAAGGTGAAGAACCAACAAAATTCACTGATTCACTTCGAGGATATTCAACCTTTGGCATGACTGAGTTGATCACAACTTCTTCTTCATCCTGATAGTCACAAGGATATTCCGTTTCATCAGCTTGATCATATGAAGTAATCTGAATTTTCCCAATTCTTATGGAATACTCAAGGCGTTCTCCTAATGCTACCACGTCAGAGAAACTTATTGGAAGTCCGAGCAATCTTTTGAAGTACGGTTCTTGTAGGGAATCTATAAACATGCTTGCCAGCTCTTGGTCTAACAGCGGTGGATGCACTCTAGCAGCAAATTCTCTCCATCTCTGAGCATACTTCCTGATAGGTTCATTGTTCTCTTGAGACAATTCTTGCAAATGCATGCGATAGGGAGCTATGTCTAGGTTATAATCGTACTGCTTCAGAAAAGCTCTGGCTAAATCCATCCATGATTGAATCTGATTTCTCTCTAACTGCATATACCACCTCAAAGATGCCCCAGTCAGACTATCTTGAAAGCAATGAATCATCAATTTGTCATCTCGCGCAAACGCAGTCATTCTTTGACAGAACATCATCAAATGCAGCTTCGGACAGCTATCTCCCGTGTACTTCTCAAATTTCGGCACTTTGAACTTATAAGGCAACACTAGGTCAGGAACCAAACACATGCCTACAACATCCAGGTTAACAGCATCTTTGGCTTTCAAAGCTTTCAATCCTTCTTCCAATGCTTGGAGTCTTCTATCCTTTTCAAGAGATCGTGGATCTACCATCCTGGCCATTGGAATATCTCTTCGGCAATTCATCACAGGGACAGCAACACCTTGATTGGTAACAGGAGGAGGACGCTCATTTCTGGCAACAAACTGCTCCTGTCGATCTCGGTTCTCAACAGAAGGTTGTGCAACTTGGTCTGCAGTAATGTTGTTCACTTGCGGGAAGTCTTCCATAGAGTCATACAGAGGGTTGGACGCCATAGTGAACCCCGTCAGGGTGTTAGGAGACTGGAAATTACCTTCAGACATAGCTACCAATGGTCTTCAGCTGACTTCAATGCTCGATTCTGCTCAAATCTACTCAACCCCTAGGTCGGTCTTCTGACAATCAACAGCTGCTCAATCCAAACTCCAGGTAGTCACCTTCAGGAAACAAAGGCTGGATCATAACTTTGGCCAACTGGAGGATGATATGCAATATGATGCAACACTGATATGCACATGATATGCAAGATGCAGCAAACAACGGGACCACAGCCCCCACACAATCTGAATACTACTGCACTGCTGACGGAGACGGTTGCTCTGAAGAGAAGACCAGAATGACGGGTAGGTTGAAAGTCAAGTTTCCTGCACAAAAAACCCCCCCCGCTCACAGGTATGGACCTATATCTGACAAGGTACGGCATCCTATGCGGTCGTCAGCGTCACAGACTTTCAAGACTGACGATACGATTCCCAGAAGGAGTGGCATCATCGAGTCCTGAAGAGGCCTCACTTAGCTAACTTCCAAATGATCGGTTCCCGGAGTCGACAATCCAACTGACCAAACAACCCCCTCGACCCAAAGGGTAGAAAAAGAAGTCAACCAGAAGAACCTCGTCCGAGTGTAGATTTCGCGGGACACTAGTACAAGCAAAGCCGGTACGCACCCACTAATCTCTACTCTAAGTCTAAGGTGCACTCCAAGCCCAGGTCCGGCTTATCTCTCAATCATAGAACACCCGTAACACCCCAACAGCAACAGATAATATCGATAAATAAGCCCCAATAGACAAGCAAACAAGCGCTAGGATTGACTCTCTCTCAGGGGACGTTGGATCCCACAGCATAAGGACTATCACAATCCTTAGCAGCCAGGGGACGTTGGATCCCCAGCAGAGTCGCCAGCTGTCGCTAATGCGAAAATTGGCGCCGGCTGACAGAAGAGTCGCCACCGTGCGTTATTTATCCCAACGGAGGGAAAGGAAACGCTCGAAGTAAACCTCGCAAAAAACGGGGAAAGGTATGGTCATCGCAACCAAAACCTGGGTTCGGGAGTCGGTTACGCAAGGGGAAGGTATTAGCACCCCTCACGTCCGTCGTACTCGACGGGATCCACGCTTGCTTGGGTTGTCTAAAGGATGCAAAACAATCTATCTACGGCTGCTAAATCTAAACAGAAAGGGAATTGACTCGATAGAGCGTCGCACTCTATGCCTACGTATTCTCAAGAGAGAAAGTCAGAGTCAACGTAGTTCGGGACTATGGAGAAATTGGCTCGCCAAGACTTCGCGTCTTGTGCCTACGTACTTCCACACTGCATGGAAGATCAGAGCTTCACGTAGTTCAGGCTAACTGCGGCTAAACAGGGGTATTCTCACACAGCAGTGAGAAAACCAACTGGCTGCAAAGGTCGGGAACCTATGGGCAAAACTATGGTTTGGTCTCAAATGCACTCGGGCAAGAGAGAAAAAGGGTGACAATTAGTCGTCAGCGGGAAAATCTCGATCGCGCAGCAGCGAGAGAACAAAGGGTCAGTCGTTAGTGTGCTCGCTAGGATATCGCATCCTATGCCTACATATTCTCGTCTGGTACGAGAAATCAGAGCAGCTATAGTTCGGCTACTTCGGGACCACAGCTCAAATCTCGTTTTATTAACATTCTGAAAATGATTACAATGATTGAATACTGAAAATAAACTCCTAGGAAATACTATCCTATTCTATCCTGAAAAAATCGAATGAAAAAGAGTCCCCTAACAAGTGGACGTCTAAGCTATCCCTGAAACTGAATAAACTCTAAAAAATGCACTCTAGAAAAATACTAAGTCTACTTTAATATTTTTTTCTCTTTTCCAATCATTTTCTCCTTTTTCTCTCAAAATATCCTTTCTTTATTTTTTCTATTTTTTCAATATATTTTTCTCTTTATTTTTCTCTATTTTTTCATATTTTTCTCACTATTTCTTCTCACCATTTTTTCATATTTTTCTCACTATTTCTTCTCACCATTTTTTCCTTTTTTTCTCACTATTTCTTCTCACCATTTTTTCCTTTTTTTTTCATATATTTTTCTCTTTTCTCATATTCTTTCTCCTTTTTCTCTCAATATTTTTCTCTCTATTTTCTTTCTTTTTATATTTTGCTTTTATTCTTTTTTCAATAAAAAAGCTAAACAATATCAAAATAAAGAAAAAGATACAAAAGAGGGGAGGGGGTACCCAGCCCAGCTGGGGTGTGATTAAGCAAAAATAAGAAAAGAAAATAAAAAAACAAATGAGTTGGGCCCAGCCCAGCAGCTGGTGCTGCAAAAAAAACGGATGGGGAGGTGCTGGCCAGAATGCAGTGTGTATGGACGAAACCTCTATGGGCCCAGCCCAATCCAGGATCACACACGCACAAAGGGGGTTCACCAGACAAAAATGGAGGTGTATCAGAAAACAAAAATGGGCTTAGCTGGGCCCATCACGCGTGATCCAACTCTCTTCACAACAAAACAGACAAACCCTAGTTCCGCTGCCACTGTTCACGCACAAACCAACGCCGTTTCTCTTTCGTTCTTTCTGAACTATCTCCCTTCGTTCAAACTGTCTCCAACGCAACCAACCACCTTACGTCCCGTTACTCTAACAATCGAAAACACCACCAACATAACCACGCACACGACACTAATCCAGATGCAATTCACTTTTCAGAAAGGTTGAAGGTCTCTGAAGAAGAAGGTTCTTGACGAAGAACTGGAGATCTGAGAGTGCTCTTGATTCACGATGAAGACGTTCTTGAAGCTCTCATTGCTATGATGAAGGAGATCTTGCTGACGGAGTGTTAGAGCGAAGATCTTGAAAGTTTGGTGATAAGATACAAACATGCGTGCGAAGGTCTTAAGCTTCCGGTTGAAGATTGTTGACCATCGGGTATGAGTCTTGGTGGTTCGCTAGAAAAGTTGGTGATGAACATTGATGAAGAACGACGAAACTCTTAAGGAAATCTGGAAAGGTTGAAGAACGCGATGAAGTTCTTGGGAGTTTTGATGAAAGAATCTGGAGATCGTGACGATGAAAGATCGAAGGAGTCTTGAAGTTTCTGAAAAATCTTGCATGTGGATCTAGACGGAGGAAGACGGTTCTGGGAAGAAGATGAATTGATGATGTTGATGATGATCAGAGAAGGTGGATTCTGCAATGATGATCGGAGAAGAAATTGATGAATATGAATTTCTGGATGAAATGATCTCCGGCGAAATTTTACGGTGGCCGGAGTAGGTTGGAAGTTAGTTAGGGCGGTCGGAATCTGGTAGTGGCGGTGGTTGCATGGCCGCCGGCCATGCAACCGGTGAGCTTCAGGTGGCGACAAGTGGCTCAGAGGGAAGTGTGGTAGTGAAACACGTGGAGTGGGAGTGAGATAGTGGGATGCTGCGTTGTCACGCATGCATGGATTGTGGTAAACATGTGGCGTCCCCCTTTTGCTTACACGTGGACGATGAGTCTTTATACTGGATGCATTTTCTCTGGACTCTTCTAGATGCTTCGCTGAAGTGAATTCTGGACTGAATGGATACAACCTGAACTGGGAAAACTGGGCCCTGCAAATTTGACAAAACTGGGCCTCCAGCCCACTCTGGCCCAAACGAAAATTGAAAATGAAAACCCAAAAAACTGCATAAAATGATTAACAATGGATTAAATCTATTTTAATGAAAATGATTAGACCAATTATCCCTAACTAAAAACTAACCTAATTAACTAACTAATACTCCATTAATTAAATCTGAAAACTAATCTAATTAATTTCTATAAATCCTAATTACCAACTAAACAAAATGATTAATTTCAATTAATTTCTAACAACTCTAATAATTCTCTAATCTAAGATTAAGCTAATAACTCCACTAATTAAACTTCTATTTAATCTTTAACAAGCCTATCTTAAATTCTATGAAAAACTATATTATTTATTAAAATGATCAAAAAGCTATTAAAACTATTTTTAAAAACTATTAATATCCTATTAAATCCTATTATACTCTAAAAATGATTAAAAAAATATTAAAACTATTAAAAACTAATAATATTCTATATCTAACAATATTCAAAAATTCAATTAATATTCTAAAAGAAAAATCTATTAATATTCTATAAAATGATTTAAAAGCTATTAAAAAAACCATTAATATTCTAAAATGAAAAATGCTATTTATTTCTATAAAATTCTATATTATCCTAAAATGGTTAAAAATCTATTTAAACCCTAAAAATAGCCAATAAAATCCAGAAAAATCACAATAATTCCCAGAGGAACAAAATAAGCACCGAACGACACATAACACCGCGAGAGCGCACCAGAATAGCCGGTAAAAATAAACGGGCACCGAAATATCCCTGAAATACGATTCTATCTATCTAAACTGGTTAAAAAACACCTGAGACGCGAGACGAGAGCTGTGATCCTGATAAAATCAAACAAAAGTGAAAAATGCGTTGTATGCAATATGCAGATGCGAATGCGGTAATGCGTCGAAACATCGAGCCAGATATGAGACCCGGTTGGTCAAATTTTAGGGTGCAACAACATGGAGTGTGTGAATCATATGAGTATTTGAGTGAAAATCAGTTCTGATGCGTAGCAGAATTTGCTGTCATCACGCTGTTCGCCTAGCGAAGAAAAGCTTTGCCTAGCGAACCATGTTTTCCCAAACTCGCCTAGCGAAGAAAGCTTCGCCTTGCGAAGAAACTTACCCCGACTCGCCTAGCGAGCATCCCAACGAACGTAGCAGAGTTTCGCGAATATTGATCGTGTGCAGCGATGCCGTGATGTTTGATTTTGGGATTTCTGTGACGAGTTACCATGAGTATGACAGTGGGTTTTAGGTGATATGTACATGATGAAATGATGGTTTCTATTATGTATTGATTGAATTAATATGATGAAGTTACCATGACAGTGAGGAATTATGTGATTGATAGGCGATAGTGTGAGGATTACCGCGAGTATAATTTGATGAATTAATATGTGATAATATGGGATAATATTAGGAATTAATAAGAGATAATATGGGATAATTTTATAAACTAATATTAGATAATATTGGGTAGTATTATGAATTAATATGTGATAATATGATGGGCTAATATGAGGATGACTATGAGCTAATATGTGATTTGTACGTGATTATATGATGATTTACATGATGTGTAATGATGATTATTATGATGAATTATATGACGACATGATGTGTGAGATTAATAATTATGATGAATTATATGAGGAAATGATGTGTGATGATGAGTATTATGATGTGCTGTGATGACATGATGAATGATGATGATTATTATGATGAGCTGTGATGACATGATGTATGATGATGATTATGATAATGAGTTATGACGTTTGATGATGACGAATATGATGAATGATGATGCACTTATGATGTTATTATGAGGATGATTTGTGACGTGTGCATCATGCATTCATGTGCATCCAGACTTCGGTTCAGGACCTCGATTACTTTGGCTTCAATCCCACTGTGCAGATGTGAAGTATTTTGATGTACTCCGATTCTCTAGTAGAATCGATCCTATTGATGGGGATCTATGGAGGGTTGATGGACCAGTGTCCATCGAGCTGTGATGATTGGTACCATATGCATTGAGTTTTGTTGCATCTTGCATATATGAGTCTTTTGTATGAATTATGACATTGTGGCCTTTGAGGCATAATTGAGGAATATGAATGTGTTGAATATAATTATGATGCCATTTATGCATTAATTGTTATACATTGATTATTATGAACTGTTTTACTCACCCTGCCTATTTGAATTTTACCTCCATGCGGGTAACATGCAGATGACCAAGTTTAGTCGTGGACGCCGTCGAGGAGTATTTTTGAAGTTTTTGAGTGTTTTAGCCTTTTGGTTAGCTTAGAGGGTCTTGCTCTGATATGTAACATCGGGTTGGGTTCTTTTGAGTTAAACTATAAATCAGTGGGTTATTTTACTAACTTTGCCTTATGAGGAAAACCTTGAGTTATGTTTTGAGTTCCGCTGCTTTGTTGAAATTTGAATGTATTTTGGGAAAACCCGTGTGTTACGGAGTATTGACATATTTTGAGACATTGAGAAATGTACGCCCTTTGAGGTGATTTTTATTGAGATTTATTTATTTACTCTGAAATCCGTGTTATTTTGCCTTAATAATCATGGGGTAGAAAAGGGTGTTACATTAGTGGTATCAGAGCAGGTCGGTCCGTCCGACCAAGTTGTCTAATGTTATTTGTTCCCTTGTATGCGACATGTGTGTGGAAGCACTTTCGGTACACGTTTCTTCTAACCTTTGTCTGCAGAAGTGGGAATGATTCAAGTGGTGGAGAAGCTTGTGCTTCTCCAAGATGCTGCAAGTGTGGAGTGGTGGCTCAGTGTGTAAATGGACGCTCTTATGGTTTGGTAAAGATGGTTTATGCCCCATCATGATTTTCGGCTGTCTATTAACAAATTGAGGAACTGATCACCCTTAATCAGTTGTTGATAGTAGACGGGTCATGTTGAATGGAATAGACGTGTCTTGCAAGCTTAGATGGCGTGATCAGTGAATTGCTTTGAGTTAAGCTAAGTGCTTATAGATTGTTTTGATAAGTCGGCGCGGGATGGTGTTGAGATGTTTATTTTGATGGAAACATTGAGTGTTAAGGAAAGTGGGGAAGTTGGTGGTTTGCTAATTAATTGTGATTGTCTGGAAGTTTTCCTGACGAGATAGTGATATACAGCCAGAACGTGAAGTGGGGTTGTGATCGACTTAGTTACGGGAACTAGTTCGATATTGAGGGCTCCATATTGTATGTCTGCATTGGGATTGAAAGGGTTTAAGAGTCAACTTAAGATTTGCTTGAGAAGAAATTCATTCGTTCAAGTGGGTCACCGTGGGGTGCACCAGTTTTGTTGATTATGAAGAAAGTAGGTTCTGTGAGGCTTTGGGTGGATTATAGATAAGTGAACAAGGCGACTATCAAGAATAAATGTTTACGTCCAAGGATTGATGAGTGGATGAATTAGTGGGTTGTTGCAGGTGTGTCCAGTAAGATGGATTTGAGATCTGGATATCATCAGATTCGTGTGAAGGCTGAAGATATTCAGAAGATTGCTTTTAGGATGAGGTATGAACATGAGGAGTATTCTGTGATGCCATGGGTATTTGTGGAGTATGTGAACAAGATTTTCCATACTTATTTGGGCAAGTTTGTGGTTGTGTTAATCAATGATATTTTGATAGATTCGAAGAGTAAAGAGGATTATGATGAGCATCTGATAATTGTATTATTAGTGTTGAGAGAGAAGTAGTTGTGTGCAAAACTGTCAAAGTGTGAGTTTTGGTAGAAGGAAGTGAGTTCCTTGGTCATGTGATCTTGAGTAGAGTTATTATGGTTGATATGAAGAAGGTTGGAGTTGTATAGAAATGGAAAGCTCTAAAAAAACCTGTATTTGAGATTAGAAGTTTTCTTGGGTTGGTAGATTGTTATTGGAATTCATTGAAGGATTTTTCCAAGTTATCTTTGCCATTGACGCAGTGGACTAGGAAGGTTCAAGCTTTTTTTTTGGGATGCAAAGTGTGCAGAAAAGTTTCAAGAGATTTTGGGAAGACTGACAACGGCTCGTGTATTGATTTTTGCTGAATCCGACAGAACATTGTTGTATATTGGGATGCTCCGTTGATGAGATTGGGAGGTGTGTTAATGCAACATCAACAAGTTTAGCTTATGCTTTAAGTTAACTTAAAGGGCATAAGAGAAATTATCTGACGCATGATTTAGAGTTGGTTGTTGTTGTGGGTGTGTCGAAGTTTTGGAAGCTTTATTTGTTTGGTTCGAGATTTGATATGTATAGTGATTGTATGAGTTTAGAGTATTTCATTGATCAGGAAGAGTTAAATATAAGGCAAGGGAGAATGATTGGGACTTCTTAAGGATGATGGTTTGGGTTGAATTACCATTCGGGTAAAGTAGACGTGGTAGCTGATGTATTGGTTTGGAAATCTTTCCATATACCGATGATGATGGTGAAGGAGTTAGAAATGAGTGAGCAATTTCGTGATATGAGTTTGGTTTTGAAGAGACTTCTTATGGAGTTAAGCTTAGTATGTTGGACCTTACTAGTGGTATTCTTGATGAGATTCGAAAAAGGTCGGGGATCTGGTTTGAGTTGGTAGATTAGTTGAATTGATGGATTAAAGTTTAAGAGTTGCTTTTCGGGTTAATGGAAATGGTATCATGAGATATCGTGATAGAGTTTGTGTTCCAGATTTTGTGAGTGGAATAAGAGTATTCTTGAAGAGGGATATTGAGGTAGATTGGGTATCCATCCTGGTGCTATGAAGATGTAACCGGATTTGAGGAAATTGTTTTGATGGCCATGGATGAAGAGAGAAGTGGTTGAGTTTGTATATGTTGGTTAGACTTGTCGAAAGTCGAATATTGAACATTAGAGGCCGTTGGGTCTGATGCAACTGTTGAATATCCCAGACTAGGAATGGGATAACATTTCCATGGGTTTTGTGTAAGGTTTGCCGAAGACTGTGAGGAGGATATGATTCGATTGGGTAATTTTGGATAGATTTACTAGATCAGCTCATTTCTTACCAATGAGGATTAATCATTCTATGTTGAAGCTAGCTGAAATGTATACTCAGGGAGTTTTGAAGTTGTATGAGATACCGTTGAATATCGTTTCTGATAGAAATCTGAGATTTGCATAGAGATTTTAGGAGAGTTTGCAGACGCTTTGGGTACCATGTTGGAGTTGAATTCTGCCTATCATCCGCAGACAGATGGACAGACAGAGAGGATTATCCAGGCTTTAGAGGATTTATTGAGAGCTTGTGTGTTGGATCAAAGTGGATCGTGGGATAGTCATTGCCTTTGGTTGAGTTTACCTACAATAACAGTTACCATTCTAGTATCGGAATGGCACCGTATGAGGATTTGTACGACAGGAGGTGTATGACTCCTTTGTGTTGATATGAGTCAGGCGAGAGTGTTGTACTCGGACCTGAGTTTACGTAAGTGGCAACTGAAAAGATCAAGAGGATCCAAGCAAGATGGGTTTTGAGAGTTACGCCGGTAACTGGTGTTGGTTGAGCTTTGAAGTCTCGCAAGCTCACACCGTGCTTTGTTGGTCTGTATCAGAGTAGCGCATTGGAAGCGTGGGAGAAGTACCATGTTAGACTGTTTTATCGCTGTCGCTTGCGAATTTGCATGATGTGTTGCATGTGTCTCAGTTGAGGAAGTACATTCCAGATCCGTCGCATGTGATTCAGATGGATGGTGTACAAGTGAGAGATGATCTGATTGTTGAACCGTTGCTAGTTTGGATTGATAAATGAGAAGCAACTTCGAGGTAAAGAGATTCCCTTGGTAAAGGTAGTTTTGATAGGACTAGCTGGAGAAAGTTGGATTTAGGAGTGTGGAGATCAGATGAGGGAGTCGTATCTGACTCTATTTTCTTTAGGTAGAAGAGCTCTGAAGGAAAGGTTGGAGGCAGAAGATTCCCAAAGTTAATCGTGAAAGCTGCGAATTGACTAAGGTATGGGGAGTATCGCTTTTCATGATTTTTTATGTATGCCTTTCAGTGTTTTATGGTTGATTTAAGATTTAAGGTATTTTGGGTTGATTATGGGAAAATTAGGGAAATTGATGATAAGACTCTGAGATTATGGCTAATGGTATGTATCACTGAATATTAATATGAGGAATTGGGAAACCTTAGGCCTTCGTGGCCAAAGCCTTGCAATGTTATAAGTCTGACCCTGAAGGGATTTGATATGGGAAATTATGATGCCTTGGGTAATTGTAGGGAAATAGTGTTTTAGGACGTAAATATGTCCCGGAATTGGCCTAATAAACCGTAGGTTTTGTGCCGTTATCGCCGTATGACCTTAGGGATGATTTAAGGATGTTTTAGGGGCATGGGGTGTGTGAATCATATGAGTATTTGAGTGAAAATTAGTTCTGGTGCGTAGCAGATTTTGCTGTCATCGCGCTATTCGCCTAGCGAACCATGTTTTCCCAGACTCGCCTAGCGAAGAAACTTGCCCCGACTCGCCTAGAGAGCATGTCAGTAATGTAGCAGAGTTTCGCGAATATTGACCGTGTGCAGCGATGTCGTGATGTTTGATTTTGGGATTTCTGTGACGGGTTACCATGAGTATGACAGTGGATTTTGGGTGATATGTTCATGATGACATGATGGTTTCTATGATGTATTGATTGAATTGATATGATGAAGTTACCATGACAGTGAGGAATTATGTGATTGATAGGCGATGGTGTGAGGATTACCGCGAGTATAATTTGATGAATTAATATGTGATAATATTATGAATTAATAAGAGATAATATGGGATAATTTTATAAACTAATATGAGATAATATGGGGTAGTATTATGAATTAATATGTGATAATATGATGGGCTAATATGAGGATGACTATGAGCTAATATGTGATTTGTACGTGATTATATGATGATTTCTATGATGTGTGATAATGATTATTATGATGATTTATATGATGACATGATCTGTGAGATTAATTATTATGATGAATTATATGACGAAATGATGTGTGATGATGAGTATTATGATGTGTTGTGATGACATGATGAATGATGATGATTATTATGATGAGATGTGATGACATGATGTATGATGATGATTATGATAATGAGTTATGTTTTGAGTTCCACTGCTTTGTTGAAATTTGAATGTATTTTGGGAAAACCCGTGTGTTACATAGTATTGACTTATTTTGAGACATTGAGAAATGTACACCCTTTGAGGTTATTTTTATTGAGATTTATTTATTTACTCTGAAATCCGTGTTATTTTGCCTTAATAATCGTGGGGTAGAAAAGGGTGTTACAATTCCTATATGATTAATACATGACTGTATAATGAATTTCCATGAGTAATTGTGATGATTTATGATGTTGATTCCATGAGTTTTTGGTGATTATATGAGGACATGATTATTATGATGACTTTGATGAATGATGATGCACCTAACGAGTTTATTATGAGGATGATATTGACGTGTGCATCATGCATTTATATGCATCCGGACTTCGGTTCAGGACCTTGATTTCTTTGGCTTCAGTCCCATTGTGCGGATGTGAGGTATTTTGATGTGCTCCGGTTCTTGTATAGAATCGATCCTATTGATGGGGACCTATGAAGGGTTGATGGCCCAGTGTCCATCGAGCTGTGATGATTGGTACCACATACATGAGTCTTGTTGCATTTGTATTTATGAGATAATTTGGTGTAATTGTGATATTATGCCCTTTGATGTTCCTTGTTGACCCTATGAGGCAATCTTGAGTAATTTATGATGTTGTGGCCTTTGATGTCCATTGATGAATATGATGATGCATAATATGAAAATGACGTTGTTTTATATATTGATTCCTATATTGATTATTAGGAATCTCTTTACTCACCCTGCCTGTTTGAATGTTGCTTCCACGTGGGTAACGTGCAGATCTCCAGGTTTAGCCATGGATGTCGTCGAGGACTTTTGAAGTTTTTGGGTCGTTGGCCATTGTGGTTGACTTAGAGTGTCTTGCTATGATAGTGTAACATCGGGTTGGCGTTCTTGAATCAAACTATTTATTGTGTTTTTGTTATATTGATTTCCTTGCGATAAAAGGAAAACTTTGGATTTTTGCCTTTTTGAGTTCCGCTGCCATTTGAGCTATTTTGAGAAAACCCGTTGCTTACGGAGCATTAACCTTGATTTGAATTTATTGAGAAATGTACGCCCTTTGAGGTGATTTTTATGGTGTTTAAAATTTTACTCTGATAAATTCTATATTTTGCCATAATATTCGTGGGGTAGAAAAGGGTGTTACAATTGGCAGAGGCTTTTGTTCGCCATTACCAATATAATAGTGACATGGCGCCAAACAGGGTGCAATTGCAGAGTTTATCACAAAGGAGCAATGAGAATTTCAAGGAATACGCCCAGAGGTGGTGTGATCTGGATGAGAGAGTTCAACCTCCCATGGTAGAGAGAGAATTAATTGACATATTTATGGCTTTGTTACCAGGTGTGTACTTCGAGAAGTTGATAGGATGCATGACTGTTGGGTTTTCTGATCTAGTAATGGCCGGAGAACGCGTAGAGAGCGGAATCAAGTCCGGGAAAATCTCAAATGCTGGTGGATCTTCTCCAGGAGGAGCGAAGTAAGTATATTTTGCCAATCCCAAGAGAAGAGAAGGGGATACAAACTCCATTTCACATAGAGAAAAGGGAAGATCACAACAACGTTATAGTCAACAAGTTGCTACTGTGGGTAGTTCGGTCGTACCACAACAACAGGTTAATGCTCCGCGTCCTTACATGGAGAGGAAGAGAATGGCTGACAGATAATTTGAAACTCCACCCGTGCCATATTCTCAATTACTACAACATTTGTTACAACTACAGTTGGTTCAAAAGAGGACTTTGGCGCCTCTTACTGGCGTGCCACCCCCGAGATATGATGCAAATGCCAAGTGTGATTTGTAACGCCCCGATTCTGATTTCCCAATTTTGTTGAATCTTTTGATTTATTTTGGTGTTTAATATTTTAATTATGAAATTTATGTGTTAATATGTTATGTTTCCATATTATGCTATTTTACTGATTTTGAGAGTTTTCGGGAATATAGAGTGAAAGGTATTTTAGACATTAAGGATTTAATGATAAGTTGAGATATTTTGTGAGAAATGGATTAGTAGATGTTTGGAGAGAAATAGAATAGAAGAGATATAAGTGGAAAATAGAAAAGAAAAGGATAGAAATAGAGAGAAAGGAAAAAGAAGAGAAAGAAAGAAGGAAGAAGAGAGAAGAGGAGAAAATAGAGGAAAAGCTTTGAATCATCAAGAACAACTTTTAGAGTTCGATTAATCGGGTAAGGGTGTGAAATCTTATTATCTTACCAGTGTATATGATTATATAGGTGTGTGTTTGGAGTGTTTGGATGTTTTCCATCTTTTTCCCATTCTAGGTCAGAATGGTTTAATCGGCAGGAATCGATGATTTAACGGTTGGAATCCAGAATTAATGGTGCAGTTTAGTCGAGGAATGTTAGGCTAAGACTACTGGAACTTGTTAGAATTGAATCGGGTGATTTCGAGAGTTTCTGAGGTTTTTGGACAGTTGGGGTTTTGGAGTACGCAAGGGCTCGCTAGCACCTTCGCTAGGCGAGCATGGTGGCGAGTTATTCGCCAGGCGAGCCAACAGCAAGCTGGTAGCGAACGGTCCCAGACTTGGGCAGAACCAAATGATCCAATCTCGCTGGTAGCGAGTGAGGTAGCGAAGGGTTCGCTAGGACATCGCTAAGCGAGCAGGTAGCGAGCACTTCCAGGAGCGCCCAAACCTCATTCGTGAGCTTGTTCGCTAGGCGAACCAGTAGCGAGTGTTCTCCAAGGACTCGCTAGGCGAGTGGTGTAGAGAACGTGACAACATTCTTATTTCTTGTTGTGTTTCCATCCAATGTTGATTGTTTGGCTCGATTATGATCGATCTTTCTGAATGCATAGTTGTATGTTGTAATATGTTATGCTGTGGGTAGCCGTATGGCGTGAATCCTAGATTGTGGAATCGATTGTGAAATGTGGCCTTTTGGCAAATATACATTGTTTAAATTGATTTAAAAGTGTATGAATGATTGTGATAGAGTTCGTTACCGTTTGGCACGATGTTGTGAATGAATATTAATTGTATGCGATTGTATTTGTGAATGAATCTATTTGATTCTTGTATACTACTTGATGAATGTAGTGATGATGTTGAAAGTATGAATACTTTGATGAAATGTGTTGTGTGTGCAATCATGATATAATTCTTGTGTGATGAATTATTTGATAATGCGTGGGATTAAGATGCGAGAACGGTCTTAAGTGCATTTGTTGTTGATTGCATACACATCATTTGTTGTCAAGAGGCAATGCTTGCTAGTTTCGTGGAGACTAGTGACTTGTCCCAAACCTAGAAGGGTGGGTTTGAAAGCTTAGAGGACGGGCTTTTGTTTGTTATTGGTCTAAGGGACGGACCCGGTTTAAATGTAAAAACCAAAAAATAATAACAAGTGTTGGTACCACATGGCATGAGTTGCATTGAGTCACATGGCATGGATATAAATGTTGTGTGAATGTATGCATATGTGTATGTTTATGTGGAATGATGAGAATTATGGATGTGTGCATGATGAATATGCTTGGTGATTATTCCATATTTGTTTATACATATATATGGTGATATATATGATGAGTTATGATGAATTGTGGCGAGAATGCGGAATATGTATATTCTATGCTTGTGTGTGTGTGTGTGTATATATATATATATATATATATATATATATATATATATATATATATATATATATATATATATATATATATATATATATATATATATATATATATATATATATATATATATATATATATATATATATATATATATATATATATATATATATATATATATATATATATATATATATATATATATATATATATATATATATATATATATATATATATATATATATATATATATATATATATATATATATATATATATATATATATATATATATATATATATATATATATATATATATATATATATATATATGCATTGATTATTATGATAATATTTCTCACCCTTCTACTGTTTTTATGATGCTTTATGAGGCATTGCAGAGTAGGTATGCTGGAGGTCTTTTTGTGAAGCATGTCTTCATTCTTTTGTCAGTCAGCTCTGATATGTAGCACCGGGTAGCTAGGATATATGATTCTTTTGTGATACATTGTACATGTATCTTGTTGTGGAATGTTTATGAAAACATGAATTATGTTGTGAGCTGAACTAAATGATATATATGTATATATGTTTGGTGATTATAAATGTTTAGATGTTTCCGCTTTTATTCTAAATATTGAAATGTGGGTGTAAGGACTAAGTTCCTCCGTTGAATGTTACCCCACTGTAGCATATATTTATTGAGCAGGTGTTGTATGTTTTAAATTCAAGTATGATGTGGCGCACCTCTTTTATACCGTATTTTAATTATACTCTGATGGATTTTTTTTATACATGCCTAAATGATTTATTTGATTAATTGGGGATATAAAAAGGGGGTGTTACATAAGTGGTATTAGAGCAGGTCGGTCAGTTGACCAAGTTGTTAATGTGTTTATTCCCTATATATATCGGATTGTGTGTATGACACTATCGATATTGTTAGTTCTTATGAGTTTCGTTGTTGGGATTCAGAACGATGGTCGCCGGTAGGAATGATGAAGCGATTGCCGAAGCTTTGGCGATGTTGGCTAGAGCGATTGGACAGAATCCACAAGCCAACGTGAATGCTGGAAACAACGCTGATGACGAGTTTCGTGCTTTGGGAAGGTTCCAAAGGAACAATCCATCAATTTTCAAGGGAACCCCTGAACCTAACAAAGCACAGGTATGGCTGAAAGCAATTGAGAAGATCTTTCGAGTCATGAACTGTTCAGATGTGCAGAAGGTGCAGTTTGGAACTCATATGCTTGAAGAAGAAGCTGAGGACTGGTGGGGTAACACTCGTCAGAGGTTTGAAGAAGATGAGATTGTGGTTACTTGGGATGTTTTTAGAGAGACATTTATGGAGAAGTATTTTCCAGAAGATGTGCGTGGTAAGAAGGAAATTGAATTCCTTGAGCTGAAGCAGGGTAACTCAACTGTGGCCGAGTACGCTGCAAGGTTTGAGGAATTTATTAAGTTTTGTCCTCATTACAACACTGCTAATGCTGAGAGATCCAAGTGTCTTAAGTTTGTGAATGGTTTGAGGCCTGAAGTTAAACAAGTTGTTGGTTATCAGGAAATTAGGCGATTTTCTGAGTTGGTGAACAAGATTAGAATTTATGATGAAGATAGTAGAGCTAGATCTGCCCACTATAAGAGTTTAAGTGACAACAAAGGAAAAGGTCAATCCCGAGGGAAGCCGTATGTGACTCCTGCTGATAAGGGGAAACAAAAAGCTGGTTACGGCAAGAAGCCGAGTGGGGGAGGAGTTTCCACTCCGGTGAGATGTTATAGATGCGGTAGAGAAGGACACTGTGCTTCCGAGTGCACAAGTGTTAAGCAAAAATGTTTCAAGTGTGGCAAGCCAGGCCACAAAGCTATGGAGTGCAGAAGCGGTGCGAGTGTGACTTGCTACAACTGTGGTGAGCAAGAGCACATTAGTACCAAGTGTGACAAGCCAAAGAAGACTCAAGGGAATGTGAAAGTGTTTGCTCTATCAGGATCAAAGAATGCTAGTGAAGATCGGTTGATCCGAGGTACGTGCTTCATTAATGGTATACCTTTGATCGCTATAATTGATACTGGAGCTACACATTCATTTATTTCTTTTGATTGTGTTAAGAGGTTGGACCTTGAGTTGTCAATTATGAGTAGTGGTATGGTTATTGATACTCCTGCTATGGGTTCAGTAACTACCCCTTTTGCGTGTTTGAATTGTCCGTTGAATATTTTTGGTAAAGACTTTGGAGTTAATTTAGTGTGTCTTCACTTAGATCAACTTGATGTTATTCTTGGGATGAATTGGTTGGAATTCAATCGTGTCTATATTAACTGTTTTGACAAAACGGTTATTTTTCCTGAACCTGATGATGAAGGAGACTTGTTTATGACTGCTAAGCAAGTAAAGGAATCAGTGCAAGATGGTGCGAAGGTATTTATGTTGATGGCAACTTTTAACATTGGTGAAAATGGAGCAATGGATGCTTTACCAATTGTCTGTGATTTTCCGGAAGTTTTTCCTGATGAGATAAGAGATTTACCGCCAGAACGAGAGGTGGAGTTTACGGTTGACTTAATTCTTGGAACTAGTCCGATATCGATGGCTCTATATTGTATGTCTGCATCGGAATTGAAAGAGTTGAAGAGTCAACTTGAAGATCTACTTGAGAAGAAGTTTATTCGTCCGAGTGTGTCACCGTGGGGTGCACCAGTTTTGTTGGTTAAGAAGAAAGAAGGTTCTATGAGACTTTGTGTGGATTACAGACAATTGAACAAGATGACCATCAAGAATAAGTATCCACTTCCTATGATTGATGATTTGATGGACTAGTTGGTTGGTGCGAGTGTCTTTAGTAAGATAGATCTGAGATCTGGGTATCACCAAATTCGTGTGAAGGTCGAAGATATTCAAAAGACTGCCTTTAGAACGAGGTATGGACATTATGAGTATTCTGTGATGCCATTTGGTGTGAATAATGCACCAGGTGTATTTATGGAGTACATGAATAGGATTTTCCATCCTTACTTGGACAAGTTTGTGGTCATGTTCATTGATGATATTTTGATTTATTCAAAGAGTGGAGAAAAACATGTCGAACATTTGAGGATTGTGTTATCTGTGTTGAAAGAAAAGCAATTATATGCTAAACTTTATAAGTGTGAATTTTGGTTGAAAGAAGTGAGTTTTCTTGGTCATGTGATTTCGAGTAGAGGTATTGCAGTTGATCCGTCAAAGGTGGAAGCGGTATCACATTGGGAGGATCCGAAATCCGTTTTTGAGATTAGAAGTTTTCTTGGTTTGACAGGTTATTATCGGAAATTCATTGAAGGATTTGCCAAGTTATCATTGCCGTTGACGCAGTTGACTAGGAAAGGTCAAGCTTTTGTTTGAGATGCAAAGTGTGAAGAAAGTTTTCAAGAGCTTAAGAGAAGATTGACGACAACTCCTGTTTTGATTTTACCGAATCCGACGGAACCGTTTATTGTGTATTGTGATGCTTCTTTGATGGGTTTAGGAGGTGTGTTGATGCAAAATAAACAAGTTGTAGCTTATGCTTCGAGGCAACTCAAAGTGCATGAGAGGAATTATCCGACACATGACTTAGAGTTGGCCGCCGTTGTATTTGTGCTGAAGCTTTGGAGGCATTATTTGTTTGGTTCGAGATTTGAGGTATTTAGTGATCATAAGAGTTTGAAGTATCTCTTTGATCAGAAAGAATTGAATGCAAGGTAGAGGAGATGGTTGGAACTTCTGAAGGATTACGATTTTGGTTTGAATTACCATCCGGGTAAAGCAAATGTAGTAGCTGATGCATTGAAGAGGAAATCATTGCATATGTCGATGATGATGGTAAAAGAGTTGGAAATGATTGAGCAATTTCGTGATTTGAGCCTAGTGTGTGAGAAGACTTCTTAAGGAGTTAAGCTTGGTATGTTAAAGCTTACTAGTGGTATTCTTGACGAGATTCGAGAAGGACAGAAATCTGATTTGGATTTAGTTGATCGTTTGACTATGATCAATCGAGGTCAAGGTGGTGATTTTCGGATTGATGAGAAGGGTATCATGAGATGTCGTGATAGAGTTTGTATTCCTGAGATTGTTGAGCTGAAGAAGAGTATTCTTGAAGAAGGGCATCGTAGTGGGCTGAGTATTCATCCGGGTGCTACTAAGATGTATCAAGATTTGAGGAAAGTATTTTGGTGGCCTCGTATGAAGAAGGATATTGCCGAGTTTGTGTATTCTTATTTGACTTGTCAGAATTCAAAGATTGAGCATCGGAAACCGTCGGGCTTGATGCAACCGTTGTTTATTCCTGAGTGGAAATGGGATAGCATATCTATGGATTTTGTATCTGGTTTACCTAGAATGTCGAGTAACTTGGAAGCTATTTGGATTATTGTGGATAGATTGACCAAATCTGCTCACTTTATTCCTATGCAAATGGATTACCCGTTGGAGAGATTGCAAAGTTGTACATTGATAGGATTGTCAGTTTGCATGGTATTCCGTCTAGCATTGTGTCAGATAGAGATCTGAGGTTTACTTCGAGATTTTGGGAGAGTTTGCAAAGTGCTTTGGGTACGAAGTTATGTTTGAGTTCTGCTTATCATCCCCAGACCGGTGGTCAGACTGAGAGGACGACTCAATCACTTGAGGATCTTTGAGAGCTTGTGTATTGGAAAAGGGAGGAGCTTGGGATAGCTACTTATCTTTGATTGAATTTACTTACAACAACAGTTTTCATTCGAGTATTGGTATGGCACCGTTTGAGGCATTGTATGGTAAACGGTGTAGGACACCATTGTGTTGGTATGAGTCTGGAGAGAGTTTTGTGGTTGGACCCGAGATAGTCCAGCAGACTACCGATAAGATTAAGATGATTCAAGAGAAGATGAAGATTTCTCAGAGTCGTCAAAAGAGTTATCATGATAAGAGGAGGAAAGCACTTGAGTTTCAAGAGGGAGATCACGTGTTTCTTCGAGTTACTCCAATGACTTGTGTTGGTAGAGCGTTGAAGTCGGGTAAGTTGACGCCGCGTTTTATTGGTCCTTATCAGATTTTGCAGAGGATAGGAGAGGTAGCCTATCGGGTTGCTTTACCGCCGTCGCTTGCTAATCTCCATGATGTGTTCCATGTTTCACAACTTCGGAAGTATGTTCCGGATCCGTCACATGTTATTCCTATGGACGAGGTTGAGGTGAGAGATAACCTTACGATTGAAGCTTTACCGATTAGAATTCTGGACCGTGAATTTAAAAAGCTAAGAGACAAAGATATTGCGCTTGTGAAAGTAGCGTGGGGAGGCGCAGCGGAAGGCAATATGACTTGGGAATTAGAGAGTGGGGTGCGAGAGTCGTATCCAGAGTTGTTTGCATCAGGTAATATTTTTTAGGACAAAAATTCCTAAAGTGGGGGAGAGTTGTAATGTCCCGATTCTGATTTCCCAATTTTGTTGAGTCTTTTGATTTATTTTGGTGTTTAATACTTTAATTGTGAAATTTATGTGTTAATATGTTATATTTTCATATTATGCTATTTTACTGATTTTGAGAGTTTTCAAGAATATAGAGTGAAGGGTATTTTAGACATTAAGGATTTAATGATAAGTTAAGATATTTTGTGAGAAATGGATTAGTAGATGTTTAGAGAGAAATAGAATAGAAGAGATATAAGTGGAAAAGAGAAAAGAAAAGGATAGAAATAGATAGAGAGAAAGGAAAAAGAAGAGAAAGAAAGAAGGAAGAAGAGAGAAGAGGAGAAAATAGAGGAAAAGCTTGGAATCATCAAGAATAAATTTTAGAGTTCGATTAATCGGGTAAGGGTGTGAAATCATATTATCTTACTAATGTATATGATTATGTAGGTGTGTGTTTGGAGTGTTTGGATGTTTTCCATCTTTTTTCAGAATGGTTTAATCGGTAGGAATCGATGATTTAACGGTTAGAATCCGGAATTAATGGTGTAGTTTAGTCGAGGAATGTTAGGCTAAGACTACTGGAACTTGTTAGAATTGAATCGGGTGATTTCGAGAGTTTCTGAGGTTTTTGGACAGTTAGGGTTTTGGAGTACGCAGGCGCTCGCTAGCACCTTCGCTAGGCGAGCATGGTGGCGAGTTATTCTCCAGGCGAGCCAACAGCGAGTTGGTAGCGAACGGTCCCAGACTTGGGCAGAACCAAATGATCCAATCTCGCTGGTAGCAAGTGAGGTAGCGAAGGGTTTGCTAGGACCTCGCTAAGCGAGCAGGTAGCGAGCACTTCCAGTAGCGCCCATACCTCCTTCGCGAGCTTGTTCGCTAGGCGAACCAGTAGCGAGTGTCCGCCAAGGACTCTCTAGGCGAGTGGTGTAGCGAACGTGACAACATTCTTATTTCTTGTTGTGTTTCCATCCAATGTTGATTGTTTGGCTCGATTATGATCGATCTTTCTGAATGCATAGTTGTATGCTATGATAGGGGGTGTTCTCGGGATGTTTTGATAATTGTTTAGAGTGTGAGGAAAGACCTAAGGGTTGTGTTTTCTTGAAGGAAGGAATTCAGAAGATGATCGACGAAGGTTATTTACAATTTGATAGGGGGATTGAGGAGAATGAAGTGAATACCGAAGAGGACGAAGTTGCTACTATATCTATCCCGTTCCGGACAATCAATATTTCAGCGCCAGCAAGGCCAACGCCTGTGATTATTACTACTCCTGGACTGGTACCTTATGAAAGCACCAAGGCCATTCCGTAGAACTACGGGACCGAAGTATTTTGTAACGGTCAGAAGCAAGAATTGGTGAGTTCTTCTTGTCGTGGTGAGAATTAGATATCAAGCTATTGATTAACTTGAATCTTAATTCATCATTCACCATCGGTCTTTAATTTGTCCAAGGGAAGGAAAAAGATCGAATTACTCACAAGATGCAGTGCAAATGCAAAGCTAGAGAATCTAAGGTTCGTGGGTTGGTTAAACTTATGGAAGGTGCTAGAATCCTAAGAATCTTTAGTACTCTACAGGAACCCTTGTTATATTATGTTATTGTTGTTTGCTAAGGGTGAAAGACCTAGTGGTTTATTTCTAAGTATACTCGCCAAGAAATCGCATCTTGTGCCTACGTATCCTGACGAGAGTGGAATCAGAGTATTCGTAGTTCCCCTAAAAGGGATTGAGGAACCATTAACTGTTGGTCAAAGTTCCAGGGGGAAAAGGTTTGTTGATTGATTCTAGGAGAAAATACGAGTCGTCATCTTAAGGGAGAATTCTCGACTTAACCACCACAACTTGTAGGAGATGGTCTTTGCATGACATTGAAAGAAGGGCTCAAAACTCGGACTTTTCGACGAGTATGCCACATACCTCCCTCAAGCGGAAAAGATTTTACATCTATCGATAATATTATGGGGCAGGAGAATTATATCTCAACTGTTAAGATGACTCACGTCTAACTCTCTTGTGGGAAAAATAGAGATTGAATTGTATATAAGGTTCGTCTAAGTTAAAAGATGAAAGAGAAACTGGTTCTATCTTAAGGTGTAGGGACTAAGGCCTAAGCTGATCAACTTGAAAACTCAAGGATCAAGTGGGGGAGAATGATGCAAATGAGGTGCAATGCGCATGACTTATGAAGTCAGGCGCAAGTTCTTCCCTTGGACGTTCATAAAATAATAGCAAAGCACAAGACAATAATATTGATAACAAAAATCAACTCAAGAAGACTAGATCACGAATCGAACAAGTTGGAGTTAAATCCTGCAATTCCACAAAAAATACTGAGTTAAGATGTAGACGTCAAATTATAAGGCAAGCGCTAACGATCGGATCCTTGTGATCGAGGTTGTTAATACTTCAAATTATATTGGAGTTAAAGGGTTTTTAGAATAGAAATCGTTTAAATGTATCAGAAAAGATAGAAATGTCACGCTTAAATAAATTTCTCACGCGGTTAATGAAGGGTCGTAGAAACAAAATCGAAATGAGACGTCATTTTAGTTTTTAGCGAAAGTTTTATCAAAGTTATAAATTATAATTAGATTTGCTAGGTAAATGAGTAGAATTGAATTTTAAATAAGTAATTGATTTATTAAATGAATAAATAAGTTATATTAACTAAATAAATAGGTTTTTTGATAATTAAATAGATGGTTATTAAATAAATGAACAAGTGTTGATTAAATAAAAAAGTTAATTAATTAAATAAATGAGTTAATTAATTAAATAAATAGGTGATTAGTTAAATGAATAAAATAGGTTAATTAATTAAATGACTGATTAATTAGATAAACCGGTTATATATTAAGTTAAATTAATTGAGTTATTAAGTGACCAGATGGTGATCTGGTGTGGCATGCCGCGAGGGCTCACCGTGGGGATTGACTGTGCACCGTGGATCATTAGTCAAGCAAGGAACTGGTGGCTATGGGGTGAGGGTCCACCATAACAAGCATGGGCGTGAATACACACAATACAAGATATAAACATAAAAGAAAAAAAAGCAGAGAAACCCTAAATCGGCCTTCTTCTTCGCCGTCTCCTCTTCCATTCATCTCATTCTCTCTTCCACGTCTCTTTCTCCGTTCTCTCTCTTCTCCCTTTCTCAATCGCTTCTCTCTCTTCTTCCCTTCATCTCACTTCTGTTCTTTCTCTTCTTCGCCTATTCTTCTTTCTTCTCACTTCTTCTCCTTCTCCCTACGATCTTCTTTCGCTTCTCCTTCTCACTTTTCGTCTGTCTCCTCTTTTGTTCCTGAAAAAAAACAATACAAACAAACAGAGCCAACATACAGATCAGTGGTTTACAAAAAAAAATGAGGAACGATGATGGTATTGAAGGGTATTGGCGGTGGTTTGCGGTTCCGGCGACGACGGTGTCGAAAACGCCGAGATAAGTTCTTATTTTGATATTCTCCTTTTTTGTGTTTTTGAAATTAGGGTTTGTGATTTTGTGTATGTGGGTTTTTTGAATCTGTGTTGTCTGTCCTCCTGTCAATGTGAATCTGTGTGTGTCTTTTATAGGCTCTTGAAAATGAAACAAAATTTCCAACGTATTGAATGCACTTCCCTTTCTTTATCGAACATGTTTTAAGCTTGTTTTGGAAGGAAATTTCTTGTCATTAATCTTGTCTGAGACATGATTTACACAGTTTTGAAAAGAATATATGGGACAATCTTGAGCATTTTTAATTCAATGAATGTGTTTTGCCAATTAAATTGACATGATTTCGTTTGGAAACGTCTTTCCTATTTCCTCTGACCGTAATTGATAATGGCAATTTGCTTAAAAACATCCCTTGATTTTCTCTTTCCAGCTTAGCGTGTCGTTTATAGTTTTGGGAAGAATATATGTATTCCGATTTCTGTTTGAAATTTTGTCCCTTGTATGTTAATGTGACTTGCATCTGATACTTACCGATGCTTACTGATGTTAACTGATGTTAATGTGGCTTGTATTTTGAAATTTCCCAGGTGGTTGTCATCATGTTAGCGACATGCTTACTGATGCTTGACAGGCTAGTGGTGACCGATCGATGGAATGAAGACTTAAAGGAGGTAAAAGTTCACTAGCTGCAAATATGATGGAGGGAGGAGCACTCAGATGCTTTCCTCTTAGCTCAAGGTCCGATTTTAGCCTGAAGTGGGAGCCACAACTTGTACTTAGTGGACTTGGTGAATGAAGCCATTGCTGGTCGCACGTGGGTGGACTTATGAGGCAGACAACTTTTTCTTTTTTTGGTCTCTTTCCTAAGACACGGATTTACACATGGGGTGTGCCTTCACCAAAGCTTTATACTTGCATAGAACTTAGGGTTCTTCCCCATTATGAATGTAATATTCACTTTCACTTGGGTTTGTTGAAGAAAATGTAATGTAGATAATTTGTAATAACTTTCTTTTGAGATGAATCTTTGAACATTTTGAATTGAGAAACTTGTGTTATCTTGAGTGGCTTTTAACACACCTTTGGACTTGATCTAGTAATTCTTCCAAGTATAATAAATAACTTTGAACATACCTTGAGATTTTAGGAATTAACTTTAAGTTTATCACCCCTTGTAACATTTTACTTGAATACCATTGAATGATAAATGAAACTTAAGTAACGATAGAGATAGAATCTGATCCTTCATGCTTGAATCTTTGAAATTTGAATTTAGGAACTAAAACGGGCCTTCAAATTCATGTAACAACTTTTACACCTTTTACTTTGTAACCTTGCAAACCTTGACCCTGACTTGAATGTTGGTAACTTGAATATAAGCCTTAGAACAAAATGGATTCTTTGAACTAGTCTTGCATTCGTCGTGAATTGATAAAGCTTGATCTCTTTTGCTGTTTTGAATTTTAATCACATAACTCCAAACCTCTGACACTAAACCTAAGACTTCTTTGAGCTAAGAATAATATGAACTCGGAAATTTTCTTGAATTGACAGAATTTGGTCTCCTTTTTTAATCTTGATCATGTAGCTTGAACTTGGAGGGATGAAATTAGGCCTTTGAACTGAATTTTCCGTGTGAAATCTTTATGAACCTAATACTTGAAACGTAACCTCCTGAACCTTGTAACCTTGTCATGAACCTGTATTCTCTCTTGAATTTGCAATTAGACTCCAATTTTAGCACTAAATCATGAAGTTAAATTTGCAACTCAGGAGGAAAATTGACTTTGTATCGACCATGGGACCATAAGAGTATCCTTCGTTTACATCCACGTAAATTCAATATAACTTGTAGAAGAGTAGAATCCTGATGGGCATGCACACAAGGTTCATAACTTTCAAGCTTTCTTTCACAAGCCTACAAAATAAACACAAACTAGGTAAACAGTTAGCTCATGCGTGGAGTTGACCTAGATGATATGCGAATGATCAATGAATCTAGGGGCAAAATTTAGGGTACGACACTTCTTTTGGAGCTTCTTCTGTGGAAAACATAGCGGGTACTGGTGGCATCACAAGAAGCAGAAGGATCTTCTCCTCGCCACAAAATATTGTTGATAAGGGAAAGAGGAAGGTTGTGGTAAAAGAAGAAGTTCAACAGCAAGGGCAGAAAGACTCTTTGGCTAAAGAAACTGAAGAATTTATGAGGCTTATTCATAAAAGTGACTACAAGATCGTGGATCACTTGCATCAGACACCGCCTAAAATTCTATCCTATCACTGTTGTTGTGCTCAGAGAAGCACATAATTGCTCTGTTGAAGATTTTGAATACGAAATTTGTACCACAGGAGATTTCTGTTAATCATTTGGAAGGAGTGGTGGCCCATGTAAATGCTGGTAATGGTTTGGGCTTTACTGACTTGGACTCAACTCCTGCCAGAAGAAACCATAACCACGCTCTGCACTTATCCATGGAGTGCAGGGGAGCTATTTTATCCCGTGTGCTAGTTGATACGGGATCCTCACTTAATGTGTTGCCGAAGGAAGCACTAATGAAGTTAGATACTTAGTGCTTAATTTGCATGCCAAATGATTTGATGGTAAGGGAGTTTTATGGAACCGGGAGGTCGGTATTTGGTGAGATCACATTGCCAATCCAGGTGGGACCAGAGATTGATGCAGTCTTTTATATCATGGACATCCAGCCGACCTATAGCTGTTTTCTTGGCCGACCTTGGATACATGTTGTAACAGCCTGAATTTCATTAAATAATTAATTATAGTAATTAATTGATTTAGTGGGATTTTTATTAATGTTGGAAACTAATTTTTATTAATTGGAATTAATAGAGAATTGAGAAGGAAATTGGAAGGAAGGAAAATAAAAGAAATATATAATAGAGAAGGAAAAGAAAAGAAAGTTGGAGAGAAACATTTGGAAAGAAAGAAGAAGAGAAAGAGGGAAGAAGAAGAGAAAGAGAGGAGAAGAAGAGGAAAGTGAAAAATCATCAAGAACCAACATCAAAGCTCCGATTAATCGAGGTAAGGGTGAGAAATGTTTCTATTTGATCATTGCATGATGTTATATATGTTGGGTTGGGGTTTTGGTGTAGTTTCCATCCTTTTTCATTTAGGGCAAAAGTTGGAATAATCGGTAGAACTGTGATTTAATCGGTTGGAACTGAGTAATAATGTCGTAGAATAGTCGGGTAACATGTATTGATGTTGTTTGAGCTGGTTTTGATGTTTGGGAGTTGGTTTGTGGTGGTTTGAGAAGGAGAAGACAGAACAAAATTCTGTTCTGTGCAGGTTCACTGGCTCTCGCCAAGCGAGCTAAGGCGAAGCTTCGCCGGGCGAAACCTAGCGCACGCTGGCGAATAATTATGATTAAGTCCTAGTGGACTTCGCCAGGCGAAGGTTGGTTAGCGAATGTTCGCCCAGCGAAAGTGCTGGCGAATGGTGGCGAACAAAGTCAGTAGCTATTGACTTTGGCTCGCTGGGGAGTCTCGCCAGGCGAAGGCCTAGCGAGTGTTCGCTGAGAGGGTTCGCCAGGCGAAGGTCCAGCGAAGGTTCGCTGCGAGGCCTCGCCAGGCGAATATGGGCGAATTTGACAACATCTTTTCTTTGTTGTGGTTTCTATGTGTTGACGATTTAGTTGTTTCACATAGACTAATACCTCTACATTTTGAGTATGTATGTGATCTATTGTGATGATATGTGTTGTGGGTAGCCTACGGGCGTGAATCCTAGAATTGTGATTTGAATGTTAATTGCATCAAGTATAAATACATGTGAACATAATAGGTGATTATGTGTGTATTATTTAATGAACTTGTGAATGTTTGATGTGTATACAATTATGTGATGAGTATGCATGAGAACATTGTGAATATGTGTGCATAAATTGTAATTGTATGATTGGTATTGTGATGTGAATACCTTGATTGTTGTGATATATGCTGTATGTGCAATCATTGTGTAATTCTTGAAGAGATGAATTATTAAATGCATGAGATTAAGATGCGAGAACGGTCTTAAGTTCATTGTTGTGGTTGATTGCATATGCATCATTTAGTCAAGAGGCAATGTCTGTTAGTTTCGTGGAAACTAGTGGCTTGTCCCAAACCTAGAAGAGTGGGTTTGAAGGCTTAGAGGAAGAGCCTTTGTTGTTATCGGTCTAGAAGAGTGGACCCGGTTTAATGTAAAAACCGAAAAATGATAACGGGTTATCGGTCTAGAAGAGTGGACCCGGTTTAATGTAAAAACCGAAAAATGATAACGAGAGTCGGTACCGCATTGCATGAGTTGCATTGAGTTGTTGAGTCACATTGATATATGACATATGCATGAAGAGATGCTTATGTGTAAATGATAAGATTGTGGAAATGTGAGTGTATGCATGATGTGGGAATGCTTTGTGAATATTCATGTTGTCTATATATGTGTGGTAAATATATATGACTAAGAGGGTGAATTGTGGTGAGAAATATGGAGTTGAATTATATGATTACCTATATATATAATCTTATGCTTTGATTATTATGGTTATATTTCTCACCCTTCTGCTGTTTTATAATGCTCTACGAGGCATTGCAGATTAGGATGCTGGAGTCTTTCTTTTGTGAAGTATAGCTTCATTCTTTTGAGTCGGACTGCTCTGATTATGTAACACCGGGTAGTTAGGCTGGTATAGTATTCTTTTGTGATACATTGCGATGTATCAGCTGATGTGGCTTTGTAATTACCTGACATGATGTATTAATCTGGATATCTTATGTGTATGTGAATTAATATTTTGGAAATGATTAAATGATTTTATCTTCCGCTTAAATTTTAATGTTGAAATGTGATTTCTAAAACCATGAAAGTGTTACATATTTTATGGAGCAAATGTTAAAGTGTTTCATTGGTGAAATTGTGACATTCTTCCTTTATACCTTATTCTAAAATTTTCACTCTGATAAATTTGTATATGCATTTATTTGGGGGTATAGAAGGGGGTGTTACAATAGTGGTATCAGAGCAGGTCGGTCCGTCCGGCCAAGTTGTTAGAGTGTTTTCCCTGTGTGTTATTGATATGCGTGTGTTGCATTATCAATATTGGTCGTTCTTACGTGGTTCTGTTGTTGGAATTAGTAAGATGGTTGCAGGGAGGAACGATGAAGCGATATCAGAAGCTTTGACAAGGTTGGCGGGAGCGATTGGGCAGAATCCTCCGGCCAATGTGAATGCGAGGAATGTTGTTGAAGATGAATTCCGTGCTTTAGGGAGGTTTCAAAGGAACAATCATCCGATTTTCAAGGGAACCCATGAGCCTGACAAAGCACAGATTTGGTTGAAAGCTGTGGAGAAGATTTTTCGGGTTATGAATTGCTCAGATGCACAAAAGGTGCAGTTTGGGACTCACATGCTCGAAGAAGAAGCTGAAGATTGGTGGGGTAATACTCGCCAAAGATTTGAGGAAGATGATATTGTGATCACTTGGGATCTGTTCAGAGAGACTTTTCTGGAGAAGTATTTTCCAGAGGATGTGCGAGGGAAGAAAGAGATTGAATTTCTTGAGTTAAAGCAAGGTAATTCGACGGTAGCGGAGTATGCGGCAAGATTTGAAGAGTTGATCAAATTTTGTCCTCATTACAATACTGCTAATGCCGAGAGGTCTAAGTGCCTCAAGTTCGTGAACGGTTTGAGACCCGAGATTAGGCAAACTATTGGATATCAGGAAATCAGGCGGTTTTCTGAGTTAGTGAACAAGAGCAGAATCTATGATGAAGACAGTAGGGCTCGGTCTAGCTACTACAAGAGTTTAAGTGATAAGAAAGGAAAAGGTCAATTCAGAGGAAAACCTTATGTGACTCCTGCAAACAAAGGGAAGCAGAGAATGGGTTATGGCAAGAGGCCAAGTGGGGGAGTTTCTACTCCGGTTAGATGCTATAACTGTGGTGAAGCGGGACATCATGCTCCCGAATGCAAAAGTGTTGAACATAAGTGTTTCAAGTGTGGCAAGCCAGGCCACAAGGCTCTTGAGTGTAGAAGCGGTACCGGTGTGACTTGCTACAACTGTGGTGAGAGAGGGCACATTAGTACCAAGTGTGATAAGCCTAAGAAGAATCAAGGGAGCGGAAAAGTGTTCGCTCTATCTGGATCTGAGACTGCTAGCGACGATCGATTGATCTGAGGTACGTGCTTCATTAATGGTACACCTTTGATCCCTATAATTGATACCGGAGCTACGGATTCTTTTATTTCTTTGGATTGTGTTAGAAGGTTGAATCTTGAGTTGTCTGTGATTGGTGGCGATATGGTTATTGATACTCCTGCTATGGGTTCGGTAACTACACCGTATGTTTGTTTGAATTGTCCGTTGAGTATCTCCGGTAAAGATTTTGGAATTGATTTAGTGTGTCTTCACCTAGACCAACTCGATGTCATCCTTGGGATGAATTGGTTGGAATTCAACCGGGTATATATTAACTGTTTTGACAAGACGATTATTTTTCCGGAATCGGACGTTGCAAGAGATTTGTTTATGACAGCGAGACAAGTGAAAGAATCAGTGCAAGATGGAGCTAAGGTATTTATGCTTATGGCAACTTTGAGAATTGGTGGAAGTGAAGAGATTGGTGCTTTACCAATTGTTAGAGATTTTCCGGAAGTTTTCCCTGAAGAGATAAAGGATTTACCACCAGAGCGAGAGGTGGAGTTTTCAATAAATTTGATTCCGGGAACTAGTCCGATATCGGTGGCTCCTTATCGTATGTCGACATCAGAATTGAAAGAGTTGAAGAGTCAACTTGAGGATTTGCTTGAAAAGAGGTTTATTCGTCCGAGTGTGTCGCCGTGGGGTGCACCGGTGTTGTTGGTTAAGAAGAAAGAGGGTTCTATGAGGCTCTGTGTGGATTACAGACAGTTGAACAAGGTGACTATCAAGAACAAGTATCCACTTCCGAGGATTGATGATCTGATGGATCATTTGGTTGGTGCAAGTGTGTTCATCAAGATTGATTTGAGATCTGGGTATCATCAGATTCGCGTGAAAGCTGAGGATATTCAGAAGACGGCCTTTAGGACGAGGTATGGACACTATGAGTATTCTGTGATGCCATTTGGTGTGACTAATGCACCAGGTGTATTTATGGAGTACATGAATAGGATTTTCCATCCTTATTTGGATAAGTTTGTGGTTGTGTTTATCGACGACATCTTGGTTTATTCGAAGAGCGAAGAAGAGCATGCCGAGCATCTGAAGATTGTGTTATCTGTGTTGAGAGAGAAGCAGTTGTTTACAAAGCTTTCTAAGTGTGAGTTTTGGTTGAAGGAAGTTAGTTTCCTTGGTCATGTGATTTCGAGTAATGGTATTGCGGTTGATCCGTCGAAGGTTGAAGCGGTATCGCAATGGGAGACTCCGAAGTCAGTTTTTGAGATTAGAAGTTTCCTTGGTTTAGCCGGTTATTATCGGAAGTTTATTGAAGGATTCGCTAAGTTATCGTTGCCGTTGACGCAATTGACTATGAAGGGTCAAGCTTTTGCTTGGGTTGCCAAGTGTGAAGCGAGTTTCCAAGAACTTAAGCGAAGGTTGACGACAGCCTCTGTTTTGATTTTGCCAAATCCGGAAGAACCGTTCGTTGTGTATTGTGATGCTTCTTTGATGGGTTTAGGAGGTGTGTTGATGCAGAATAACCAAGTTGTGGATTATGCTTCGAGGAAACTCAAAGTGCATGAGAAGAATTATCCGACGCATGACTTAGAGTTGGCCGCCGTTGTGTTCGTGTTGAAACTTTGGAGGCATTATTTGTTTGGTGCGAGGTTTGAAGTGTTTAGTGACCACAAGAGTTTGAAGTATCTCTTTGATCAAAAGGAATTGAATGCAAGGCAAGGAAGGTGGTTAGAGCTATTGAAGGATTATGATTTTGGTTTGAATTACCATCCGGGTAAATCGAATGTAGTAGCGGATGCATTGAGTCGGAAATCATTACATATGTCGGCGTTGATGGTGAAAGAGTTGGAATTGGTCGAGCAATTTCGGGATTTGAGTTTAGTATGTGAGAGAACTTCTTTTGGATTTAAGTTGGGTATGTTAAAGCTTACAAGTGGTATTTTGGATGGAATTCGAGAAGGACAGAAATCGGATTTGAGTTTAGTTGATCGGTTAACTTTAATCAACCAAGGCCGAGGTGGTGATTTTCGGATTGATGAGAATGATATTATGAGATGTCGGGATCGAGTTTGTGTTCCGAATGTTGTTGAGCTTAAAAAGAGTATCCTTGAGGAAGGACATCGTAGCGGATTAAGTATTCATCCAGGTGCTACTAAGATGTATCAGGATTTGAGGAAAGTGTTTTGGTGGCCTAGTATGAAGAAGGATATTGTGGAATTTGTGTATTCTTGTTTGACTTGCCAGAAATCAAAGATTGAGCATCAGAAGCCATCGGGTTTGATGAAGCCGTTGTTTATTCCTGAGTGGAAATGGGATAGTATCTCCATGGATTTTGTATCGGGTTTGCCGAGGACGCCGAGTAGTTTTGAGGCTATTTGGGTTATCGTGGACAGATTGACTAAATCTGCTTACTTTATCCCTGTGCGTGTGGATTACCCGTTGGAGAAGTTGGCTAAATTGTATATTGAGAGGATTGTGTGTTTGCATGGTATTCCGTCGAGTATTGTTTCGGATAGAGATCCGAGGTTCACTTCGAGATTTTGGGAGAGCTTGCAGAGTGCTTTGGGTACTAAGTTGCATTTGAGTTCAGCGTATCATCCTCAGACAGATGGTCAGACGGAGAGGACGATTCAGTCGCTTGAAGATCTTTTGAGAGCTTGTGTATTGGAAAAAGGAGGAGCTTGGGATAGTTACTTGCCTTTGATTGAGTTTACCTACAACAACAGTTCTCATTCGAGTATCGGTATGGCACCATTTGAGGCGTTGTATGGTAGGCGGTGTAGGACACCATTGTGTTGGTTTGAGTCCGGAGAGAGTTCTGTTGTTGGACCCGAGATAGTTCAGCAGACTACGGACAAGATTAAAATGATTCAAGAAAAGATGAGGATTTCTCAGAGTCGTCAGAAGAGTTATTATGACAAGAGGAGGAAGGCACTTGAATTTCAAGAGGGAGATCATGTGTTTCTTCGAGTCACTCCGATGACAGGTGTTGGTAGGGCATTGAAGTCGGGCAAGTTGTCGCCGCGTTTCATTGGTCCTTATCAGATTTTGCAGAAGATAGGAGAAGTGGCCTATCGTGTGGCTTTACCACCGTCGCTTGCTAATCTTCATGACGTATTCCATGTATCTCAGTTGAGGAAATACATTGCGGATCCGTCTCATGTAGTCCAATTAGATGATGTGCAGGTGAGAGATAACCTGACTGTTGAGACATCACCTATGCGGATAGAGGATCGGAAATTGAAACAGCTTCGAGGTAAAGAGATTGCTTTAATGAAGGTCGCTTGGGGAGGACCGGCTGGTGGAAATGTTACTTTGGAGCTTAAGAGCCAGATGAAAGAGTCTTATCCATAACTGTTTGAACCAAGTAACATTTTCGAGGACGAAAATTCCTAAAGTGGGGGAGGGTTGTAACAGCCCGAATTTCATTAAATAATTAATTATAGTAATTAATTGATTTAGTGGGATTTTTATTAATGTTGGAAATTAATTTTTATTAATTGGAATTAATAGAGAATTGAGAAGGAAATTGGAAGGAAGGAAAATAAAAGAAATATATAATAGAGAAGGAAAAGAAAAGAAAGTTGGAGAGAAACATTTGGAAAGAAAGAAGAAGAGAAAGAGGGAAGAAGAAGAGAAAGAGAGGAGAAGAAGAGGAAAGTGGAAAATCATCAAGAACCAACATCAAAGCTCTGATTAATCGAGGTAAGGGTGAGAAATGTTTCTATTTGATCATTGCATGATGTTATATATGTTGGGTTGGGGTTTTGGTGTAGTTTCCATCCTTTTTCATTTAGGGCAAAAGTTGGAATAATCGGTAGAACTGTGATTTAATCGGTTGAAATTGAGTAATAATGCCGTAGAATAGTCGGGTAACATGTATTGATGTTGTTTGAGCTGGTTTTGATGTTTGGGAGTTGGTTCATGGTGGTTTGAGAAGGAGAAGACAGAACAAAATTCTGTTCTGCGCAGGTTCGTTGGCTCTCGCCAGGTGAGCTAAGGCGAAGCTTCGCCGGGCGAAGCCTAGCGCACGCTGGCGAATAATTATGATTAAGTCCCAGTGGACTTCGCTGGCGAGTTCGCCAGGCGAAGGTTGGTTAGCGAATGTTCGCCCAGCGAAAGTGCTGGCGAATGGTGGCGAACAAAGTCAGTAGCTATTGACTTTGGCTCGCTGGGGAGTCTCTCCAGGCGAAGGCCTAGCGAGTGTTCGCTTAGAGGGTTCGCCAGGCGAAGGTCCAGCGAAGGTTCGCTGCGAGGCCTCGCCAGGCGAATATGGGCGAATTTGACAGCATCTTTTCTTTGTTGTGGTTTCTATGTGTTGACGATTTAGTTGTTTCACATAGACTAATACCTCTACATTTTGAGTATGTATGTGATCTATTGTGATGATATGTGCTGTGGGTAGCATACGGGCGTGAATCCTAGAATTGTAATTTGAATGTTAATTGCATCAAGTATAATTACATGTGAACATAATAGGTGATTATGTGTGTATTATTTAATGAACTTGTGAATGCTTGATGTGTATACAATTATGTGATGAGTATGCATGGGAACATTGTGAATATGTGTGCATAAATTGTAATTGTATGATTGGTATTGTGATGTGAATACCTTGATTGTTGTGATATATATTGTATGTGCAATCATTGTGTAATTCTTGAAGAGATGAATTATTAAATGCATGAGATTAAGATGCGAGAACGGTCTTAAGTGCATTGTTGTGGTTGATTGCATATGCATCATTTAGTCAAGAGGCAATGTCTGTTAGTTTTGTGGAAACTAGTGGCTTGTCCCAAACCTAGAAGAGTGGGTTTGAAGGCTTAGAGGACGGGCCTTTGTTGTTATCGGTCTAGAAGAGTGGACCCGGTTTAATGTAAAAACCGAAAAATGATAATGGGTTATCGGTCTAGAAGAGTGGACCCGGTTTAATGTAAAAACCGAAAAATGATAACGAGAGTCGGTACCGCATTGCATGAGTTGCATTGAGTTGTTGAGTCACATTGATATATGACATATGCATGAAGAGATGCTTATGTGTGAATGATAAGATTGTGGAAATGTGAGTGTATGCATGATGTGGGAATGCTTTGTGAATATTCATGTTGTCTATATATGTGTGGTAAATATATATGACTAAGAGGTGAATTGTGGTTAGAAATATGGAGTTGAATTATATGATTACCTATATATATATATAATCTTATGCTTTGATTATTATGGTTATATTTCTCACCCTTCTGCTGTTTTATAATGCTCTACGAGGCATTGCAGATTAGGATGCTGAAGTCTTTCTTTTGTGAAGTATAGCTTCATTCTTTTGAGTCGGACTGCTCTGATTATGTAACACCGGGTAGTTAGGCTGGTATAGTATTCATTTGTGATACATTGCGATGTATCAGCTGATGTGGCTTTGTAATTACCTGACATGATGTATTAATCTGGATATCTTATGTGTATGTGAATTAATATTTTGGAAATGATTAAATGATTTTATCTTCCGCTTAAATTTTAATGTTGAAATGTGATTTCTAAAACCATGAAAGTGTTACATATTTTATGGAGCAAATGTTAAAGTGTTTCATTGGTGAAATTGTGACATTCTTCCTTTATACCTTATTCTAAAATTTTCACTCTGATAAATTTGTATATGCATTTATTTGGGGGTATAGAAGGGGGTGTTACATGTTGTCGGGGCAGTCACCTCGACTTTACATCAGAAGTTAAAGTATATGGTGGAAGGGAAGGTTGTTACAGTCTGTGGAGAGGAAGATATTATGATCAGTCATCTGTCATCATTTAAGTATGTGGAAGTAGATGGAGAGATTCATGAGACGGTGTGTCAGAATTTTGAAACAGTACAGATTCAGGAGAAGCCTCCTGTGGAAGACAAAAGTCCAGAGATTTCAATGTCCTCGTTTAAGGAGGCCCGTGCTATTGTAGAATCCGATTCTTCGCAGAAGTGGGGCCAAGTTCTCAATGTTCCTAACAAGCAAGACAAGTTTGCAATTGGTACAAAGGACTAGTACAACTCACCAGTGGCGGTGTTATCTATGACCAGATTAATGATATTGGGGATGACGAAGCATACATCGATTTTGATATGGATGCTTGGATTCGTCCATGTGTCCCCGAGCAAAGGCTTTGTAATTGGTCTGTGGAGGAGGTCATGCAAGTCACATCAGAAGCGCAAATTTTCATCTTTTTTATTATGTTTGGTCCTGCGCTCTGCCCAAGGCGTGATGACTTTGTTGTGGGGCTCTTTTTCCTAACATTTAACTTTATCATGAATAAAAAGGCGTCCTTTTGCATTCAAATTTTGTGATCTTTGCTTTTCTTGTTTTATTTTATGTACTTTTATAAACAGAAAAATGGTAATGTGTTTTGTGTTTGTTCGCATATCATGATCAGCATAAAACATCAAACATGCAGGTTGTACATCTTAGATACCATCGGTCCTGATTTGGCTATGACTTCGTATGACTTTCACAATCCCATTTATCAAGTCGAAGAAGAGACTGATGAATATTTTGACCTACTTGAAGAACTGGCCAGACTACTCAAATAGGAGGAAAGGATCATTTTGCCTCACCAGGAGGATGTTGAAATTATCAATCTAGGCACCGAGGACGATAAGAAAGAAGTCAAAGTTGGGGCTGCATTGAAAGACGATGTCAAGAGAAGATTGGTAGAAATGCTATGTGAGTATAGAGATATCTTCGCATGGTCTTACCAAGACATGCCTGTGCTAGATACATATATTGTGGTACGCCGTCTACCTCTTCGAGAGGAATGCCCTCCTATGAAGCAACAGTTGAGGAGAATCAGACCTGATATGGCAGTCAAGGTCAAAGAGAAAGTTTAGAAGCAGTTAGACGTTGGTTTCCTTGCCATTACCACTTACCCTCTGTGGGTTGCTAATATTGTTCATGTGCCTAAGAAGGACAAAAAGGTCAAGATGTGCGTTGATTATCAAGATTTGAATAGAGCGAGCCCAAAAGATGATTTCCTGCTCCCTCATATTGATGTTCTGGTTGATAATATAGCCCAGTATTCAGTGTTTTCCTTCATGGATGGTTTCTCTGGGTATAATCAAATCAAAATGGCCCCAGAGGACATGGAGAAAACTACTTTCATCACACCTTGGGGGACTTTTTGCTACAAATTTATGCCTTTTGGATTGAAAAATGCAGAGGCAACTTACCAGCGGGCAATGGTTAGTCTCTTTCATGATATGATTCATCATGAGATCGAAGTGTATGTTGATGACATGATTGTGAAGTCACAGACAGAGGAAGGACATCTGGTCAATCTTTTGAAGCTATTTGAGAGGCTAAGAAATTTTAGGTTGAGGTTGAATCCAAGTAAGTGCACTTTCAGAGTGAGGTCAGGAAAGCTATTGGGGTTCATTGTCAGTGAAAAAGGAATCGAGGTAGATCCTGCCAAAATAAAAGCCATACAAGAAATGCCTAAGCCGAAAACAGAAAAAGTGGTTCGTGGTTGCCTGGGGAGATTGAACTACATTGCAAGGTTCATATCTCATCTTACAGCCACTTGCGAACCAATATTCAAATTACTAAAGAAAGATCAAGTGGCCGTCTGGAACAAAAACTATCAAAGGGCATTTGAGAAAATAAAAAGAATATTTGCAGGAAACTCCAATATTAATGCCTCCAGTTGCAGGGAGAGCCTTGATAATGTATCTCACGGTTCTTGAGAATTCAATGGGTTGTGTGCTCGGTCAACACGACGAGACGGGTAGAAAAGAGCATGCTATCTATTACTTGAGTAAAAATTTCACCGATTGTGAGTCGAGATACTCGATGCTGGAGAAAACATGTTGTGCACTTGCTTGAGCGGCTAAACGCTTGAGGCAGTACATGTTAAATCACACAACCACGTTGATTTCGAAGATGAGTCCAATTAAATATATGTTTGAGAAGCAGGTACTTTCTGGAAGAATTGCTAGATGGTAAATGGTTCTGGCGGAGTACGACATTCAATATGTTTCCCAAAAAGCTATTAAGGGGAGTGTATTGTCAGAGTATCTGGCTAAATAGCCTATTGAGGATTACCAACCTATGAGATTTGAGTTTCCTGATGAAGATATAATGTTTTTGAGGGTGAAGGATTGTGATGAGCCTATACTTGATGAGGGTCCAGAAATTGGGTCTCAATGGAAATTGGTTTTTGACGGTGCTGTCAATTTGTATGGCAACAAAATTGGGGCAATTATTTCAACCCCTCAAGGTTCGCACCTACTGTTCACAGCCCGATTGAAATTTGGTTGCATGAGCAATGAGGCTTAATATGAAGCGTGCATCATGGGTCTAGAAGAAGCTATTGATTTGAGAATCAAGAATCTGGATGTGTATGGTGATTCGACATTAGTCGTCAACCAAATTAAAGGAGAGTGGGAGACTCGCCGCCAACCTGGTACCTTAGAAGAACTATGCAAGGAAATTATTTCCTTTCTTTGATAGGGTTGAGTGTTATCATGTACCTAGGGCTGAAAATCAGATGGCAGACACTCTGGCTATTTTATCATCCATGTATAAAGTGAATTTCTAGAATGAAGCTCTAGCAATCACTATCACGCGCCTTGACAGGTCATCCTTTGTATTTGCAGTAGAAAACGCGTCATATGGGAAACCTTGGTATTTTGACATCCGACATTTCCATAAGACTCAGGAGTATCTGCTTGGGGCATCGAGCAAGAACAAGAAGAATATGAGGAGGTTATCGGGCCACTTTTATCTGAACAAGGATGATGTGTTATATAAAAGAAACTTCGATATGGTGTTGTTGCATTGCATGAATGAAAATGAAGCAAGCTTGCTGATGGAAGAGGTCTACAAAGGTCCTTTTGGTACTCATGTCGGTGGGCATGCAATGTGAAAACTGTTGAGAGCAGGATATTACTGGATGACCATGGAGTCTGACTATTTAAAGTATGCCAGGAAATGCGATAAGTGTCAAATTTATGCCGATAAAATTCATGTGCCACCGAGTCCTTTTAATGTTTTGACATCTCCTTGGCCCTTTGCTATGTGCGGCATTGACATGATTGGGAAGATTGAACCAACAGCCTCCAACAGACATCGTTTCATTCTGGTTGCCATTGATTATTCCACCAAGCGAGTAGAAGCAACTTCTTTTGCCAATGTCACGAAGCAGGTGGTATCCCGCTTTATAAAGAAGGACCTCATCTACCGATACGGGATACCAGAACGAATCATTACTTACAATGGTTCAAATTTGAACAATAAGATGATGAAAGAATTATTCCAGAGTTTTAAAATTGAACACCACAACTCTTCTCCGTACCGTCCGAAGATGAATGGTGTTGTTGAGGCAGCAAATAAGAATATCAAGAAAATTGTGCAGAAAATTGGCATTTGATGTTGCCTTTTGCTTTACATGGTTATCGCACTTCGGTGCGTACATCTACTAGGGAAACACCTTTCTCGTTGGTATATGGTACGAAAGCTGTTCTACCATTAGAAGTTTAAATTCCTTCTCTGAGGATATTGTCTGATGTGAAGCTTGATGAAGTAGAATGGGTGAAGACCATATTGAATCAGTTGAGCCTGATTGATGAAAAGAGATTGGCAGCTATTGCCCATAGACGACTATACCAGAGCAAAATGAAGAAGGCATTTGATCAAAAAGTACGCCCTCGACATTTCCAGGTAGGTGACTTGATGTTGAAGAGGATCCTCCCTCCGCAAAGAGATCACAGGGGCAAATGGAATCCCAACAATGAAGGTTCATACGTGGTAAGAATGGTCTTCTTTGGCGGAGCCTTATTGCTATCAACCATAGACGACGAAGATTTTATGTCCCATGTGAATGCAGACATAATTAAAAAATATTTTGCTTAAAATAGACCCGTTGGACATAAAATGAAAAGTCCAGGCAAAAATGGGGCATCCCGGCGAACCATAAAAAGAAAAGGTTCAGGCAAAAGTTAGGGATACAATGAAAAGAAAAAAAATGAACCCGTAAATTTGAAAACCTGAAAAGGAAACTTTGGCAAAAAAAAGGGTATCCCGGTGGATTGAAAACCCGCAAGGGCGATCCAGGCAAAAGTTAGGGATTTACAAGCAAGTGACTACAGTTTGTGTTCGATCTGCGAATTCATCTTGGTACATGGTCACTCTGAAGGTTAAAGATCAGTCCAATCAGTCTTTTTGGAAGAAAGTGCATTGGTGAAGCATCAAGGACATACGTGTCATAGCCGAATCGACATGTGGTGGTTGTCTGTTTCCACATTACCGACATTTATGTATTTTCTTGTTTTACTTTTTGCGTAATTTCCTCTTTTCAGGGATTGCATCCACTTGTAATTTGCCTATTTACAAGCATTTTTCAATCAATAAAATATTATCCATTCAAAGAGCTTTTCATTTATTTTCTTTACTTTTGTAGTTTTGTTTGCAAAAAGGGCGTCTATATTTTTTGATAAACTTTACATGTGAAAAGGTTGGGGGCTCTAGATAACATGATTAAGATGAGAATATATGTGACCGACATCATGTATGGTAATTGAGGTAACCATTTTTGCAGTCAGGATGCCTTATTTGTTTTTGTGTGCTTGTAGGTTGTTAAAGTTATTTCCCTAGTATTGATTAACTTCTATCAGAGAAGTTCCAAAAATGTTTATATCAGTTGAAGTTCTACTACGCAGTCAGACAGTGGTTCAGTAAAAGGCTCTTTGTCTCCCTATAGCAAAGTTGTTGTCGTTCCCACAGAGTTTTGTTATCAAATCAGAATTGATGTCACCGGCAGTGGCATGCAGTTATCCCCAGCAGGATAAGGATGGAGGATGTTCCTCAACGGGAAGGTAAACCCCATGGCATGTTTGATGTTTTAGACTTTTCTCCACAAGCATAGATTGTTGTTGATCTTCTCGATGGGTATCTAGTGATGGTCGGTATCTCTAGTGAAGTCCAATTGTCATTGGCATGTTCCAGAGGTAGTTTCAGGGTTGATTCCCCCAATGAAGGTTGTTCTTGATTCCCCAACAAAGTGTTTTTCATCCTCAAAAGACCTTTGTTCAAGAAGGTTGTTCAGGGTATTCTCCTCAGAGATTTTGGTTTGCAGACTCTCTTTTTAACATCCTCCCAAATGCGTAACATTTCCATTTCGTATGGAGCATTACACCATATTCACACATTTGCATATGAAGCATAAGCCAAGTCTGGTTTCACTTTTGCCAGCCGTTTCTCCAATTGATATTGGTGTGACTTAAGATCTCGTTATCTTTAATCTGGCAAGTCATTGACAGATGTGTTCATCTTTTTTATCCAGGAAAAGTTAGTTTTGGTTGGTATCCTTTGGGTTTAACATCCCAACTTTTGGTTGGTTTTCGTTGTTTAGCATCCCAACTTTTCATTGGTATTCGCTATTTAGCATCCCAACTTTTGGTTGGTATTCGCTGGTTCTCATCCCAACTCTTGGTTGGTATCCCCAGTTTGTTATTCCAACTCTTGGTTGGTGCCCTGTGGGTGTTTCATCCCAACTTTTGGTTGGTAATCTGTATTCCCGGTAATCCTAACTCTTGGTTAGTAACCTACATTCCAACTCTTGGTTGGTATCTTTTGGCTCTATCCCGACTTTTGGTTGGTATTCGGTGCTTTCATTTCAACTTTTGGTTGATAAACTGTTGTTCGCCTTGGATTTTTATCCTCATCATGTCACATCCCAACTTTTTGTTGGTATTCGTTGTTTTGCATCCCTGCAGGTTGTAAATTTTTGGGTTCTTTTAGTATTCAATCATCTTTTACCTCGAATGTTTGAAAGAGGTTGTTCTTCATCCCTTCAGGTCTAAGTTGTTTGAATATGAGCAGTTGTAGCACCCCAAAATTTGCTTATCTTTTCATGTGTTCTTGGCTTATGTTTCTTTGCATTATCTTATTCATGTTTGCATAGCATTTGTTCTTGGCATGGGATCAAGGTATCATGGTTTGTTTCTCAAGCAAGAAGGTTGTGTTTCTTCAAGTTCATGCAAGGTATTCTCTGTGACTTTGTGGTATTCTCAACCCTATAAGTTCCTCATCATCAAATTTGGTTCAAGGAAATATCATTCCAACATCATATATGATTCATTATGGTCTAAGGTGCAAGATATCATCAAGAGATTCATAGTTATTTTGAGATACATGACCTAATTTGGAAAAATGGTGGATGCTATGATCAAATGAGAATAACTCCTTCAATTTTCAACATCTTAAGGTGGTTCTTTTTATAATGAACTCTTCTCATCACACCTAACAAGTTCTCTTTGCAAGGAAAGATCAAATTATTATTAGAAGGTCATCAAAAGTTTGAAGACATTATTGGTCATTTTGAGTTTTGGAAGGTTTTCTTAGTCCACTTCCAGAGGGCATAACTTGGTCAATTTTCATCATTTGGAGCCCATTCTTTTTCTAAAATGAACTTTAAGATGCCCTCTATAACTTTGATTCAACATGGAAGAGCTAAAAACCCATGGAAGGTGTTGGTTTTCATCAAAACATTATAGGTCATTTTTGGTCCTTAAAAAGACATGAAATTTTTCCAAGTGTTTTATGATCTTGCACTCTTTCGTGGAGGTTAGGTTGAAAGATCATATCTCTCAATTCAAGCTTCCAAATCAATACTTTCTTTTCACATTTCAAAGATTGCATCTCCCTCTATCCAATGGAATAAGAATAATCTCATAAAGCTTCCTACATTATGAGAACAATGACTGCAAAAATTGGATTCCAAAGATGGATTTTCACTCCAAGTCAGATTTGAATTTAATGTAAATGGCTTCTAATCACCAAATTAATGCATGAATTTCACTTAAACATGTTTGACCAACTTGCCTGAAGTGATTAACACCTTGAAACATATGATTTGAGTGAGTTTTGACAGATTGCAAGTCACACTTTGCTCATGCTACAGGTGTGTATGATTTCCATCCAAATTGCCTCATTCACCCTCCCTTTTGATTCAGAAAGCTTCTCCTATAAGTAGGGAGTAATTTCCAGCCATTTCCACAAGCTTTGGATAGCCAAAACCACTCTACTAAGATCCCATTTGAACTCTTAAGCTTGAACTTCGAATTTCCATTTCCACACCTAAAACACTCAAATTCTCCACTCAGTTAGCTTCATCAACATTTAGCGAAGCTAACCAGATCAAGAACTTGAATAATCATAGCCTGAATCAAGCTAGGGAACTTCATTTTCAGAGCTTCAAGGTTGAGCTTTGACAGGTATAATTCTCAACAATTTTGATTCAAATTTGTTGCTAAAATGTAGCCATTGAGATGTTGATACTGTTTGTATAGTTAGTTTTTAGTTGTAGTTGAGTTTTGTTGTTGAATTTTCAAATTCGTGTTTGAATCTTATTCGTGTTTGACTTTCTAAACAAGGTAGTGTCAAAATATCTAGTCATAGGTCTGCCCAAAATTAAAATTTCCAAGGATCACCTATGTGATGCTTGCCAAATGGGAAAGCAAACGAGGATCTCTTTTAAATCTAAAAACATCTTTTCAAAAAGTCTAGGTGGTAACTATTACGGTTTTGTAATAGTTGATGATTTTTCTAGATTCTGTTGGACTATCTTCTTGGCTAGCAGGAGCGATACATTCGCAGCCTTTGAAAGATTTGCTAAGCTTTCTCAAAATAAATTAAACACGAACATAATATCAATTAGGAGTGATCATGGAGGTGAGTTTGAAAACCATTTGTTTGAGGAATATTATGGTAAACACGATATTGGTCATTACTTCTCCACTCCGCGTACCCCTCAACAAAACGGGGTTGTGGAGCGTAAAAGTCGTATTTTGGAAGAGTTAGGGAGAACCATGATCAATGAAAGTGCATTACCTAAGTATTTTTGGGCTGACGCCATAAGTATGGCATGTTATGTATTGAATAGGGTGCTTATCCGCTCAATTCTAAACGAAACTCCGTATGAACTTTTAAAAAGGGCGCAAGCCAAATGTTTCTCATCTTCATGTCTTCGGTTGTAAGTGTTTCGTGTTGAATAATGGAAAGGAAATCTTAGGTAAATTTGACTCCAAGGCTGATGAAGGTATCTTCCTCGGATACTCTCAGTCAAGTAAAGCCCATAGAATTTACAATAAGAGATTACTTACCGTTGAAGAGTCTGTACACGTAACATTTGATGAATCTTATCCGAGAAATATCGGAAAAGGTAATGTTGTTCATGGTGCAGGTACATCTTCGGAAGACATACTCAAAAGTGTCGAGCCGGGAATTGATCAACCCGACCTAGCCAAAATTGAAGAGGAAAAATATGACCGTCATGAAGAAACCGAGGTAGTTCATCCGTCTGCAAAAGATGATCTTCCTCCAGCTTGGAAGTCTTACAAAGACCATCCCATCGATAATATCCTCAGTGATATATCAAAGGGGGTTACGACTCGGTCTAAGATAAGTAATTTTTGTTATCATTTCACTTTCGTTTCTCAAATGGAACCTAAAAACCCAAAAGAAACCTTACTCGATGAACACTGGTTCTTATCTATGCAAGAGGAACTTAACCAGTTCAAGGGAAATGAGGTTTGGGACCTTGTCCCTCCTCCGTGAGGTCATCGAGTAATTGGCACCCGATGGGTGTTTAGGAACAAATTGGACAAAAATGGGGTAATAACTCGCAACAAGGCGCATTTAGTCGCGCAAGGGTATAACCAAGAGGAAGGCATCGACTATGAGGAGACTTATGCGCCGGTTTCCCGACTCGAGGCTATACGCCTTTTACTTGCCTTCGCTTGTGCAAAAAATTTTAAGCTATTTTGAATGGATGTAAAAAGTGCATTCCTTAACGGCTATATAAATGAAGAAGTTTATGTTGCCCAACCTCCGGGTTTTGAGTCTCATGAATATCCTGATCACGTATACAAGTTAAAATGTGCCTTGTATGGACTCAAGCAAGCCCCTAGGGCTTGGTATGAGCGCCTAAGCAAGTTTCTACTTGATCAAGGGTATTCAAGAGGCAATGTCGATACAACCCTCTTCATTAAGCGTCAAGGAAAACACTTAATTTTGGTGCAAATTTATGTTGATGACATTATATTCGGATCAACTAATATGAATCTCGTAAGAGAGTTTTCTAACTTAATGCAGAGTGAACTCGAGATGAGTATGATGAGGGAGCTCACATATTTTCTCGGGTTACAAATTAAGCAGCTTGAGGAAGGAATTTTTGTAAGTCAAATGAAATATTGTCTTGAGCTGCTCAAGAGGTTTGACATGGCAAACTCCAAAGCCATTGACACACCAATGCCGACATGTGCAAATCTCAATAGAGATGAAAGTGGTAAGGATGTAGAGGTAAAAAGATATCGAGATATGATCGGCTCTCTTCTTTATCTTACCGCCTCTAGACTCGATATTATGTTTAGTATTTGCATGTGTGCTAGATATCAATCTTCTCCTAAGGAATCCCATCTAAAAGCAGTTAAGCGCATACTTCGATACCTTTTGGTTACTCCAATGTATGGGCTATGGTATTCCAAAGGAAACGATTGTTCCTTGGTTGGATTCTCCGATTCCAATTTTTCTGGGTGCAAATCAGATAGGAAAAGTACCAGTGGTACTTGTTACTTATTTTCAAACTCTTTGGTTAGTTAGCATAGAAAGAAGCAGGTTTATGTTGCATTGTAAACCGCCAAAGCGGAATACATTGTTGCCGGTAGTTGTTGCGTTCAATTCCTATGGCTTAAGCAACAATTGCTAGATTTTAATCTCAAACTTGAGTGTATTCCGATCTTTTGTGACAATACGAGTGCCATCAATCTTACCAAGAATCCCGTGATGCATTCACGCACTAAGAATATCGAAATACGACACCACTTCCTTAGGGATCATGTGGAGAAAGGCGATGTGGTTTTTGAACATGTTGATACTAAAAATCAACTAGCTGATACTTTCACAAAACCTCTTGCTATTGTGCCTTTCTTTCATATCCGACGGGAACTAGGTATTCTCGGTATTTCGGATCGTGTTTAGTGAATTTTCTTGCACATCTTTTATATATCTATATCTACTTTAATTATCGGGTATCTAAAAAATTGAAGATGTTGAAAGTATATGTGTGTGTTCATCTAGCTATATTTGGAATGCAGGTAATATCTTTCCTCAACTATTTCTCTCTCTCTCTCTCTCTCTCTCTCTCTCTCTCTCTCTCTCTCTCTCTCTCTCTCTCTCTCTCTCTCTCTCTCTCTCTCTCTCTCTCTCTCTCTCTCTCTCTCTCTCTCTCTCTCTCTCTCTCTCTCTCTCTCTCTCTCTCTCTACTCATCTTCACAAAATACATCAAATTATGTGTGACATTTGTCATATATGTCATATTATATGTATGTTATCTCTTTTAATGCTTAAAATATGTTTTGGCTATTTATCTATGTCGTTATGTCTGCCATATGATCAAAAATATCAAAATTTTCTAGTTTTGCCTGCATGAGTCGACCTAAAACAAGGTTCGGTCGACTCACAAATATGTATCCAAAATTGAATTTTGTTCGGGTATGCTCAGATCGACATACCGGTCATCGCATACCTTTTGATTTTTGAACGCGTAATTTTGAACACAGTATGTATCGACGCATACACAGAGCGGTCGACGCATCGCGCGAATTCAGTCAATTTTTTTTTGTTGCAAAATCGTTCAAATTTCCCTCTTTAACTCTCTTTTATGACTCATATTAATGTGTATCATTACATTTGCATTGAAACTTGACACCTACATCACATGCTACTCTACTATTCTCCTCTTCCCAAAACCTAGAAGCTATTACAAAAGGGTCAAAGTCTTAAACTTCTCTCCACATTCAAGAATTCTCTACAATATTTGCAATCATCATCAACCCATTTCCTCTTCTTCTCCTTGCAAGCAAAAACCATGGTGTTGCGGTGAAATTTTGATATCAAGCTATTGATTAACTTGAATCTTAATTCATTTACAACCGGTCTTTGATTTATCCAAAGGAAAGGTTAAAGAAAGGGGAAAACCTATTTTGCATTGTAAACACAACGCGGGGAGAGATCTAAAGTTCGGGGGTTGGTTAAGTTTAGGGAAGGTATTAGCATCCTAAACCTCTGTAGTACTCTACAGGAACCTCTTGTTTTAAAAGTTGTTATTGCTATGTTATCTGTTTAAGGTTATGCTAAGGGTTAAGAGTGAAGAGAGGGACCTAAAGGGGTTAGTCCTAAGTATACTCGCCAAGATTCACATCTTGTGCCTACGTATCCTGGGTAGGGGATGGCATCAGAGTATTCGTAGTTCCCCTTACAGAGAGGAATTTCTTGACTATGGTCAAGGATCCTGGGGGGAGGTAAACGTTCATAGGGAAGCGCTTATTTTGGAGTACAAAGACTCCAATCTCTACGTTAAAGTTGAAATAAAAGGGTATAGGATAAGTATTCCACGGCGGGAAACTTATGTGGAGTACGGCGACTCCTAATCCTAAGGCTAGGATAAGGGCTTGATGTCCACGGCGGGACGCCTAGGTATGAGTACGGCGACTCGGATCCTAAGGCTAGGATGGAGTGTAGGTTGTTGACTCGGTGGTCAAATCGGGTAACCTTTCCTTCGGAGGGGAAAACGGTAAAAACACGTAATAATAAAGGTAAATTCAAGCAATGGCTGGCATGAGACATAGTTAGAGATGATCTGCGAGTGGAAATGGTAAAATTGTTTTAATCTATTATGGAATTTTTATGCTATTAGAAAAGATGTTAATTTTAGACTAAAATAAAAGAGTTAATTATTTGTTTGTTTTGAGATTTTGTGATTTAGGATTAAATAAATTCTAGAAAAGGTTCCTAATTTGAATTGACTAATTGATTAGAAATAAAAAAGTTCTTTTGATTTTATTAGATATAATTTTGGTTTTTTTTAATTATAAAAAAGAGGGTAAATTAACTTTAAGAAAAAGAAATTTTGGTTATTGACTTAAAGTTTTTAAAAAACTAACTAACTAAGCTAAATTTCTTGTTTTTATTATAAAATGAACCAGATTAACATTAAATCTAAAAATTAATCAATTACCTATTTATTTTAAATAAAATTTATTTCCTTTTTAATAAAATAAAGTATTTTTTGATTTTTTGATTTTTTTTATTATAAATAAGAAGTGATAAATGATTTAATTAAATTGTTAAATTGAACATTTTTTTGTTTATTTAAAAATATTTTTCGATTTTTTTAGATTTTATTAGTTAGTTAATTAGTGGTTAGTAGTTAGTAATTTTCATTAATAATTACAATTACAATAATACATGAAATTAAATAAAAAACAAAACTAAAATAAAAATAAAATAAAAAAGATAAAAAGAAGTTTGGGTTGGGCCGTGGTGATGAACCCACCGGACCCAACCCGGTCCGGGTAAACGAATTGAGAGGGGTGGAAGGGTTTCTGAAAACCCTAGCCTCACAACGAAAACGAGGCGTCTCTCGTTCTATCCTGAATTCTTCCGCAAATCTTCCACCTTCAACTTCTGATTTCTGCAAAACAAACAGAAAACGAAACAATTGATTGTTAATGTCAGCTACAAGGAAACTCAAGGTTTTGGATTTTTTTCCAGGGGTTTTATTTTTGATGGCAGATCGATAGTGAAAAGGGTGGCTCGTGGTGGCGATGTTTAGAAGGGTTCTCCGGCGGAACTTTTAGCGGTGACGGAAGAGGCTTTGCGACGGGAGTGGCTCTGAGGAAACTCCAAGAATTTCGACACGGGCAGCGGTTTCACGGTGGAATTATCGCAGATAAGTTTATTCTCTTTTTTTCGTTGTGTTCTTTTCGTGATGATTCTCTTTGCTTGTGTATTTTCTGTGAATCGTGAATCTTGTGTGTTGTCTTCTGTTCTCTGAATGTCTCTCCTCTTATATAGGCCATTTGGATTAAAGAAAAGAACATGTACATTGATGTTTTTTGATACCCTTTCCATTTCGGCCATAACATGTTCACTGTCTTTTAGAAATACAATCAAACGTGTTTGCTGTTGAGATCAATTATATCTCCATTTTTTGCTTGATTCTGTTGGGAGTATGTCCGGTTCGTTTTAGAAACAAATCTCTGCAATCATAGACTTGATGGATTATTGTCTGAGTGTTTTTTTCTTTCATTCTGGCAGTGTTTATGACTCCAATAAATGTGTTTTCCCAACTTGAATTAACATGTTTGTGTTTGGAGACATGTCTGTGAAATACTAATGATGAATGTGTTTCCATTTTAACTTTAGCCATGTTCAGACGAATCTCTTGAGAGTTAATAATCAGATTCTTCTTTTTGACAGTAAGTGTTATCAACATGGGCACAAAATCCAGAATGGTTTTGGTAATCTCTCCATTTCAAGATGACTTCAGACAAAGTCTACAAGCTTCAAAGTCGATTACTCACTTCCAGGTGCAGCTAAAAGACCTTCAACTGGTGAATTCTTATGAACGTAGTAGGTAAATAATGACAAACTCCCTTCTCCAAGTCACCGTTATTCGAAGATGTTTTAAATTCGTTCCTTATTTTAAACTCTTCAAGTTCCGGTTTATCTATACTCTGCTTCTTTTGCTTGTTTGGGTATTTGAAGAAATTGGAGCTGTAATGTTTTAGTAATCAATCCATTCTCTTCTTTTCAGGTATGCATATTGGAGCAATCTTGAATACGGCAAAGTTTGAAACGATGTTTGAACTTTGAAATACTGGGTGTGGCATACGGAAGCAAATAAGTGTCATTGCTACAGGCTCTTTGAAAATTATGTGAAATTCGGTATGGATGACTTTCACAAATTAAGTTTTAAACTTGTGTGTATGTAATCCTCCTCGGACAGAACTAATACGGTTTTGTTTGGATGTTGCCACATTTCCTCTATTAATATCTTGAAGGAATATCTTGTGTCTATAACAGATGTCGTGTGGTCCTTTGTTACCGATTAACAATTATGAATGGTGTTTCATGTTTGGACTATGAAGACAAATTAGAAGTGCCTGATGAATGGTGTTTCATGAATGGTCCAGAAGATGTCGTCCCACTGGATATCATGTTTGACATGTGAATGGCACAGGAGTCTGACCCACTGATGGAAGTCCCATAGAAGTTCCGCCACTTAAAGCAGCAAAATTCATTACCTGTCGTGCCTGAGAGAGATTATTCAAAATGTTCACATTTGCTTGAACTTGATTCACAGGACGTGGCTGCAACATTGAAACCATTGGCTTTGTATCTTGTGCATTTTCATTACTTGTCACAATGTCTTGAGAAACAGAAGACGGAGAAGATGTCTGCACGCTTGGAACTCCCTGACCGGTACTAGTAGGGCGTGCAACTGACGAATTATGATGAAAAGCTGGCCTAGTTACCATGGAAGTTACGGAAACAGGTTCCACTTCAACAGTAGCAGGAGTTACAGTCCCAGCAGGTATTGGTTGTCGGTTTTGTGATAGATCCATTCACTGATGGTAATATAGTTGGGGGTACCCCTGTAACTGGTATTATAGCTGACGAAAATTCTTTTACAGGACTTTTATTTTAAGGCAAGTTCGCTCCAGATCGACTCTAGGCACCACGGGCTTCCCTGAAACCTACTGATATTAAAACAAGGAAATGAGTCGTTTTGGCATCAACTGGTGGATCAGCAGCTCTATTATTTCGTTTTCCCGCATTGCAAATGGCTTTAACTTAGGGAAGTTGTTTTGGGCAGATGATTGATAGAGAAATAGCAAACTGCGGAAACACTTTAGCAACAGCTTCAGCATGATATAGCTGGTTCCCTGGGTCTGAGTCAATAGATTCACTCTGCTCTACACTCTGTAGTTGCGGAACATATACTGGTGATACTTCAACTTTGAAACATGATAGCTTCTGTCATTTGCATGTAGAAATTCTGCTAATATCTTTGTGAGGTCACGACTTTATTCCTTGCCATTTGACGGTGTTTTCTTTCTTTCTCAAATGACCCTGGATTCTCTTGTATGACATGTCGAAATAGGAGCAGGCTAGCGGCGGGTCGCGCACGGTGAATGGCAGTTTTCTTCTTTCGGCCTGCTTTGAAATGACGGTGTGGAGACATGTTTAAGGAAATAATGGAAGTTTCAATCGAGAACCTTTGATAACAAACTAAATTCTGTAGGTGATAGGTAGATTTTGTTAGGCCAGATTTTCTTCCGAGAGCATTTGTACTGGTTGTGAGATTCTCATGAATGTAACGACGTGAATTCCCATGAAACCGAAATTTACTTATGAGTTTTGGGACAATAGAAAAGTAGTGATATCTTTACACTTGGATTGGTAATCTAAGTCTAAACAATGCCTTGTATTGTACTTTTCAAATTTTAACGTGGTTATGGCATTGATTTTGATCTTGATGGTTGAAGTCTGATTGTGAAATTCATATATGGCTCATGGTATTTCAAGATTACTAAGATATATGAACCTTATCAATAAATTTATCAATAAAAATAGGATCCCGGAGGTGCTATGTAAGTAACTGTTTCATGATTTTAATATGTGGCTTGCCTAAAATAATTCCATGCCCAGTGTAACATGTTTTCCTCATGTTCTGAATAATCTAGCCACTGAAATTTGGATTAATCATGACTTGCACCATTTCTTAAATATGACATTTAATTTATCAACTTGAATAAGTATAATTTAACTAAGTAACTGACTACTCCCAATTGCAATTTGTGTTTAGATCACCTCATAGAACTCACGCCTTACTCCCATAACTCCTCTTATATTTTGAGCAAAATTACATGTGTCCTGAAGGTTAATTTTGAAAACCAAACTTGAATCCTGTTAAGTCAAGGCCCATTAGAATAAGGGCCTATTCTTCTTTCTCATCCTTATGAATTCAACGTAATTTAATGGACATATATAGAGGAATTCTCAAGATTTTCACACTTTCTTCAACAAAACTGCAAAACGAACAAACTAGACAAGATGGTTAGCTAAAGCGAAAGATAAACTTGAATGATATGTAAATGATCAATGAGTCTAAGGGTAAAATTTGGGGTATGACAGTTGCCCCTATTTAAATAACTTCACCAGATGATTTGAGCGACGGTGGCTCGAGAAATCATGGTGAAAGGGATTTAAATATAGATAACCGGAAATTTTGCCCTTAGATGCAGTGATATGCAATGCTATGGACGACACGACAATGTTGGAGATGCCATGAATCTAGAATGATGCATATGATGGAAATGATAAATGCAAAGATACAAGCGAAACGACGACACAGGGGAAGACGACGCACTGGGGAGACAACGCGGAACCCGGGGAAATCTAAAGTGGTAGACCAACGAGTTCAAGCATGACCAGTTGTTCACTTTAGAAAGACAAACAAGAAGAGATCCTCAATGGAGATGGCACCGGCGAGACAGCCTCCACAGGGGAAAATATCCGAGAGTAATTGCTCAACAGGTCCAGGCACGACCGACTGACACTCTAGGATGAAAAGGTAGCTCAGGATCCACACGGCGGTAGGACCAAGTAAACAGAATGTTGGAGCATTGAGCAAAGAATAACATCCAAGATTCTGGGATCTCTTGAGCGAAAAGATCAAACGGGCTCTTTGATGGAGATGGCACCGGCGAGACGGCCTCCTAGAGTAGCTGTTCAACAGGTTTATGCACGACCGGTTGACACTCTGGGGTAGGATCAAGTAAACAGAATGCTGGAGCATTGAGCGAGAATAACATCCGAGCTTCTGAAAACAGGATCTTCATGAATCAATAGAAAATATACAGGGTAAACACCTGCTGTATGCCGAAATAAATGGACTTCAATGGGGGGAATGCCCTGATAAGCTCCTCGAGAGAGACTGCCACTTATCGCTGAAAGGGACTTACATGCCAAAATGGGTAAGCTCTCAAATAAAGAGGCTGCCGCTTATCTGGGGGTACAAATGATATGATAAGCTCCTCTGGAAGGGCTGTCGCTTATCTGATTAAAATAAACTTCTATAGGATCCTCAATGAAGAAGGCACCGACGAGACGACCTCCAATGGGGAAACACGCAACAGGATAAAGATTCAATAGGTTCAGGCATGACCGAATGACATTCTAAAGTGATGGACCAACAGGTCCAGGCATGACCAATTGACACTTTAGAAACTAGATCCTCAATGAAGAAGGCACCGACGAGACGATCTCCACTGGGGAATATCCGAGAGTACGGCTCAACAGGTTCAGGCATGACCGACTGATACTCTAAGATAAAGGGTAAGCTTCCATGATCAAAATATGATTTAGCTTCTTCTTTAACTAAATGATTCATTTAGAAAGGGTTAATAAACTTCTTCCCTTTTCAAGGTCTACTGCTCCCTGAAATGATTCCGTTTCTTCTTTTACTAAAGGGTAAAATAAACCTCCCACATACTTCAAGGTCTGTATTCCATGAACGGGTCTTAGTTTCTTCTTTTACTTGAAAAGGGTAAAATATTGTCTACGGCGAGACGCCCAAGAATGAGTACGGCGACTCAACATCTTAAGGTTTAGGAAAGGATATGTCCGCGGCGGGACGCCCAAGAATGAGTACGACCATGGTTGTCAAACTCGCGGGTAGACTCGTAAACTCGTACGAGTTTACGAGTCTAGGAAGCATAAACGAGTAAACTCATACATAGAATCCTTTATTGATAGACTCAAGTAAACTCGGGTAGACTCGCATAAACTCGTATAGAATCGCGAGTCTATAATGAGTTTACGAGTCCATAAGTTTTTTTTTTGAATTTTTTTAAAACCAAAAAAGGCCTAAGTTCCCCAAAAGATTTTATTTTAATTAAAAAACACCCTTATTTTTTTTTTCTTGTACGATAATTAGAAAGTATCTCTCTCTTCATCAACGACGTGAGTTTATTTTGTCTCTTTCTTTGTTCGTCTTCATGGATGTAAATTAATCCTTTGTTTTATAAGTATTTTCGTATATGATTCAATTTGATGCTTCTCATGTATGATATCTTGTGTAAACGTGGTGCACCATTGTCCAATCAGGTCCAATGATCCCAATGCACATGTATCAATTTGCATGTGACAAAATAGTTTAGAAAGTTTATGATTTATGGCAGAAAACAGTTTAGGAAGGATATGTTACCTACTGAAGAGTGAGTTTCTACGGAGATATGACTCTATAATTAAAGAGGTTTGTAATTTGTGTTCTAAGCTTAACTTATAGCTCTTCTAGTTGTGAACATAATTGGAATTTCTTTGAAATGGAAATGAATTATCATTTGTTTGTTTATAGACTTGATTTTAATATTTTTAGAAACATTGAGTTAAATTATTATTTACTTTTTAGGTTCATAAAAAGAGAAGAAATATGTTGCATCAAAAAGAGGTGAATAATTTGGTTTATGTCATGTAGAATTTAAAGTTGAATAATAGAAAAGGAATATCAAATAGTGTTGTTATTTCATTTGTGTCATATACGAGACATTTATAAGTTTAAGAACACAGGAGTCTGTCATATATGTGTAAATTATAGGTTTTTGAATGTCATTTTTAATTTTCCATAGACTCGTACGAGTTTGCGAGTCGAGTCTGCGAGTCGAGTCTACAGACCCTAAACGAGTCTGAGTAGACTCGCGAGTTTGACAACCTTGAGTACGGCGACTCAACGTCTTAAGGTGAAAGGATATGATATGTCCACGGCGGGAAGCCCAAGAATGAGTACAGCGACTCAACGTCTCAAGGTTTAAGGTAATAAAATGTCCACGGCGGGAAGCTTAAGAATGAGTACAGCGACTCAACGTCTTAAGGTTTGAGGAGATAAAATGTCCACGGCGGGACGCCCAAGAATGAGTACGGCGACTCAACGTCTTAAGGTGTACGGTAACTTGTTGCTAGTCATAATAGGGATAAACTTCTCAGGCGAGAACTGTTGCAAATCTTTGTTGTAATAGGGATCTTCTTGAAAGATAGTGCAAAATAAATGCACGTCCAGGTAGGTTTGGCGACCGACAGAGACCGAAGTTCAATCTAGGATCGAGCTAGAAAGAAACTGTCAAGTAAGACTCCATTGAGGGAATGAACTCAAATGGGGATTATCTTATCCTAGGAACGGGAAAGATAACTAAAATAACCATCATCCGCGAGGGTTGAACTCTGTGGGGAAACTGATTATAGCATGTATTTTATGCTTAAGGTTGACGACTCTATTTGGAGAGAGCGGACAAACCCAATTACTTGGCGGTAACCACAGCCAAAGTAACGACAAAAGATAACGAGGATAGCAAACATATAGATGCTAAAGCGTATGTCAATGCGTATGAAAATGCAATGCGAATGCAAAATGCTTATGCTTATGCTCATGCACATGCTGACAAAACAGGCGAGTGGATGAGGAAACAGGATATGAAATAAACATCTCGACGGGGATACCCGACGACCTCTGCATCAGTACAGTCTATCAAGGGATAAGAAAGTTGATGGCGGAACTAATTCTTGCTTCAAAATTCCAAATTCCCTGGCGAGGACAAAATTCCACTTGGGGATATAACACCATGACTTCACTGGAGGATTGCCATCATAAATCTAAATTTCTGATCAAAGAAGAACTGTTCACTGGGAGAGTCATCTTAGAAGTAAAGGCTTCCGGGGATAAAATAAATATCCGCTTCATTGAGGAAGTGTGGAGCTAGGCAGCTTCATGGAGAAATACATTAAATTCCTGGAGAAGTACATCAGCTTCCTGGGGAAAGTAACTTGACTTCTTGGGGAGAGCATGGCAATCTCCGTGAGGAAAAGATGATTCCACTGGGGAGTGGTACTCAAATAAACATGTATCATTTTGGAGAATATTTGGGAGATCTCTGCAGTCTTGAAAGTCACTGGAGATTACCGGCTTAATCCAAAAAATGTGGTCAGCTTATAGTCTCGCTGGGGACTGGCGCTGAGGCAATGGCTTAAAAGTGCTGCTGCAACTGAGACTTACTGGGGAATGAAGACTGCCTGAAGTAAAACTCATCGGGGCACGAAGAGTGTAATAGTCGCCATTTTTGAAAAATAAATGCCCCAGAGTACCTGCTTTGTGAGAAAGAGTCATCTCAAGAGGATTTTACAGAGAACATGGAGTCCAATTGCCCCATTGTTTTCAAACTCTTGGAGAGATTTGTCGGATCTCGACGTAACTGACCCGGATCGACAATGTAATGACTGAGTCTTCAAGAGATAGCTCTTGGGAAAGTCAGACTTGCACCAGTAAGCAATTTGGAAACCACCTGCCCCTGTTCAGCAGAATCTTCAAGTTCTATTGTTGATGTCTATATGTAAATTTTCTAAGATATCAGGCGAAATCGACATGCATGAACTGCTAATCCTGAAATTGTTATTGCAACATACATATTTGTCTTAAAGTTGTTCTTCTTTTTGTTTTGAAAAAGATATCGCAATAACTTGTGACCGAATCACTAGTTAGGATATGAATTTTAATTTATAATGCCAACATTGAATTGAGCATAGCTCGTAGGAGTCAGGAAATGTTCTCATCGAGTATGCTTTCAAGATAAACCCTACTTCAATTAGGTCTTTTCAAGGTTGTATCGTGGCTCAGTTCACGGTTTTAAGAAATAAAGGCTCAAAGTATATTTTTACCCACCCATTCTTCGTGATGTTCTCCAATCCTATATTTAGTTAACTGGATACAAGCACTCATCTCTCAAGCCAACTCGATATGGTTGAGAATTCCTCAAGACTTTGGACATGGCAGTCACTCACCTATTTCCTTTAGGGTGTTTGATCACACGACTTTGTCGTTATTGGGGATTTTTCTTTGTAATCCTTTATTTTTTTTTCTTTTCGTATTTTCATTCCCTAACTTTTGCCTGGACGAAGTCTTTTGCATTTGGCTTTGGAGTCCAGCGGGACACCCCAGTTTTGCCTAAGTCTCCTTCATAGGTTTTGACTTAGCGGGCTCTTTCTCATTCATTATTTTCTGCACAAGTCGTGTGACTCTTTTGAAGGCTTGTGACTGCCCCACTCTTTAGATAGTTGAGGGATAATCATTTGTGTCTTCGGACTTTCAACCTCCTAATATGTTGAGGATAGATGGGTTCTCGAATGTTTTTTTGAAAGTCTGAGCGCTCGATTAGTTTAACTAAACAACTACCCTGCCCCAGGTTAAGATTAGGGTTCTTATTTGGAAAGAGAAACTCCTACTTCAAGGCTCAAAGGGGTTAAAGAGGGATTATCATCCTTATATCTCCAGTGTTTAGGATTTGAAACAATGCCTTACATCATCAGTAGGGTTTCACTCGAAAGTATATGACAAGAGGTTTGACGTTTTTGGTTCATCATCCTCCTCCCAATTCTCTATCAAAGCAAGAGGTCGGGTAAAGTTGGCATTATAAATTATTAAAAATGATTTTTATGAGTGAAACGAATGGATTTATTCAAGACAAACATAAATTATTCAAAACGAACAAGTTCGTACATGTTAAATATGCTTTCATAGTCAAAGAAACAAAATACATATAGATAAACAAATGAACTGTCTGGCACGCTTATTAGATCTCTGTATCCAAGTCTGGCACAATAATGGTTTCTTCTGGCAGAGTCTTATTGGAATGAGTCGTCTTGATTGCCCCAGCCATATTGGTCACAGTTTTCTCAACAGTCTTCAATTCTTCCTTTTGAATAATCTTCCTAGATTCTTTGTCAGTCATTGTCACTGCCTTAGGATCACTGAAGTGAGGTGGATTAGGCTTCTGAGTAATTATCGGCTACGGCTGATTCACTGTAGAAACAACTGGCTTAGACATACTGAAAACTGGCTTTGTAGAATTTGGTCTTGGCAACAGGAACACCCTGCGAGGAGTCCTGATCTGAGAAACCTTGACAGCCCCATTATTTAGTAAAGGGTCATTCTTGACATTTAGCTGAGGATCTTCAAAGGACATGATCTGTTTTTCCATTAACTCCTTGACAATGTGCTTGAGAGCATAACAATTTTCTAAATCATGGCCAGGCGCACCCTCATGAAATAAATAATGAGCGGTGGCGTTGTAATTGGCAAGTAGCGGGTTAGGAGGTGGACCCAATGCTCTAGTAGTAATCAGACCTTGTTGCACTAGCGCATGGTACAACTCGGTGAAAGTCATTGGAATAGGAGGACAAGGTTTGTACTGCTTCTTGTTCGGATCCTTTTGGTGGGGTGCCTGATTCTTCGACTGATTGCAGGAGCGTTGGGCGCTCGCTGATAGTTGGCAGGAGCTTGTGCAGGATGATAACCAGGAGATTGTTGATATATTGGATGCTAATAAATAGGATCCGGTTGCACAGGCCGATAACCGGGTATTTGCTGGTTAAAAGCAGGTGTTACAGCAGCCCCATACGGTTGTTGAGCGTACTGAACCGGATAACTTTGTTGTTGAACATAATTCGACTGATGTTGATAAGGCTGATGAGTAGCCATTTCACGGTAGTATATGGCCGAGTGACTCTTCGGACAAGTAGCACCTTCATAACGGTCGAAACTCGGAGTCTTGAACTTTGGAGGAACAACTCGTTGAACTGGTTGAGCGATAGGAACCGCAGGAGGAGTCGGCACAAAACTAGGTGGAAGACTATAGGGAGGTACATCTGCAACAGTAACAGTTGGCTGAGGGCCCCCAATGTTACCGGTAACCTCGGAAACAGTAGGAGGCGTATCCATTCTTGCATTAATGGCCTGAAGCATCTCCATTATTATCCCAACACTTCCCTTAAGTTCTTCAAGTTCATTTCTGATACGATCAAGCTTTTGATTTTGTTCCGCCATCTTTTTCCAAGCTCGGGCTCTGGTGTTGTACTGATGCGGAGGACCCATGGTGACAGAACTAGAAGCGAGAGAACCGACGATGAGAAACCCGACGGAAAAAATGCAAATGCAAAAAACAAGATGCAATGCAATGCAATGGTTTCAAGGATCTCAACGGTTGATTGCAAATATTTTCGAGGAAATCTTGAAAAAATTTTAGATTTTGAAATGTAGAATTTTTTCGAATTTGCATAAGGACAATTGAATTCCTTGAAACTAGGAACGGTATGATGCTGGATGTAATGCACAAACACACAAAGCACACAAGAGTCCTAGGTTAGAGGGACATGAGCGGAGCCAAGGTCTACCCATCCCAAAAGGTATGTACTATAGGTTAGTTGTACCTGCAGAACAAGGATTCTAAAATGGTTCCCAAAGTCATTGGTCCATCTTTCAGATATTATCAACTTCCCAATTACTTGGTGGTTGATAATATTCTCAAGAGAAACTCTTTTGTGTGTAGCATCGCGTAGCACTATTTCGGGGGGTACCCCCTCATAGTCCCGCACTACATCCTAATAAAGGCCAAAGTGGGGTTAAGGTAACTACGGTCCTCAATATCATAGGCTCCAACATCGAAAATAGTGTATGTTTTCACGATTAAGACTCGTTCAACAATACAGCTTTCGAGAGGGCCTCAATTGAGCGTGATGTTCAAGTCAACTTGGTCGGGATTCCATCCCCTATAAGCCTCGTCGAACATATCACTATCCTATCTTAAGTTCACTCAAGTCTGGGTGTAGGACTTTGTCTCACCACTCAAAAGATATCATCCCAAAAGCATAAACAAGATATATACAAATAGTCATATAACAACAAAGCAAAAAAAAAAACAAGTTAGGGAAACCCACAAAACTAAGTCCCCAACAAAGTCGCCATTTTCTGTTGCGGTGAAATTTTGATATCAAGCTATTGATTAACTTGAATCATAATTCATTTACAATCGGTCTTTGATTTATCCGAAGGAAAGATTAAAGAAAGGGGAAAACCTATTTTGCATTGTAAACACAACGCGGGGAGAGATCTAAAGTTCGAGGGTTGGTTAAGTTTAGGGAAGGTATTAGCATCCTAAATCTCTGTAGTACTCTACGGGAACCTCTTGTTTTAAAAGTTGTTATTGCTATGCTATCTGTTTAAGGTTATGCTAAGGGTTAAGAGTGAAGAGAGGGACCTAAAGGGGTTAGTCCTAAGTATACTCGCCAAGATTCGCATCTTGTGCCTACGTATCCTGGGTAGGGGATGGAATCAGAGTATTCGTAGTTCCCCTCACAGAGAGAAATTTCATGACTATGGTCAAGGTTCCTGGGGGGAGATAAACGTTCATAGGGAAGCGCTTATTTTGGAGTACGAAGACTCCTATCTCTATGTTAAAGTTGAAATAAAAGGGTATAGGATAAGTATTCCACGGCGGGAAACTTATGTGGAGTACGACGACTCCTGATCCTAAGGCTGGGATAAGGGCTTGATATCCACGGCGGGACGCCTAGGTATGAGTACGACGACTCGGATCCTAAGACTAGGATGGAGTGTAGGTCGTTGACTCGGTGGTCAAATCGGGTAACCTTTCCTTTGAAGGGGAAAACGGTAAAAACGCATAATAATAAAGGTAAATGCAAGCAATGGATGGCATGAGACATGGTTAGAGATAATCGACAAGTGGAAATGGTAAAATTGTTTTAATCTATTCTGGAATTTTTATGCTATTAGAAAAGATGTTAATTTTAGTTTAAAATAAAAGAGTTAATTATTTGTTTGTTTTGAGATTTTGTGATTTAGGATTAAATAAATTCTAGAAAAGGTTCCTAATTTGAATTGACTAATTGATTAGAAATAAAAAAGTTCTTTTGATTTTATTAGATATAATTTTGTTTTTTTTTTAATTATAAAAAAGAGGGTAAATTAACTTTAAGAAAAAGAAATTTTGGTTATTGACTTAAAGTTTTTAAAAAAACTAACTAACTAAGCTAAATTTACTTATTCTTGTTTTTATTATAAAATGAACCAGATTAACATTAAATCTAAAAATTAATCAATTACCTATTTATTTTAAATAAAATTTATTTCCTTTTTAATAAAATAAAGTATTTTTTGATTTTTGGATTTTTATTTATTATAAAAAAGAAGTGATAAATGATTTAATTAAATTGTTAAATTGAACATTTTTTTGTTTATTTAAAAATATTTTTCTATTTTTTTAGATTTTATTAGTTAGTTAATTAGTGGTTAGTAGTTAATAATTTTCATTAATAATTACAATTACAATAATACATGAAATTAAATAAAAAACAAAACTAAAATAAAAATAAAATAAAAAATATAAAAAGAAGTTTGGGTTGGGCCGGTGGTGATGAACCCACCGGACCCAACCCGGTCCGGGTAAACGAATTGAGAGGGGTGGAAGGGTTTCTGAAAACCCTAGCCTCACAACGAAAACGAGGCGTCTCCCGTTCTCTCCTCAATTCTTCCGCAAATCTTCCACCTTCAACTTCTGATTTCTGCAAAACAAACAGAAAACGAAACAATTGATTGTTAATGTCAGCTACAAGGAAACTCAAGGTTCTGGATTTTTTTCAGGGGTTTTATTTTTGATGGCAGATCGATAGTGAAAAGGGTGGCTCGTGGTGGCGATGTTTAGAAGGGTTCTCCGGCGGAACTTTTAGCGGTGACGGAAGAGGCTTTGCGACGGGAGTGGCTCTGAGGAAACTCTGAGAATTTCGACACCGACATCGGTTTCACGGTGGAATTATCGCAGATAAGTTTATTCTCTTTTTTTCGTTGCGTTCTTTTCGTGATGATTCTCTTTGCTTGTGTCTTTTCTGTGAATCGTGAATCTTGTGTGTTGTCTTCTGTTTTCTGAATGTCTCTCCTCTTATATAGGCCATTTGGATTAAAGAAAAGAACATGTACATTGATGTTTTTTGATACCCTTTCCATTTCTGCCGTAACATGTTCACTGTTTTTTGGAAATACAGTCAAACGTGTTTGCTGTTGAGATTAATTATATCTCCGTTTTTTGCTTGATTCTGTTGGGAGTATGTTCGGTTCGTTTTAGAAACAAATCTCTGCAATCATAGACTTGATGGATTATTGTCTGAGTGTTTTTTTCTTTCATTCTGGCAGTGTTTATGACTCCAATAAATGTGTTTTCCCAACTTGAATTAACATGATTGTGTTTGGAGACATGTCTGTGAAATACTAATGATGAATGGGTTTCCATTTTAACTTTAGCCATGTTCAGACGAATCTCTTGAGAGTTAATAATCAGATTCTTCTTTTTGACAGTAAGTGTTATCAACATGGGCACAAAATCCAAAATGGTTTTGGTAATCTCTCAATTTCAAGATGACTTCAGACGAAGTCTACAAGCTTCAAAGTCGATTTCTCACTTCCAGATGCAGTTAAAAGACCTTCAATTGGAGAATTCTTATGAACGTAGCAGGTAAATAATGACAAACTCCCTTCTCCAAGTCACCGTTATTCGAAGATGTTTTGAATTCGTTCCTTATTTTAAACTCTTCAAGTTCCGGTTTATCTATACTCTGCTTCTTTTGCTTGTTTGGGTATTTGAAGAAATTAGAGCTGTAATGGTTTAGTAATCAATCTATTCTCTTCTTTTCAAGTATGCATATTGGAGCAATCCTGAATACAGCAAAGTTTGAAACGATGTTTGAACTTTGAAATACCGGCTGTGGCGTACGGAAGCAAATAAGTATCGTTGCTACAGGCTCTTTGACAATCATGTGAAATTCGGTATGAATGACTTTCACAAATTGAGTTTTAAACTTGTGTGTATGTAATCCTCCTCGGACATAACTAATACGGTTTTGTTTGGATGTTGCCACATTTCCTCTATTAATATCTTGAAGGAATATCTTGTGTCTATAACAGATGTCGTGTGGTCCTTTGTTACCGATTAACAATGATGAATGGTGTTTCATGTTTGGACTATGAAGACAAATTAGAAGTGCCTGATGGTAATGAAGCAAGACCTGAGTTTTGTCCAACCTGTGCAGAAACAGTAAGAGATCCAGAACTAGTTGTTACTGGCGGTCCAGATGAAAATACATTTTGACCTGCAGGTCCAAAAGATGTCGTCCCACTGAATATCATGTTTGACATGTGAATGGCACAGGAGTCTGACCCACTGATGGAAGTCCCATAGAAGTTCCGCCACTTAAAGCAGCAGAATTCATTACCTATCGTGCCTGAGAGAGATTATTCAAAATGTTCACATTTGCTTGAGCTTGATTCACAGGACGTGGCTGCAACATTGACACCATTGGCTTTGTATCCTGTGCATTTTCATTACTTGTCACAATGTCTTGAGAAACAGAAGACGGAGAAGATGTCTGCACGCTTGGAACTCCCTGACCGATACTAGTAGGATGTGCAACTGATGAATTATGATGAAAAGCTGGCCTAGTTACCATGGAAGTTACGGGAACTGGTTCCACTTCAACAGTAGCAGCAGTTACAGTCCCAACAGGTATTGGTTGTCGATTTTGTGATAGATCCATTCACTGATGGTAATGTAGTTGGGGGTACCCCTGTAACTGGTATTGTAGCTGACGAAACTTCTTTTACAAGACTTTGATTTGAATCCAGCTTCGCTCCAGATCGACTCAAGGAACCACGTGCTTCCCTGAAACCTACTGATATTAAAACAAGGAAATGAGTCGTTTTGGCATCAACTGGTGGATCAACAGCTCTATTATTTCGCTTTCCCGCATTGCAAATGACTTTAACTTAGGGAAGTTGTTTTGGGAAGATGATTGATAGAGAAATAGAAAACTGCGGAAACACTTTAGCAATAGCTTTAGCATCATATAGCTGGTTCCTTGGGTCTGAGTCAATAGATTCACTCTGCTCTACACTCTGCAGTCGCAGAACATATACTGGTGATGCTTCAACTTTGAAACATGATAGCTTCTGTCATTTGCATGTAGAAATTATGCTAATATCTTTGTGAGGTCACGACTTTATTCCTTGCCATTTGACGATGTTTTCTTTCTTTCTCAACAGGCCCTGGATTCTCTTGTATGACATGTCGAAATAGGAGCAGGCTACCGGCGGGTCGCGCACGGTGAACGACAGTTTTCTTCTTTCGGCCTGCTTTGAAATGACGGCGTGGAGACATGTTTAAGGAAATAATGGAAGTTTCAATCGAGAACCTTTGATAACAAACTAAATTTTGTAGGTGATAGGTAGATTTTGTTAGGCCAGATTTTCTTCCGAGAGCATTTGTACTGGTTGTGAGATTCTCATGAATGTAACGACGTGAATTCCCATGAAACCGGAATTTACTTATGAGTTTTGGGACAATAGAAAAGTAGTGATATCTTTACACTTGGATTGGTAATCTGAGTCTAAACAATGCCTTGTATTAAACTTTTGAAATTTTAACGTGGTTATGGCATTGATTTTGATCTTGATGGTTGAAGTCTGATTGTGAAATTCATATATGGCTCATGGTATTTCAAGATTACTAAGATATATGAACCTTATCAATAAATTTATCAATAAAAACAGGATCCCGGAGGTGCTATGTAAGTAACTGTTTCATGATTTTAATATGTGGCTTGCCTAAAATAATTCCATGCCCAGCGTAACATGTTTTCCTCAGGTTTTGAATAATCTGGCCACTGAAATTTGGATTAATCATGACTTGCACCATTTCTTAAATATGACCTTTAATTCATCAACTTGAATAAGTACAATGCAACTCAGTAACTGACTACTCCCAATTGCAACTTGTGTTTAGATCACCTCATAGAACTCACGCCTTACTCCCATAACTCCTCTTATATTTTGAGCAAAATTACATGTGTCCTGAAGGTTAATTTTGAAAACCAAACCCGAACCCTGTTAAGTCAAGGCCCGTTAGAATAAGGGCCTATTCTTCTTTCTCATCCTTATGAATTCAATGTATTTTAATGGACATATATAGAGGAATACTCAAGATTTTCACACTTTCTTCAACAAAACTGCAAAACGAACAAACTAGACAAGATGGTTAGCTAAAGCGAAAGATAGACTTGAATGAAATGTAAATGATCAATGAGTCTAAGGGTAAAATGTGGGGTGTGACACATGGCTACTCAAAAAGTTACCGGTAAAAGATCACAAGAGCTTCCTCCTCTGCATCTCTCCCGGTGACCGTCGTATCACTGGTTCCTCCAGAGTTTACCGAAAGCTTTGCTAAAAACTTTGGCAAGCGGTCTGTCGTGAAGCCACATACCTATTATCGCCTCTCTGCTGAGCGAATGCACATTCGTCGAGTAATTAGTCTTCTTGATTTTCAAGGATTTAACAAATTTCTGGAGTGAAATACGAAGTACAAAGAAGACCTTATGAGGATCTTCTATACATGTCTTCATGGTAAGTTTCCGGGTGCTGAGTTTCACACTAAAATTGGAAATACCAAGGTATGTGTAAATATTGTTGTTTGGCTGAAGTCGTTTGACACCCACACAGTTGATGGCTATGAGTTCAAAGAAGCCTTGAACTCAATGCTGAAAAAGCCGTATGCGGCTGATATTGTGGCTAGTGAGTTATTTCCGAAAACTGTCACTACAGGCAAACTAAAACCGATGGATAGGATTTTGCAATAGATTGTGGCACGCATTCTGCAGCCTAAGAAAGGAGGATTTTCTCGAGTTGATTAGGCCGAAGTTCATTTGATCTATATCTTGAAGAAAAAGATCAAAATAAGCTAGCCTTATTATATTGCTAGTAGGATATATGCTCTCCGAGATTCGGGTCGAGGTACCGCTCTCTCCTATGGTTCATTCATTCAGGAAATTTTGAACAACGCTCAAGTTACACTTATGGGGATCCCATATAGATCTCTCACTCCGGATCAAGAGTTTTGTCATAAGACTCTTACTATGATGGGTTAATTATGGATACCGGAAGAACATCGTTATAGATTTGTTGTCAAAGCAACCGCCTCTCGGTTGGAAGACTCCGATGGGAGCAATGAGGAAGATGAAGAGGACGAAGAAGAACAAAATGACCAAGGTGATGGACAACCAAAGGGAAGTTGTCGATCACATAATTGTGAGTTAGGCTAACCAATCCCCTCAAACCATGGAAATAGTCAAGGTTGGGGAGAACAACAAAATACCGGTTGGACGTTGTTATGTGAAAACTATCAGCCTCCACAATATTTAGAGTATCAGGAAACTCCGTAGTGGGGTCATGAGGAGTCTTCACATTGGGGCTATGAGGAGCCTCCACAGTGGGGCTATGAAGAGCAAACACACTTCACGAATCCTCCGCAACAGCAGTTTGCCGACCTCCTCGAGATGGTGAGGAATATGCAGTTAGAACAACGTGCTTTCATGATTGATCAAGATGAACGTCTCTCACAACTTCCGACTCAATTTGAGACGCAGGCTGAAAACTTTAACACATTCTCCTCTAACATCAATCAAAGGTTCGATGCTCTGGTTGCATCATCTGAAAGTCAGCACCAAGTCATTACAAATAGCCTCAACACCTTGAACCGTGTCGTTTTGGAGTTTACTGACATGGCTGAGGCTCAAATGCCTCCACTGTATCCGTATCATGGGAGAGGCCAACACTTCAGGGGGAGGAGACATTGAAGACTATGCACTCTGCATCATTGCATTTCATCATTGTGATATTTTGTCATGTTCTTTTTCTTTGTATTAAGTACATTCCTATTATGTTAATTACTTGCATTATGAACCTATATGACATTCCTTGGGTGTATTTTTCTAGCAAAAACTGTTATTTATTTTATCATGCTATGGTGCTATTTATCTATTTGTTTCTTGATTATTAACTGTCATGTGTGGATGATTGTTAATGCTTATTCTGTTGTGCATGTTTTGATATGAGCATCTGTTATTAGTTTATCATTTCTTCACAATAATTTCTTTCTTTTTGATGTTGTCAAAGGGGGAGAAAGTGTCAAGCTGATTAGTAGAACCAAAGATCAAACATGTAGACGTCGCACTTAACGCAAATGAGTAAGTGAGAATGAAGGCATCAAGCAAGGGGGAGGATAATGCCGGATATCATACAAACGGTTTATACGTGTTTTGCCATCATCAAAAAAGGGGGAGTATGTGAGGGAAAACCCTCAGATACTTGAATATGTGTTTCGATGATGTCAAAACAGAGCCGCATGGAAGAATAGTCATTTGGCGTTGTCACCATAATACATAAGCATATCCTATTTCTCATGTTTTATTTGCTTGCACAAAATATCTCTAGTACTGCACTTAGTGTTGTTAAAATATGCGTCATACGAGTTACAGCTCATCGGTCGTCATAGGTATCATCTAAGAGTGTCAAAAACATCAAAATTAGGCATTTTCTGAAATTACAGATCTTTGAGTCAACCATACCTCTGCTCCGGTCGACTCATGGTAAGTGTCTCAAACTTGCATTTTTCTCGGGTTAGGTATGGTCGACCCACTGGTCGACACATACTATTAGTATTTGTATTTTTCTAAAAATTCAGGCTTTGCATTGATGCATAGCTACTTGTTTTGCATAATCTGTTGCCTCTGGTTAGCTCAGGTCGACCCTGCACTCTATATGGGTCGATCGCTCGCTGTTTGCTGCATAATTTTTTATTTGTCTATTATTTTTTACAGTTGGTTTTATCAGTTATAACTATTTTGTCTGGCATAAATATTCAGTTGCTCTATTCATTTTATATCAAGTGAATCAATTACAAAAACAAGAAAAGTGAAAGAGGTGTCAATTCAAGTTCTCATCATCTTCATCTTCTACATTTCATATCACAACAATCACACACAATAATCTTTGATGTGCATTATGGAGTGTCTAAGGTGATAACATTCGAAGCCGTGATTGGGTAATCCGGTTCGGGTTGAGGAATTGGCAGGTTTTTCTTGAATAAAACCTCTAGGGTTTTGTCCTCCAAGATTCTATGCATTTGGGGGTTTTAGGACGAATCTTCTCAACATATATTCGGCTGAGTGAAGGTGATCGAGGAGCGGTGTGTTCCGTCGATCTAGTAGCGGTAATCAGCGAATTGTGAAGGAGAAGTTCAGGTTCAACACACGAGTGTTTGAGATTATTCGGGTTGGGGTTTGAAGACGGAAGGTTGTTCAAACATAGAGCTGTAATTGGAGGTTCATACATAAGCTGTCGAAGGACTTGATTCGACTCGAATCAAGGTGTCGTAACTGCGAAAAACACCCGACGGAAAATAGAAGAGTCGCCACCTTTCTTTATTTATCCCAAAGAGAGGGAAAGGAAACGATTAGAAAAACCTAACAAAAAAGGGAAAAGACGAGGTCATCGCAACCAAGTCCTGGGTTCGGGAGTCGGTTACACAAGGGGAAGGTATTAACACCCCTCATGTCCGTCGTACTCGAAGAGATCCATGCTTGTTGTCTATCTAAGGGTGTGTTTAACTATCTAGCTACAGGCTCACAGGACAAAAAGAAAATAAAGGAGACTCAACAGAGCATCGCCGCTCTGTGCCTACGTATTCCCTTGTGCAATGGGAAAGTCAGAGTCAACGTAGTTCAGCTAACTACGGGCGAAGGTGAGAAAGGTTGCTCGCCAAGACATCGTCGTCTCGTGGCTACGTATTATCTTCTAGTATGAGAAATCAGAGCAAACATAGTTCGGGATGACACGAAACCACAGGTTGATTAAGTGTTTTAACCGATTAGGGTTAAACCTCCGTTCCAGCACTTAGGGACGATACCTGTTTGCGGTAGAACCGAAGCTTAACAACACTCTTTTTACGAAAAAGGTTTCCGATTAATCCCGAAGGAAAAAGATTTGAAGTTTGTTTTGTATTTTTTAGTGAAGTGAATTAATTCGGTTTGTGATTCACGTTGCACTAAAGACTATGACATAGGAGCGAATGTGTCGCGTATCGCCCCCAAACGGGATGTACACTAAACACTCTAGACAAGCGAGAGGAGACCTCTCACTCATCATTCTCCGTGTAGCTTAAGGCTCGTAGCGCACAATGTTCATCACATTTATTAGATGAGTTAGAATTGTTTTGAGATGAGAAGAAGAGAGACGTATGAAAGGTCTAAGGGAAACTCGACCCTAATGTTGTCATGCAAAGTGGTCCTAAGGTTAGGATAAAAGGGGGAACGTCTACCCTAATGTTAGCATGCTTGGATTGAACACCTAATGTCTCTCCTACTCCCATCCTAAATAGAGGGACTAGGAACCCTATGGGGATCATGGAAAAAAGCACAAGAAAACACCAGATAAATTCAATCACAAGTAAGAGATGCAAACATGGAATGCAACACACAAGCAAAGGGAGGAACATAGTGTGGGGTAAACACCACCACAAGCACATCTCGACCTTTATTAATGCTGGAAATAAAGATGCAAAACACAAGAGGAAATGCAAACAAGAATACAAGCAAACATGAGTCGACGAAGTCTCGATTAAACAACCAAAACAAAGACAAATATCCCAAAACATTTCACTTCTAATGCATCGTATTGAATTACGATGATTCGATGCAAAACGATACCCAAACAAGCAAGAAAATTAGCAAAACAGACCCACTGACACAATGTTAATCGGTTAACCATATGCGTTAACTGATTAACAACTTTAAAAAAAAGCTGAAAATTTGGAAATTTGCACATGTTAATCGGTTAACCATACGTGTTAACCGATTAACACTTTGAAAACTCTGAAAAATTTGAATATTTGAAATGGTTAATCGGTTAACCATATGCGTTAACCGATTAACACTGTGCCAATAGCAGAAAAATAGCAACAGAACAACATTTTCAGCAAATAGGCACTTATCCGATCAACCAGATGATCGCATAATCACTTAATCACGAAATTAAACCAGCAAATCATGATTCAAATAGCATATGAACAGATTAACAACCTAATCATGAATCAAACAGATCAAATTAACCAAAATTCAATCCAAGATTAAAATCCACATGATTAAAGCAAATAAGCTAGAAACAGATTCAGATCCAACCTTCGGAGCGAGATTTGCTCCGGTTAATGTTGATTCAACTGTAATTGAACAGATCCGATGCTAGAAGCCCGGAATACTTCAATATCCACACTAATTCTTGTAGTAGCAATGTAGATCCTTTAAGATTAAACTAAATCAAGCCAAATAATCACTTCCAAAATCACTTCCAAGTTTAGATCCAATTTTGCACGAAAATTGGATGGAGAAATTGATTCAATGGAGAGAATGGATGAAGGTTTAAGCTCAAGAATTCATTGATTCCATTGAAGAATCAAAGAATTCAATGGAAAAGAGCTTTGGTGAAGGTTTTGGAAAATGGAAAATTGAGAGAGAATTGAGAGAGAGTGAGATCAATTCTGAATTTGAAATGAAATTATGAGTGATTAGATGTGTGAGGTTTGAAGTGGATCACTTAAATATCACTTAGGTTTGGATCCAAATGTAAGGTTTGGAATGTGGTGTGGAAAATTTGGTTTGGAATGAGGAATGGGCATTTGGAGGGAAAATGAAATTAACCAAATTTCAAATAGGTTCTAGATCCTTCCCAAAATGAAAATCATAGTTGCACATGACCAAAATTGGACCCCAAAGTGGTTTGGATTGAAAATTCACGTGCAGAGGCAAAATCTGCACTAGTTAATCGATTAACCATATAGGTTAATCGGTTAACACCTTCAAAAATCCCAATTTTCCCTAATTTTGCCTTGGTTAATCGATTAACCATATAGGTTAACCGATTAACACCTCAAAATTTTGAATTTTGGCGCCTTTTGGAGGGAAATATGTCCGTTTGTCCGTTTCCAACTGTTTTGAGCTCTGTTTAACTTCTGAAACTTGCTTTTGAGTATTATACCATGAAAATGCTCGTGATAGTCTGAATACTGCTTCCTGGGCTGAAAATACCCTGCAAAATAAAATAAAATCGGTCGTCCGACCGCTGGGCAAAATAAATGCCATAACCTCTGATGCTCGCTGTTCAGGTTCATGCACTGAGATGAAAATTGAGCCACGGGAAAACCTTGATCCCCTGTCTTAAGAACAAATGCTATGCAATGAGAAAAATGCAAAAATGCAAAAAGAAATGTAAGCCAAGTACGAAAAGGTTGAGCAAAATTTGGGGTACAACAGCTGCCCCTATTCAAGCGACTTGGACCTAACTGGGTCAAAAGTGTACGGCTTTCGACCAATCAAGGTAAAATACGGTTGAATACCGACGAACCCAAAAATTTGCCAACCACAGAAATAAACTATAAACTCTGATTAAGGACGATATCTCCGGAAATGACTGAGCTGATGATTGCAACGTTGACACGCCGACGGAAGAAACATCTGACATCGCCGCCATACAACGACACTAAGTCGGGAAAACTTCTGCTATCACACAGTTGATAATAAGCGCCCGACTTCGCCGTCGGGCCTTTACATCAATATAGAAAAACACTTGACCTCGTCTGTCAAGTAAAAACATCACTTCCGAAAGAAGATACCTCTGACCTTGCCATCAGGCACCTGACTTCATCGTCAAGCGTCAACCTCAAGTTGGTAAACCTCTGGTATCACCGCCAGTTTATTAATATCTAGTCAACAAAGCCTCTGACATCGTCACCAGGCCTCGACATCAAGTTGGTGAAACAACTGATATCGCCAACAGTCCTTTGTTAAATAAAGCAGGAATCGAATCCAAAGAGACCGTCCTCATACATTGCCGCCAAGCCCTTGCTAAATAAAAGCGAGGAACAAATATGAACATCAGATCCACACAAAGCCTCTGACATTGCCGTCAGGCTCCTGTTAAATAAAAACAGGTAACAACTCCAAGAATTGGATCCAAAGCACTGAATAGTATCTGACATCGTCACCAGGCACCAGCAACGTTGGTAAAGACATCTGACATCGCTGCCAGGTAACCACAAGATTGATATACATCACTTGGCATCGTCGCCCAGCCTATGTAGGGGATAACAAATTCTGACATCATCGCCAGGCATCCGCAAACATGATAAATGTCTGACATCGCCGCCAGACCACCACCCGGTCTAATAAACATCCGACATCGCCGCCGGATAACCATAAAGCAGATAACATCTGACATCTCTGCTAGACAAACACAAGGTATCTAACATCACTTGGCATTGCCGCCAAGCTTCGACAAAGTAGATAAAATACCTGACATCGCCGCCAGGTAACCACGTAGTCGATAAACATCTGAAATCACCGCCAGATGACCACGCAGTAGATAAACGTCTGACATCGCTGCCAGACAAACACACATCTGATAAACTTCTGACATCACCGCCAAACAAACATAGATGGCCGGATCAACACGAATTTGATAAACTTCTAACCACAAGGAAACTCCGCTGGGGATAACCGGGTGCGCAAAGTATGATTGGATTTATACTGGGGAAAACAAAATAGGTAAGACGAGAACAACTGCCAGACAAGAACTGGTTTCTGCAAAATATGTCAGCCGAGAACCAACTACCAGGCGAGAACTGGCTCCTACAAAAACGAGTTAGACGAGGACTGACTACCAGACGAGAACTGGGTTCTATTTTTACGTCGAACATGAGTTAATTTTGTGGTTTTCCAAATAAGAACTGGACCTCGAAACGCTTTTCACCATACAGGAACTGGTGTTAAAGACAGCCGACCACCAGACAAGAACTGGAGTTTTCACTGTAGGCTGAAGTAAAGGTGACCGGACGAGCACTGGTTTGAACAGCTGGCGTTTACCAGGCGAGAAATAGACTCAAACATCGTCTACCACATGAGAACTGGTATTCCATGAAGGCTTATCAGACATGAACTGATTTCAAAATAGGTCAGGCGAGAACTGACTACCAGACAAGAACTGGTGTTCTACATAAACGAGTCAGGCGAGAACTGACTACCAGACAAAAACTGGTGTTCTTTGAGGAAAATATTTTCCAAACGAGAACTGGACTTTGCAAGAATGAACCAAACGGGCCATGGATTTGAATTAGACAAGTCAGAAAAGAACTGACTACCAGGCGAGAACTGGGTACCACAAAATAGGTCAAACGAGAACTGACTACCAGACGAGAACTGGATTCCACAAAACAGGTCAGACAAGTGTTGTACCCTAAAATTTGACCAACCTTTTCTTAACTTGGTTTATATTTCATTTCATTTTCTTCTAGCATTTGCATTGCATAGCATTTTTCATTAAACAGAGGATCAAGAGGTTGTGCATAGCAAGAGGAGGTTTCTCAGAGTGTTGAGCCTAAGCAAAGGGTGTTACTCAAGCATGAATGGTCACCAAGTCACCAGGAAGTGGTCAGTGTCTTGTGAAAGAGTTGATGGATATATGTGGGTCAGCTCCTAACTTGGAGGCCAGTTGAAGATCACCAGAGGGTTGTGAATTCATAATAATGGATATGAGATGTTGAGGGAGCTCATTGAGTGCTTTGAGAGCCATGTTGGGGCTTATTCAAGTTGTTGTGTGATGTGGAAGAAGACACAGTCAAGAATGTTGCATTTAGGGTTTTCATCTGGTTAATCCTCAGTCAACTGTGAAATTGAATGAGATTAAAACTGAATTCCAAACCTCTATGGTCATGGGATGTTATGTTGAGATGTCTAATATATCATTTCAAGATCAATTAATCAAGAATCAAGAGTGTGAGAAGTTACTAAATTAGGGTTCTCAGTGTAAAATCCCCTGTTTAGTGCCCAATTTCAAGACCACATATCTCAAGACAAAAGTCTTATCTCATCTTGACCCCTAACATGAAACTTGTAGATCATGCTTCTAGCTTTCTTTTGAGTACTAGAAGTCACTCATCTGATTTCTAGAACTCAAGTTATGAGGCTGGCAAGTTACAGGTCCTCAGATGAATGTGATTTTGGTCAACAAATGTCAACCAACTTCCAAGCCATGTTTGACCTAGAAGGATGTTTCTCCTCACCTTGACCAAAACATGAAAGTTGTTCCTCATGATCTTAGCATTCCAAAGAGTACTAGAAGTTCTTCATCTGATTTATAAAACTCAAGTTATGAGGCTTGCAAGGCAGGGGTATTCTGGGAAAGTTAGATTACAAGTCATTTTCATTATAGGTCCATTTCACTAACTTGCTCACTACAAATGAAAATCTTTCCAACATAAAATGTGCTCTAAATGGGGTTATTTGCCAAACCAAAATCAAGGAGTCATGGATTTGGCTTGGATTGGAGAATTGATGTGTAACTTTTTCATGAAGAAAGTTTAAAATCACAAAGTGGAATTAATTCATTCTTAATCATTTCAAGACATGTTTATGCATTTTTTGAGTGACAAAGATGTAACAAACAAGATGCCAATTTTGGATTTCATTTTTGGTGACATTTTCATTTGTTTTTCAAAGGCATTTTCAAGTGAAATTTCAACAATGCAATACCAACCATTTGATCAATTTAACGAGTGATTTCAATCCACATGATCAGAATGAAGTCCCAGCATGCTTTTTGAGTCAAAAATAATGTGAATTGGGGTTGTTTGTACGTGTGTATGAGCATGGATAGTGAGGATTGGGAAATTTCATAATTGACACAATTGAGCCACAATTGGGCCTCCATAAGTTGCTATATCCATCATATATAAGTCTTAGGTCATTTTTGGATGAAGGAGAGGTCATTTTCGTGGAGAATTGCAGAAAGCACAATTGGAGAAGAGATGGGAATTTTCAAAATCGTGAAATACAATTGGAGTAGTTTTAGAGCAATTCAAAGCTACAGCTACCTTCCTTGAAGTTTAGTGAACATTTCTGGATCATTTCAGCAAGTTTAAGCACTGGTAGAAGGTCCAATGTAGCTATTATATTAGGTAACTTCTAAATCCAAATTTCTCACTGGTTATGCCTTTATCTTGCGCCATTATTGGTTAATGCTAAAGTCCTATGTTCATAGGCAAATTCTGGTGCATATTTGTTCATGTTCGTGATGATTTCAGTGTGATGTGTGTTTTCTTTTTCTCTTCGATTTGTCTGATTTGCACATGATTTTTGGAAATGGATGGCATATTTGTAATCTACGTGAGATGTAGATAATTTTTGACCTAAAATTTGTGAGATTTGGTTCAGTCTAGTCCGACTTGTGATTTTGGCTCGCCGGAGAAGGTGACCGGAGCCACCGTGCTCCGGCCACCTGGTTTTTCTATCTGTTTCTCGTATTTGAATGTTGATGATGACTACGTGGCCTTGATTAGTCCATTGGATTGGTTTACTTTTGATTGTACGTGTGAGATTAAGACGTATTGTGTGCGCGCTTTGACCATGCCTCACTAGATCCTTAGTAAATCGTTGCGTTCCATTTATTTGCAGCGCTAGACACGTGTTTGTGTGTAAGCCTTTGGATGTGCATACCTGATCAATCCAATGACCCCTGACGCGTCTCACAATGCACGCTCGTTGACCACACTACACCTGATCATCCTGAGTCCAATGCTTTGGTTTGGACTGGGCCTTTTGTTGCTATTGGAACCCCCTGCTTGAGCCCACCTTGATTTTCCATGTGATTTGTTTACTTTTTGCACCTAGTTTTTTTTAATTTCAGTTTTGTTATCTTTTTGTTTTTATTTGTATCTGTTTTGATTTAATTCTATTTAAAATACTTCCAATGATGTAAAATTCCACAAAAATATTGTTTGGACATTTTGAGATGCCTATTATTTTTAGAAATTTTTATTTTATTTATTTTGGTTTTATTTTCAATTAAAAATGGAATTAAATATTGCAAGTGTTTTATTTGAGTTAAATCTTGACATTTTTGATTCTTGATTTTGTTTCTCTCATCTCCTTTTGATCCAATGACTGAAAATTGATCCTCATATCCATGATGAGTTGATCAATTTTTGAGGACCATTTTGCCCCTGCTAGTTGACTTTTGGGTTGACTTTTAGTGCATTTCCTTTGACCCTCGACAATCCTCATTCACAATGGAACACCCTTGTGAATCAATTTCTTTGGTGGTGTTGTGAATTGATTTTGATTGTAATCTTTCGACCTCTATTTGCCAACATGTTTAAGTAGCTTGTGCATTTTATTTGGCCATTTTTGAATCATTTTCCTAATTTTGAGGTAACTTGCAAGTCAAGTTACCTCCTAGGGAGGTTCATACATACATCTTGACCTAGTTTGACTTGGATATGACATTTTTGGATCCTTTGAACTCTCAATGCCTTTTGTTTCATGTTACTAACATGTTAAGGATGATGGTTGCTCAATTTTAGGTCATGACATTGTTTCTTCCTTGTTCATTTGTGTTTTCCTTTTGATGCTTTCAATTAGGGTTTCAATGTGAAGTATGCTTGCATTTCCTTTTGATGTGATTTGTTTTTGCTTTTGAACTTTCTTCTCCATTGTTACCTTCTGTCCAATGACTTCGGAGCCTCATTTAAGGTATCTTAGTCCCTCCTGAGGAGGTACTTGAAGTATACCTAGAATGATGGATCCTTGAGGACTTTTTTGTGCTTCTTTTGCACTTTGTTGGTGATGCTTATGGTTGAGTACATATTATGAGGTCCTTGCTTCCCTCATTTGGTCTCCCATCCTCTCTTTGTTTTAGGCTTGCTTTACCTTTCATTTGTGTTTGGTTTTTGCATTATGGTTGATGTTGTTTGGTTTAGGCCATTTCATCCCATTTTTGTTGCTTTTGTGTGTTTGTTTCTTTGTGCATCTTCTCCTCTTATCTTATTTATTTTAACATATGCATGCTTGGTTGAGATGAGCTTGTGGAGGCTACTGCCCCACACTATTTTCCTCCCACTTTCATCCTACTTGTGCATCTTATGTTTGCATTTTCGTTTGCATGTTCTTTCTTCTTCTTCTGTTGCTTTTCTTTGCCATGTTCCTCATAAGTTCTATAAACTCTTGAGGTTATGATAGACATTAGGTGCATAACCATGCATGATAACATTAGGTAGTCCCCTTTTGTATCTCAACTTTAAGTCCACTTTGCATGATAACTTTTAGGATTGTTTAGTCTCCCATTAGTGGCCCTTTCTTCTCTTCTCATCTTCAAATACTCATAAAACACCTAATAAAAAATGACAAGTGTTGTATGCTATGAGCCTTAAGCTACTTGGAAAATGATGATTGGATGGTTTCCTCTCAATTGTCTAGAATATTAGTATATGTCCTTTGGACGATATGCGACGCATTCGCTCCTGAGTCATAGTCTTTAGTGCAACATGAGTCACAAATCAAGTTCAAAACACTTCTTCTCTAAAAAACACAAAAAACAATTAAAACCTTTTTCATCCTTTGGGATCTTAATCAGGAAAATCTTTTCAGAAAAAGAGTGTTTTTGACTCTTAGTTCTATCGCAAATGGTAACGCTTAAGTCTCCAATGGTCGAGCTGCATACACCAACTGCTAGAACTACTCGTTAACCTTACTCGGGCCTAAAAACTCTTGAACCAGCCTGTGGTCCCTTTAGCCCGAACTACGTTTGCTCTGATCTTTCATACCAGATGAAAGTACGTAGGCACAAGACGCGATGTCTTGGCGAGCAACCTTTCCCCTTTCACCTGTAGTTAGTCGAAGTACGTTGACTCTGACTTTCCCATTGCACGAGGGAGTACGTAGGCACAGAGCGGTGATGCTATACCGAGTCACTTCTCTTTTCTTTTTCTTTTGTCCCTTGACCTTTTAGCTAGATAGATTGATCACCCTTTTAGATAGACAACAATGCATGGATCCCGTCGAGTACGACGGACGTGAGGGGTGCTAATACCTTTCCCTTGCATAACCGACTCCCGAATCCAGACTTGGTTGCGATGACCTTGTCTTTCCCTTTTTCTTCAGGTTTTTCCGATCGTTTCCTTTCCCTCTCTTTGGGATAAATAACGAAAGGTGACGACTCTTCTGTTTTCCGCCGGTTGTTTTTCGCAGTCGCGATAGCTAGCGACTCTGCTCGGGAACCAAAACATGAAAGTTGTTCCTCATGATCTTAGCTTTCCATAGAGTACTAGAAGTCCTTCATCTGATTTGTAGAACTCAAGTTATGAGGCTTGCAAGGCAGGGGTATTTTGGGAAAAATAGATTACATGTCATTTTCATTATAGGTCCATTTCACTATCTTGCTCACTTCAAATGAAAATCTTTCCAACATAAAATGTGCTCCAAATGGGGTTATTTGCCCAACCAAAATCAAGGAGTCATGGATTTGGCTTGGATTGGAGAATTGATGTGTAACTTTTTCATGAAGAAAGTTTAAAATCACAAAGTGGAATTAATTCATTCTTAATCATTTCAAGACATGTTTATGCATTTTTTGAGTGACAAAGATGTAACAAACAAGATGCCAATTTTGGATTTCATTTTTGGTGACAGTTTCATTTGTTTTTCAAAGGCATTTTCAAGTGAAATTTCAACAATGCAATACCAACCATTTGATCAATTTAAGGAGTGATTTCAATCCACATGATCAGAATGAAGTCCCAGCAAGCTTTTTGAGTCAAAAATAATGTGAATTGGGGCTGTTTGTACGTGTGTATGAGAATGGATAGTGAGGATTGGGAAATTCCACAATTGACACAATTGAGCCACAATTGGGCCTCCATGAGTTGCTATATCCATCATATATAAGTCTTAGGTCATTTTTGGATGAAGGAAAGGTCATTTTCGTGGAGAATTGCAGAAAGAACAATTGGAGAAGAGAGGGGAATTTTCAAAATCGTGAAATACAATTGGAGTAGTTTCAGAGCAATTCAAAGCTACAGCTACCTTCCTTGAAGTTTAGTGAACGTTTCTGGATCATTTCAGCAAGTTTAAGCTTTGGTAGAAGGTCCAACGGAGCTATTCCGTTAGGTAACTTCTAAATCCAAATTTCTCACTGTTTATGCCTTTATCTTGCGCCATTGTTGGTTAATGCTGAAGTCCTATGTTCATAGGCAAATTCTGGTGCAGATTTGTTCATGTTCGTGATGATTTCAGTGTGATGTGTGTTTTCTTTTTCTCTTCGATTTGTCTGATTTGCGCATGATTTTTGAAAATGGATGACATATTTGTAATCTACGTGAGATGTAGATAATTTTTGACCTAAAATTTGTGAGATTTGGTTCAGTGTAGTCCCACCTGTGATTTTGGCTCGCCGTAGAAGGTGACCGGAGCCACCGTGCTCCGGCCACCTGGTTTTTCTATCTGTTTCTCATATTTGAATGTTGATGATGACTATGTGGCCTTGTTTAGTCCATTGGATTGGTTTACTTTTGATTGTACGTGTGAGATTAAGACGTATTGTGTGCGCGCTTTGACCATGCCTCACTAGATCCTTAGTAAAACGTTGCGTTCCATTTATTTGCAGCGCTAGACACGTGTTTGTGTGTAAGCCTTTGGATGTGCATACCTGATCAATCCAATGACCCCTGACGCGTCTCACAATGCACGCTCGTTGACCACACTACACCTGATCATCCTGAGTCTAATGCTTTGGTTTGGACTAGGCCTTTTGTTGCTATTGGAACCCCCTGCTTGAGCCCACCTTGATTTTCCACGTGATTTGTTTACTTTTTGCACCTAGTTTTTTTTTTTTTTTAATTTCAGTTTTATTTTCTTTTTGTTTTTATTTGTATCTGTTTTGATTTAATTCTATTTAAAATACTTCCAATGATGTGAAAATTCCACAAAAATATTGTTTGGACATTTTGAGATGCCTATTATTTTTAGAAATGTTTATTTTATTTATTTTGGTTTTATTTTCAATTAAAAATGGAATTAAATATTGCAAGTGTTTTATTTGAGTTAAATCTTGACATGTTTGATTCTTGATTTTGTTTCTCTCATCTCCTTTTGATCCAATGACTGAAAATTGATCCTCATATCCATGATGAGTTGATCAATTTTTGAGGACCATTTTGCCCCTGTTAGTTGACTTTTGGGTTGACTTTTAGTGCATTTCCTTTGACCCTCGACAATCCTCATTCACAATGGAACACCCTTGTGAATCAATTTCTTTGGTGGTGTTGTGAATTGATTTTGATTGTAATCTTTTGACCTCTATTTGCCAACATGTTTAAGTAGCTTGTGCATTTTATTTGGCCATTTTTGAATCATTTTCCTAATTTTGAGGAAACTTGCAAGTCAAGTTACCTCCTAGGGAGGTTCATACATACATCTTGACCTAGTTTGACTTGGATATGACATTTTTGGATCCTTTGAACTCTCAATGCCTTTTGTTTCATGTTAGTAACATGTTAAGGATGATGGTTGCTCAATTTTAGGTCATGACATTGTTTCTTCCTTGTTCATTTGTGTTTTCCTTTTGATGCTTTCAATTAGGGTTTCAATGTGAAGTATGCTTGCATTTCCTTTTGATGTGATTTGTTTTTGCTTTTGAACTTTCTTCTCCATCTTTACCTTCTGTCCAATGACTTCGGAGCCTCATTTAAGGTATCTTAGTCCCTCCTGAGGAGGTACTTGAAGTATACCTAGAATGATGAATCCTTGAGGACTTTTTTGTGCTTCTTTTGCACTTTGTTGGTGATGCTTATTGTTGAGTACATATTATAAGGTCCTTGCTGCCCTCATTTGGTCTCCCATCCTCTCTTTGTTTTAGGCTTGCTTTACCTTTCATTTGTGTTTGGTTTTTGCATTATGGTTGATGTTGTTTGGTTTAGGCCATTTCATCCCATTTTTGTTGCTTTTGTGTGTTTGCTTCTTTGTGTATCTTCTCCTCTTATCTTATTTATTTTAACATATGCATGCTTGGTTGAGATGAGCTTGTGGAGGCTACTGCCCCACACTATGTTCCTCCCACTTTCATCCTACTTGTGCATCTTATGTTTGCATTTTCGTTTGCATGTTCTTTCTTCTTCTTTTGTTGCTTTTCTTTGCCATGTTCCTCATAAGTTCTATAAACTTTTGAGGTTATGATAGACATTAGGTGCCTAACCATGCATGATAACATTAGGTAGTCCCCTTTTGTATCTCAACTTTAAGTCCACTTTGCATGATAACTTTTAGGATTGTTTAGTCTCCCATTAGTGGCCCTTTCTTCTCTTCTCATCTCCAAATACTCATAAAACACCTAATAAAAAATGACAAGTGTTGTACGCTACGAGCCTTAAGCTACTTGGGAAATGATGATTGAATGGTTTCCTCTCAATTGTCTAGAATATTAGTATATGTCCTTTGGACGATATGCGATGCATTCGCTCCTGAGTCATAGTCTTTAGTGCAACATGAGTCACAAATCAAGTTCAAAACAATTCTTCTCTAAAAAACACAAAAAACACTTTAAACCTTTTTCATCCTTCGGGATCTTAATCAGGAAAATATTTTCAGAAAAAGAGTGTTGTTGACTCTTAGTTCTATCGCAAACAGTAACGCTTAAGTCTCCAATGGTCGAGCTGCATACACCAACTGCTAGAACTACTTGTTAACCCTACTCGGGCCTAAAAACTCTTGAACCAGCCTGTGGTCCTTTTAGCCCGAACTACGTTTGCTCTGATCTTTTATACCAGATGAAAGTACGTAGGCACAAGACGCGATGTCTTGGCGAGCAACCTTTCCCCTTTCACTTGTAGTTAGTCGAACTACGTTGACTCTGAATTTCCCATTGCACGAGGGAGTACGTAGGCACAGAGCGGTGATGCTATACCGAGTCACTTCTCTTTTCTTTTTATTTTGTCCCTTGACCTTTTAGCTAGATAGATTGATCACCCTTTTAGATAGACAACAATGCATGGATCCCGTCGAGTACGACGGACGTGAGGGGTGCTAATACCTTTCCCTTGCGTAACCGACTCCCGAATCCAGACTTGGTTGCGATGACCTTGTCTTTCCCTTTTTCGTCAGGTTTTTCCGATTGTTTCCTTTCCCTCTCTTTGGGATAAATAACAAAAGGTGGCGACTCTTCTGTTTTCCGCCGGTTGTTTTTCGCAGTTGCGACAGCTGACGAGTCTGCTGGGGAACCAAAACATGAAAGTTGTTCCTCATGATCTTAGCTTTCCAAAGAGTACTAGAAGTCCTTCATCTGATTTGTAGAACTCAAGTTATGAGGCTTGCAAGGCAGGGGTATTTTGGGAAAGTTAGATTACAGGTCATTTTCATTATAGGTCCATTTCACTATCTTGCTCACTTCAAATGAAAATCTTTCCAATATAAAATGTGCTCCAAATGGGGTTATTTGCCCAACCAAAATCAAGGAGTCATGGATTTGGCTTGGATTGGAGAATTGATGTGTAACTTTTTCATGAAGAAAGTTTAAAATCACAAAGTGGAATTAATTCATTCTTAATCATTTCAAGACATGTTTATGCATTTTTTGAGTGACAAAGATGTAACAAACAAGATGCCAATTTTGGATTTCATTTTTGGTGACACTTTCATTTGTTTTTCAAAGGCATTTTCAAGTGAAATTTCAACAATGCAATACCAACCATTTGATCAATTTAAGGAGTGATTTCAATCCACATGATCAGAATGAAGTCCTAACAAGCTTTTTGAGTCAAAAATAATGTGAATTGGGGCTGTTTGTACGTGTGTATGAGCATGGATAGTGAGGATTGGGAAATTTCACAATTGACACAATTGAGCCACAATTAGGCCTCCATAAGTTGCTATATCCATCATATATAAGTCTTAGGTCATTTTTGGATGAAGGAGAGGTCATTTTCATGGAGAATTGCAGAAAGCACAGTTGGAGAAGAGAGGGGAATTTTCAAAATCGTGAAATACAATTGGAGTAGTTTCAGAGCAATTCAAAGCTACAGCTACCTTCCTTGAAGTTTAGTGAACGTTTCTGGATCATTTCAGCAAGTTTAAGCTTTGGTAGAAGGTCCAACGGAGCTATTCCGTTAGGTAACTTCTAAATCCAAATTTCTCACTGTTTATGCCTTTATCTTGCGCCATTATTGGTTAATGCTGAAGTCCTATGTTCATAGGCAAATTCTGGTGCAGATTTGTTCATGTTCGTGATGATTTCAGTGTGATGTGTGTTTTCTTTTTCTCTTCGATTTGTCTGATTTGCGCATGATTTTTGAAAATGGATGACATATTTGTAATCTACGTGAGATGTAGATAATTTTTGACCTAAAATTTGTGAGATTTGGTTCAGTGTAGTCCCACCTGTGATTTTGGCTCGCCGTAGAAGGTGACCAGAGCCACCGTGCTCCGGCCACCTGGTTTTTCTATCTGTTTCTCATATTTGAATGTTGATGATGACTATGTGGCCTTGTTTAGTCCATTGGATTGGTTTACTTTTGATTGTACGTGTGAGATTAAGACGTATTGTGTGCGCGCTTTGACCATGCCTCACTAGATCCTTAGTAAAACGTTGCGTTCCATTTATTTGCAGCGCTAGACACGTGTTTGTGTGTAAGCCTTTGGATGTGCATACCTGATCAATCCAATGACCCCTGACGCGTCTCACAATGCACGCTCGTTGACCACACTACACCTGATCATCCTGAGTCTAATGCTTTGGTTTGGACTAGGCCTTTTGTTGCTATTGGAACCCCCTGCTTGAGCCCACCTTGATTTTCCACGTGATTTGTTTACTTTTTGCACCTAGTTTTTTTTTTTAATTTCAGTTTTATTTTCTTTTTGTTTTTATTTGTATCTGTTTTGATTTAATTCTATTTAAAATACTTCCAATGATGTGAAAATTCCACAAAAATATTGTTTGGACATTTTGAGATGCCTATTATTTTTAGAAATGTTTATTTTATTTATTTTGGTTTTATTTTCAATTAAAAATGGAATTAAATATTGCAAGTGTTTTATTTGAGTTAAATCTTGACATGTTTGATTCTTGATTTTGTTTCTCTCATCTCCTTTTGATCCAATGACTGAAAATTGATCCTCATATCCATGATGAGTTGATCAATTTTTGAGGACCATTTTGCCCCTGTTAGTTGACTTTTGGGTTGACTTTTAGTGCATTTCCTTTGACCCTCGACAATCCTCATTCACAATGGAACACCCTTGTGAATCAATTTCTTTGGTGGTGTTGTGAATTGATTTTGATTGTAATCTTTTGACCTCTATTTGCCAACATGTTTAAGTAGCTTGTGCATTTTATTTGGCCATTTTTGAATCATTTTCCTAATTTTGAGGAAACTTGCAAGTCAAGTTACCTCCTAGGGAGGTTCATACATACATCTTGACCTAGTTTGACTTGGATATGACATTTTTGGATCCTTTGAACTCTCAATGCCTTTTGTTTCATGTTAGTAACATGTTAAGGATGATGGTTGCTCAATTTTAGGTCATGACATTGTTTCTTCCTTGTTCATTTGTGTTTTCCTTTTGATGCTTTCAATTAGGGTTTCAATGTGAAGTATGCTTGCATTTCCTTTTGATGTGATTTGTTTTTGCTTTTGAACTTTCTTCTCCATCTTTACCTTCTGTCCAATGACTTCGGAGCCTCATTTAAGGTATCTTAGTCCCTCCTGAGGAGGTACTTGAAGTATACCTAGAATGATGGATCCTTGAGGACTTTTTTGTGCTTCTTTTGCACTTTGTTGGTGATGCTTATTGTTGAGTACATATTATAAGGTCCTTGCTGCCCTCATTTGGTCTCCCATCCTCTCTTTGTTTTAGGCTTGCTTTACCTTTCATTTGTGTTTGGTTTTTGCATTATGGTTGATGTTGTTTGGTTTAGGCCATTTCATCCCATTTTTGTTGCTTTTGTGTGTTTGCTTCTTTGTGTATCTTCTCCTCTTATCTTATTTATTTTAACATATGCATGCTTGGTTGAGATGAGCTTGTGGAGGCTACTGCCCCACACTATGTTCCTCCCACTTTCATCCTACTTGTGCATCTTATGTTTGCATTTTCGTTTGCATGTTCTTTCTTCTTCTTTTGTTGCTTTTCTTTGCCATGTTCCTCATAAGTTCTATAAACTTTTGAGGTTATGATAGACATTAGGTGTCTAACCATGCATGATAACATTAGGTAGTCCCCTTTTGTATCTCAACTTTAAGTCCACTTTGCATGATAACTTTTAGGATTGTTTAGTCTCCCATTAGTGGCCCTTTCTTCTCTTCTCATCTTCAAATACTCATAAAACACCTAATAAAAAATGACAAGTGTTGTACGCTACGAGCCTTAAGCTACTTGGGAAATGATGATTGAATGGTTTCCTCTCAATTGTCTAGAATATTAGTATATGTCCTTTGGACGATATGCGACGCATTCGCTCCTGAGTCATAGTCTTTAGTGCAACATGAGTCACAAATCAAGTTCAAAACACTTCTTCTCTAAAAAACACAAAAAACACTTTAAACCTTTTTCATCCTTCGGGATCTTAATCAGGAAAATATTTTCAGAAAAAGAGTGTTGTTGACTCTTAGTTCTATCGCAAACAGTAACGCTTAAGTCTCCAATGGTCGAGCTGCATACACCAACTGCTAGAACTACTTGTTAACCCTACTCGGGCCTAAAAACTCTTGAACCAGCCTGTGGTCCTTTTAGCCCGAACTACGTTTGCTCTGATCTTTTATACCAGATGAAAGTACGTAGGCACAAGACGCGATGTCTTGGCGAGCAACCTTTCCCCTTTCACTTGTAGTTAGTCGAACTACGTTGACTCTGAATTTCCCATTGCACGAGGGAGTACGTAGGCACAGAGCGGTGATGCTATACCGAGTCACTTCTCTTTTCTTTTTATTTTGTCCCTTGACCTTTTAGCTAGATAGATTGATCACCCTTTTAGATAGACAACAATGCATGGATCCCGTCGAGTACGACGGACGTGAGGGGTGCTAATACCTTTCCCTTGCGTAACCGACTCCCGAATCCAGACTTGGTTGCGATGACCTTGTCTTTCCCTTTTTCGTCAGGTTTTTCCGATTGTTTCCTTTCCCTCTCTTTGGGATAAATAACAAAAGGTGGCGACTCTTCTGTTTTCCGCCGGTTGTTTTTCGCAGTTGCGACAGCTGACGAGTCTGCTGGGGAACCAAAACATGAAAGTTGTTCCTCATGATCTTAGCTTTCCAAAGAGTACTAGAAGTCCTTCATCTGATTTGTAGAACTCAAGTTATGAGGCTTGCAAGGCAGGGGTATTTTGGGAAAGTTAGATTACAGGTCATTTTCATTATAGGTCCATTTCACTATCTTGCTCACTTCAAATGAAAATCTTTCCAATATAAAATGTGCTCCAAATGGGGTTATTTGCCCAACCAAAATCAAGGAGTCATGGATTTGGCTTGGATTGGAGAATTGATGTGTAACTTTTTCATGAAGAAAGTTTAAAATCACAAAGTGGAATTAATTCATTCTTAATCATTTCAAGACATGTTTATGCATTTTTTGAGTGACAAAGATGTAACAAACAAGATGCCAATTTTGGATTTCATTTTTGGTGACACTTTCATTTGTTTTTCAAAGGCATTTTCAAGTGAAATTTCAACAATGCAATACCAACCATTTGATCAATTTAAGGAGTGATTTAAATCCACATGATCAGAATGAAGTCCTAACAAGCTTTTTGAGTCAAAAATAATGTGAATTGGGGCTGTTTGTACGTGTGTATGAGCATGGATAGTGAGGATTGGGAAATTTCACAATTGACACAATTGAGCCACAATTAGGCCTCCATAAGTTGCTATATCCATCATATATAAGTCTTAGGTCATTTTTGGATGAAGGAGAGGTCATTTTCATGGAGAATTGCAGAAAGCACAGTTGGAGAAGAGAGGGGAATTTTCAAAATCGTGAAATACAATTGGAGTAGTTTCAGAGCAATTCAAAGCTACAGCTACCTTCCTTGAAGTTTAGTGAACGTTTCTGGATCATTTCAGCAAGTTTAAGCTTTGGTAGAAGGTCCAACGGAGCTATTCCGTTAGGTAACTTCTAAATCCAAATTTCTCACTGTTTATGCCTTTATCTTGCGCCATTATTGGTTAATGCTGAAGTCCTATGTTCATAGGCAAATTCTGGTGCAGATTTGTTCATGTTCGTGATGATTTCAGTGTGATGTGTGTTTTCTTTTTCTCTTCGATTTGTCTGATTTGCGCATGATTTTTGAAAATGGATGACATATTTGTAATCTACGTGAGATGTAGATAATTTTTGACCTAAAATTTGTGAGATTTGGTTCAGTGTAGTCCCACCTGTGATTTTGGCTCGCCGTAGAAGGTGACCAGAGCCACCGTGCTCCGGCCACCTGGTTTTTCTATCTGTTTCTCATATTTGAATGTTGATGATGACTATGTGGCCTTGTTTAGTCCATTGGATTGGTTTACTTTTGATTGTACGTGTGAGATTAAGACGTATTGTGTGCGCGCTTTGACCATGCCTCACTAGATCCTTAGTAAAACGTTGCGTTCCATTTATTTGCAGCGCTAGACACGTGTTTGTGTGTAAGCCTTTGGATGTGCATACCTGATCAATCCAATGACCCCTGACGCGTCTCACAATGCACGCTCGTTGACCACACTACACCTGATCATCCTGAGTCTAATGCTTTGGTTTGGACTAGGCCTTTTGTTGCTATTGGAACCCCCTGCTTGAGCCCACCTTGATTTTCCACGTGATTTGTTTACTTTTTGCACCTAGTTTTTTTTTTTTTAATTTCAGTTTTATTTTCTTTTTGTTTTTATTTGTATCTGTTTTGATTTAATTCTATTTAAAATACTTCCAATGATGTGAAAATTCCACAAAAATATTGTTTGGACATTTTGAGATGCCTATTATTTTTAGAAATGTTTATTTTATTTATTTTGGTTTTATTTTCAATTAAAAATGGAATTAAATATTGCAAGTGTTTTATTTGAGTTAAATCTTGACATGTTTGATTCTTGATTTTGTTTCTCTCATCTCCTTTTGATCCAATGACTGAAAATTGATCCTCATATCCATGATGAGTTGATCAATTTTTGAGGACCATTTTGCCCCTGTTAGTTGACTTTTGGGTTGACTTTTAGTGCATTTCCTTTGACCCTCGACAATCCTCATTCACAATGGAACACCCTTGTGAATCAATTTCTTTGGTGGTGTTGTGAATTGATTTTGATTGTAATCTTTTGACCTCTATTTGCCAACATGTTTAAGTAGCTTGTGCATTTTATTTGGCCATTTTTGAATCATTTTCCTAATTTTGAGGAAACTTGCAAGTCAAGTTACCTCCTAGGGAGGTTCATACATACATCTTGACCTAGTTTGACTTGGATATGACATTTTTGGATCCTTTGAACTCTCAATGCCTTTTGTTTCATGTTAGTAACATGTTAAGGATGATGGTTGCTCAATTTTAGGTCATGACATTGTTTCTTCCTTGTTCATTTGTGTTTTCCTTTTGATGCTTTCAATTAGGGTTTCAATGTGAAGTATGCTTGCATTTCCTTTTGATGTGATTTGTTTTTGCTTTTGAACTTTCTTCTCCATCTTTACCTTCTGTCCAATGACTTCGGAGCCTCATTTAAGGTATCTTAGTCCCTCCTAAGGAGGTACTTGAAGTATACCTAGAATGATGGATCCTTGAGGACTTTTTTGTGCTTCTTTTGCACTTTGTTGGTGATGCTTATTGTTGAGTACATATTATAAGGTCCTTGCTGCCCTCATTTGGTCTCCCATCCTCTCTTTGTTTTAGGCTTGCTTTACCTTTCATTTGTGTTTGGTTTTTGCATTATGGTTGATGTTGTTTGGTTTAGGCCATTTCATCCCATTTTTGTTGCTTTTGTGTGTTTGCTTCTTTGTGTATCTTCTCCTCTTATCTTATTTATTTTAACATATGCATGCTTGGTTGAGATGAGCTTGTGGAGGCTACTGCCCCACACTATGTTCCTCCCACTTTCATCCTACTTGTGCATCTTATGTTTGCATTTTCGTTTGCATGTTCTTTCTTCTTCTTTTGTTGCTTTTCTTTGCCATGTTCCTCATAAGTTCTATAAACTTTTGAGGTTATGATAGACATTAGGTACCTAACCATGCATGATAACATTAGGTAGTCCCCTTTTGTATCTCAACTTTAAGTCCACTTTGCATGATAACTTTTAGGATTGTTTAGTCTCCCATTAGTGGCCCTTTCTTCTCTTCTCATCTTCAAATACTCATAAAACACCTAATAAAAAATGACAAGTGTTGTACGCTACGAGCCTTAAGCTACTTGGGAAATGATGATTGAATGGTTTCCTCTCAATTGTCTAGAATATTAGTATATGTCCTTTGGACGATATGCGATGCATTCGCTCCTGAGTCATAGTCTTTAGTGCAACATGAGTCACAAATCAAGTTCAAAACACTTCTTCTCTAAAAAACACAAAAAACACTTTAAACCTTTTTCATCCTTCGGGATCTTAATCAGGAAAATATTTTCAGAAAAAGAGTGTTGTTGACTCTTAGTTCTATCGCAAACAGTAACGCTTAAGTCTCCAATGGTCGAGCTGCATACACCAACTGCTAGAACTACTTGTTAACCCTACTCGGGCCTAAAAACTCTTGAACCAGCCTGTGGTCCTTTTAGCCCGAACTACGTTTGCTCTGATCTTTTATACCAGATGAAAGTACGTAGGCACAAGACGCGATGTCTTGGCGAGCAACCTTTCCCCTTTCACTTGTAGTTAGTCGAACTACGTTGACTCTGAATTTCCCATTGCACGAGGGAGTACGTAGGCACAGAGCAGTGATGCTATACCGAGTCACTTCTCTTTTCTTTTTCTTTTGTCCCTTGACCTTTTAGCTAGATAGATTGATCACCCTTTTAGATAGACAACAATGCATGGATCCCGTCGAGTACGACGGACGTGAGGGGTGCTAATACCTTTCCCTTGCGTAACCGACTCCCGAATCCAGACTTGGTTGCGATGACCTTGTCTTTCCCTTTTTCGTCAGGTTTTTCCGATTGTTTCCTTTCCCTCTCTTTGGGATAAATAACAAAAGGTGGCGACTCTTCTGTTTTCCGCCGGTTGTTTTTCGCAGTTGCGACAGCTGACGAGTCTGCTGGGGAACCAAAACATGAAAGTTGTTCCTCATGATCTTAGCTTTCCAAAGAGTACTAGAAGTCCTTCATCTGATTTGTAGAACTCAAGTTATGAGGCTTGCAAGGCAGGGGTATTTTGGGAAAGTTAGATTACAGGTCATTTTCATTATAGGTCCATTTCACTATCTTGCTCACTTCAAATGAAAATCTTTCCAATATAAAATGTGCTCCAAATGGGGTTATTTGCCCAACCAAAATCAAGGAGTCATGGATTTGGCTTGGATTGGAGAATTGATGTGTAACTTTTTCATGAAGAAAGTTTAAAATCACAAAGTGGAATTAATTCATTCTTAATCATTTCAAGACATGTTTATGCATTTTTTGAGTGACAAAGATGTAACAAACAAGATGCCAATTTTGGATTTCATTTTTGGTGACACTTTCATTTGTTTTTCAAAGGCATTTTCAAGTGAAATTTCAACAATGCAATACCAACCATTTGATCAATTTAAGGAGTGATTTCAATCCACATGATCAGAATGAAGTCCTAACAAGCTTTTTGAGTCAAAAATAATGTGAATTGGGGCTGTTTGTACGTGTGTATGAGCATGGATAGTGAGGATTGGGAAATTTCACAATTGACACAATTGAGCCACAATTAGGCCTCCATAAGTTGCTATATCCATCATATATAAGTCTTAGGTCATTTTTGGATGAAGGAGAGGTCATTTTCATGGAGAATTGCAGAAAGCACAGTTGGAGAAGAGAGGGGAATTTTCAAAATCGTGAAATACAATTGGAGTAGTTTCAGAGCAATTCAAAGCTACAGCTACCTTCCTTGAAGTTTAGTGAACGTTTCTGGATCATTTCAGCAAGTTTAAGCTTTGGTAGAAGGTCCAACGGAGCTATTCCGTTAGGTAACTTCTAAATCCAAATTTCTCACTGTTTATGCCTTTATCTTGCGCCATTATTGGTTAATGCTGAAGTCCTATGTTCATAGGCAAATTCTGGTGCAGATTTGTTCATGTTCGTGATGATTTCAGTGTGATGTGTGTTTTCTTTTTCTCTTCGATTTGTCTGATTTGCGCATGATTTTTGAAAATGGATGACATATTTGTAATCTACGTGAGATGTAGATAATTTTTGACCTAAAATTTGTGAGATTTGGTTCAGTGTAGTCCCACCTGTGATTTTGGCTCGCCGTAGAAGGTGACCAGAGCCACCGTGCTCCGGCCACCTGGTTTTTCTATCTGTTTCTCATATTTGAATGTTGATGATGACTATGTGGCCTTGTTTAGTCCATTGGATTGGTTTACTTTTGATTGTACGTGTGAGATTAAGACGTATTGTGTGCGCGCTTTGACCATGCCTCACTAGATCCTTAGTAAAACGTTGCGTTCCATTTATTTGCAGCGCTAGACACGTGTTTGTGTGTAAGCCTTTGGATGTGCATACCTGATCAATCCAATGACCCCTGACGCGTCTCACAATGCACGCTCGTTGACCACACTACACCTGATCATCCTGAGTCTAATGCTTTGGTTTGGACTAGGCCTTTTGTTGCTATTGGAACCCCCTGCTTGAGCCCACCTTGATTTTCCACGTGATTTGTTTACTTTTTGCACCTAGTTTTTTTTTTTTTAATTTCAGTTTTATTTTCTTTTTGTTTTTATTTGTATCTGTTTTGATTTAATTCTATTTAAAATACTTCCAATGATGTGAAAATTCCACAAAAATATTGTTTGGACATTTTGAGATGCCTATTATTTTTAGAAATGTTTATTTTATTTATTTTGGTTTTATTTTCAATTAAAAATGGAATTAAATATTGCAAGTGTTTTATTTGAGTTAAATCTTGACATGTTTGATTCTTGATTTTGTTTCTCTCATCTCCTTTTGATCCAATGACTGAAAATTGATCCTCATATCCATGATGAGTTGATCAATTTTTGAGGACCATTTTGCCCCTGTTAGTTGACTTTTGGGTTGACTTTTAGTGCATTTCCTTTGACCCTCGACAATCCTCATTCACAATGGAACACCCTTGTGAATCAATTTCTTTGGTGGTGTTGTGAATTGATTTTGATTGTAATCTTTTGACCTCTATTTGCCAACATGTTTAAGTAGCTTGTGCATTTTATTTGGCCATTTTTGAATCATTTTCCTAATTTTGAGGAAACTTGCAAGTCAAGTTACCTCCTAGGGAGGTTCATACATACATCTTGACCTAGTTTGACTTGGATATGACATTTTTGGATCCTTTGAACTCTCAATGCCTTTTGTTTCATGTTAGTAACATGTTAAGGATGATGGTTGCTCAATTTTAGGTCATGACATTGTTTCTTCCTTGTTCATTTGTGTTTTCCTTTTGATGCTTTCAATTAGGGTTTCAATGTGAAGTATGCTTGCATTTCCTTTTGATGTGATTTGTTTTTGCTTTTGAACTTTCTTCTCCATCTTTACCTTCTGTCCAATGACTTCGGAGCCTCATTTAAGGTATCTTAGTCCCTCCTAAGGAGGTACTTGAAGTATACCTAGAATGATGGATCCTTGAGGACTTTTTTGTGCTTCTTTTGCACTTTGTTGGTGATGCTTATTGTTGAGTACATATTATAAGGTCCTTGCTGCCCTCATTTGGTCTCCCATCCTCTCTTTGTTTTAGGCTTGCTTTACCTTTCATTTGTGTTTGGTTTTTGCATTATGGTTGATGTTGTTTGGTTTAGGCCATTTCATCCCATTTTTGTTGCTTTTGTGTGTTTGCTTCTTTGTGTATCTTCTCCTCTTATCTTATTTATTTTAACATATGCATGCTTGGTTGAGATGAGCTTGTGGAGGCTACTGCCCCACACTATGTTCCTCCCACTTTCATCCTACTTGTGCATCTTATGTTTGCATTTTCGTTTGCATGTTCTTTCTTCTTCTTTTGTTGCTTTTCTTTGCCATGTTCCTCATAAGTTCTATAAACTTTTGAGGTTATGATAGACATTAGGTGCCTAACCATGCATGATAACATTAGGTAGTCCCCTTTTGTATCTCAACTTTAAGTCCACTTTGCATGATAACTTTTAGGATTGTTTAGTCTCCCATTAGTGGCCCTTTCTTCTCTTCTCATCTTCAAATACTCATAAAACACCTAATAAAAAATGACAAGTGTTGTACGCTACGAGCCTTAAGCTACTTGGGAAATGATGATTGAATGGTTTCCTCTCAATTGTCTAGAATATTAGTATATGTCCTTTGGACGATATGCGATGCATTCGCTCCTGAGTCATAGTCTTTAGTGCAACATGAGTCACAAATCAAGTTCAAAACACTTCTTCTCTAAAAAACACAAAAAACACTTTAAACCTTTTTCATCCTTCGGGATCTTAATCAGGAAAATATTTTCAGAAAAAGAGTGTTGTTGACTCTTAGTTCTATCGCAAACAGTAACGCTTAAGTCTCCAATGGTCGAGCTGCATACACCAACTGCTAGAACTACTTGTTAACCCTACTCGGGCCTAAAAACTCTTGAACCAGCCTGTGGTCCTTTTAGCCCGAACTACGTTTGCTCTGATCTTTTATACCAGATGAAAGTACGTAGGCACAAGACGCGATGTCTTGGCGAGCAACCTTTCCCCTTTCACTTGTAGTTAGTCGAACTACGTTGACTCTGAATTTCCCATTGCACGAGGGAGTACGTAGGCACAGAGCAGTGATGCTATACCGAGTCACTTCTCTTTTCTTTTTCTTTTGTCCCTTGACCTTTTAGCTAGATAGATTGATCACCCTTTTAGATAGACAACAATGCATGGATCCCGTCGAGTACGACGGACGTGAGGGGTGCTAATACCTTTCCCTTGCGTAACCGACTCCCGAATCCAGACTTGGTTGCGATGACCTTGTCTTTCCCTTTTTCGTCAGGTTTTTCCGATTGTTTCCTTTCCCTCTCTTTGGGATAAATAACAAAAGGTGGCGACTCTTCTGTTTTCCGCCGGTTGTTTTTCGCAGTTGCGACAGCTGACGAGTCTGCTGGGGAACCAAAACATGAAAGTTGTTCCTCATGATCTTAGCTTTCCAAAGAGTACTAGAAGTCCTTCATCTGATTTGTAGAACTCAAGTTATGAGGCTTGCAAGGCAGGGGTATTTTGGGAAAGTTAGATTACAGGTCATTTTCATTATAGGTCCATTTCACTATCTTGCTCACTTCAAATGAAAATCTTTCCAATATAAAATGTGCTCCAAATGGGGTTATTTGCCCAACCAAAATCAAGGAGTCATGGATTTGGCTTGGATTGGAGAATTGATGTGTAACTTTTTCATGAAGAAAGTTTAAAATCACAAAGTGGAATTAATTCATTCTTAATCATTTCAAGACATGTTTATGCATTTTTTGAGTGACAAAGATGTAACAAACAAGATGCCAATTTTGGATTTCATTTTTGGTGACACTTTCATTTGTTTTTCAAAGGCATTTTCAAGTGAAATTTCAACAATGCAATACCAACCATTTGATCAATTTAAGGAGTGATTTCAATCCACATGATCAGAATGAAGTCCTAACAAGCTTTTTGAGTCAAAAATAATGTGAATTGGGGCTGTTTGTACGTGTGTATGAGCATGGATAGTGAGGATTGGGAAATTTCACAATTGACACAATTGAGCCACAATTAGGCCTCCATAAGTTGCTATATCCATCATATATAAGTCTTAGGTCATTTTTGGATGAAGGAGAGGTCATTTTCATGGAGAATTGCAGAAAGCACAGTTGGAGAAGAGAGGGGAATTTTCAAAATCGTGAAATACAATTGGAGTAGTTTCAGAGCAATTCAAAGCTACAGCTACCTTCCTTGAAGTTTAGTGAACGTTTCTGGATCATTTCAGCAAGTTTAAGCTTTGGTAGAAGGTCCAACGGAGCTATTCCGTTAGGTAACTTCTAAATCCAAATTTCTCACTGTTTATGCCTTTATCTTGCGCCATTATTGGTTAATGCTGAAGTCCTATGTTCATAGGCAAATTCTGGTGCAGATTTGTTCATGTTCGTGATGATTTCAGTGTGATGTGTGTTTTCTTTTTCTCTTCGATTTGTCTGATTTGCGCATGATTTTTGAAAATGGATGACATATTTGTAATCTACGTGAGATGTAGATAATTTTTGACCTAAAATTTGTGAGATTTGGTTCAGTGTAGTCCCACCTGTGATTTTGGCTCGCCGTAGAAGGTGACCAGAGCCACCGTGCTCCGGCCACCTGGTTTTTCTATCTGTTTCTCATATTTGAATGTTGATGATGACTATGTGGCCTTGTTTAGTCCATTGGATTGGTTTACTTTTGATTGTACGTGTGAGATTAAGACGTATTGTGTGCGCGCTTTGACCATGCCTCACTAGATCCTTAGTAAAACGTTGCGTTCCATTTATTTGCAGCGCTAGACACGTGTTTGTGTGTAAGCCTTTGGATGTGCATACCTGATCAATCCAATGACCCCTGACGCGTCTCACAATGCACGCTCGTTGACCACACTACACCTGATCATCCTGAGTCTAATGCTTTGGTTTGGACTAGGCCTTTTGTTGCTATTGGAACCCCCTGCTTGAGCCCACCTTGATTTTCCACGTGATTTGTTTACTTTTTGCACCTAGTTTTTTTTTTTAATTTCAGTTTTATTTTCTTTTTGTTTTTATTTGTATCTGTTTTGATTTAATTCTATTTAAAATACTTCCAATGATGTGAAAATTCCACAAAAATATTGTTTGGACATTTTGAGATGCCTATTATTTTTAGAAATGTTTATTTTATTTATTTTGGTTTTATTTTCAATTAAAAATGGAATTAAATATTGCAAGTGTTTTATTTGAGTTAAATCTTGACATGTTTGATTCTTGATTTTGTTTCTCTCATCTCCTTTTGATCCAATGACTGAAAATTGATCCTCATATCCATGATGAGTTGATCAATTTTTGAGGACCATTTTGCCCCTGTTAGTTGACTTTTGGGTTGACTTTTAGTGCATTTCCTTTGACCCTCGACAATCCTCATTCACAATGGAACACCCTTGTGAATCAATTTCTTTGGTGGTGTTGTGAATTGATTTTGATTGTAATCTTTTGACCTCTATTTGCCAACATGTTTAAGTAGCTTGTGCATTTTATTTGGCCATTTTTGAATCATTTTCCTAATTTTGAGGAAACTTGCAAGTCAAGTTACCTCCTAGGGAGGTTCATACATACATCTTGACCTAGTTTGACTTGGATATGACATTTTTGGATCCTTTGAACTCTCAATGCCTTTTGTTTCATGTTAGTAACATGTTAAGGATGATGGTTGCTCAATTTTAGGTCATGACATTGTTTCTTCCTTGTTCATTTGTGTTTTCCTTTTGATGCTTTCAATTAGGGTTTCAATGTGAAGTATGCTTGCATTTCCTTTTGATGTGATTTGTTTTTGCTTTTGAACTTTCTTCTCCATCTTTACCTTCTGTCCAATGACTTCGGAGCCTCATTTAAGGTATCTCAGTCCCTCCTGAGGAGGTACTTGAAGTATACCTAGAATGATGGATCCTTGAGGACTTTTTTGTGCTTCTTTTGCACTTTGTTGGTGATGCTTATGGTTGAGTACATATTATAAGGTCCTTGCTGCCCTCATTTGGTCTCCCATCCTCTCTTTGTTTTAGGCTTGCTTTACCTTTCATTTGTGTTTGGTTTTTGCATTATGGTTGATGTTGTTTGGTTTAGGCCATTTCATCCCATTTTTGTTGCTTTTGTGTGTTTGCTTCTTTGTGCATCTTCTCCTCTTATCTTATTTATTTTAACATATGCATGCTTGGTTGAGATGAGCTTGTGGAGGCTACTGCCCCACACTATGTTCCTCCCACTTTCATCCTACTTGTGCATCTTATGTTTGCATTTTCGTTTGCATGTTCTTTCTTCTTCTTCTGTTGCTTTTCTTTTTCATCCTTCGGGATCTTAATCAGGAAAATCTTTTCAGAAAAAGAGTGTTGTTGACTCTTAGTTCTATCGCAAACGGTAACGCTTAAGTCTCCAATGGTCGAGCTGCATACACCAACTGCTAGAACTACTTGTTAACCCTACTCGGGCCTAAAAACTCTTGAACCAGTCTGTGGTCCTTTTAGCCCGAACTACGTTTGCTCTGATCTTTCATACCAGATGAAAGTACATAGGCATAAGACACGATGTCTTGGCGAGCAACCTTTCCCCTTTCACATGTAGTTAGTCGAACTACGTTGACTCTGACTTTCCCATTGCACGAGGGAGTACGTAGGCACAGAGCGGCGATGCTCTACCGAGTCACTTCTCTTTTCTTTTTCTTTTGTCCCTTGACCTTTTAGCTAGATAGATTGATCACCCTTTTAGATAGACAACAATGCATGGATCCCGTCGAGTACGACGGACGTGAGGGGTGCTAATACCTTTCCCTTGCGTAACCGACTCCCGAATCCATACTTGGTTGCGATGACCTTGTCTTTCCCTTTTTCGTCAGGTTTTTCCGATTGTTTCCTTTCCCTCTCTTTGGGATAAATAATGAAAGGTGGCGACTCTTCTATTTTCTGCCGGTTGTTTTTCGCAGTTGCGACAGCTGGCGACTCTGCTGGGGATTCTGGTTCCTTATGCGAGTCAATCCTAGCGATTGTTTGTTTATCTTTGGGTGTTGTATATATGTGCTTTATTTATTTTTCTGCATTTATTTTTAGCATCATATATCATTATTGCTGTGCTGTGGGGAGGGAAGTTTCGTTGAGTGATAAGCCGGACCTGGGCTTGAGTATAAACATAGCATTAGAAGGGAAGTTTTTTTGTTAGGCATGCACTAGTTCCCACGAAATTCGCGCTCAGACGAGATTCTCTTTGATGACTTTCTTTCTAGCCCAGTGGGTCGTTGAGAGGATTTCAAATCTGAGGGTTGTCGACTCTGGGGGCCGATCATCTGTGATTCAGCTAAGTGAGGCCTCTTCGCGAGATGATGATGCCAAACCAGAAATGGTGAACGTATCATCATTTCTTGAAAGTCTGTGACGCTGATGAACGCATAGGATGCCGAACCTTGTCCGTGAATAGGTCCATACCTGTGGGAGGGATTGGGTTATGCAGGAAACCTTGGCTTTCAGAATACCCAGTTCTTTACAGTGTGAATCTGTTTATCAGTGGGTCCTATTGTTGGTGCTTTGTTCTTGCTAAAGCGGAGCGCTGATTCTTCTCGATCAACAGCACATCAATCTTGATCCCTTATTTGCATTTGCATGTGCATTTTCATATTACATTTCATTAACATGTTTCTATGTTGCAGGTGTATATTTCCTCTCCGATTCTAGTGATATTGTTCCCTTATTGCTGACATGGAGCCCTTAAGGAGGACCTTGGCCTACACATTTCTGACACCTGATATTAGAGCTCTGCGAAGTTTGATTTCTTTAGCTAACAAGAAAGTTATGGAGGACTTCAGACAGTCCTACGGGAGGCTTTTGAGCGTTGTTTGTAAACCTTCTTTGGATGAGTTGGATGGTCTTCAGACTCTATTGCAGTTCTATGATCCTCAGTTGCGAGGCTTTACTTTTCAGAGTTATGTGCTGGCGCCAACGTTAGAGGAATTCTCTACACTGCTAGTAGTGCCCATTCTTGACCAGATACCATTCTATCATACTGAGGATGAGCCGAATCTGGCTGAACTTGCTGAAGCTTTACATTTGGATGGTTCTGAGTTGGTGTTGCACCCCAAAATTCGCCCAACATTTCTTTACCTAGCTTGTGTTTCATTGCATTCATATTAGCATTATCATTTTCATTTCATTGACATGTGTGCAGGAGATCAAGAGGTATGATTACCAATCAAGAGCTATACAAGACTATGAGGCTAGCCAAGAAGGTTTATCTAAGTGCTTAAGGGTTGATATCTTTACCAGAGAAGTTAAAACATCCTCAGAGAGAGTGATTGAAACCAAGGGTGTGTGTCTCCTAACTTGAGAGTTGTGGGAAGCCATCAGATGATTTTGAGGCCATGAAGTTGGACTTGAGGTCTTGAGAGAGCTCATGAGAAGTGTTGAAGATCACTTTGAGGCCTAGACAGGTCAATGTGCAAGATTAAGAAGACTCAGCCATGAGTGGTGCAATTAGGGTTTGACTGGGTCAACCCTAAGTCAACTGAGGATTTGAAGAAGGTTGAGACTTAATTCAAGATCCATGTGACCATGGATGGATACATTGAGATGTTCTAAGGATGATTCCAAGGTTAACTCATCATGATTGGAGAGTTTGAGAAGTTTCAGGCTAGGGTTTCTAAGGCTTGACAGTGTAAAATCCCCTAGCTTGACCCCTGACTTCCAGGCCATTTAACTCAAGATATGATCTTCATCTCATCTTGACCCTGTTGCACCTCAAAATTTGCCTAACATTTCTTTACCTAGCTTGTGTTTCATTTCATTCACATTAGCATTATCATTTGCATTTCATTGACATGTATGCAGGAGATCAAGAGGTATGATTACCAATCAAGGGCTACACAAGAGTTTGAAGCTAGCTAAGAAGGTTATTCAAGTGTTCAAGGGTTGATATCCTTGACAGAGAAATTAAAAGATCCTCAGAGAGACTGGTTGAAACCAAGAGTGTGTGCCTCCCAACTTGAGAGTTGTGAGAAGTCATCAGATGATTCTGAAGCCATGGAGTTAGACTTGAGGTCTTGATAGAGCTCATGAGAAGTGTTTAAGGTCACTTTGAGGCCTAGACAGGTCATTGTGCAAGATTAAGAAGACTCAGCCATGAGTGGTGCAATTAGGGTTTGACTGGGTCAACCCTAGGTCAACTGATGATTTGAAGGAGGTTGAAACCTAACTCAAAGGCCATGTGATCATGGATTGATGCATTGAGATGATATAATGATGATTCCAAGGTCAACTCATCATGATTGAAGAGTTTGAGAAGTCTCAAGCTAGGGTTTCTAAGGCTTGACAGTGTAAAATCCCCTAGTTTGACCCCTATCTTCAAGGCAGTTTAGCTCAAGATGTGATTGTCATCTCATCTTACCCCCAACATGAATGTTGTAGATCATGGTCTTAGATTTAATTTGAGTGCTAGAAGTCCTTGATAGGATTTGTAGAACTCAAGTTATGACTTTGACAAGTTACAGGTCATCTGATGTATGTGAATTTGGGGGCTTGAAAGTTGTCCAACTTGCATGAAACGTTTGCCCTAGAAGGATGATTCCTATGAACTTTTGGTCAACATGAATGTTGTTCCTTATCCTCTTAGCTTTCTAAATAGTACTAGAAGTCCTTGATAGGATTTGTAGAACTCAAGTTATGGCTTTGACAAGTCAAGGGCATTTTGGTCATTTGGAGATTATAGGTCATTTCAAGCATAAGGCCATAACTCCTATTTCCAACCTTCAAATGGGAAAATGTTCAACATCAAACTTGTTCAAAATGATGTTTTAAGGCTAGTAAATAGGTCATGAGATGTTGTAAGTGCTTGTATCTCAAAGTTGCAAAAATGACCTAAAATAAAGGTATAAGTTAAATGAACCAAAGTTGGAAATTGATATTTTTGATCTACATGTCCAAACCAAGGCATGTAATATATCATTTTGATTCTAAAAAACATTTTAAGAACATTTGTTTAGCCACATTTTTGAATTGAAGTTTAATTTGTGGACTTGCTTTGAAAAGTAGTTACTTACATCATAAGTAACATTTGCAAAACCTAAATTCAAGGCATAATCAAGGTACCTTGCAAGCCAAACACATCCAAAATGTCATGAGGGGAGAAATTGGAAGGAATTGGGACTGATTTCAAGCTGTTAGCAGAATGGAGCACACCATGGCATGTGATTGAAATTCTCATGACATGAGAGATTGAACTTCTCATTAGAAGGATCTAGAGCCTTCTAGATCACCCATACATGTTCTATATATTGAGTAGAGGTGATCCAAGGCCAAGGTTGGTGATGATTGAAGGAGAGAGCAGAGATTGAGTTTGGAAAATTCTTGCTTGCAACTGAATTCGGTTACATCATTTCACCCACTTTCCATCCATTTTCTTGATTGCAATCTCTTCCATGGATTCTAGGGATTGATTCCAGATCATAATCAAGGGAAATTCGTGGCTGATTGGTGTTCTTGAGCTCAGATTTTTCCACATGCAACTCAGATTCGAATCCAAGAATTGAAGCCATTTCAATCAATTCTATTGCATACAGAAGCTTGGAAGTGATTCACTGAAGGAGTCTGGAGCATTTGAGGGCTTGATTTGAGGTCTTGCTACTTCTGTGCACGCGAAATTTTCAGGTTGGTAACCTTCAATCTCTTGCTTATTTTAGTTAGAATTAAGAGGAATTAGGATGTTAGATGCATTGTAGAATGGTGTAGGAAGGATTTCAGATCATTAATTTGAGAATTAGTGACCAATTAGGGATATTGCCATTTTCGGTTGAGAGTTGGTTCTTGCGAATCTTGAGGTTTCAGAGTGAATTAATGGTATGATTGAGTTCCTTGTGAAATTTGGGACATGTTTCATTAAGGGATCGTGGCCAATGGTGGACTCTATGGCAAATTAGGGTTGTGAGAAGATGACCGGAGAAAGTCACCGACGGTGGTTTTGGGCGCGCAGGTGGCCTGAGTTGTAGAAGTTTGAATTGGGGAAGATGATCCCTGAGCCCTTGGATCATGGTTTGACTTGGACTGGGAACTTCATCCAACGGCCACGCGTGCTCCTCAGTTTGTGAAGAGTCTGAACTTTAATGAAACAATGTGTTTCATTTATTTGCTGATTTGGGCTTAATGCATTAGTTGATATCTGCACCCCCTCATGGCCCAATCCATAGAATGAACTGCTTTTGCTTACTATCTGCACCGTGTGCTTGTTCATTTTATTTTGATTTTCTTTATTTTTCCATTTTTATTCATGGTTCTTGATAAAATCATAAAAAATGGAAAAATAATTCAATTGATCCCATTCTTTTTGCATTAGATTCATGATAGGGCATAATATTTTTTAGATAAAAAATATTATTATTTCATGCATTTTCTGATTTTATGGGAATTTTTACATTTTAATTGATATTAAAATAGTCATGTTTGATAGTTGATTTTGTGGAATTTTGTGTGATCATGTGATGATGATTCTGATCTTGATTTTTTGTGAGTAGTTAGCATAGATATGCATTCTACCCATAGATTTTTATCACATTTTTGTGATGAACATAGGTGGTAGTTTAGGTTGAAACCTTTAGAAACTCCATTTTTAGGGTTTATGGTTGATACCTTGTAGTTTAGATTTTATTTGTACACCTAGGTGAATGATTCAACCTATGATTTTTGTAGGATAGATTCATGATTGAATTAGGGTCCCTTAGGAATTTTTGTAGGATGTTTCAAGGTAGTTTACTATTTTTGCTTGATTTTAGTTTAGGTGCTAGTTTTAGATGATTCTGAGGCACTAATTCAACTAGATTAACTTCTTTAGTTCCCTTAGATTAGGGTTTTGCTTTGCTTGCTCTTGGATGATGATGAAGGCAAGTTGAAGATGCATTGGATTGCTTGAAGAGGCTTGGATTTGAAGATCTTCCCTTCTTTTGGTGTAGTTTTGATTAGGTATTAAGATTAGGGTTTTGTAGGCAGAGCTTCTAGATAGACTCTCTTCCTTCATAAACATGGAAGATGTTGATCACTTCCATTCTTCCCTATGATGTAAGGTCCCCTTGTAAAGGCCTCATCCCTCCTTTGGTAGGATGTGTGGCTCTTTGCAAGTTGGTAGAACCTTTGAGGGTCCCTTTCTCTGATGATAGGATGCTTAGTGGTGACCTTTGGTCTTCACTCTGCTACCAGTCATCCTAACTTTGCTCTTGATGGATGCATCTATATCCCTTGTTAGAGGATGGAGTTCCTTGCTTGAAGAAGATTGAAGGATGAAGTTGATACTTCTATGTGATTGAAGATTACTCTGAGAAGCTGAAGCTTGTAGATTAGGAAAAGCTAGTTGATACTGGTAGAGAAGAGAGAGCTGAAGCTTGAAGGCCAAGAAGGACAAGTTGACACTTGTGAAGAGGACCTAATTGAGATTGAGTGAAGAGATGAGGCTTGAGGAATAAAGGATAAGTTGACACTCATGTTGATACACTGAGTCCATGAAAGAACAAGTTGATACTTGCAGTCATGAGTGAAGCCTGAAGGTGGAGTTGACTGAAGAGCTGAGGCTTGGAGAAGAGGGAATAAGTTTATACTTATGTTTGATGTGTTAGAAGCTTGTAGAAGCAAGTTGATACTTGCTATTGAGGATGATAGCTTTGAAGAGCAGTTGAAGACTGAAGACTGAGCTGATGCCAGAGGAGCTTTGCTGTGAAGCTGTGGAAGCTATTGATTTGTTTCCTTTCCTGTCTGTTTGTTTGCTGTGCAGTTGTATTGATGTGCCTTGTTTGACTTGCTTGATGCATTAGAATAAGTTCATATTTAGATTGACTTAAGCTAGGAGCATGATTGCACAAGAGGTTGAGTTGCTCCCTCTGCTTGTATTTTTACTGTATGGCTTTGCTTGCGGGTATTCGGTAGAGCCCTGCTCCCTTGCCTATGTGGTTTGTGTTTGCTTGATAGCATGTTATTTCTTCTGTATGATTGCAGTAGTCATTGTCTTGCTTGATAGCATGTTATTTCTTCTGTATGATTACAATTATTCATATCTGGCTTGAGGTTGAGATGAGCTTGTGGAGGCTGCTTCCCCACACACATTTCCTCCCTCACTTGCATTGCATGCATTTTACAGTCGTTTACTGTTTACTGTTTAAGCTAATGCTTTATCTGTTTCTGTTTATCATTGACATGATCCCCTAGGAATCTCACTTCCTTTGATAAGGAAGTGATGATTAGAACTTTAGGTTGAAACCTATGCATGATAACTTCTAGGAGTTCCCTGTTTCAAACTTCACCATAGGATGAATCCTTGGCATGACAACAGTAGGACTTGATAGTCTCCCCTTAGTTGAACCTGTTCGTTCTCTCTTCTTATCTTCAAAACAAATTAAAATACAGTAATAAAGGTTAACTGACGTCGTACATTACGAGCCTTAAGCTATCTGAGAAAGGATTGTTGGAGAGTTTTCTTTTCAACAGTCTGGATGTTTAGTATGGCACCCTTTGGGTGACATGCGACGCATTCACTCTCAGGTCATAGTCTCTAGTGCGATATTGGTTGCAAACAACCATAAAAAACAGTTCTTTCGTGAAAGACAGAAAACCAACTTCAAACCTTTTTGCCCCGTGGGCCCATAATTCAAAGGAAGCTTTTCTAAAGAAAAGAGTGTCGTTAACTCCCAGTTCTACCGCAAACGGTAACGCCTAAGTCTCTAAGGGTCGAGCTGCGTACGTCCAACTGCTGGAACTGTTTGTTAACCCTACTCGATAAAACAGATGAATCTGAATTCCCGTAATCCGTATTATCCCGAACTACGTAAGCTCTGATCTCTCATACCTGTTGAGAGTACGTAGGCACAATACTGATGTATTGGCGAGCCACCTTCCCCGTAACCCGTAGTTAGTCGAACTACGTTGACTCTGATTTCTCATTCTCTGATGAGAATACGTAAGTATAAAGTGCGACGCTTTGCCGAGTCATTTTCTTTTCTTTTTAGACCAACCTTGATAGGTAGATAGATAAAACCAACCCGTCAGATAAACACAACAAGCGTGGATCCCATCGAGTACGATGGACGTGAGGGGTGCTAATACCTTCCCCTTGCGTAACCGACTCCTGAACCCAGACAACGGTTGCGATGACCTTGTCTTATACCTTTTTCGTCAGGTTTTTCCGATCGTTTCCTTTCCCGTTCTGAGGGATAAATAACGAAAGGTGGCGACTCTTCTATTTTGCCGGCACCTTATTTTCGCAGAAGCGACAGCTGGCGACTCTGCTGGGGACACTTGATAGTTTCCTAGGGATCCAACATCCTGAATGCGAGTCAGTTTGGGGGATCCAACGTCCCCTGCGAGAGTCAATCCTAGCGCTTGTATGATTACTTGCTGGGTGGTGTTTGTTTATCGCACTTTATTTCCCGCATTTTATTTTCAGTATGATATGATTATCTATGCTGTTGTGGGAGGGGCATTCTGATGAGTTAGAAGCCAGACTCAGGCTTGAGTGTACCTAGAATTAGTTGTGGAAATTAGTGGGCGCGTGCTTGCTTTGCAGGCACTAGTGTCTCATGAAATCCACGCTCAGACGAGGTTCTCCCGGTTGACTTCTTTTTCAACCCTTTGGGTTGAGGGGGTTGTTGGTTTGGAGGATTGTCGACTCTGGGGACCGATCATTTGGAATTCAGCTGAGTGAGGCTGCTTCAGGAGACGGTGATGCCACACCTTCTGGGTATCGTATCACCCCTCTTGAATGTCTGTGACGCTGATGACCACATAGGATGCCGAACTTGTGTCAGTTTAGGTCCATACCCATGAGTAGGGTTGGGTTCGTTGCAGGAAACCTTGACCTTCAAACTACCTGGTTTTCTTGATAGTGAATCAGTTTTGTGGGGATCATAGGATCTCATCAGCAGATGTATATTTGTTCTTGACAGAGCAGAGTTTTGGTCCTGTATCAGAGGATCTCATCAGCAGATGTATGTTCTTGACAGAGCAGAGTCATGGTCCTGTATCAGAGGGCCTTATTTTTAGAGATATGTTTGTTCTTGATAGAGCAGAATTGGGGTCCTGTATCAGAGGTCCTTATTATCAGATATGCGTGTTCTTGACAGAGCAGATTTGTGGTCCGATACTAGAGTTTTCTTCTTATCAGAAATAGTGGTTGTTCTTGACAGAGCAGGATTATGGTTTTGTTGATACCGAATCTCCACAGCACAGTTGCCTTGATCTCCTGCTGCATGATTGCATTTTACATTGCTTTGCATACCAATTTGCATTTCATTAACGTGTGTCTGTGTTGCAGGTACCGTTTCCCCCGATTTAGGACTTCTGGCCTTCTATTGTGTTATTATGGGTTCTCTGAGGAAGACCATGGCTTACAAGCTCCCCACTCCTGATGTTGTTCAGTTGACTGGTTTGATTGCTTTGGCAGATGATTCTGTGAAAGATGAATTCAGAAAGTCTTACGGTAAACTGCTCAGTTTGGTTCGTAAACCCTCTGTGTTTGAGTTGAATGGGTTGCACGCTCTGCTGCAGTTCTACGATCCTCCGTTGAGATGCTTTACTTTCCAGGATTTTATTCTTGCACCCACACTAGAGGAGTATGTTGATTTGTTAGGTGTGCCCATCAAGAGTCAGATGCCTTTCGCTCATATGGATGCTGAGCCTGATCTGGCTAGGCTAGCTCCCTCACTTCACCTGGATGCCTCCGAGTTGATCTTATCTAGTTGGAACAGGGTTCCGGGTTTCTCCTTGCAGTTGTTAGTGGGAAAAGCTCAGCAGTGCGCCAAAGACGGATGTTGGGTCGTGTTCAACGCCATTCTCGCTCTGTGCATATATGGCATCATGCTGTTCCCCAATAATGCCTAACTTTGTGGACTTCGACGCCTTCCACATCTTTGCTTCAGGGAATCCAGTCCCTACCTTGATAGGAGATGTCTACCATTCCGTTCACTACAAAAATGAGAACAGAAGGGGCAAGAACGTCTCGTGCTGCGTACCCCTGCTCTACAGATGGCTTGATAGTCATCTACCTAAGAAGGGTCCCTTTGCTTCGTATGCAGCCACAACTGAGTGGTCTGAGCGTTTGATGAGTCTATCAGCCGAGGATATTGACTGGTTTGATAGAGATAGGCTGGGTATCGAGATTATCTTCAGTTGCAGCGGGTTTCCAAACGTGCCTTTGATGAGCAGGAAGGGCTGTATAAACTATAATCCGTCTCTGCCGGTCTGACAGTTTGCTTATGCTTTGAGAGCTCCGCCGAAGGATGAAGAGGTGCAGGAATCTCTGTACCTCACTGGTCTTCTAGAAGGGGATATGTTATCTAAGCTTCAGTGCACTTGGAATGGTATTAGTAAGTGGGGAAAACCATTGCTGGGGAAAAGTAATAGTCAAGCCTACGCTCCGTATGTGACTTGGATCAGAGCCAGAGCAGATGCTATAGGGATGCCGTTTCCTCCTGCCAAGCCAAAAAGCCCTCCAGTGATCGAAGAGCCTACCACCGTGCCTATTCAGCAGCATAATCAGGTGCTAGCTGAGCGAGATGAGCTGAAAAAGGCAAATGAAGAACTGGAGAAAGAATTGGCACAACTCAGAAGCGAGAGAAGCGAAGCCGTTCATTCCTTCAAGAGGCAGACCGAGCTGGTGAACCAGCTGGGGACAGATTTGACTAAGCAGATAGCCGAGCGCGAGCGCATGGGTCGAGACTTCAAAGCCGTCAACGATGTACTGGCCACGAAGAAGCAGCACTTGGACGAAGCGTATCGGAGGATATCCAAGTTTAACCAGCATTGGAAGGCCACCCTAGCCAACGGGAAAGAATGGGAGGACAAGCTGAAGCAACAGATCTCCAAGCTGAAAGCCCAGGTGAAGGCCAGTGAGAAAAGGTTTGATGAAGAAACCGCTCGCAGATATGCCGCCGAAGGCCAGCTCAACAAAGCTCTCGCTAACCTGAAAGAGCGCAAACTGACGTTTGAGTCCAAGAAGCGGAAGCTAGAAGATTGTTTCGGCGAAGGAGCATGGGAAGATTCGGTCGAAGGTCTTCAATACACTATTATGCAGAGGGAGTTACTCGTCGAAGGGTTGCTCACTTGGCCTGATCATCCAGAAACGAAGGGGTTGTTAGAAGAGTTTCGTGCCCGTGGCCGTGCTTGACTATTTGTATTCCTTTTGTTTTGATCGTTGTTGTATGCTGACCATCACCAGGCTTGTTGGTCGAGGTCATGCTATTGATTCTGCTTGTACTCAGTGACGTTGTGTACCGCCTTGATGGGCTTTCTTCATATATGAGATGTTATTTCCATGACTGGACTCGAACTTCTTATTATCAGCACTGGCACTCAAGCACTAGGATCGGGGGATACTTCCCTACCGCACAGACACACGTTTGCATTTGCATGAAGCATTTGCATAACGAGCACTTTGTCGTTTTTCCTAACCCTTTTGTGTTTTCAGGTTGTTTCAGGTTGTTCTAGGATTGATCAGAGACCAATCCACCGCTATCCGACCAGAGCAAATCAAACCAGAATCATGGAGCAAGTGCAAACTGATGTTCAAGAACTCCGCGAAAGAATGGACCGCTTCATGGAGCTATTGCAAGCGGTCGCCAATGGCTAGGATCAGCTCAGAACCTTGGTTCAGCCTCTGATTTCAAGGGTCGATAGCAATGGCGTACTCCATGGTGGGACCGTGCCTACCCCTCCACCAGTTGAAACTCCTCAGAATGGCGTCCCCGTGACCGGGGGGAATGGCAGTGCCAACGGCAATGTGATAGCTAACATGGGACTCAATGGTAATACGACGGGCGTCGGTAATGGGAATTTTGAAGCTAATGTCAATGTTGGGCTGGGCAACGGCAATGCGGGTGTTGGAAATCTGTTCGGGCCTCAACCATGGTTAGAAGACCGTCAAGACGATGTGTTCTCTCAGAGAGATGCTGAAGGGGAGCTGACTGTTGAAGCATGGCTAAGGTTCAAGGCACTCGAGGACAAGATGAGGAATATCGAGAACCAGAACACCATGGGTGTTGATATGTCCAAGTTAGGACTGATTGCTGATTTCAAGGTGCCTCCCAAGTTCAAGGTACCTGACTTTGAAAAGTACAAGGGCACCACTTACCCTCGCGTCCACCTGAGATCATATTACCGAAAAATGTCCGCTCATTCTGAGGACGAGAAGTTGCTGATGCACTTCTTTCAGGACAGTCTGTCCGGGCCCTCCCTCGAATGGTACATGAGTCTGGAACCTACCAGTGTGCGCACGTGGAAGGAACTTGCTGAAGCATTTGTGCACCACTACCAATATAACAGTGACTTGGCTCCGAACCGAGTCCAACTGCAGAATCTGTCGCAAAGGAACAACGAAGGGTTCAAGGAATACGCCCAGCGGTGGCGTGAATTGGCAGCCAGGGTTCAGCCGCCGATGGTTGAACACGAGCTTGTGGAAATGTTCGTAGCCACCCTCTCAGGGGTTCATTACGAGAAATTGGTCAGCAACATATCCAGAACCTTCTCAGATCTCATTATCACGGGTGAGCACGTTGAAAATGGTATCAAATTGGGGAAAATTCAAGGTGATTCATCCTCAGCTGGAGGAGGCAAGAAACCTTATGGTGGCAAAAGGAGGGAAGGAGAGATGAGCGTCGTGTCCAACGCTTAAAGGAAGGGTAAAGGCTCTCACCAGCAGGTGGCCAGTATAACTATCCCCGCTGTTCAATAACCCCAGCCACAGCAGCAGCAGCAACCGAATCAACAAGGGTACAGAAAGTATCAGAACAGGGCACCTCTGTCGAGCCGTCACCTCGAGACACCGCCCATGTCCTATGCTCAGCTGTTACAGACTTTGCTTCAGCTACAGCTGATCCAGAAGAGAACCTTGGCTCCCTTGACAGGGGCACCTCCGCCAGGTTATGACGCAAATGCGACTTGTGAATTTCACTCAGGGGCACCAGGCCACACGATAGAGAATTGCAAAGCCTTCAAGCACAAGGTGCAGGACATGGTGGATGCCAAGATCATCAATTTCTCAGATAATGTGCCAAACGTCACGAAGAACCCTATGCCGAATCATAGGGGAGGTGGAGTGAACGCCATTATTGAGGACGAGAGCTTAGATTTGTTGACTGACGTCAGAGATCTGAAGACACCGCTTAGCTTCGTTAAAGCTAAGCTGATGAAAAGGGGTTTCTTTCCAGGTTGCGGGGAGCTGTGTATGGGCTGCGCGACAAGTCATGATGGATGTGAACAGTTGATAGAGGGGATTCAAAGTCTAATGACCGAAGGAATCCTGCAATTTAGCCGAAGGGCCGAAAGCGGATGGGGAGAGATAATGCTGAAGCAAGATGATGAGGTTGCCACCATCACCATCCCTCGTCGGACGATAACTATTTCTGCACCTAGACCGCCCACGATCACCATCACCAAGGTTGGGCCGATACCGTTCGAAAGCACTAACGCTGTCCCATGGCATTTTGGGGCAGAGGTCTACTGCAACGGACAGAAGTTGGAATTGGAACCATCAGGGTCATGTGTGGAGAACCTAGCGGGCGTTAGCGGAATTACTCGCAGCGGAAGAGTATTTGCTCCACCTGAGATCGTGGCGGACAAAGCGGACAAAGCTGAGGCAACTGATAAAGGGAAAAGTAAAGTCGTTGAAGAGATCCCCTGTGGGGTAGAAAAAGACTTACTTGTTAAAGACGCCGAGGAATTTATGAGGTTGATTAAAAAGAGTGACTGCAAGATCGTGGATCATCTCCATCAAACACCCTCGAAAATTTCCATCCTGAACCTGTTGCTGTGTTCTGAGGCACATCGCAACACGCTGCTGAAGGTGTTGAATTCCGCGTACGTACCGAGGAAATATCGGTCAACCAGTTGGAAGGGGTCGTAGCCCACGTGAATGCTGGAAATGGGTTAGGGTTCACTAACCTAGAGCTGACGCCGAAGGGGAGGAACCACAATAGCGCCATGCACATCTCGATAGAGTGCAGAGGAACGATTATGTCTCACGTATTGGTGGACACAGGGTCGTCGCTCAATGTTCTTCCGAAGAAAGCATTGATGAAGTTAGATACCCGCGGAGTGATTTGCACACCTAGTGATCTGGTTGTGAAAGCATTCGATGGAACCAAACGGCATGTTTTCGGAGAGGTGACCCTGCCAATCCAAGTTGGGCCGGAAACATTCCATGCGGTCTTTTACATTATAGACATCATGCCTGCCTACAGCTGTCTCTTAGGCCGGCCGTGGATCCATTCTGCTGGAGCTGTGACCTCCACGTTGCACCAGAAGCTCAAGTACGCTGTCGGAGGTAGCATCGTGACTGTGTGTGGCGAGGAAGACATAATGGTGAGCCATTTGTCGTCCTTCAAGTATGTTGAGATGGATGGGGAAATCCACGAAACCCTATGCCAAGCGTTCGAAGCTGTTAAAGTCAAGGACGTAGCTCCTGTAGTCACTGAGAAGCCAGAGATGACCCTCTCCTCCTTCAGGGAAGCCCGGGCCGTTGTCCAAGCCGGATCTACCCCAGGCTGGGGGCGAATTTTGGAGATACCTAACAAGCAAGACAAGTTTGGGTTGGGATATTCTCCTGAGCTGAAGCCTCCTCTTCCAGCAGTGCATCGCGAGGTAAAAAGCCGATCTAGTTTACCAGTGGTGGGGTGATATTTGAAAGCGTCAACGCGGTGTCTGAAGACAGCGGAGACAGCGACTGTGACTTAGACTCTTGGATCTAGCCCAGCAAACCAGGCGAGAGCCTCAACAACTGGTCCATCAGGGATATCATCCAGATGACAAGCAAAGAGTAATGATTTACTTTTTCCAATCATTGTACAACCCTATGTCCTACCCGGGGCATAGTGGTTTTATTGTCAGGGCCTCGTTTGATTATGTACAGGCATTTTACCAATAAATCAAAAGGCGTTTTTCTTCGTATTCAAATATTGTGATCTCTGTTATTCCTGTTTTATATTTGTTTTGAAAAACAACAAAATGGCAATGGGGTTTGTGTTAACCTGCATATTCTTGTCTTAAGCTTAACCCTTGTTATTGCAGGATCCACATATCAGATGACATCAACTCTGGACCTTCTACGACTCACTTCGACTTTGATTGCCCGATCTATCAATCCGAAGAAGAGATTGATGAAGACGAAGGCCTTCCCGAAGAGTTGGCCCGCTTGTTGAAACAAGAAGAGAAAGTTATTCTGCCTCACGAAGAAGAGATTGAGATTGTGAATCTGGGTTCTGAGGAACTGGTCAGGAACGTCAGGATAGGGGCTGCGTTGCAGAGTGACGTCAAGCAGAGATTGGTCGAGATGCTAAGAGAGTATAGTGACGTCTTTGCTTGGTCATACGAAGATATGCCCGGACTTGACACTGACATTGTGGTCCACCACTTGCCGCTGCGAGAAGATTGTCCTCTCGTTAAGCAGAAGCTTAGGAGGACGCGACCAGATATGGACGTTAAGATCAAAGAAGAAGTGCAGAAGCAGCTTGATGCTGGCTTCTTAGCGGTCACGACTTACCCTCCGTGGGTCGCCAACATAGTGGCTGTACCGAAGAAGGACGGTAAGGTACGAATGTGCGTCGATTATCGGGATTTGAATAGGGCGAGCCCTAAAGATGATTTCCCGCTGCCTCATATTGATGTGTTGGTCGACAATACAGCTCAGTTCTCCGTGTTTTCGTTCATGGATGGCTTCTCCGGTTACAATCAGATCAAGATGGCGCCGGAGGACATGGAGAAAACTACGTTTATCACTCCTTGGGGAACATTTTGCTATAAGGTAATGCCTTTCGGTCTGAAGAACGCAGGGGCCACTTACCAACGAGCAATGGTTACTTTGTTTCATGATATGATTCATCATGAGATTGAAGTCTATGTTGATGACATGATTGCTAAGTCCCAAACGGAGGAGGGACATCTGGTCAATTTGCTGAAGCTTTTTGAGAGGATTAGGAAGTTCAGGTTGAGGCTGAATCCTAACAAGTGTACTTTCGGAGTACGATCCGGAAAACTACTGGGGTTTATCGTGAGTGAAAGAGGCATCGAGGTTGATCCTGCGAAAATAAAAGCGATACAAGAGATGCCAGTGCAAAAAACAGAAAAAGAAGTTCGTGGTTTCCTGGGCAGAATAAACTACATTGCAAGGTTTATTTCTCAGCTCACGGCCACGTGTGAACCGATGTTCAAACTTTTAAAGAAAGATCAGGCGATTATTTGGAACGAGGATTGCCAGAAGGCATTTGATAAGATAAAACAGTATCTACAGGAACCTCCAATCTTGATACCCCCAGTGGTCGGACGACCCTTAATCATGTACTTGACAGTTCTTGAGAATAGTATGGGGTGTGTTCTCGGTCAGCACGACGAGACGGGCAGAAAGGAGCATGCCATTTACTACTTGAGTAAAAAGTTCACAGATTGTGAATCTCGTTACTCGATGCTGGAGAAGACGTGTTGTGCACTAGCCTGGGCTTCCAGACGTTTACGACAGTACATGCTCAATCACACAACCATGCTAATTTCGAAGATGGATCCGATCAAGTACGTCTTCGAGAAGCAAGCGCTTTCGGGCAGGATTGCCAGATGGCAAATGGTGTTGACGGAATATGACATTCAGTACGCTTCCCAGAAGGCCATCAAGGGAAGCGTATTGTCTGAGTACCTTGCTGAATAGCCGATCGAGGATTATCAGTCGATGAAATTTGAATTCCCCGATGAGGATATCATGTTTCTCAAAGCGAAGGATTGCGATGAACCGTTTCCCGACGAGGGTCCAGACCGGAAATCCCAGTGGAAATTGATATTTGACGGGGTGGTTAATTCCTATGGAAGTGGCATTGGGGCGATCATTACAACTCCCCATGGATCCCACATCCCGTTTACTGCGAGACTGACGTTTCCAGTCACCAATAACGAAGCGGAGTACGAAGCATGCATCATGGGTCTAGAAGAGGCAATTGATTTGAGAATCAAGAACCTATATGTATATGGGGACTCGACACTTGTGATCAACCAGATTAAAGGGGAGTGGGAGACTCGTCAATCGAATTTGGTGCCGTACATGAACTATGCCAGAAGGCTGCTTCCGTTCTTTGATCGAGTGGAACTCCATCATGTGCCCAGGGCTGAAAATCAGATGGCTGATGCCTTAGCCACGTTGGCTTCTATGTATAAAGTCAATTTTTGGAATGAAGCTCCAAGAATTGTCCTTTCTCGTCTTGATAGACATGCATTCGTCTTTGCAATCGAGGAAGCCTCCGACGGCAAGCCATGGTTCCATGACATCCAGACCTTCCTTATGACTAAGGAGTATCCTGCAGGAGCGTCAACCCAGGATAAGAAGACTCTGAGGAGGCTTTCCGGAAACTTTTATCTCAATCCTGATGGAATTTTGTATAAGAGAAACCACGATATCGTGCTACTCAGATGTGTAGATGAGAAAGAAGCGAGTATGCTCATGGAAGAAGTCCATGAAGGCACATTTGGTACGCACGCCGGCGGGCATGCTATGATAAGAAAGATCCTGAGAGCAGGATATTACTGGCTGACGATAGAGTCGGATTGCTTTAAATTCGCGAAGAGATGTCATAAATGCCAGATTTATGCTGATAAAGTTCACGTGCCGCCGTGCCCGTTAAATGTCATGTCCTCCCCGTGGCCGTTCTCCATGTGGGGCATTGACATGATAGGCAAGATCGAGCCCACTGCATCTAATGGTCATCGTTTCATTCTAGTAGCTATTGACTACTTCACCAAGTGGGTGGAGGCAGCCTCATACGCTAATGTGACCAAGCAGGTGGTGGCTAAATTCATAAAGAGGGACATCATCTGTCGTTACGGAATTCCCGAGCGGATCATTACTGATAATGGTTCGAATGTGAATAACAAGATGATGAAGGTGCTGTGCCAGAGTTTCAAGATTGAACACCACCACTCATCGCCTTACCGGTCGAAGATGAACGGCGCCGTTGAAGCGGCCAATAAGAACATTAAGAAGATTGTTCAGAAGATGGTTGTGACCTATAAAGATTGGCACGAGATGTTTCCATTTGCACTGCACGGTTATCGTACAACGGTGCGTACATCAACCGGGGCAACTCCTTTCTCCTTAGTGTACGGTATGGAAGTTGTCCTACCGTTAGAAGTGGAGATCCCTTCTTTACGAGTTTTGGTTGACGTGAAACTCGACGAGGCAGAATGGATTAAGAACCGACTAAACCAACTCAGCCTGATGGACAAGAAGAGGTTAGCATCGATTGCGTATGGTCGTCTGTACCAAAGCCGAATGAAGAAAGCTTATGACAAGAAGGTGCGTCCCCGAAGCTTTCAGACGGGTGATCTCGTCCTGAAGAAGATTCTTCCTCCACACTCCGATCACCAGGGCAAGTGGACTCCCAATTACGATGGTCCGTACATCGTCAGCAAGGTCTTTTCGGGAGGAGCCTTGTTGTTATTCACGATGGATGGCGAAAATTTTGCATCCCCGGCGAACGCGGACGCAGTTAAAAAATACTTTGCTTAAAAATGACCCGCTGGAAAGAAAAAGAATATCCAGGCAGAAATGGGGCATTCCGGCGAACCGTAAAAAAGGAAAAAGGTTCGGGCAAAAGTTAGGGATATAAAGAAAAGAATGTACACCCGCAAAGTCGAAAACCCGGATGGGCGACTTTGGCAAAAAAGGGTATCCCGGTGAATCGAAAACCCGGAAGGGCGATTCAGGCAAAAGTTAGGGATTTGAAGAAGCAAATGACTGCGTTCCGCGTGTGGACTTTCATTGTTTAGTGGTTTGGAGGACCCGAGGGCCGTTTATCTGAATCAATCTCTTATGAAGCTGAAGCGTCGGAGAAGTATCGAAGTCGAGTAGGTCATAGAGGGATCAACTCATGGTGTTCGTCTACGCCTCATTGCCGACATTTGTATATAGTGATGTATATTTATGTTTTATTTTTTGCGTAGCTTCCTCATTCCAGGGGCTTGCATCTGTTGTAAAACATTTTTACCCATTCAGGGGTTCGCTATCAATAAAATGTATACTATTCAGCAATTCTGTTTGTTTGTTTAGCATTTATCTGTTTTGTTTGCGAAAAAGAACGCCGATGTTTTCGATAAAATGCGCATACATAAACTTACTGGCCTAGGCCACTGATTGTTGAAACAATGAATTACTTGAGCATTGTCACAAGATGATAACCTTGATAGGTCCCTTTGAGAAGGGTATCTTGTCTGTTCGTTTGTGTTGTCGCAGGTGTAGCATATACCAGGCAGTACGTCGTATGCAGCCCTAGGCAGGATGATTCCTTTCCTCTCCAGCCAGTCCAGCAGCGTCTCCTCGCGGAGTTTGAACATGAGATCGTAGGCATTGATATGTCTCCCCAAGCAGAGAGGATTCCCTCCCCAATCAGATGTATCCTGAAGGATCACCATCTCCCCAGCTGAGTCATATACTGAAGTGTGCAGCAATTGATAGCTCAGACTGAAGTCTCCAGCGGAATTGAAATTCCCTACAGAGTTGTATTCCCCCCGGCATGCAGGACGATTCCTACGTCCCCAGCCGAGTTTGCAGATCCCCAAGAGAGCCGAGTCCTTGGAAGTCGTTTGGGCCATGATTGGTTTTCCCCAGTAGAGTGCTGAATAGCTAATGTTGTATTTCCCCACCAGAGTCGTTATCTCCAGGAAAGTAGTCACGAAGGCTGTGCAGTTTATTTCTGCAATTGACATCGTTTTCCTCAGCAGTTGTGGTTCGTATGCCCAGATGAGCAGGTTCAGGTTCTCGTAGAGCTTCATTCCCCTGCAACAGTCAACTGAAGTTCATTTCCCCAGGCGGAGTCCAATTGAGATTAGCGTGACTTTTTCTCCTTGGCAGGATGATTCCTCATCTCCACCAGAGTGGTCCTTTCTCCTTGACAGGAGGATTCTCCCTTCAGCATTTATTTTGCTGATGGGGCCATAGCATTTTGCATGATTGCATAGCATTTATCCTAAACGCGTAGCATTCCACCGTGTGGAGCATTACGCCATTGTCAATCATATGCATATGAAACATGAGCTAGGGCATTACCGTTCTTGTTTTACAGGTGTTCCCCGGCAGGGTGTTTGCCCAGGATGATTCCTGAAATCTCGGAAGAGTTATGTGGCCCAAGATGATTCTTGAATATCCCCAGCAAAGTCGTTTGCCCAAGATGATTCTTGAATTCTCCAGCGAAGTGGTTTGTTTAAGATGATTCTTAAAATCCCCAGTGAATTCGCCGGAGTTGGTTGCTCAAGTTGATGCTTAGAGTCCCCGACAGAGTGTTTGCTCAGGATGATTCCTGAAATCTCCAGCAGAGTTATTGGTTCAAGATGATTCTTGAAGTCCCCGACGAAGGTGTTTGTTCAAGATGATTCTTGATTTCCGCAGCAGAGATGATTCACCCAGAATGATTTTTGAATCCCCCGAAGCAGAGTTATTTAGTTCTCCAGAATCCCCAATGGAGATGCGCCATCCCCGACAAGTTTCTGAGCAGAGAAGTTGAAATTTCCCTTGAAGACTTGATGATTGAAGTCCAACTGTATTAACGAAGCAGTTCTCTCAGCCGATGCGGAGTGCCCGATGGCAGAAGTTTGGATATCCCCAATTGGTTCATGATTGACCGAGAATTCTATTCCCGACTTAGTGAGGAAGTACGGCTGATGCCCAAAAATTTCTTTGAATGCCTGATGGCATGATTAACTTGATCGTTGACCTGATGAGTCCCAAGGAATCCTGACGCCTGACGGAATGATCGACCATGTATCACCGGTTACCGTGTGACCAATTCCCCAGTTAGTTGCCGTGCAGCTAATATTTCAGTTTTCGAAGATTTGTTCCCATCAGAGCACCGTGTACTTGTACAGTTGGCAAATTTCCGGGTTTATTGGTATTCAACCGTCTCGTACCTTGATTGTTTGAGAGCCGTCCGCTTCTCACCCAGTCAGGTCCAAGCCGTTTGAATAGGGGCAGCTGTTGCACCCCAAAATTTGCCCAACATTTCTTTACCTAGCTTGTGTTTCATTTCATTCACATTAGCATTATCATTTGCATTTCATTGACATGTATGCAGGAGATCAAGAGGTATGATTACCAATCAAGGGCTACACAAGAGTTTGAAGCTAGCTAAGAAGGTTATTCAAGTGTTCAAGGGTTGATATCCTTGACAGAGAAATTAAAAGATCCCCAGAGAGACTGGTTGAAACCAAGAGTGTGTGCCTCCTAACTTGAGAGTTGTGGGAAGTCATAAGATGATTCTGAAGCCATGGAGTTAGACTTGAGGTCTTGAGAGAGCTCATGAGAAGTGTTGAAGGTCACTTTGAGGCCTAGACATGTCATTGTGCAAGATTAAGAAGACTCAGCCATGAGTGGTGCAATTAGGGTTTGACTGGGTCAACCCTAGGTCAACTGATGATTTGAAGGAGGTTGAGACCTAACTCAAAGGCCATGTGATCATGGATTGATGAATTGAGATGCTATAAGGATGATTCCAAGGTCAACTCATCATGATTGAAGAGTTTGAGAAGTCTCAAGCTAGGGTTTCTAAGGCTTGACAGTGTAAAATCCCCTAGTTTGACCCCTATCTTCAAGGCAGTTTAGCTCAAGATGTGATTGTCATCTCATCTTACCCCCAACATGAAAGTTGTAGAGCATGGTCTTACCTTTAATTTGAGTGCTATAAGTCCTTGATAGGTGTTGCACCCTAAAATTTGACCAACATTTCTTTACTTAGCTTATGTTTCATTTCATTCACATTAGCATTACCATTTGCCTTTCATAGACATGTATGCAGGAGATCAAGAGGTATGAGTACCAATCAAGACTTTTAAGATAGCCAAGAAGGTTATTCAAGTGTTCAAGGGTTGATATCTTTGTCAGAGAAGTTAAAAGATTCTCAGAGAGAGTGGTTGAAACCAAGAGCCGTGTGCCTCCTAACTTGAGAGTTGTGGGAGCTCCTCAGATGATTCTGAAGCTATGAGGATGGACTTGAAGGTTTGAGAGAGCTTATGAGATGTCTTGAAAGCCATCATGAAGCCTAGAGATGTCATTGTGCAAGATTAAGAAGACTCAGCCATGAGTGGTGTAATTAGGGTTTGACTGGGTCAACCCTAGGTCTACTGATGATTTGGAGAGGGTTGAGACCTAATACAAGAGCCATGTGATCATGGATTTATTCATTGAGATGCTATAAGGATGATTCCAAGGTCAACTCATCATGATTGAAGAGTTTGAGAAGTTTCAAGCTAGGGTTTCTAAGGCTTGACAGTGTAAAATCCCCTAGTTTGACCCCTATCTTCAAGGCAGTTTAGCTCAAGATGTGATTGTCATCTCATCTTACCCCCAACATGAATGTTGTAGATATTGCTCTTAGCTTTAATTTTAGTACTAGAAGTCCTTGATAGGATTTGTAGAACTCAAGTTATGACTTTGACAAGTTACAGGTCATCTGAGGTATGTGAATCTGGGGCCTTGAAAGTCACCCAACTTGCATCCAACTTTTGCCCAAGAAGGATGATTCCTATGAACTTTTGGTAAACATGAATGTTGTTCCTTATCTTCTTAGCTTTCTATATAGTACTATAAGTCCTTGATAGGATTTGTAGAACTCAAGTTATGGCTTTGACAAGTCAAGGGCATTTTGGTCATTTGGAGATTACAGGTCATTTCAAGCATAAGGCCATAACTCCTATTTCCAAGCTTCAAATGGAAAAATCTTCAACATAAAACTTGCTTAAAATGATGTTTTAAGGCTATTAAGGAGGTCATGAGATGTTGAAAAGGCTTGTAGCTCAAAATGGTAAAAATGACCTAAAATGAAGGCATAAGTTAAATAAGTCAAAGTTGGAAATTGAAATTTCCAAGCTACACATCCAAACCATGGCATGTAATAGGTCATTTTGACTCTAGAAAACATTTTAGAAACAATGGTTCAGCCACATTTTTGATTTGAGGCCTAAATCATGGACTTGCTTTGGAAAATGGTTGCTTGCATATTAAGGTACATATGCAAAACACAAGGAAGAGCAATGTAAAAGCTAGATAAGTATCCTAACACATCATGCATCTCATCTAAGGAGATTTTCAAAGGAGATACAAGTGCTGCAAGAGGTATAACACAAGATGGCATGTGAAATGGATTGAAATCAAAAACTCATGACATGAGAATCTCAAATTCTCATTGGGTGATTCCAGAAAGTTCTGGATGGTTTAGAACCATCCTATATAGTGATTAGAAATTGCTCAGATGCAAGGTTGGTGAGAGATTAGAGAGGAGAGTGAGATAGCCATTTCAATTTCTTCCATTGCAAGTTGAAATCAATTTCTATATTCCACACCATTTCCATTGATTCTTTCAATCCTAACACCTTCCATTGATCATACTGAATGTGTGCATACCAAATTGAGGGCAAGATCGTGTGAGATTGAAGAGATAGCATTTGGATTTTGGGAGCTGCAAGTCACAATCGGATTTGGAGATTCAAGCTTCTTGGATCAAATCTTTTGCAAACAGAAGCACTAACATCAATCAAGGAGTGATTCTGAAGAGTTTGAAAGGTTGAACTGAAGGTTTGACCTATCTGGTATTCAAGATTTGACAGGTTTGCAACTTTTCTTCTACACCTTAATTTAAGCATAATTAGTTAGATTTGTTAGGTTAGAATGGTTAGAGACAAGTAGGAGATGGATTCTGGAAAGTTTGAAGGCATTTGGTGAGGTTTGAGTTAGTGACACCAATTTTGTTTTGATCAAGAACACGATGTATAGTGAGATATGACATGAGTTTAATAGCAAGATTTAACCAGTGTGAGGTGGTGATCATTCTGAGCCAATCAATTTCAAGAATCGTTAAAGTTGAAGTTTGAGCATAGTTTTGATCTTGGATCGCGTTTAGAGATTGAGGGCATTTCAATTGATTCTAATTTCATGGTTGTGATCAGGGTTGAATTTAGAACAAATTAGGGTTTTGAACCATGGATTTTGGTTGAGTTTGGATGGAGTCCGAGTTAGGTATTTGAGCTCTGCGACTATGGAGCTTTCCCTCCATTTTAATGGCTGGAGGAAGAAGATAAGGTCATGGTCGTTGGATGAGGCAAGGACCCGTTGACTTGGATCAGATCGTGTGGATGGGATTTAATTTTGCATTTTGAAAGATGAGTCTGAGAAGCACTAAACGCAGCCGTTTCACTTAATTCTTCGTTTGGGCTTTAGTGGATTAATTGATGGCCACACCCCCATCTGTGGCCCATTGTGGAATTGGACTAATTTTCCTTGCTTTCTGCACCGAGTATTTTTCTTTTTCTTTATATTTTGTTATTTGTTTTCTGATTAAAAATTGGGCCTAGCGTGTTTGCTGATCACACCCCCGTTTTGAGCCCATTCTCATAATGAACTGCATATTATTGCTAACTGCACCAATGTTTTCCCATTTTATTTTCTTTTTCTCCATTTTATTTTAAACTTTGAAAAATCATATTAAATAGAAAAATAATGATTTTTACATGGGATTTTTTCTCCTATTTCACATTGATGTCTTGAAAATTATAAAATCAAAACATTTGCATTTCATATATTTTTAATATTTTTTGTGTATTTTCTCTTTTAATAGCTTTTAATTCCTTTTATGTTGATGCATAGATTTGTAGAATTTTGTTTAGCTAGTTCCCTTTGAATTTTTAGGCCATTCTTTTTAGGATAGTTAGATTAGGACTTTAGCTCCCCTCTGGATTTATTCCATAATTTTATGATTAATTTTTGATTAGTTTTGATTAGATGACTTTAGGTTATGTAGATTTAGGTCAATCCTTAACATAGGTCCACAATAACACTAGAATTTTGGGTTTCTAGGTCAAGATAGATATTGGGACATATAGGGTATTAAGGGTAGGTATATAGGATCCCCTAGAAATTATATTAGGTTCTAATATAATAGTATACTATTTTTAATTGATTTTTGTAATTGATTGTTGTTTGTGTTGCCCTTGTGGGCTTGCATTTTGTTTCGCTTTGCTTTGTGGGCTTTTGCTTGGCTTGGTGGGCTTGGTCTTGCTTTGTGGAGCATGGAGGAGCATAGTGGAAGACTTGAAGATTGAAGAAGGAGCTTGAGAGCTTGAAGACTTGTTTGTTTTGTTGTTGTTTTAGGATTAGGAATTAAGTAGAGCTTAGACTTAGTTGATTCCTTTCTTAAACATGGATGGTATCTGTCACCTCCATTCTTCCCCATGATTCAAGGTCCTTCCATGGTATTCACCTCTATCCTTAAGAGGGATAAGTGATTGTACCTAGGAAGTAGAACCTTTGAGGGAACTAGTCTTCTGATGTTAAACCCTTCTAGGCCTCCTTTGGTGGTCAATAAGCAGTTTAATATCCTAGCTTATCCAGTTAAGTGATTTCTTCTGGTTTGAGTATCTTGAGAGATGTTGGGCTTGAGTTTGAAGATGAGGACTTCAATGAAGAGTGTGGAAGAGGATGATTCCCTGAGCATTGCCATTGCAGCTGAAGCTTGGAGAGCAAGAAGAGCAAGTTGATACTTGAAGATCCAGTAAAGACTGAATGAAGAGCTGAGGCTTAAAGACTGAAGGATGAAGTTGACATTTCCAGATGATTGAAGCTTGTAGGAAGAGAAGACCAAGTTGAGACTGGTAAAGCAAAGAGAGCTTGAGAGCAAGAAGAGCAAGTTGATACTTATGAAGAGGATCCATTTGAGATTGAGAGTAGAGTTGAGGCTTGAAGAACAGAGGATGAGTTGATACTTACTTTGAGGCTTGGAGATCCTTAAGGAATCAAGTTGATACTTGTGGTTAAGAGTGAAGCCTGAAGGTGGAACTGATTAAGGAGCTGAAGCTTGAAGAAGAAGATAAGTTGAAACTTATGTGGAAGGGTTGAAACCTGGAGAAGCAAATTGATATTTGTCAAGAGTAATTGAAGTCTGAAGACTGAGTTGCTGTTAGAAGAGCTGAAGCTTGAGAATTGAGAGAGGAGTTGATCTGCTTTCTTGTCTGTTTTCTTTTCTGTATTGATGTGCCTTGTTTGACTTGCTTGATGCATTAGAATAAGTTCATATCTAGACTTTAATCTAGGATCATGATTGCACTAGAGGTTGAGTTGCTCCCTCTGCTTGTATTGTTACTGTGTGGCTTTGCTTGCGGGTATTCGGTAGAGCCTTGCTCCCTTGCCCATGTGGTTTGTTCTGCTTGATAGCATATTTTATTTCTTCTGTATGATTGCAGTTTACTGTATTTTGCTTGATAGCATGTTTTTATCTCCTCAGTATGATTACTGTTATTCATTCTGGCTTGAGGTTGAGATGAGCTTGTGGAGGCTGCTGCCCCACACACATTTCCTCCCTCACTTGCATTGCATGCATTTTACAGTCGATTACTGTTTACTGTTTAAGCTGATGCTTTATCTGTTTCTATGTATCATTGACATGATCCCTTAGGAATCTCAGTTCCTTTGATAAGGAAGTGATGATAGAACTTTAGGTTGAAACCTATGCATGATAACTTCTAGGAGTTCCCTGTTTCGAACATCAACCATAGGATGAATCCTTGGCATGACAACAGTAGGACTTGATAGTCTCCCCGTAGTTGAGCCTGTTCTCTCTTCTCATCTCAAAACAACTTAAGATACAGTAATCATTAATGATTTCTTTCGTACGTTACGAGCCTTAAGCTATCTGGGAAAGGATTGTTGGAGAGTTTCTTTTCAACAGTCTGGATGTTTAGTATGGCACCCTTTGGGTGACGTACGACGCATTCACTCTCAGGTCATAGTCTTTAGTGCGATTGAAATTGCAAACGCTATAAAAAACACTTCTTCCGTAAAAGACAGAAAACAAACTTCAAACCTTTTTGCCCCGTGGGCCCGTAAGTCAAAGGAAAGCTTTTCTGAAGAAAAGAGTGTCGTTAAACTGCAGCGCCAACGCAAACAGGCTTTGTCCCTAACTGCTGGAACTGCTGTTTAACCCTACTCGATAAAACAGATGAATCTAAATCCCCGTAATCCGTAGTAGCCTGAACTACGTAAGCTCTGATCTCTCAAGCCTGTTGAGAGTACGTAGGCACAAAACTGATGTATTGGCGAGCTACCTTCCCCGTAACCCGTAGTTAAGCGAACTAAGTTGACTCTGATTTCTCATTCTCTGATGAGAATACGTAGGCATAAAGCGCGACGCTTTGCCGAGTCATTTTTTTCCTTTTTAGCCAGCCTTGATAGGTAGATAGATAAACCAACTCGTCCAGTAAACACAATGTCGCTACTGCGAAAATCGGCGCCGGCTGACAGAAGAGTCGCCACCGTGCGTTATTTATCCCTCAGAGCGGGAAAGGAAACGCTCGAAGTAAACCTCGCAAAAAACGGGGAAAAGGTATGGTCATCGCAACCATAGCCTGGGTTCGGGAGTCGGTTACGCAAGGGGAAGGTATTAGCACCCCTCACGTCCGTCGTACTCGACGGGATCCACGCTTGCTTGGGATGTCTACTGGATGCAAAACAATCTTATCTACGGCTGCTAAATCTAAAGGGAAGGGAATTGACTCGATAGAGCGTCGCGCTCTATGCCTACGTATTCTCGAGAGAGAAAGTCAGAGTCAACGTAGTTCGGGACTACGGGGAAAATTGGCTCGCCAAGACATCGCGTCTTGTGCCTACGTACTTCCACTGAATGGAAGATCAGAGCTTTACGTAGTTCAGACTAACTACGGCTAAGCAAACATTCTCACACAGCAGTGAGAAAAACAACTGGTTTTTCAGGGTCGGGAACCTATGGTCACAACTACGGCTGAGTCTCAAATGCACTTGGGCAAGAGAGAAAAAGGGTACTCAATTAATCGTCAGCGGGAAAGTCTCGATCGCACAGCCGCGAGAGAACAACAGTTAGTCGTTAGTGTGCTCGCTAGGATATCGCATCCTATGCCTACATATCTTCGTCTGGAACGAAGAATCAGAGCAGCTGTAGTTCGGCTACTATCGGACCACAGCTCAAATCTCGTTTTATTCATCTCTGAAAAATGATTACAATGGTTGCATACTGAAAATAACTCTCCTAGGAAACGCTATCCTATTCTATCTTGAAAAGTCGAATGAAAATGACCCCCTAACAAATGGGCCTCTAATTCTCTCCTAAAAGTCGAAACAATAAGGTCTATGAAAATATCCTAAAAGAAATGCTTAAAAATATTAAACTACTTTTTAATATTTTTTTCTCCTTTTTCTCCTTTTCTTTTCTCCTATTTTTCTTTCTCAATATTTCTTTTTTTGAATATTTTCTCAAATATATTTCTTTTCATATATTTTTTTGAATATTTTTCCAACATATTTTCTTCTTTTCTTTTTCTTATTTTCAAATCAATTCTTTTTTCTATTTCAAAATATTTTCTTTTCATCTCTATTTTTTTCTTTCTTTTTTTCTTTTCTTTTTCAAATATATTTTTTCAAATCTTTAAAAAAGAATAACAATAAAAAAAACAAGCAAGTTGGGCTGGGGGTGTACATTGTTTACAGGGGGGAGTTTAACAAGAAAATAATAAAAAAACACACTGATTGGGCCCAGCCCAGTCTTCTTCAGCAAAAATGCAGGAGGGGTATGGTGAGGATTGCATGGGTGCTAGCAAGAGAAAATTGGGGCCCAAGGCCCAGACTCTGTCCAAAAACGGAGGGAAGTGCCAAAAAAACGTGTAACTGGGCCCTGAGGCCCACAACCCAGATCTTCCCCTTTCTCCCTTCCCTGTTTCAGGAAGAAACCCTAGTTTCCCCACTCAGCCGCCGCCGCTACCCCTCTCCATCTCCTCCATTCTCACCTCCGTCTCCTTCATCTCTTCAAGACTTCCGTTCCTTTCACAATCTCCCAGTCTCAAAATCCTTGAACCTCCTTTCTTGATCCCCCTCGTCCTCCTCCCTTTTGGCGTTTAGAAGTCATGGCTGGAGATTCTTAGAGTAGGATTCAACAATCTAAACATAGACTTCGTGATGAACGCGCATCTGGAAATCTTGAGGATGCGTGCGATGATAGATCTGGAAACAAAAAGAGAGTGTGATTGTGGATCCAGAACGAAATCTGGAAAGGAGATGACGCTTCTGGTGTGTTATGTTCTTGCTTGCAGATAACACTGTTAATGAAGAAGCCAAACGAATATCTGGAGATCTCGAGGATTGTGGATGAGGATCGCTGATGAACGAATTGGAGATTGGTTGGAGTTCTTGTGACGTTGCTGATCTGATGATGTTGACGTTCATCGCACTGGTAGAGTTCTGGAGTTCTTGAATGATGGAACGCTTGAAGCAGTTCTTCTGGGGATTCGTTGAAGGTGATGAAGATCTTCTAAAAAAAATGATGAAGAATGTTGATGGATCCTGGAAATTTGTTGAAGTTCTTCGTTCTGATGAGCTTTTGGGAGAGATTGACGATGGTTGAGATGGAGGAAGAAGAACGGATCGAAGGTTGGATTGATGAGGACGGTGGTTGAACGGAGGAAGGTGAAGATCATTGATTTTCTGGGGATTCTGGGTTTCTTGATGAGTTTTCTGGTGGCGGTTGGTGGTGGTTGTGACCGGAGAGGATGAATGAGGGAGGGTGAAGATTGAAGGTTGGAAGTTGATGATGGAGGTTGGCCGGAATCTTGGCGTGTTGGTCGCCGGCGACGGTTGGTGCTGGCCGGAATACATGCACGGCAGCCGGAGCTCTCTTCCGGTGAGGCGTGTGGAGCAGGACGCGTGGTAGAGGAGCACCCTGCATGCGTGCCACGTGGTGGCAGCTTGGCTGAGAGAGAGAGAGTTGGGGTACGCGTGGCGTGCTGAAATGTGAAACGGTGGGTCCTCTCTCTCGGGGACACGTGTTGCTCGCTGAGTATTTATATTGATGAGTTATCTGGATTGCTCTGGAAGCTTCCAGAAGAAGCTGGAAAGTGGTGGAACGGATTGGATTATTTCTGATATTGCTGGACCCCTTTTTTTTTTGGACAATTGGACAAAGACTTGGACAAAAAACTGCTGGGCCTTGGCTGAAAAAAAAGCCCAAAACGAAAAATGAATAAAAACTTGAAAAAACCTGAATTGAATCTAACTAATCCCTAATTAGTCCTAAAAATCTAATTAACTCCTAATTAAAAATCTAGTAAGAACATCTACTAATCTTTTATTAAATTCTAAAAACAAACTATTTTTATAAAAGAAAAGTTATATTTCTATTAACCTTTTTAATATCTAATATATGGAAAATCTATTCACTTATTATTTCTATAAAAGAAAATCAATAAAATCTATCTATCATTCTATATCTAATATTAAAACAATTAATTTCTATTAACAAAAAATATTCTAAAAAATATTAAAGTCTATTTAATCTCTAATAAATCCTAAAATGAATTTAAATTCTATAAAATGCTAAGAATTGATTTAAAAAAGAATTAAAAATATTAAAAATTCTATTAAATCCTAGAAAATGATTTAAAAACTATTTAAAGCCCTAAAAAATCCTATAAAATCCAGAAAAATCATAATAATTCCCAGAGGGATAAAATAAGCACCGAACGACACAAAAATAATCGGTAAAAATAAACGGGCACCGAAAAATCCCAAAAATCGATTCTACTGATTAAAACTGATAAAAAACACCTGAAACACGAGACGGGAGCTGTGATCCCTGATAAAATCAAAACAAATGAACAATGCAATGTATGCGATATGCAGATGCGAATGCGGTTATGCGTCGAAACATCGAGCCAAATGCGAGACCCGGTTGGTCAAATTTTGGGGTGCAACAGCTGCCCCTATTCAAGCGACTTCGACCTGAATGGGTGAAGAGCGCTCAGCCTTCAGACATTCAAGGTAGATGACGGTTGAATACAAAATGGAACCCTGAAATTTGCCAACCGCAAGAATATACTGCAAAGCTGCTTGAGGAATAGCTTCCAATAAACTGAAGTTTGGTTATCACGGCAACATCTGGTCAATTTTCTGATACAATTTTCTTCTCCAAAACCTGTGTGACGCCACAAGTATTGAAATAAATGCTTCATAAAGCAAACACTTTGATTCCCATCTCTCTCATGGGATCAAATCTGGTCAACTCACAGTTCATTGCGAACTGGAGGACAATTCTCCTGGGGAATTCTGAATGGAACTGCCTTGCACCTGTTTTGACAAAGGGGGCAGCTTCAGAAGTCTGATATATGTCAATCTTTGTTGTTGTTGTTGTTGTTTTTTTCCCGATGCTGACGTAACACCCAAATATGAAGAAACACTCCGCTGGGGAAGATAAGAAGCTGAACCACACAACTTTGCAGGTGAACAAATTCGAAATCCAATAGGTAACCATCTTGGTCTATGTTTTGACATGCGTATGCTTGAAATGATGCAATGTCCTATATGACATGGATATGCTATGCGTTTTTATTTGAAAATGCGAGGCCTAGACGGCATGGATATGCTATATGCTTGTATAAATGCTATGACTATATATGCAAATGCTAATGCAAGCTCGAGCTGCCAGAGAACACCAAGTCTGAAAACCACTTGGCAAAATAAATGCCGAAGATAACGTCAACTCTACTGGGGATGACCTGAAGTCACAGAACCATCTCAGCAAAATAAATGCTGGAAACGAGAAATCAAATCCTCTGGGGATAACTGCCCTGCTGGAGAAATGAAAAGGCAACCCTGCTTGACGACTTCACTGGGGAAAGAAAAAGAACTCTGCCCGGGAATGCTCTTTTCAAACCATTGGCAACTGATTGCACTCTGCGGGGATTGACCCAAACTGAGGTTGATTGCGCGCAGCACACTGCTGGAAATGCTCCTACTATCAAGGACATCAATCTTAATCGGCTGAAGATACTCCTGATCCTACTCTGATACGGGGTAATCTCGACTCTTCCGGGGATAATAAGCAACTTTCATCTGCTGAAGAGTGGCAATTCTGATTTAACAATATCTGCAAGGAATTCAAACCTTACTCGGAGCACTGGCATCCATCGAGCTTCGTATCGGGGAACATGTCAACATGCGGGTCATTGGGAAATATTGTGTCAGATACCTTTAGGTTTTTGTTTATTTTTTGCTTTTTCTGGTTTAGAATAAACGTGGACTATGTACACAGTGAAATGGAAAATACTAGGCGAGAACTAGCATTCAAAGGTAGACTATCAGGCGAGAACTGATAGGAAAATAGGTTAGGAAAATTGATTTTTGTGTTTTTTGACATCAGACGAGCTGACTGGATAACAAACTGAGGTATAGACAACCAGGCGAGAACTGGCTGAAAGCTAACGTACACCAGGCGAGAACTGGTATAACACATAGGTTAAAACACACGAGAACTGATTATGCGACGACATGTACCAGGCGAGAACTGATACAACACTTGAAGAAACGGTGACCAAACGAGAATTGGTTACCAATAAACTGCACCAGAACGGGAACTGCTGCTTACAATAAACTGCACCAGGACGGGAACTGATGCTTATAATAAACTGCACCAGGACGGGAACTGATGCTTACAGAAGGTGGGCCAGACGAGAACTGGTTACCGATTTGCCAGGCGAGAACTGGACTTTGGAAACAACTGGTTACTGACACACTGCAGGATAATGATCCAACGACAACAAGATCTTCTTATTTGAAAGGTTTTCGATAAGGGTATTGACATGACTCCCCGATACTCGACTCTGGCTGGGGATAAACAAGCGGGTTTGAATGACTTGCTTCAGTGCACTCAGCTGGGGAATAAAAGACTGGCTTGCACAACTTGCCCCTGGTACACTCAGCTGGGGAATAAAAGACTGGCTTGCACAACTTGCCCCAGTACAATGCACCTTGCCCCAATCTAACTCTTGGGAATACCTGCTCCGAACACCTTGCTACGAGAATACTTCGAGAATACTTGCCCCGGTATCTGCATGACAAAAGAATTCAATCTCCAATTAAACACCTAACACCTAGTTGATTTCAACATTCTCTGCGATGACTTGCCCCTGAATGAGCGTTCTAGCGACTCAACCCGATCTGATTATCCACTGGAAGCATCTGCTTTCAAATCTCAGCGCTCTGCATAATTGCCCCTGATTAGGTCTCGAGAAGACTCCTTCTGATCAACTGCTTTTCAAACAAACTGCCCCTGCTCAACTGAAGCTTCGGGACTTGTCCTTAGACTGACTGATACTGAACTTACTGGAAGATAATGCCCCTGATTCACAAGGCTTCACAACATACACCATTCTGGCTCAGACTGCTGGATTACTCAGTCCTATTTGATTATTTTCGGCTGGAATTTCTTTCATGCCAACTACTAACCTGCAATTAGAACTGTCTGTCTACGAATGGTAATCTTGACGCAGTGCTCATGCGGATTTTAAAAAAATTTGAGCTGTCACTCATTTACATGCATATGATTGAGAGTGACGAATGAACCAAAGTTCAAACGCAGTGCTTACGTGGTCAGTGAAAAATACAACAAGATGTGACTAGCAAGTCAAGAAGGAGTCAGGTTACTCAACCTTATCGTAATGCGCTTCAAATTAACCCTACCTCAATTAGGTCTTTTGAGGGTTGTATCGTGGTCGGGTTCACGGTTCATGAAACAAAGGATATTTGGCTCAAATTTTGATTTGTTCCCACCCCGTCTACGTGATGATCTCCGATCCTAAGGTTCAGTTAACCTGGCACAAGCGCTCGCCTCTTCGAGAAGTATGCTGAATGGTAAGAACCACAGTTAAGGAATTCACAAGCTTTTTTCCTAGAATGATGGTTACTCCTTCTTCGCTTTCGGTATCTGTGTACACGACTTTGTGATTTGCTGGGGAAAATTTTCTTTTTAACCCCTTCTTTTCATTCTTTTAATTCCCTAATTTTTGCCTGGACTGACTCCTTTTGAGTTCTTTTCGATTTTTCGATTTCTTTTGAAGTCCAGCGGGATGCCCTAATTTTTGCCTAAGTATTAGCTTTCCAGCTTTTCTTTCTTTTTACTTAGCGGGCTTTCTTTCTTTCTTTCTTTTGGAACAAAGTCGTGCGACACTGGTTGTCTTGATTGCTCCGAAAGGATTGTAACTGTCTCACTCCTGATTGATGAGGTTTGACCTCTTGAAAGGTATATACTGATTGGTCCTTGAAAGACAACACTCCTCTGCAAGACTTGAATGCTCGGTCAAGCTAACTGACAACTACCCTGCCCCGGGTTAAGATGTGAGGGTTTATAAGTCCGAAAAAACTTCTACTTCCTGGCTCGAAGTGGTTAACAAGGGACTAACTCCTTATATCTCCAGTGTTTGGGGAATTTGAAACAATGCCTTGTACGTCATCGGTACGGTCTTATCTGAAAGCATACAATCATCGGTTATGAGTTTCAGTTTCGTCATCCTCCCTCCTAACTTTGCTAGTCACAGCGAAAAAATGGAGTGAGTAAAATACAAGTGTCAGTGCAATGCAATAAATGAGCGACAGCGACATGATTAATTCAGAAAAATGCATAATCACTTTATTATTATCACCATTCGAAACATACAATGCTTAAAACAGGTAGTAACTAACAGAAAAGAAACTACAAATGCAAATGATATAAAAGCTTGAGAACTGCCACTGCTGAGGCGCCTGCCTGTCTGAACCACTGGCTTTTGCTGGGAAACACCCTTCTGAATCTACGAGCTTAGCCAGCTGAGCGGTTAGGGATGAACAAACAGAAATCCTTCCCGAAAGGAAATGCGATCCTGATCAATCAACTGCTGTACCTTCGCCTGGAATGCTTTACAATCTTCCGTTGAATGCCCTGGAGAGCCACCATGATAACCACACTGAACGTGGGGATTATACCCAGGAGGGTAAGGTTCTGGAACTGGCTTAAGAGCTTTCGGCTCCACCAAAGACTTCTGGATCAAAGATGGTAGCAACTGACTATACGGCATAGGCACTGGGTGAAAAGGAGCTTTCCTTCGTTCCAAGTTGTTGCGAGGTCTGTTCTGATTCTGACGCTGATTCTGATAACCTCGGCCACGAGTTCGCTGATTTGCAATGGAAGCGACATAAGATTCCTGATATGGTGCCCCAGGCACGGCTGTCTGTTCAGTATAACAAGCCACGGGAGGTACTGATCTCTGATAAGATGACGAACCAACAAAATTCACTGATTCGCTTTGAGGATATTCAATCTTTGGCATGACTGAGTTGATCACAACTTCTTCTTCACTCTGATAGTCACAAGGGTATTCAGTTTCACCAGCTTGATCATATGGAGTAATCTGAATTTTCCCCATTCTTATGGAGTACTCAAGGCGTTCTCCTAATGCTACCACGTCAGAGAAACTTGCCGGAACTCCGAGCAATCTTTTGAAGTACGGATATTGTAGGGAATCTACAAACATGCTTGCCAGCTCTTGGTCTAACAGCGGGGGACGCACTTTAGCAGCAAATTCTCTCCATCTCTGAGCATACTTCCTGATCGGTTCATTGATCTCTTGAGACAACTCTTGCAAATGCATGCGATAAGGAGCAATGTCTAGGTTGTAATCATACTGCTTCAGAAAAGCTCTGGCTAAATCCATCCATGACTGAATCTGATTCCTCTCTAACTGCATATACCACCTCAAAGATGCCCCAGTCAGACTATCTTGAAAGCAATGGATCATCAACTTATCATTTCGTGCAAACGCAGTCATTCTTCGACAGAACATCATCAAATGCAGCTTCGGACAGCTATCTCCTGTGTACTTCTCGAATTTCGGCACTTTGAACTTGTAAGGCAACACCAGGTCAGGAACCAAACACATGCCTACAGCATCTAGGTTGACAGCATCTTTGGCTTTCAAAGCTTTCATTTGCTCTTCCAACACTCGGACTCTTCTAGCATCGTCAAGAGCTCTTGGATCTACCATCCCAGCTGCTGGAATATCTCTTCGGTAATTCATCACAGGGAAAGCAACACCTTGATTGGTAACAGGAGGAGGACGCTCATTCTGGGCAACAAACTGCTCATGTCGATCTCGGTTCTCAACAGAAGGCTGTACAACTTGGTCTGCAGCAACGTTGTTCACTTGCGGGAAGTCTTCCGTAGAGTCATACAGAGGGTTGGACGCCATAGTGAACCCTGTCAAGGTGTTAGGAGACTGGAAATTGCCTTCAGACATGGCTACCAATAGTCTTCAGCTGACTTCGACACTTGATTCTGCTCAAATCTACTCAACCCCTAGGTCGGTCTTCTGACAATCAACAGCTGCTCAATCCAAACTCCGGGTAATCACCTTCAGGAAACAAAGGCTGGATCAGAACTCTGGCTAGCTGGAGGATGATATGCAATGCAACACTGATATGCATATGATATGCAAAATGCAGCAAACAATGGGACCACAGCCCCCACACAAAATCTGAATACTGCTGCGCTGCTGACGGAGACATTCTCTGAAAAGAAGACCAGTATAACGGGTAGGTTGGAAGTCAAGTTTCCTGCACAAAAAAAAAAACCCCCCCACTCACAGGTATGGACCTATATCTGACAAGGTACGGCATCCTATGCGGTCGTCAGCGTCACAGACATTCAGAACTGACGATACGATTCCCAGAAGGAGTGGCATCATCGAATCCTGAAGAGGCCTCACTCAGCTAACTTCCAAATGATCGGTTCCCAGAGTCGACAATCCAACTAACCAGCAACCCACGCCAACCAAAGGAAGGGACAGGAGGCCAACCAGCAGAACCTCGTCTGAGTGTAGATTTCATGGGACACCAAAGCAAGGCAAAGCAAGCGGGCGCCCACTAATTTCTACTCTAATTCTAGGGTGCACTCCAAGCCCAGGTCCGGCTTCTCACTCAATATCATAGAACACCCGTAACACCCCAACAGCAACAGATAATATCGATAAATAGGCCCCAAACAAGCGCTAGGATTGACTCTCTCTTAGGGGACGTTGGATCCCAAATGCATAAGAACCATCGCAGTCCTTAGCAGCCAGGGGACGTTGAATCCCCAGCAGAGTCGCCAGCTGTCGCTACTGCGAAAATCGGCGCCGGCTGACAGAAGAGTCGCCACCGTGCGTTATTTATCCCTCAGAGCGGGAAAGGAAACGCTCGAAGTAAACCTCGCAAAAAACGGGGAAAAGGTATGGTCATCGCAACCATAGCCTGGGTTCGGGAGTCGGTTACGCAAGGGGAAGGTATTAGCACCCCTCACGTCCGTCGTACTCGACGGGATCCACGCTTGCTTGGGATGTCTACTGGATGCAAAACAATCTTATCTACGGCTGCTAAATCTAAAGGGAAGGGAATTGACTCGATAGAGCGTCGCGCTCTATGCCTACGTATTCTCGAGAGAGAAAGTCAGAGTCAACGTAGTTCGGGACTACGGGGAAAATTGGCTCGCCAAGACATCGCGTCTTGTGCCTACGTACTTCCACTGAATGGAAGATCAGAGCTTTACGTAGTTCAGACTAACTACGGCTAAGCAAACATTCTCACACAGCAGTGAGAAAAACAACTGGTTTTTCAGGGTCGGGAACCTATGGTCACAACTACGGCTGAGTCTCAAATGCACTTGGGCAAGAGAGAAAAAGGGTACTCAATTAATCGTCAGCGGGAAAGTCTCGATCGCACAGCCGCGAGAGAACAACAGTTAGTCGTTAGTGTGCTCGCTAGGATATCGCATCCTATGCCTACATATCTTCGTCTGGAACGAAGAATCAGAGCAGCTGTAGTTCGGCTACTATCGGACCACAGCTCAAATCTCGTTTTATTCATCTCTGAAAAATGATTACAATGGTTGCATACTGAAAATAACTCTCCTAGGAAACGCTATCCTATTCTATCTTGAAAAGTCGAATGAAAATGACCCCCTAACAAATGGGCCTCTAATTCTCTCCTAAAAGTCGAAACAATAAGGTCTATGAAAATATCCTAAAAGAAATGCTTAAAAATATTAAACTACTTTTTAATATTTTTTTCTCCTTTTTCTCCTTTTCTTTTCTCCTATTTTTCTTTCTCAATATTTCTTTTTTTGAATATTTTCTCAAATATATTTCTTTTCATATATTTTTTTGAATATTTTTCCAACATATTTTCTTCTTTTCTTTTTCTTATTTTCAAATCAATTCTTTTTTCTATTTCAAAATATTTTCTTTTCATCTCTATTTTTTTCTTTCTTTTTTTCTTTTCTTTTTCAAATATATTTTTTCAAATCTTTAAAAAAGAATAACAATAAAAAAAACAAGCAAGTTGGGCTGGGGGTGTACATTGTTTACAGGGGGGAGTTTAACAAGAAAATAATAAAAAAACACACTGATTGGGCCCAGCCCAGTCTTCTTCAGCAAAAATGCAGGAGGGGTATGGTGAGGATTGCATGGGTGCTAGCAAGAGAAAATTGGGGCCCAAGGCCCAGACTCTGTCCAAAAACGGAGGGAAGTGCCAAAAAAACGTGTAACTGGGCCCTGAGGCCCACAACCCAGATCTTCCCCTTTCTCCCTTCCCTGTTTCAGGAAGAAACCCTAGTTTCCCCACTCAGCCGCCGCCGCTACCCCTCTCCATCTCCTCCATTCTCACCTCCGTCTCCTTCATCTCTTCAAGACTTCCGTTCCTTTCACAATCTCCCAGTCTCAAAATCCTTGAACCTCCTTTCTTGATCCCCCTCGTCCTCCTCCCTTTTGGCGTTTAGAAGTCATGGCTGGAGATTCTTAGAGTAGGATTCAACAATCTAAACATAGACTTCGTGATGAACGCGCATCTGGAAATCTTGAGGATGCGTGCGATGATAGATCTGGAAACAAAAAGAGAGTGTGATTGTGGATCCAGAACGAAATCTGGAAAGGAGATGACGCTTCTGGTGTGTTATGTTCTTGCTTGCAGATAACACTGTTAATGAAGAAGCCAAACGAATATCTGGAGATCTCGAGGATTGTGGATGAGGATCGCTGATGAACGAATTGGAGATTGGTTGGAGTTCTTGTGACGTTGCTGATCTGATGATGTTGACGTTCATCGCACTGGTAGAGTTCTGGAGTTCTTGAATGATGGAACGCTTGAAGCAGTTCTTCTGGGGATTCGTTGAAGGTGATGAAGATCTTCTAAAAAAAATGATGAAGAATGTTGATGGATCCTGGAAATTTGTTGAAGTTCTTCGTTCTGATGAGCTTTTGGGAGAGATTGACGATGGTTGAGATGGAGGAAGAAGAACGGATCGAAGGTTGGATTGATGAGGACGGTGGTTGAACGGAGGAAGGTGAAGATCATTGATTTTCTGGGGATTCTGGGTTTCTTGATGAGTTTTCTGGTGGCGGTTGGTGGTGGTTGTGACCGGAGAGGATGAATGAGGGAGGGTGAAGATTGAAGGTTGGAAGTTGATGATGGAGGTTGGCCGGAATCTTGGCGTGTTGGTCGCCGGCGACGGTTGGTGCTGGCCGGAATACATGCACGGCAGCCGGAGCTCTCTTCCGGTGAGGCGTGTGGAGCAGGACGCGTGGTAGAGGAGCACCCTGCATGCGTGCCACGTGGTGGCAGCTTGGCTGAGAGAGAGAGAGTTGGGGTACGCGTGGCGTGCTGAAATGTGAAACGGTGGGTCCTCTCTCTCGGGGACACGTGTTGCTCGCTGAGTATTTATATTGATGAGTTATCTGGATTGCTCTGGAAGCTTCCAGAAGAAGCTGGAAAGTGGTGGAACGGATTGGATTATTTCTGATATTGCTGGACCCCTTTTTTTTTTGGACAATTGGACAAAGACTTGGACAAAAAACTGCTGGGCCTTGGCTGAAAAAAAAGCCCAAAACGAAAAATGAATAAAAACTTGAAAAAACCTGAATTGAATCTAACTAATCCCTAATTAGTCCTAAAAATCTAATTAACTCCTAATTAAAAATCTAGTAAGAACATCTACTAATCTTTTATTAAATTCTAAAAACAAACTATTTTTATAAAAGAAAAGTTATATTTCTATTAACCTTTTTAATATCTAATATATGGAAAATCTATTCACTTATTATTTCTATAAAAGAAAATCAATAAAATCTATCTATCATTCTATATCTAATATTAAAACAATTAATTTCTATTAACAAAAAATATTCTAAAAAATATTAAAGTCTATTTAATCTCTAATAAATCCTAAAATGAATTTAAATTCTATAAAATGCTAAGAATTGATTTAAAAAAGAATTAAAAATATTAAAAATTCTATTAAATCCTAGAAAATGATTTAAAAACTATTTAAAGCCCTAAAAAATCCTATAAAATCCAGAAAAATCATAATAATTCCCAGAGGGACAAAATAAGCACCGAACGACACAAAAATAATCGGTAAAAATAAACGGGCACCGAAAAATCCCAAAAATCGATTCTACTGATTAAAACTGATAAAAAACACCTGAAACACGAGACGGGAGCTGTGATCCCTGATAAAATCAAAACAAATGAACAATGCAATGTATGCGATATGCAGATGCGAATGCGGTTATGCGTCGAAACATCGAGCCAAATGCGAGACCCGGTTGGTCAAATTTTGGGGTGCAACACACAACAAGCGTGGATCCCGTCGAGTACGACGGACGTGAGGGGTGCTAATACCTTCCCCTTGCGTAACCGACTCCCGAACCCAGACAACGGTTACGGCGACCTTGTCTTACCCTTTTCTCGTCAGGTTTTTCCGATCGTTTCCTTTCCCGCTCCGAGGGATAAATAACGAAAGGTGGCGACTCTTCTGTTTTGCCGGCACATTATTTTCACAGAAGCGACAGCTGGCGACTCTGCTGGGGACTTGATAGTTTCCTGGGATCCAACGTCCCGTATGCGAGTCAGTTTGGGGATCCGACGTCCCCTGCGAGAGTCAATCCTAGCGCTTGTATGATTACTTGTTGGGTTGTGTTTATTTATCGCATTTTATTTTCAGTATGATATGATTATCTGTGCTGTTGTGGGAGGGGTATTCTGATGAGTGAGAAGCCAGACCCAGGCTTGAGTGAACATAGCATTAGTTGTGGAAATTAGTGGGCGCGTGCTTGCTTTGCAGGCACTAGTGTCTCATGAAATCCACGCTCAGACGAGGTTCTCCCGGTTGGCTTCTCTTTCAACCCTTTGGGTTGAGACGGTTGCTGGTTTGGAGGATTGTCGACTCTGGGGACCGATCATTTGTGATTCAGCCAAGTGAGGCCGCTTCATGAGCTGGTGATGCCACACCTTCTGGGTATTGTATCACCCCTCTTGAATGTCTGTGACGCTGATGAACGCATAGGATGCCGAACTTGAGTCAGTTTAGGTCCATACCTGTGAGCAGGGTTGGGTTTATTGCAGGAAACTTTGACCTTCAGACTACCTGGTTTTCTTGAGAGTGAATCAGTTTTGTTGGGATCTGAGGATCTCACCTGCAGATATATGATTGTTCTTGACAGAGTAGGTTTTTGATTAGGATCAGAGGATCTTATCATCAGATGTGTATTTGTTCTTGATATAGCAGGTTTTGATCAGAGGATCTTATCATCAGATGTGTATTTGTTCGTGATAGAGCAGGTTTTGATAAGAGGATCTTATCATCAGATGTTTGCTCTTGACAGAGCAGGTTTTTGATTGGGGTCTGAGGATCTCATTTGCAGATAGATGTTTGTTCTTGACAGAGCAGATTTTTGGTCCTGTATCAGAGGTCCTTATTATCAGATGTGTGTTCTTGACAGAGCAGATTTTTGGTCCTGTATCAGAGGTCCTCATTATCAGATGTGTGTTCTTGACAGAGCAGATTTTTGGTCCTGTATCAGAGGTCCTTATTATCAAACGTGTGTTCTTGACAGAGCAGATCTTTGGTCCTGTATCAGGGGTCCTTATTATCAAATGTTTGTTCTTGACAGAGCAGAATTATGGTCCTACGTATATGGCCCTATCAGGTGGTTGTTCTTGACAGAGCAGATTTTTGGTCTGATACCAGGGTTTTCTTATTATCAGATACAGTGGTTGTTCTTGACAGAGCAGCGTTATGGTTTTGTTGATACAGAATCTCCACAGCACAGTTGCCTTGATCTCCTACTGCATGATTGCATTTTACATTGTTTTGCATACTCATTTGCATTTCATTAACGTGTGTCTGTGTTGCAGGTACTGTTTCCCCCGATTCAGGATTTCTTGCTTCCTATTATTGTTATGGGTTCTCTGAGGAAGACCGTAGCTTACAAGCTCCCTGCTCCTGATGTGGTTCGGCTGACCGGGTTGATTGCTTTAGCAGATGATTCTGTGAGAGATGAGTTCAGAAAATCTTATGGCAAACTGCTCAGTTTGGTTCGTAAACCTTCTGCGTTCGAGTTGAATGGGTTGCACGCTCTACTGCAGTTCTACGACCCTCCGTTGAGATGTTTCACTTTCCAGGATTTTGTTCTCGCACCCACGCTAGAGGAATATGTTGATTTGTTAGGTGTGCCTATCAAGAGGCAGATGCCTTTTGTTCATATGGATATTGAGCCTGACCTGGCTGGTCTAGCTCCTTCACTTCATCTGGATGCCTCCGAGTTGGTATTGTCTAGTTGGAACAAGGTTCCTGATTTCTCCTTGCAATTCTTAGTGGGTAAAGCTCAGCAGTGCGGCAAAGACGGATGTTGGGTCGCGTTCAACGCCATCCTCGCTCTGTGCATATATGGCATCATTCTGTTCCCCAATATGCCCGATTTTGTAGACTTCGACGCATTTCATATCTTTGCTTCAGGGAACCCAGTCCCTACCTTGATAGGAGATGTCTACCATTCTAGCCACTACAAAAATGAGAACAAGCGGGGCAAGAATGTCTCGTGCTGTGTGCCCTTGCTTTATAAATGGCTTGATAGTCATCTGCCCAAGAGGGGTCCCTTTGTTTCGTCTGCAGCCACAGCTGAGTGGTCCGAGCGTCTGATGAGTTTATCTGTAGAGGATATTGACTGGTTTGACAGAGATAGGTTGGGTACCGAGATTATCTTCAGCTACAGCGGGTTTCCAAACGTGCCTTTGATAGGAAGGAAAGGCTGTATAAACTACAATCCGTCTTTGCTGGTCCGACAGTTTGCGTATGCTTTGAGAGCTCCGCCGAAGGATGAAGAGGTACAGGAATCTCTGTACCTCACTGGTCTTCTAGAGGGGGATCTGTTATCCAAGCTTCAGCGCGCCTGGAATGGTATCAGTAAGAGGGGAAAACCATTGCTGGGGAGAAGCAATAATCAAGCCTACCCTCCGTATGTGACTTGGATCAGAGCCAGAGCAGATGCTATAGGGATGTCGTTTCCTCATGCCAAGCCGGAAAGCCCTCCAATGATTGAAGAGCCTACTGCCGTGCCCATTCAGCAGCATAATCAGGTGTTAGCTGAGAGAGATGAATTGAAGCGGGCAAATGAGGAACTGGAAAAAGAATTGGCTCAGCTCCGAAGCGAGAGGAACGAAGCCGTTCATTCTTTCAAGAGGCAGACAGAGCTGGTGAACCGGCTAGGTACAGACCTGGATAAGCAGATAGCTGAGCGTGAGCGCATGGGTCAAGACTTCAAAGTTGTCAACGACGTAATGACTACGAAGAAGCAGCACTTGGACAAAGCGTATAGGAGGATATCCAAGTTCAACCAGAACTGGAAGGCTTCCCTGGCCACCAGGAAAGAGCGGGAGGATAAGCTGATGCTACAGATCTCCAAGCTGGAGGCCCAGGTAAAAGCTAGTGAGAAGAGGTTTGATGAAGAAACCGCTCGTAGATACGCCGCTGAAGGCCAGCTCAACAGAGCTCTTGCTAACCTGGAGGAGCGCAAACTGACGTTTGAATCCAAGAAGCGGAAGTTAGAAGATTGTTTCGGCGAAGGAGCATGGGAAGATTCGGTCGAAGGACTTCGGTACACCATTGTGCAAAGGGAATTACTCGTCGAAGGGTTACTCACGCTGCCTGATCATCTAGAAACGAAGGAGTTGTTAGAAGAGTATCGCGCCCGTGGCCGTACTTGACTATTTGTATTCCTTTTATTTCGATCATTGTTGTATGCTGACCATCACCAGGCTTGTTGGCTGAGGTCACGCTATTGATTCATCTTGTACTCGCTGATGTTGTGTACTGCCTTGATGGGCTTTCTTTATATATGAGATTGTTATTTCCATGATTGGACTCGGACTTCTTCTTATTATCAGCACTGGCACTCAGGCACTAGGATCGGGGGAGATCTCCCTAACGCACAAACACACGTTTGCATTTGCATGAAGCATTTGCATAACGAGCACTTTGTCGTTTTTTTCCTAACCCTTTTGTGTTTCCAGGTTGTTTCAGGTTGTTTCAGGTGGTTCCAGGATTGATCAGAGACCTATTCACCGCTATCCGACTAGAGCTAATCAAACCAGAATCATGGAGCAAGTGCAAACTGATGTTCAGGAACTCCGCGAAAGAATGGATCGCTTCATGGAGCTCATGCAAGCGATCGCCAATGGCCAGGATCAGCTCAGAACCTTGGTTCAGCCTCTGATTTCAAGGGTTGATAGCAATGGCGTACTCCATGGTGGGACTGTTCCTAATCCTCCACCAGTTGAAACTCCACAAAATGGTGTTCCCGTGACCGGGGGAAACGACAGTGCCAACGGCAATGTGATGGCCAACATGGGACTCAATACGACGGGCGTCGGTAATGGGAGTCTGGGAGCTAATGTCAATGTCGGGCTGGGCAACGGCAATGTAGGTATCGGGAATCTGTTTGGGCCTTAGCCATGGCTAGAGGATCGTCAGGACGATGTGATCTCTCAGAGAGGTGCTGAAGGGGAGCTGAATGCTGAAGCACGACTTAGATTCAAGGCACTTGAAGATAAGATGAGAGATATCGAGAATCAGAATACTTTGGGCGTTGATATGTCCAAGTTGGGACTAATTGCTGATTTCAAGGTGCCTCCTAAGTTCAAGTTACCTGACTTTGAAAAGTATAAGGGTACCACTTTCCCTCGCGTCCACCTGAGATCGTATTACAGAAAAATGTCTGCTCATTCTGAGGACGAGAAGTTGCTGATGCACTTCTTTCAAGACAGCCTTTCCGGGCCATCCCTCGAATGGTACATGAGTCTGGAGCCTACTAGTGTGCGCACGTGGAAGGATCTTGCTGAAGCATTTGTGCACCACTACCAATACAATAGTGACTTGGCCCCGAACCGAGTCCAACTGCAGAATCTGTCGCAGAGGAACAATGAAGGGTTTAAGGAATACGCCCAACGGTGGCGTGAATTGGCAGCCAGGGTTCAGCCGCCGATGGTTGAACGTGAGCTCGTGCAGATGTTCGTAGCCACCCTCCCAGGGGTTTACTATGAGAAGTTGGTCAGTGGTATGTCCGGAACCTTCTTAGATCTCATTATCACGGGTGAGCACATCGAAAATGGGATCAAACTCGGGAAAATTCAAGGTGATTCATCCTCAGCTGGAGGCGGAAAGAAACCTTATAGTGGCAAAAGACGGGAAGGAGAAGCGAGCGCTGTGACCAACGCTCGAAGGAAGGGTAAAGGTCCTCACCAGCAGGTGGCCAGTATAACTATCTCGGCAGTTCAATAGCCGCAGCAGCAGCAGCAACAACCAAATCAACAGGGATACATGAAGTATCAGAATCGGGCACCTTTGTCGAACCGTCACCTCGAGACACCGCCCATGTCGTACGCGCAACTCTTGCAGACTTTGCTTCAGCTACAGTTGATCCAGAAGAGAACGCTGGCTCCCTTGACAGGGGCACCTCCGCCAGGTTATGACGCGAATGCAACTTGTGAATTTCACTCAGGGGCACCGGGCCACACAGTACAGAACTGCAAAGCCTTCAAGTACAAGGTGCAGGACATGGTGGATGCCAAGATCATCAACTTCTCCGATAATGTGCCAAATGTCACGAAGAACCCTATGCCAAATCATAGGGGAGGTGTAGTGAACGCCATTATCGAAGACGAGAGTTCGGACTTGTTGACTGACGTCAGAGATTTGAAGACGCCGCTTAGCTTCGTTAAAGCTAAGTTGATGAAAATAGGGTTCTTTTCAGGTTGCGGAGAGCTATGTATGGATTGTGCCACACGTTCTGATGGATGTGAACAGTTGGTAGAAGGAGTTCAAAGTCTGATGACTGAAGGGATTTTACAGTTTAGTCGAAGGGCTGAAAACGGGTCAGGAGAGGTAGTGCTGAAGCAAGCTGATGAGGTCGCCACCATCACAATCCCTCGCCAGACGATAACTATTTCTGCGCCCAGACCGCCTACAATTACCATCACCAAAGCTGGGCCAATACCGTTCGAAAGCACTAATGCTGTCCCGTGGCATTATGGGGCTGAAGTCTATTGCAACGGCCAGAAGTTGGAGCTAGAACCGTTTGGGTCGACTGTGGAGAACCTTGCAGGAATCAGTGGTATTACTCGCAGCGGAAGAGTGTTTGCACCACCAGAGTTCGGGGCGGATAAAGCGGTCAGAGCTGATGCGACCGATAAAGGTAAAAGTAAAGTCGGTGAAGAGGTCCCACGTGGGGCAGAAAAAGACTTGCTTGTTAAAGATGCCGAGGAGTTTATGCGGTTGATTAAAAAGAGTGACTACAAGATTGTGGATCATCTCCATCAGACGCCCTCGAAGATTTCCATCCTGAACTTATTGCTGTGTTCCGAAGCGCACCGCAACGCGCTGCTGAAGGTGTTGAACGCCGCATATGTACCGTAGGAAATATCGGTAAATCAGCTAGAATAGGTCGTAGCCCACGTAAATGCTGGAAATGGGTTAGGTTTCATAGACCTGGAGCTGACGCCGAAGGGGAGGAATCACAATAGCGCCCTGCACATCTCGATAGAGTGTAGGGGCACGATTATGTCGCACGTGTCGGTGGACACGGGTTCGTCGCTTAATGTTCTTCCGAAGAAGGCATTAATGTAGTTGGATACTCGTGGAGTGATTTGCACACCCAGTGACCTGGTTATGAAGGCATTCGATGGAACTAAACGACATGTTTTCGGGGAGGTGACCCTGCCAATCCAAGTCAGGCCGGAAATGTTCGACGCGGTCTTTTATATTATGGACATCATGCCTGCCTACAGTTTTCTCTTGGGCCGGCCGTGGATCCATGCTGCTGGTGCCGTAACCTCCACGTTGCACCAAAAGCTCAAATATGCTGTCGGGGGTAGCATCGTGACCGTTTGTGGCGAGGAAGACATAATGGTGAGCCATTTGTCGTCCTTCAAGTATGTGGAGATGGATGGCGAAATCCATGAGACTCTATGCCAAGCGTTCGAAGCTGTCAAAGCGAAGTACGTAGCTCCTGTAGTCACGGAAAAGCCAGAGATGACTCTCTCCTCATTCAAGGAAGCTCGGGCCGTTGTCCAAGCCGGATCTACCCCAGGTTGGGGGCGAATTTTGGAGATACCTAAAAAGCAAGACAAGTTTGGGTTGGGATATTCTCTTGGGGCTGAAGCTTCTTCTTCTAGCAGTGCGTCGCGAGGTAAGGGGCCGATCCAGTTTACCAGCGGCAGAATGATTTTCGAAAGCATCAACGCGGTGTCTGAAGACAGCGGAGATAGAGACTGTGACCTCGACTCTTGGATCCAGCCAAGCAAGCCAGGCGAGGGCCTCAACAATTGGTCTGTCAAGGATATCATCCAGATGACAAGCGAAGAGTAATGATTTACTTTTTCCAATCATTGTACAACCCTATGTCCTACCCGGGGCATAGTGGTTTTATTGTCAGGGCCTTGTTGGATTATGTACATGCATTTTGTTAATAAATCAAAGGCGTTTTTCTTCGTATTCAAATATTGTGATCTCTGTTATTCCTGCTTTATATTTGTTTTGAAAAACAATAAAATGGCAATGGGGCTTGTGCTAACCTGCATATCCTTGTTTTAAGCTTAACCCTTGTTATTGCAGGATCCACATAACAGATGACATCGACTCTGGACCTTCTACGGCTCACTTCGACTTTGATTTCCCGATCTATCAAGCCGAAGAAGAGATTGATGAAGACGAAGACATTCCTGAAGAATTGGCCCGCTTGTTGAAACAAGAGGAGAAAGTTATTCTGCCTCATGAAGAGGAGATCGAGATCGTGAATCTGGGTTCCGAAGAACTCGTCAGAAACGTCAGGATAGGGGTTGCGCTGCAGAGTGATGTCATGCAGAGATTGGTCGAGATGCTAAGAGAGTATGGTGACGTCTTTTCTTGGTCATACGAAGATATGCCCGGACTTGATACGGACATCGTGGACCACCACTTGCCGTTGCGAGAAGATTGTCCTCCCGTTAAGCAGAAGCTTAGGAGGATGAGACCAGATATGGCCATTAAGATCAAAGAAGAAGTGCAGAAACAGCTTGATGCTGGCTTCTTAGCGGTCACTACTTACCCTCCGTGGGTCGCCAACATAGTACCTGTACCGAAGAAGGACAGTAAGGTACGCATGTGCGTCGATTATCGGGATTTGAATAGGGCAAGCCCTAAAGGTGATTTCCCGCTGCCTCATATCGATGTGTTGGTCGACAACACAACCCAGTTCTCCGTGTTTTCGTTCATGGATGGCTTCTCCGGTTACAATCAGATCAAGATGGCGCCGGAGGACATGGAGAAAACGACATTTATCACTCTCTGGGGAACATTTTGCTATAAGGTAATGCCTTTCGGTCTGAAGAATGCAGGGGCCACTTACCAACGAGCAATGGTAACTTTGTTTCATGATATGATTCATCATGAGATTGAAGTCTATGTTGATGACATGATTGCGAAGTCCCAAACGGAGGAAGGACATCTGGTCAATTTGCTGAAGCTTTTTGAGAGGCTTAGGAAGTTCAGGTTGAGGCTGAATCCTAACAAATGTACTTTCGGAGTACGGTCCGGAAAGTTACTGGGGTTTATTGTGAGTGAAAGAGGCATCGAGGTTGATCCTGCGAAGATTAAAGCGATACAAGAAATGCCAGTGCCAAAAACAGAAAAAGAAGTTCGTGGTTTCCTGGGCAGAATAAACTACATTGCAAGGTTTATCTCTCAGCTCACAGCCACGTGCGAACCGATGTTCAAGCTTTTAAAGAAAGATCAGGCGATTATCTGGAATGAGGATTGCCAAAAGGCATTCGATAAGATAAAGCAGTATCTTCAGGAACCTCCAATCTTGATACCCCCAGTGGCTGGACGGCCACTAATCATGTACTTGACGGTTCTTGAGAATAGTATGAGGTGTGTTCTCGGTCAGCACGACGAGACGGGCAGAAAGGAGCATGCCATTTACTACTTGAGTAAAAAATTCACAGACTGTGAATCTCGCTACTCGATGCTGGAGAAGACGTGTTGTGCACTAGCCTGGGCTGCCAAACGTTTACGACAGTACATGCTCAACCACACCACCATGCTAATTTCGAAGATGGATCCGATCAAGTACGTCTTCGAGAAGCAAGCGCTTTCGGGCAGGATTGCCAGATGACAAATGGTGTTGACGGAATATGATATTCAGTATGTTTCCTAGAAGGCCATCAAGGGAAGCGTATTGTCTGATTACCTTGCCGAACAGCCAATCAAAGATTACCAGCCGATGAAATTTGAATTCCCTGATGAGGATATCATGTTTCTCAAAGCGAAGGATTGCGATGAGCCGTTGCCCGACGAGGGGCCAGATAGGAAATCCCAGTGGAAATTGATATTTGACGGGGCGGTTAACTCTTATGGAAGTGGCATTGGGGCGGTCATCACGACTCCCCACGGATCCCATATCCCGTTCACTGCGAGACTGATGTTTCCAGTCACCAATAACGAGGCGGAGTACGAAGCATGCATCATGGGTCTAGAAGAAGCAATTGATTTGAGAATCAAGAACCTAGACGTATATGGTGACTCGACGCTTGTGATCAACCAGATTAAAGGGGAGTGGGAGACTCGTCAATCGAATTTGGTGCCGTACATGAACTATGCCAGAAGGCTGCTTCCGTTCTTTGATCGAGTGGAACTCCATCATGTGCCCAGGGCCGAAAACCAGATGGCTGATGCCTTAGCCATGTTGGCTTCGATGTATAAAGTCAATTTTTGGAATGAAGCTCCAAGAATTGTCCTTTCTCGTCTTGATAGACCTGCATTCGTCTTTGCAATCGAGGAAGCCTCCGACGGCAAGCCATGGTTCCATGATATCCAGACTTTCCTTATGACTAAGGAGTATCCCGTGGGTGCGTCAATCCAGGATAAGAAGACTCTGAGGAGGCTATCTGGAAATTTTCATCTCAATCCTGATGGAGTTTTGTATAAAAGAAACCACGATCTTGTGCTACTCAGATGTGTAGATGAGAAAGAAGCGAGTATGCTCATGGAAGAAGTCCATGAAGGCACATTTGGTACGCACGCCGGCGGGCATGCTATGACAAGAAAGATCCTGAGAGCAGGATATTACTGGCTGACGATGGAGTTGGATTGCTTTAAATTCGCGAAGAGATGTCATAAATGCCAGATTTATGTTGTGCCAGATGATGAAGGAGCTGTGCCAGAGTTCCAAGATTGAACACCACAACTCATCTCCTTACCGGCCGAAGATGAATGGCGCCGTTGAAGCGGTCAATAAGAACTGTTGCACCCTAATTTTTGACCATAAGGTCCCACCTCTTCTGCATATTTTCTATTGTTATTTGACTTTACTTTAATATTTAATATTTATGCGACTAACCAATTTGTGCAGACGCAGTAATGCCAAGTCGAGATAGTTTTCATGCTCGCTAATAAAATTATTAAAAGGATGCTTAAGACGTTCCTGGATCAAGGCGATTATCAGACCTTTCTGACTTCGTTTTTTTTACAAGTGGGATTAAACTCAGTTAATTTGCTAAGAAGTGGTTTTAAGAATCAATTATCAAAGGCGTCATTCATGAGGATTTGAATGTTGGACTCTTTTAGTTTAATTTATACCCTCATTTTCAAAATTTGATGGAGTGGTGTAATTTGAATTACCTCTTGTTCCAAGAATGGGGAGATAAATCCTACACTAAAAGCATTTGTTTTACTCAAATCACAACGCTATGCTTACAAATGGGGGATGGTCATTCAGGGCTCTACGAGTATTATTGTCAGGCTACCTCGTTTCAAAGCATAATAAGTTTGTATTTCATCACAAACAATCGGTACATCAATGTTTGGGGTTGATACGCAGACTAACAATACTACGATTCAAAAAGATACGGCGTGCGCACATCCAAGATGATATATTGGCAACCAAACATAGCAAACAATTTCATTAATATCTGATATTGTTCATCTAATACATGATAGAACATTTATTAACACCAAAATCTTTATACAAATGTTACTACATTGATTTACATTGAAAAAGAAGGACTGGCCCCCTATTCTACTTGTTCTATGTGTCTGACGTTTGGTGACGAAGCCGGAATCTCTGCAGCCTGCACTTTGTAGAACCTCAATTTTCACAATCGGTGACCATTATTGTGTGTTGACTGGATGAAATTGACAATTTGCCTCTAGTGGTTCAACAGTCGTGAATTTGATACATGAAGATGCCACTATTATCTGAACGCCTTACCGCTGGAACTTTGTAGAAATAAAAACATAAAAGCTCTTAGTTCAAATTGAAGCTGGTCAACGTAATGTTTAATGATGGGAAAGGTTTTCAACATGACGGGATACCTATTGTTGAAACTTGGCAGGTTCATTTGAAATTCAACAAGCATCCTATTAACTGGTGTAAAAAAAAAAATCCAATGGAAAGACATAGAAGGAATGCTGATGATCCTTACAACCCAAACCGTGTAAGAAACTCTGATCCTAAGAAGTTGATGGATCCGCCTTTGCGTATACCTCCATTACCGTCCATGAGCATTAGCCTTGAAGCCTGAATAACCGTCCTTTCCCTGCATAAGACTAACTGCAATACATGAATTTAAAACGGCTCCAATACGACATCATCTGGCTGAGAAGTGGATGTAAACTTGTTTACCTGATGAGGGAAGCACCAATAATTTCATGGCCATCGATGTGTTGTCTTATCTAGTTGCGGCGACTTATTTAATAATTTGTAAGAGAAGCTGGAGAATCAGTTATCACGCAGAAGCTATAACAGAATCAACTTAAACCGAGACTCCGAGTACGTCACACTCAACGGCCACCAAGCTCTATTTCTAGCTAAACTAGTCCAACATCCTGACCTGCAGCAATGAAGATATTGCCGGTTCAGCTTCTCGAACTAAGCCTGCCACCAACTTACACAACATCGGCACTACAACGATTAATTAGAACAGCCTGCAAACCAAGCCAGCATACACGATCAGTTATTATGAATACAAGCAGAAAAGTGAGAGCAAGCAACAACCTCATTCACCAGCTGTAAACCATCACGATAAGCTAATGCCCACCAGAACTGTAAAGGAAATTTATGACAGATGAACAACATCAATTTTTCTACTAAAACAAAACAAGTGCATCAGTTGTTAATCTCCTCAAGTTCCCAAATAAGCAGAAGAGGAATCCATAATGTTTTAATACCGGATGGAATATTGCAAGCCTAATCCTGCAAACACGCATACAATCTCATTCAGAACACCACAAGATAAGCTCGAATCATAATACATTTAAGCCCACAATCTTAACGTTGCAGCCATACCACAAAGAGTTTTGGGACCTCATACAATCAATGCCTCAAGATGCACATCCTATGAGTGTTCTTGTTAACGCTTTAAGAGTTTTATCTGTCATTATATTGATGCAAATCCTACTTTCAGAAGTCTTGATATCTACAACTCAAAACAAGTACGAGACAAACAAATAGCGCAGATCATCGGAAAGAAAACAACTTGAGAACTCAAGATACAGAGCACGAGAATAAGGAATAACCGAATACCTCTCCCACGCATAACATTTCACAGGGTCCATAACAACTAACTTCATTCATGAGAACTATCGATAAAACACCAAATAAGGGAGGCAGCACCTCCAGTCATCACCTTTCTGAAGCAACTCGCAATGCGATACGTGACGGAACTGATCATGGAAGTTTGAACCTGCATTTGACATCAACAAAGTCAGTAACCTTATGAAGTGTAATCAAGAGAGCTTAGAACACTATTTATTGACCAGATAGAATTAAAGCGCATTGCCTACGATTCTCAAACTTAAGGTAACCACGAAGAGGAAACAGAAGCTGAGATTAACCACTTATTGAGTTCGGTGTTGATTTATTTGCCTATGGAAGCAATACAACCTACCTATACGCAGGTTTGTCCGTTGATTAGCCGCCTCCTGCACACGTTGCAGCTCCACCAATCTTTTCGTAAACAAGGGCCTTGGACGCAAAGAAACCAAAGCAACAATTGTTAGAAAAATCAGGATCCAGGCACAAATAAACAAGGTTGATGAGGACCAGGGCACCAAAATGTTTGAAGCTTACTCTGTTCAACAATCTCAGCGGCCGGTGTTAGTGAAGAGCCACATACTTGTTGAATGGTCCACGAATTCCATCATCAGTAATCTTGACAAATCCACGAGCATCATCACCATAGATTTCTGAAGCAGAACTCAACAAGCTTCATCCTGAGGCAAGAACCAACTACAATTTCTCCAGGATACGCACGTCAAACCCGAGCTCCCCTTTTGGGCTTCTAATTCTCCCTTGGCCCAAGAAACATAACTATCCACACCTGCCAAGTCCCAAAACTTGAGTTAGCAAAATCAGAGAATATACCCGTGATTCGAAAAGATCCTATCAAGCATTGAACCTGAACGGATAAGATTGCAAGCAGAATCAGAAATTGATTTCTTCTCATTTAACAGACATTTAACAAAATCAGACAAAGAGGGAAAGATTTCAATTTCCGTCTAAGCCAAAATGGAAGGTTCCAACACAGCAATCATGGCCTTTTAATCCAAGTTTTAAACAGAGATTTCGGCTTGAGGCCTATATAAGGAGAATCATAACGGGAATGACACACGGAGATTCGCCCCAAGCACATACACATACAGTCCAGAAATCACACATACTTAGGAGAAGAAAACCATTCTCAGAAACACACAAATCCCAATCTCAAACCATATTTCGATTAGAGAAGGAAACTTATCTCGTATCGACAATCGAGAGACCACCGGAACCCTCTTCGCTTGCCACCGCCGTCAACTGCAAATCCACCGCCGGTGAAGCCTTTGTCGTCGTTGCCGCTAACTCCGCCACAGCCCTTTTCGTCGCCAGAAAGACCCGCCTTCGGAAGCCGCCATTGACCATCGCCGAAACCATCTCCATATTGGGTAACACATTCGTCAAAGATTCCTTTCCATTTTATGATTGATGCTTGTTTGTGGTTGTTAGGTTTCTCGAGGACGAAGCGAGAGAGAGATCAAGGAGGTGAAGAGAGGACGAAGCGAGAGAGAGAGATCAAGGAGAGGAATGGTGATCGAAGCGAGAGAGAGATCAAGGAGAAGGAGAGTGATCGAAGATAGCAGAGAGAGAGCGAAGAGATTGGAAGCGTTTCGAAGAATTAGGGATTTACTTTTCCTTTTGTCCTTTTCTGTTTATGCTGTAATCACTCGTTAATCACACACATCACAGCACTAACCACCCACACACACCCTAATCATCCGTTAAACCACCCTTTAACCTATAATTAACCCTCTAATTAATAATTAAAATTTATTTAACCCTAGGATAGTAATATAACCTTTTCATTAAAATAATCTTAATTAATCATTTCCTGCCTGATTTAATCTTAATTTAAAAACAAATAAACCATTTAAATCTATTTTCATTAATCTAAATTTAATAACCTTTTTTAAATAAAAATATACCTTTTTTTTGAAATTATCTCACACTTAAAACAGCTTTTAAGATAAATTAATAACCTTTTAAATCTAAATTAACTTTTATGACAATATCTAAAAAACCTTTTTATTTAATAAATCCTATTCATTTAAAATCAATCCACATTTAAATCCCTTTGCTCATAAAATTAAAATTAACATTCCTCTTAAAATCAACTTAGCCTTTTATAAAAATCAAACCTCACCAAATTAATTTTCTCAAAATCAAATTCAACTAGAATCAACTTAATTAACATCGTAATACAATCAATCGTGCACTCACGACACATGCACTTACACTCAGCGCTTTCATGCGTATGCACTCTTTATCTTTATCTGCTTTATCTTACTCACAATGCACACACACCCACTTAGCGCTTTCATGCGTTCGTGTATGGCTTTACATTTCTGCAATTTACTCTTACGCAATTTATTCTATTGCATTCCCATTATCATATTTATCTATTCATACATCGCATTCCGTCCAAAGGAAAAACCTACACATAATTCAACGTTGTGTGTAGTTGCATATCATATGCATCATATTCCCTTAGATTCCTTGATTCTTCAAGTTGATCGTTTAGGATAGATCCTACCCCATAGGAAGGACCTTAATCTTTACAACATAGAAACAAAACAACACAATACAACTTTTTCAAACACATTTAGAGAAAAGATGTTAATCATCTTAAGCGAGATATAACTTGTCACGCCCCACAACATAAATACAATCAATATCTCTTGATCGCTTAAGAGAAGACAGAGGCGTACTTGTCGACCCTTCCAAGCGCTCGAAGCCCTTCTCTTAAGACGACATACACAAAATACAAATTTTTTCTACACACTTGTGGTGGCTAAAACTGAGTAATCTCTCTTAAAATGAAGACTCGTCTCTTCTCCTAAACCCAATCAAAACAACTACCCTAAACCCGTAGGAACTTTGACCACAGTCAAAGGACTCCTCAAACCCTTTAGGGTGAACTACAAAATACTCTGATTCCACTCCCGTAAGGATATGTAGGCACAAGGTGCGATGCCTTATCGAGTATACTTAGAAATAAACCCCTAGGGTCTTTAAACCATTAAGCAGATAAACACTTAGCAGTAAACAAACATAAAACAAGAGGTTCCTGTAGAGTACTACAGAAACTTAGGATGCTAGTACCTTCCCTAAGTTTAACCAACCCCCGAACCTAAAACTCTCTAAACCTTGCATTTGCATTGCATTGTGGGAATTTCGATCTTTATCCCTTCCTTTGGACAAATCAAAGTTCGGTTGCAAAATGAATTAACGATTCAAACTAATCAATAGTTTGGTATCCGAATTTCACCGCGACAGAAATGGCGACTTCACTGGGGATCCTCAGTGGGTCTCCCTATCTTGTTTTATTTCTTTATTGCTTTTTATATTTGCTTATATTTGCTTATTTGCTTACTTGCTTATTTGTTTGTATTCTTGGGTTGATACTTTTGAGTGGTGAGACAAAGTCCTACACCCGGACTTGAGTGAAATTAAGATAGGATAGTGATATGTTCAAAGAGGCTTATAGGGGGTGGAATCCCGACCAAGCTGACTTGAAAATCACGCTCAATTGAGGCCCTCTCGAAAATTGTATTGTTGAACGAGTCTTTAATCGTGAAAACATGCACTATATTCGATGTTGGAGCCTATGATATTGAGGACCGTAGTTACCTTAACCCCACTTTGGCCTTTATTAGGACGTAGTGCGGGACTATGAGGGGGTACCCCCGAAATAGTGCTACGCGATGCTACACTCAAAAGAAGTTCTCTTGAGAATATTATTAACCCTCGAGTACTTGAGAAGTTGATAATATCCGAAAGATGGGCTAATGACTTTGGGAACCTCTTAGAACCTTGTTCTGCAGGTACAAACAACCTCTAGTCCATCATCCTTTTGGGAATGGGTATACCCTTGCTCCATGCTCGTTGCAAACCTAGGGTCCCCCTCCTTTGTTTATCATTATGTCCTTATGTGAATACTTGTGTTTGTTGCATCCATATAGCATCATTAAGTTTCATGGAATTCTTAGTTTATTTATAAACATTACAAAACCAACATAGATTACAAATAGAAAATATTTTTGAAATATTCTTTTAAGAGTCCTAGCTTGGATGACCTAAGGAAGTAAGGGGCATCAATTGAAGAATCAAGAAACTCCAAAGGACAAATACAAGAGACTTCATAGAAGGCTTCCCTTAACATGGAGGATCATTAGAAGTTCAAAAGACTCTCATCATCATCAAAGATCCAAGAAAACAAGGGATCCATTTCTCATTTTCCAACAAGAGCAAAAGAAGAGATGGAGGATTTATTTTCCTCTATCAAACTACTCTTTATACTTTGATCATGGACAAGCTTACCTTCAAGGAGATCCAAATGGAGGAACAAAGCAACAAACAAGATGAAGGACTTCCTTAGGGCTTTCTTAGCTTTTATTTAGCTATTATGTTAGGACTCTTAAGAGGATATTCATTTGTAATCCGATAAGATAAAAATATATATGCATAAAAATATTAAAATGATTTTCTTTGGTACTCTGTAATGTTTATAAGAACTTGAGTTCCATGAAACATTTCATCCTTACATGCTTGCATTAGTATTCTTGCATCATGCATCCAGCATTTACATGTGCATGAGTCTCTTCTCCTCTATGTCCTCATCCGGTCTTCTGTCTTTGTCAGTTGACATCTCGACCATCTGACCAAGCTTGAAGTATTATTGAAGGATAATAAAGAGAATAAATATATGGACTCCATGGCCGGTTTCAGGGTTGTGACTAACCCGCTATTCGATCTCCCCTCTAATAACGTTGTTCAACAAGCAGATGTTCCTACTCAACCTCATCCTGTGCAAGACAACTTGGTTGTTCAAGCTTCCCAGCCCCTACAAAATGCACCTAATCTTCAGAATGTTCGTACAAGTAAAAAGATGGACGATCCTAGATTCGTAGCAATGGAGAAAGAACTTCGTGATATCGAAGAGCAATTAAGGATGACAAAAGAAGTTGATACATATGATTTTAATGCTCGTGACTCATGTCTGGTTCCAGGTGTAAATATTCCTCCTACGTTTAAGATGCCTGTCTTTGAAGTGTACAAGGGTACTAGTTGTCCAAGAGATCATTTGACGATGTTCTGCCGGAAGATAGCTGCTTATGTTGACAACGACGAGTTGATGATTCATTGCTTTCAAGAGAGCTTATCTGGGGCATCCTTGATGTGGTATACGAAGCTACAAAGGAGTCGTATTCAGTCTTTTGAAGATTTAGCTGATGCTTTTATAAAGCAATACAATTATAATTTGGACGCGGCTCCAGACAGCGATCAATTGATGGACATGAGTAAGAATGACGATGAATCTTTCAAGGAATATGCCCAACGATGGAAAGAGTTAGCATCTCAAGTTCATCCACCACTTCCCGAGAAGGATTTAAACAAGATGTTTCTGAGAACACTGCCAGACTCTTATTATGTTAGAATGGTAGGAGTTGTACCATTGGATTTCCCCAAGATTATAGAAGTTGGAGTAAACATCGAGAATGCACTCAAAAGTGGAAGAATTCAAGATAATTTGAATAACCAAACTGACGAAGAGATTTCAGTTGATGATTCCCAAGAGGAAGGAAGTGCTGACGTCAATGCAATTCAGGACTCCCATCAAATCCTGTCAGATCCAGATCCAGTACCTCAACATCAATATGCAGCACCTGCTCAGCACGAGCAGCGACTACCTCATAAACGAAGATTGACTCCTCCAAATCAACATCAGAATCGACAAGTTCGGAGACGGTTTCAGAATCAGGAGGTACCTCTAAGCGCTCCGAAGGAAGAAACTCGATGGTTTGATCTTATCCCAATGACTTACCGCCAGCTATGGTCTTACTTTGCCAGAAACTCGGTAATGACACCCAGAAAGACCAGAATTATGAAGTCTCATCCACCATGGTTCGACTCAAATGCCAGTTGTGAATTTCATGATGGAGTGTTGGGGCATTCGATTGAAGAGTGCAAAGTTTTCCAAGGGAAAGTGCAAGAAATGATTGATAATGAAGTGCTAACCTTCAAAGGAGAAAGACCAGTCTTGAATGGAACGCTGTTATGATCAGCTGTTTATTTTGTCTGCTTATTGGCTTTTGTTATTTTCTTTGGTTAAAAGCATAATTAGCATGTGAGAACTTGTTTATTTTGAATAAGTAGTGCAATAAATGTTTGTCTTGAGGAAACCCATTCGTTTCACTCTTTAAAATGTTTTTATAATGCCAAAATCACCCGATTTCTGTCTCACTTCGGTGAAGAATTGGAAGGAGGATGATGAAGTAAAACGTAGGATCTCTCGATGTATGCTTTCGAATAAAACCCTACTGATGATGTAAGGCATTGTTTCAAACCTTCTAAACACCAAAGACATAAAGAAGTTAATCCATTTTTTAACTCCTTCAAACCTTGATTGAGGATCTGCTTTATTTCCCCCAGACCCTTTCCAACTTCATTTTTAAACCTGGGGCAGGGAAATTTTCAGTCAGCTCGATTGAATACTTAAAACTTCAAAAAATCAGATGGGCACAAATAAGCTTTTGACCCTTATTCCTTTTGTTTTACAAAACGTAAACTAAACCTCGATATAACCCTTGAAAGTCCTAATTGAAGTAAGGATTACTTCGAAAGCATACTTAGTGAGATAACGTTTCCTGACTCCTATGAGCTATGCTCAACTATTTATATTGGCTTATAAATTAATTCATGTCCTAACTAGTGACTTTGTCACAAGTGGTCGTGATATCTCTTTTTCAAAAACTTCAAGACAGACATATATGTTGCATTAACGGTTTCAGAATTAACATCTCATACGTGTTGATCTTTGCCGAGGTCATAGAGAGTTTACACATGAGTATCAACATTAAGCTTGTTCTATTTTGAAGACTCTATTGATCAGGGGCATGTTTGTTTCCAAATGGTTTGCTCATCTATACAAGCTAGACTTCAAGCTTAGAGCAAGATTGAAGACTCGCCATATCGTCAATCAGGGTCCGTTACGTCGAGATTCAGCGAATCTCTAAGAGTTTGAAAACAGTGGGACGCCTTGTTTTCTGTAAAATCCTCTTGGAATAACTTCTTCTCATATACATATGACTTGGGGCAATTGAGACGCGAAGATTATCTTTCCCGCATAACAAGTTTTGTTCAAAATGGCGACTACTACGCAATTCATCAAGCCAGAATTACCTTGTTCTTATAACAATCTTCATGTCCCCAATAAATTTTATTTTTGGTGGTCATGACAATTCTTCGGTGAAACTTTTCGATGCAAGAACACCTAGTGATTTGCTCAACTTCACTTCCCCAATGAAGTAAATGCTATTTTGACCCTCAGTGAATCTTCTCCAACTTCACCTTCCTCAGTGAAATGGACGTATTTTACTCCTCAATAGATCTTCTTGAACTTCATCTCCCCAGTGAAGCGGTTGTTACTATACACCCAGCGGATCTCTACCATGTTAATCTTCTCCAGCGAGGCGGATGTTTATTTCATCCCCGTGCAGTTTTTACGACATATTCAACTACCATGTTATCCAGGTTTCCCCTCTGAAGTGGATATTTATTTTATCCCCATGAAACCTCAGTTCTTCAAGAGAGATCAAGTTGTTATATCCCCAAATGGATTAATCTCTATCCTCCAGAGAAGTTTCGGAGCCTTGAAGCAGGAATGGGATCCTATATCTAGTTCTCCGCATATCCCCAGTGATACTTCTATCTTTGAAGATTGGTCGGATGTTTGTTTCGAGATGCTTATTTCCATCTCTGTTCGCCTTTTTGTCTGTTCTGTCAGCATAAGCATACATATAGCATACAAGTAGATAACATAACATTTGCATTTGTGCATCTTTGTGTGTATTGTTATTCTGTCATTGTGGTCGTGTCTATCTACAAACAGTTGGGCGTGTCTTCTCCTTCTAAGTAGAGTTGTCACCCTTAGGCAAAAGAAAAAGCGCAATATTTCTATTTTCCCCACGAAGTTCGATTCTCGTGGAAGACGGTTGCTTCAGTACATTCCCATTTGAGTTCATACCTCAATGGTCGAGTCTTGCTCGACAGTTTCGCTCCGGTTATTCCCCGAAGTGAACATCGGTCCTTGACAATCACACTCTTTTTCGGACATTTTTCCAACTTTTGAACATGGGGCAAGTGTGCATTTATTTTGCACTGTTCTCCTCAGGAAAGGTCTTCATGAAGATAATTATTGAATATGGATATTTCTCCAACGATATTACAAGACATCTTCCCAACAATCTACATCTGGTTTGCAAGTAACCTCTTTATTTGAGCAACTGGTTTTGATCAAAACGACAAATGACAGTCTCCTCAAGGCAGTTTGTACATCCCCAATGGGTTATCAAGATTATCAACTCATGGCATCTCTCCGGAGATCCATCAGAGTGGTGTATCAAAGACTTCACAGATGTTTTCTCTTTATTTGAGAAACGTTCACCTCAAGAAGTTCACATACTTACAACTACAACAAGATACTCTTCAGGAATTCATTCCCCAGTGAGTTCATTACACAAGTTTACTTCCTTCAAGTGACATCTCCCCGAAGAAGTCGAAGGAGTCTACCACAATAGTCTCTCTTTATTTGAGAAGACATACAGTTCAACCGGCCCACATCTCTTCCGAAGATCCCCCGGTGAAGCTTTACAAACTACATTACAATTTACAACTACAATTACAACTCCAGTTACATTTACAATCTACAAATTTACAACCCCTATTTGAAGACGCTCTCACGAGTTTCCATCATTTTGGGTAGGAACCGAGACCAGCTCATGGTTCCCATACCATGGAGCAAGGGGAGGTTCGGCATCAGAAACCGAGACCAGCTCATGGTTCCCATACCATGGAGCAAGGGGAAGTTCTACATCTACAACAACAATTTACAACTACAGTCTACAACGACAATCACTCGAACATCTTTCATTTTCTGGTTAATCTTGACAGCAGATTTCCAGAAGACCTCGACAGTAGGTGGTACCATTTCATTTTCTGGTTAATCTTGACAGTAGATTTCCAGAAGACCTCGACAGTAGGTGGTACCATTTCACTTCCTGGTTAATCTCGACAGTAGACTTCCGGAAGACTACAACATAGAATCTCGACAGCAGATTCCCTAGAAGTTCTTGACAATAGATACTTTGACAAAAGCATCCTCACATGAAGTTACCAGACTCGACATTAGACTTCTCCGGCTGATATCTTGGGATCATTACATTTGACATATGCAGTAGAATCTTCAATTGGATTTTTCTCACTAGTGCCTCACAACATATTTACAGACACTTTGTGATTGTCAATTTTTTTGTGGAGTCTCGCTCTGTTGAGCCTGTTCTTCCCGTGTGTTGTGTTTCTCCCTTTGTGATGCCATTTCTCCACAAGATCCTTTGTCTTGCATTTCCATATCATCGCATATCATGTGCATTTCGGTGGCTTCTTAAGGCCAAAAATTCGTGCAGTGTTTGTATTTAAGTCCCTCCTATTTCGTCGAGACGGAGATTTCAATCTCCATATCTCCGAATAGGAGTAACTTAAATAGGGGCATCTGTTGCACCCTAATTTTTGACCATAAGGTCCCACCTCTTCTGCATATTTTCTATTGTTATTTGACTTTACTTTAATATTTAATATTTATGCGACTAACCAATTTGTGCAGACGCAGTAATGCCAAGTCGAGATAGTTTTCATGCTCGCTAATAAAATTATTAAAAGGATGCTTAAGACGTTCCTGGATCAAGGCGATTATCAGACCTTTCTGACTTCGTTTTTTTTACAAGTGGGATTAAACTCAGTTAATTTGCTAAGAAGTGGTTTTAAGAATCAATTATCAAAGGCGTCATTCATGAGGATTTGAATGTTGGACTCTTTTAGTTTAATTTATACCCTCATTTTCAAAATTTGATGGAGTGGTGTAATTTGAATTACCTCTTGTTCCAAGAATGGGGAGATAAATCCTACACTAAAAGCATTTGTTTTACTCAAATCACAACGCTATGCTTACAAATGGGGGATGGTCATTCAGGGCTCTACGAGTATTATTGTCAGGCTACCTCGTTTCAAAGCATAATAAGTTTGTATTTCATCACAAACAATCGGTACATCAATGTTTGGGGTTGATACGCAGACTAACAATACTACGATTCAAAAAGATACGGCGTGCGCACATCCAAGATGATATATTGGCAACCAAACATAGCAAACAATTTCATTAATATCTGATATTGTTCATCTAATACATGATAGAACATTTATTAACACCAAAATCTTTATACAAATGTTACTACATTGATTTACATTGAAAAAGAAGGACTGGCCCCCTATTCTACTTGTTCTATGTGTCTGACGTTTGGTGACGAAGCCGGAATCTCTGCAGCCTGCACTTTGTAGAACCTCAATTTTCACAATCGGTGACCATTATTGTGTGTTGACTGGATGAAATTGACAATTTGCCTCTAGTGGTTCAACAGTCGTGAATTTGATACATGAAGATGCCACTATTATCTGAACGCCTTACCGCTGGAACTTTGTAGAAATAAAAACATAAAAGCTCTTAGTTCAAATTGAAGCTGGTCAACGTAATGTTTAATGATGGGAAAGGTTTTCAACATGACGGGATACCTATTGTTGAAACTTGGCAGGTTCATTTGAAATTCAACAAGCATCCTATTAACTGGTGTAAAAAAAAAAATCCAATGGAAAGACATAGAAGGAATGCTGATGATCCTTACAACCCAAACCGTGTAAGAAACTCTGATCCTAAGAAGTTGATGGATCCGCCTTTGCGTATACCTCCATTACCGTCCATGAGCATTAGCCTTGAAGCCTGAATAACCGTCCTTTCCCTGCATAAGACTAACTGCAATACATGAATTTAAAACGGCTCCAATACGACATCATCTGGCTGAGAAGTGGATGTAAACTTGTTTACCTGATGAGGGAAGCACCAATAATTTCATGGCCATCGATGTGTTGTCTTATCTAGTTGCGGCGACTTATTTAATAATTTGTAAGAGAAGCTGGAGAATCAGTTATCACGCAGAAGCTATAACAGAATCAACTTAAACCGAGACTCCGAGTACGTCACACTCAACGGCCACCAAGCTCTATTTCTAGCTAAACTAGTCCAACATCCTGACCTGCAGCAATGAAGATATTGCCGGTTCAGCTTCTCGAACTAAGCCTGCCACCAACTTACACAACATCGGCACTACAACGATTAATTAGAACAGCCTGCAAACCAAGCCAGCATACACGATCAGTTATTATGAATACAAGCAGAAAAGTGAGAGCAAGCAACAACCTCATTCACCAGCTGTAAACCATCACGATAAGCTAATGCCCACCAGAACTGTAAAGGAAATTTATGACAGATGAACAACATCAATTTTTCTACTAAAACAAAACAAGTGCATCAGTTGTTAATCTCCTCAAGTTCCCAAATAAGCAGAAGAGGAATCCATAATGTTTTAATACCGGATGGAATATTGCAAGCCTAATCCTGCAAACACGCATACAATCTCATTCAGAACACCACAAGATAAGCTCGAATCATAATACATTTAAGCCCACAATCTTAACGTTGCAGCCATACCACAAAGAGTTTTGGGACCTCATACAATCAATGCCTCAAGATGCACATCCTATGAGTGTTCTTGTTAACGCTTTAAGAGTTTTATCTGTCATTATATTGATGCAAATCCTACTTTCAGAAGTCTTGATATCTACAACTCAAAACAAGTACGAGACAAACAAATAGCGCAGATCATCGGAAAGAAAACAACTTGAGAACTCAAGATACAGAGCACGAGAATAAGGAATAACCGAATACCTCTCCCACGCATAACATTTCACAGGGTCCATAACAACTAACTTCATTCATGAGAACTATCGATAAAACACCAAATAAGGGAGGCAGCACCTCCAGTCATCACCTTTCTGAAGCAACTCGCAATGCGATACGTGACGGAACTGATCATGGAAGTTTGAACCTGCATTTGACATCAACAAAGTCAGTAACCTTATGAAGTGTAATCAAGAGAGCTTAGAACACTATTTATTGACCAGATAGAATTAAAGCGCATTGCCTACGATTCTCAAACTTAAGGTAACCACGAAGAGGAAACAGAAGCTGAGATTAACCACTTATTGAGTTCGGTGTTGATTTATTTGCCTATGGAAGCAATACAACCTACCTATACGCAGGTTTGTCCGTTGATTAGCCGCCTCCTGCACACGTTGCAGCTCCACCAATCTTTTCGTAAACAAGGGCCTTGGACGCAAAGAAACCAAAGCAACAATTGTTAGAAAAATCAGGATCCAGGCACAAATAAACAAGGTTGATGAGGACCAGGGCACCAAAATGTTTGAAGCTTACTCTGTTCAACAATCTCAGCGGCCGGTGTTAGTGAAGAGCCACATACTTGTTGAATGGTCCACGAATTCCATCATCAGTAATCTTGACAAATCCACGAGCATCATCACCATAGATTTCTGAAGCAGAACTCAACAAGCTTCATCCTGAGGCAAGAACCAACTACAATTTCTCCAGGATACGCACGTCAAACCCGAGCTCCCCTTTTGGGCTTCTAATTCTCCCTTGGCCCAAGAAACATAACTATCCACACCTGCCAAGTCCCAAAACTTGAGTTAGCAAAATCAGAGAATATACCCGTGATTCGAAAAGATCCTATCAAGCATTGAACCTGAACGGATAAGATTGCAAGCAGAATCAGAAATTGATTTCTTCTCATTTAACAGACATTTAACAAAATCAGACAAAGAGGGAAAGATTTCAATTTCCGTCTAAGCCAAAATGGAAGGTTCCAACACAGCAATCATGGCCTTTTAATCCAAGTTTTAAACAGAGATTTCGGCTTGAGGCCTATATAAGGAGAATCATAACGGGAATGACACACGGAGATTCGCCCCAAGCACATACACATACAGTCCAGAAATCACACATACTTAGGAGAAGAAAACCATTCTCAGAAACACACAAATCCCAATCTCAAACCATATTTCGATTAGAGAAGGAAACTTATCTCGTATCGACAATCGAGAGACCACCGGAACCCTCTTCGCTTGCCACCGCCGTCAACTGCAAATCCACCGCCGGTGAAGCCTTTGTCGTCGTTGCCGCTAACTCCGCCACAGCCCTTTTCGTCGCCAGAAAGACCCGCCTTCGGAAGCCGCCATTGACCATCGCCGAAACCATCTCCATATTGGGTAACACATTCGTCAAAGATTCCTTTCCATTTTATGATTGATGCTTGTTTGTGGTTGTTAGGTTTCTCGAGGACGAAGCGAGAGAGAGATCAAGGAGGTGAAGAGAGGACGAAGCGAGAGAGAGAGATCAAGGAGAGGAATGGTGATCGAAGCGAGAGAGAGATCAAGGAGAAGGAGAGTGATCGAAGATAGCAGAGAGAGAGCGAAGAGATTGGAAGCGTTTCGAAGAATTAGGGATTTACTTTTCCTTTTGTCCTTTTCTGTTTATGCTGTAATCACTCGTTAATCACACACATCACAGCACTAACCACCCACACACACCCTAATCATCCGTTAAACCACCCTTTAACCTATAATTAACCCTCTAATTAATAATTAAAATTTATTTAACCCTAGGATAGTAATATAACCTTTTCATTAAAATAATCTTAATTAATCATTTCCTGCCTGATTTAATCTTAATTTAAAAACAAATAAACCATTTAAATCTATTTTCATTAATCTAAATTTAATAACCTTTTTTAAATAAAAATATACCTTTTTTTTGAAATTATCTCACACTTAAAACAGCTTTTAAGATAAATTAATAACCTTTTAAATCTAAATTAACTTTTATGACAATATCTAAAAAACCTTTTTATTTAATAAATCCTATTCATTTAAAATCAATCCACATTTAAATCCCTTTGCTCATAAAATTAAAATTAACATTCCTCTTAAAATCAACTTAGCCTTTTATAAAAATCAAACCTCACCAAATTAATTTTCTCAAAATCAAATTCAACTAGAATCAACTTAATTAACATCGTAATACAATCAATCGTGCACTCACGACACATGCACTTACACTCAGCGCTTTCATGCGTATGCACTCTTTATCTTTATCTGCTTTATCTTACTCACAATGCACACACACCCACTTAGCGCTTTCATGCGTTCGTGTATGGCTTTACATTTCTGCAATTTACTCTTACGCAATTTATTCTATTGCATTCCCATTATCATATTTATCTATTCATACATCGCATTCCGTCCAAAGGAAAAACCTACACATAATTCAACGTTGTGTGTAGTTGCATATCATATGCATCATATTCCCTTAGATTCCTTGATTCTTCAAGTTGATCGTTTAGGATAGATCCTACCCCATAGGAAGGACCTTAATCTTTACAACATAGAAACAAAACAACACAATACAACTTTTTCAAACACATTTAGAGAAAAGATGTTAATCATCTTAAGCGAGATATAACTTGTCACGCCCCACAACATAAATACAATCAATATCTCTTGATCGCTTAAGAGAAGACAGAGGCGTACTTGTCGACCCTTCCAAGCGCTCGAAGCCCTTCTCTTAAGACGACATACACAAAATACAAATTTTTTCTACACACTTGTGGTGGCTAAAACTGAGTAATCTCTCTTAAAATGAAGACTCGTCTCTTCTCCTAAACCCAATCAAAACAACTACCCTAAACCCGTAGGAACTTTGACCACAGTCAAAGGACTCCTCAAACCCTTTAGGGTGAACTACAAAATACTCTGATTCCACTCCCGTAAGGATATGTAGGCACAAGGTGCGATGCCTTATCGAGTATACTTAGAAATAAACCCCTAGGGTCTTTAAACCATTAAGCAGATAAACACTTAGCAGTAAACAAACATAAAACAAGAGGTTCCTGTAGAGTACTACAGAAACTTAGGATGCTAGTACCTTCCCTAAGTTTAACCAACCCCCGAACCTAAAACTCTCTAAACCTTGCATTTGCATTGCATTGTGGGAATTTCGATCTTTATCCCTTCCTTTGGACAAATCAAAGTTCGGTTGCAAAATGAATTAACGATTCAAACTAATCAATAGTTTGGTATCCAAATTTCACCGCGACAAGAACATAAAGAAGATTGTTCAAAAGATGGTTGTGACCTACAAAGATTGGCACGAGATGCTGCCATTTGCATTGCACGGTTATCGTACGACGGTACGTACGTCGACCGGGGCAACTCCTTTCTCCTTGGTGTACGGTATGGAAGCAGTCCTACCGTTAGAAGTGGAGATCCCTTCTTTGCGAGTTTTGGTTGATGTGAAACTCGACGAGGCAGAATGGATTACGAACCGACTGAACCAACTCAGCCTGATGGACGAGAAGAGGTTGGCATCGATTGCGCATGGTCGTTTATACCAAAGCCGAATGAAGAAAGCTTATGATAAGAAGGTGCGTCCTAGAAGCTTTCAGACGGGTGATCTCGTCCTGAAGAAGATTCTTCCTCCACACTCCGATCACCGGGGCAAGTGGACTCCCAATTACGAAGGTCCGTACGTCGTCAGCAAGGTCTTCTCAAGAGGAGCTTTGTTGTTATCCACGATAGATGGTGAAGATTTTGCATCCCCGGTGAACGCGGACGCAGTTAAAAAATACTTTGCTTGAAAGCGACCCGCTGGACAGTAAAAAGAGAGTCTAGGCAAAAATGGGGCATCCCGGCGAACCATAAAAAAGGAAAAAGGTTCGGGCAAAAATTAGGGATATAAATTGAAAAAATGTTCACCCGCAAAGTCGAAAACCCAGATGGGCGACTTTGGCAAAAAAGGGTATCCCGGTGAACTGAAAACCCGCAAAGGGCGGTTCACGCAAAAGTTAGGGATTTGAAAAAAGCAAATGACTGCATTCCGCGTATGGACTTTCTTTGTTTAGTGGTTTGGAAGACCTGAGGGCCGTTTATCTGAATCAATCTCTTTTGAAGCTGAAGCGTCGGAGAAGTATCGAAGTCGAGTGGGTCATAGAGGGATCAACTCATGGTGTTCGTCTACGCCTCGTTGTCGACATTTGTATATACTGATGTATATTTATGTTTTATTTTTTGCGCGGCTTCCTCATTCCAGGAGCTTGCATCTGTTGTAAAACATTTTTACCCATTCAGGGGTTCGTTATCAATAAAATGTATACTATTCAGCAATTCTGTTTGTCTGTTTAGCATTTATCTGTTTTGTTTGCGAAAAAGAACGCCGATGTTTTTGATAAAATGCGCATACATAAACTTACTGGCCTAGGCCACTGATTGTTGAAACAATGAATTACTCGAACATTGTCACGAGATGATAACCTTGATAGGTCCCTTTGAGAAGGGTATCTTGTCTGTTTGTTTGTGTTGCTGCAGGTGTAGCATATTCCAGACAGTGCACCGTGCGTATCCCCAAGCAGGATGATTCCTCCTACTCCAGCAAAGGTCAGCAGCCTCTCCCCGCAGAGTCTGAACACGAGATCGTGAGCATTGATATGTCTCCCCAGGCAGAGAAGATTCTCTCCCCAATAATATGCATCTTGAAGGAACGTCATCTCCTCAGCTGAGTCATTCACCAAAGTGTGCAGCAACTAGAAGTTCAAGACTGAAGTCTCCAGCGGAATCGAGGTTCCCCACAGAGTCGTACTCTCCCCAGCAAGTAGAATGATTTCTTCATCCCCAGCCGAGTTTGCAGATCCCCAAGAGAGCCGAGTCCTTGGAAGCCGCTTAGGCCATGATTGGTTTTCCCCAGTAGAGTGTTGAATAGCTGATGCTGTGTTTCCCCGCCGGAGTCGTTACCTCCAGAGCAGTAGCCGTGAAGGCCGTGCAGTTTATTCCCGCGATTGACATCGCTTTCCCTCAGCAGGTCCAGGTTCTCGTAGAGCTTCGTTTCCCTGCAGCAGTCAACTGAAGTTCACTTCCCCACAGCGCCCGATTGGGATTGGCGTGACCTTTTTCTCCTCAGCAGGATGATTCCTCCCCCTATCTGAGTGGTCCTTTCTCCTTGACAGGAGGATTCTCCCTTCAACATTTATTTTGCTGACGGGATCACATCATTTTGCATGACTGCATAGCATTTATCATAAACGCGTAGCATTTCCACCGTGTGGAGCATTGCGCCATTGCCGAAGCATATGCATAATAGGCATGATCTAGGTTGTTACCGTTCTTGTTTTGCAGGTGTTCCGCCGCATAATTGATTGCTCAAGATGATTCTTGAATTCTCCCCAACAAAGTCGCTTTCTCAAAATGATTATTGAATTCCCCAGCAAGGTCGTTTGCTTAAGATGATTCTTAAAATCCCCAGTGCAGTCGCCAGAGTTGGTTGCTCAAGTTGATGCTTAGAGTCCCCGGCAGAGTGTTTGCTCAGGGTGATTCCTGAAATCTCCGGCATAGTTATCGGTCCAGGATGATTCTTGAAGTCCCCGGCGGAGTTATTTGTCCAAGATGATTCTTGAAGTCCTCAGCAGAGTTGATTCGTCAAGAATGATTCCTGGATCCCTGAAGCAGAGTTACTTGATAGTTCTCCAGAATCCCCAGCGGAGATGCGTCATCCCCAGCAGGTTTCTGAACAGCGAAGTTGAAACTTCCCCTGAAGACTTGTTGATTGAAGTTCGACCGTGTTAACGAAGCAGTTCTCTTAGCTGATGCGGAGTGCCTGATGGAAGAAGTTTGGATATCCCCAACTGGCTCATGATTGACCGAGAATTCTATTCCCGACTTAGCAACGAAGGTCGGCTGATGCCCGAAAGTTTTCTTTGAATGCCCGATGGCATGATTTAACTTGATTGTTGACCTGATGAGTCCCGAGGAATCTTTATGCCTGACGGCATGATCGACCATGTATTACCGGTTACCGTGTGACCGATTCTCCAGCTAGTTTCCGTGCAGCTAATGTTTCAGTTTTCGAAGATTTGTTCCCGTCAGAGTATCGTGTACTCGGGTAGTTGGCAAATTTCCGGGTTTGTCGGTATTCAACCGTCTCGCACCTTGATTGGTTGAGAGCCGTTCGCTTCTCACCCAGTCAGGTTCAAGCCGTCGGAATAGGGGCAGCTGTTGCACCCTAAAATTTGACCAACATTTCTTTACTTAGCTTATGTTACATTTCATTCACATTAGCATTATCATTTGCCTTTCATAGACATGTATGCAGGAGATCAAGAGGTATGAGTACCAATCAAGACTTTGAAGATAGCCAAGAAGGTTATTCAAGTGTTCAAGGGTTGATATCTTTGTCAGAGAAGTTAAAAGATCCTCAGAGAGAGTGGTTGAAACCAAGAGTTGTGTGCCTCCTAACTTGAGAGTTGTGGGAGCTCCTCAGATGATTCTGAAGCTATGAGGATGGACTTGAAGCTTTGAGATAGCTTATGAGATGTCTTGAAAGCCATCATGAAGCCTAGAGAGGTCATTGTGCAAGATTAAGAAGACTCATCCATGAGTGGTGTAATTAGGGTTTGACTGGGTCAACCCTAGGTCTACTGATGATTTGGAGAGGGTTGAGACCTAATCCAAGAGCCATGTGATCATGGATTGATGCATTGAGATGCTATAAGGATGATTCCAAGGTCAACTCATCATGATTGAAGAGTTTGAGAAGTTTCAAGCTAGGGTTTCTAAGGCTTGACAGTGTAAAATCCCCTAGTTTGACCCCTATCTTCAAGGCAGTTTAGCTCAAGATGTGATTGTCATCTCATCTTACCCCCAACATGAATGTTGTAGAGCTTGCTCTTAGATTTAATTTGAGTACTAGAAGTCCTTTATAGGATTTGTAGAACTCAAGTTATGACTTTGACAAGTTACAGGTCATCTGAGGTATGTGAATTTGGGGCCTTGAAAGTCACCCAACTTGCATCCAACTTTTGCCTAAGAAAGATGATTCCTATGAGTTTTTGGTCAACATGAATGTTGTTCCTTATCTTCTTAGATTTCTAGAGAGTACTAGAAGTCCTTGATAGCATTTGTAGAACTCAAGTTATGGCTTTGACAAGTCAAGGGCATTTTGGTCATTTGGAGATTACAGGTCATTTCAAGCATAAGGCCATAACTCCTATTTCCAAGCTTCAAATGGAAAAATATTCAACATCAAACTTGCTTAAAATGATGTTTTAAGGCTAGTAAGGAGGTCATGAGATGTTGAAAAGGCTTGTAGCTCAAAATGGTAAAAATGACCTAAAATGAAGGCATAAGTTAAATAAGTCAAAGTTGGAAATTGAAATTTCCAAGCTACACATCCAAACCATGGCATGTAATAGGTCATTTTGACTCTAGAAAACATTTTAGAAATAATGGTTCAGCCACATTTTTGATTTGAGGCCTAAATCATGGACTTGCTTTGGAAAATGGTTGCTTGCATATTAAGGTACATATGCAAAACACAAGGAAGAGCAATGTACAAGCTAGCTAAGTATCCTAACACATCATGCATCTCATCTAAGGAGATTTTCAAAGGAGATACAAGTGTTGCAAGAGGTATAACATAAGATGGCATGTGAGATGGATTGAAATCAAAAACTCATGACATGAGAATCTCAAATTCTCATTGGGTGATTCCAGAAAGTTCTGGATGGTTTAGAACCATCCTATATAGTGATTAGAACTTGCTCAGATGCAAGGTTGGTGAGAGATTAGAGAGGAGAGTGAGATAGCCATTTCAATTTCTTCCATTGCAAGTTGAAATCAATTTCTATATTCCACACCATTTCCATTGATTCTTTCAATCCTAACACCTTCCATTGATCATACTGAATGTGTACATACCAAATTGAGGGCAAGATCGTGTGAGATTGAAGAGATAGCATTTGGATTTTGGGAGCTGCAAGTCACAATCGGATTTGGAGATTCAAGCTTCTTGGATCAAATCTTTTGCAAACCGAAGCACTAACATCAATCAAGGAGTGATTCTGAAGAGTTTGAAAGGTGGAACTGAAGGTTTGACCTATCTGGTATTCAAGATTTGACAGGTTTGCAACTTTTCTTCTACACCTTAATTTAAGCATAATTTGTTAGATTTGTTAGGTTAGAATGGTTAGAGACAAGTAGGAGATGGATTCTGGAATGTTTGAAGGCATTTGGTGAGGTTTGAGTTAGTGACACCAATTTTGTTTTGATCAAGAACACGATATATAGTAAGATATGACATGAGTTTAATAGCAAGATTTAACTAGTGTGAGGTCGTGATCATTCTGAGCCAATCAATTTCAAGAATCGTTAAAGTTGAAGTTTGAGCATAGTTTTGATCTTGGATCGGGTTTAGAGATTGAGGGCATTTCAATTGATTCTAATACCATGGTTGTGATCAGGGTTGAATTTAGAACAGATTAGGGTTTTGAACCATGGATTTTGGTTGAGTTTGGATGGAGTCCGAGTTAGGTATTTGAGCTCTGCGACTATGGAGCTTTCCCTCCATTTTAATGGCTGGAGGAAGAAGATAAGGTCATGGCCGTTGGATGAGGCAAGGACCCGTTGACTGGGATCAGATCGTGTGGATGGGATTTAATTTCGTGTTTTGAAAGATGCGTCTGAGAAGCACTAAACGCAGCCGTTTCACTTAATTCTTCGTTTGGGCTTTAGTGGATTAATTGATGGCCACACCCCCATCTGTGGCCCATTGTGGAATTGAACTAATTTTCCTTGCTTTCTGCACCGAGTATTTTTCTTTTTCTTTATATTTTGTTATTTGTTTTCTGATTAAAAATTGGGCCTAGCGTGTTTGCTGATCACACCCCCGTTTTGAGCCCATTCTCATAATGAACTGCATATTATTGCTAACTGCACCAATGTTTTCCCATTTTATTTTCTTTTTCTCCATTTTATTTTAAACTTTGAAAAATCATATTAAATAGAAAAATAATGATTTTTACATGGGATTTTTTCTCCTATTTCACATTGATGTCTAGAAAATTATAAAATCAAAACATTTGCATTTCTTACATTTTTAAAATTTTTTGTGTATTTTCTCTTTTAATAGCTTTTAATTCCTTTTATGTTGATGGATAGATTTGTAGAATTTTGTTTAGCTAGTTCCCTTTGAATTTTTAGGCCATTCTTTTTAGGATAGTTAGATTAGGACTTTAGCTCCCCTCTGGATTTATTCCATAATTTTGTGATTAAGTTTTGATTAGTTTTGATTAGATGACTTTAGGTTATGTAGATTTAGGTCAATCCTTAACATAGGTCCACAATAACACTAGAATTTTGGGTTTCTAGGTTAAGATAGATATTGGGACATATAGGGTATTAAGGGTAGGTATATAGGATCCCTTAGAAATTATATTAGGTTCTAATATAATAGTATACTATTTTTAATTGATTTTTGTAATTGAATGTTGTTTGTGTTGCCTTTGTGGGCTTGCATTTTGTTTCGCTTTGCTTTGTGGGCTTTTGCTTGGCTTGGTGGGCTTGGTCTTGCTTTGTGGAGCATGGAGGAGCATAGTGGAAGACTTGAAGATTGAAGAAGGAGCTTGAGATCTTGAAGACTTGTTTGTTTTGTTGTTGTTTTAGGATTAGGAATTAAGTAGAGCTTAGACTTAGTTGATTCCTTTCTTAAACATGGATGGTATCTGTCACCTCCATTCTTCCCCATGATTCAAGGTCCTTCCATGGTATTAACCTCTCTCCTTAGGAGGGATAAGTGATTGTACCTAGGAAGTAGAACCTTTGAGGGTACTAGTCTTCTGATGTTAAACCCTTATAGGCCTCCTTTGGTGGTCAATAAGCAGTTTAATATCCTAGCTTATCCAGTTAAGTGATTTCTTCTGGTTTGAGTATCTTGAGAGATGTTGGGCTTGAGTTTGAAGATGAGGACTTCAATGAAGAGTGTGGAAGAGGATGATTCCCTGAGCATTGCCATTGCAGCTGAAGCTTGGAGAGCAAGAAGAGCAAGTTGATACTTGAAGATCCAGTAAAGACTGAATGAAGAGCTGAGGCTTAAAGACTGAAGGATGAAGTTGACATTTTCAGATGATTGAAGCTTGTAGGAAGAGAAGACCAAGTTGAGACTGGTAAAGCAAAGAGAGCTTGAGAGCAAGAATAGCAAGTTGATACTTATGAAGAGGATCCATTTGAGATTGAGAGTAGAGTTGAGGCTTGAAGAACAGAGGATGAGTTGATACTTACTTTGAGGCTTGGAGATCCTGAAGGAATCAAGTTGATACTTGTGGTTAAGAGTGAAGCCTGAAGGTGGAACTGATTAAGGAGCTGAAGCTTGAATAAGAAGATAAGTTGAAACTTATGTGGAAGGGTTGAAACCTGGAGAAGCAAATTGATATTTGTCAAGAGTAATTGAAGTCTGAAGACTGAGTTGCTGTTAGGAGAGCTGAAGCTTGAGAATTGAGAGAGGAGTTGATCTGCTTTCTTGTCTGTTTTCTTTTCTGTATTGATGTGCCTTGTTTGACTTGCTTGATGCATTAGAATAAGTTCATATCTAGACTTTAATCTAGGAGCATGATTGCACTAGAGGTTGAGTTGCTCCCTCTGCCTGTATTGTTACTGTGTGGCTTTGCTTGCGGGTATTCGGTAGAGCCTTGCTCCCTTGCCCATGTGGTTTGTTCTGCTTGATAGCATATTTTATTTCTTCTGTATGATTGCAGTTTACTGTATTTTGCTTGATAGCATGTTTTTATCTCCTCAGTATGATTACTGTTATTCATTCTGGCTTGAGGTTGAGATGAGCTTGTGGAGGCTGCTGCCCCACACACATTTCCTCCCTCACTTGCATTGCATGCATTTTACAGTCGATTACTGTTTACTGTTTAAGCTGATGCTTTATCTGTTTCTATGTATCATTGATATGATCCCTTAGGAATCTCAGTTCCTTTGATAAGGAAGTGATGATAGAACTTTAGGTTGAAACCTATGCATGATAACTTCTAGGAGTTCCCTGTTTCGAACATCAACCATAGGATGAATCCTTGGCATGACAACAGTAGGACTTGATAGTCTCCCCGTAGTTGAGCCTGTTCTCTCTTCTCATCTCAAAACAACTTAAGATACAGTAATCATGAATGATTTTTTTCGTACGTTACGAGCCTTAAGCTATCTGGGAAAGGATTGTTGGAGAGTTTCTTTTCAACAGTCTGGATGTTTAGTATGGCACCCTTTGGGTGACGTACGACGCATTCACTCTCAGGTCATAGTCTTTAGTGCGATTGAAATTGCAAACGCTATAAAAAAACATTTCTTCCGTAAAAGACAGAAAACAAACTTCAAACCTTTTTGCCCCGTGGGCCCGTAAGTCAAAGAAAAGATTTTCTGAAGAAAAGAGTGTCGTTAAACTGCAGCGCCAACACAAACAGGCTTTGTCCCTAACTGCTGGAACTGCTGTTTAACCCTACTCGACAAAACAGATGAATCTGAATCCCCGTAATCCGTAGTAGCCCGAACTACGTAAGCTCTGATCTCTCAAGCCTGTTGAGAGTACGTAGGCACAAAACTGATGTATTGGTGGGCTACCTTCCCCGTAACCCGTAGTTAGGCGAACTACGTTGACTCTGATTTCTCATTCTCTGATGAGAATACGTAGGCATAAAGCGCGACGCTTTGCCGAGTCATTTTTTTCCTTTTTAGCCAGCCTTGATAGGTAGATAGATAAACCAACTCGTCCAGTAAATACAACAAGCATGGATCCCGTCGAGTACGATGGACGTGAGGGGTGCTAATACCTTCCCCTTGCGTAACCGACTCCCGAACCCAGACAACGGTTACGACGACCTTGTCTTACCCTTTTCTCGTCAGGTTTTTCCGATTGTTTCCTTTCCCGCTCCGAGGGATAAATAACGAAAGGTGGCGACTCTTCTGTTTTGCCGACACCTTATTTTCGCGGAAGCGACAATAGGATTTGTAGAACTCAAGTTATGACTTTGACAAGTTACAGGTCATCTGAGGTATGTGAATTTGGGGGCTTGAAAGTTGTCCAACTTGCATGAAACTTTTGCCCTAGAAGGATGATTCCTATGAACTTTTGGTCAACATGAATGTTGTTCCTTATCCTCTTAGCTTTCTAGAGAGTACTAGAAGTCCTTTATAGGATTTTTAGAACTCAAGTTATGGCTTTGACAAGTCAAGGGCATTTTGGTCATTTGGAGATTATAGGTCATTTCAAGCATATGGCCATAACTCCTATTTCCAAGCTTCAAATGGGAAAATGTTCAATATCAAACTTGTTCAAAATGATGTTTTAAGGCTAGTCAAGAGGTCATGAGATGTTGGAAGTGCTTGTATCTCAAAGTTGCAAAAATGACCTAAAATAACGGTATAAGTTAAATGAACCAAAGTTGGAAATTGATATTTTTGATCTACATGTCCAAACCAAGGCATGTAATATATCATTTTGATTCTAAAAAACATTTTAAGAACATTGGTTTAGCCACATTTTTGAATTGAAGTTTAATTTGTGGACTTGCTTTGAAAAGTAGTTACTTACATCATAAGTAACATTTGCAAAACCTAAATTCAAGGCATAATCAAGGTACCTTGCAAGCCAAACACATCCAAAATGTCATGAGGGAAGAAATTGGAAGGAATTGGGACTGATTTCAAGCTGTTAGCAGAATGGAGCACACCATGGCATGTGATTGAAATTCTCATGACATGAGAGATTGAACTTCTCATTAGAAGGATCTAGAGCCTTCTAGATCACCCATACATGTTTTATATATTGAGTAGAGGTGATCCAAGGCCAAGGTTGGTGATGATTGAAGGAGAGAGCAGCGATTGAGTTTGGAAAATTCTTGCTTGCAACTGAATTCGGTTACATCATTTCACTCACTTTCCATCCATTTTCTTGATTGCAATCTCTTCCATGGATTCTAGGGATTGATTCCAGATCATAATCAAGGGAAATTCGTGGCTGATTGCTCTAGCTTGATTTTCTCTGGTCGGATAGCGGTGGATCGGTCTTTGATCAATCCAGGAACAACCTGTATACACAAAGGGTTAGAAGAAAAAACGACAAGGTTCTCGTTATGCAGATGCTTCATGCAAATGCAAACGTGTGTCTGTGCCTTGGGGAGATTCCCCCCCGATCCTAGTTTCCGAGACAAATAAAGTCTATGATCCAATCATGGAAAATAAAGCCTCATATATTCATCTGAAAATCCCGCTCGGGTAGCGTACAACTGTAATCACATACAACTGAAGCAATAAGGCATGACCCCAACCAACAGACCTGGCGGTGATCAGCATATCAATGCATAAAATGTACAAAGAAAGATACAAAAGATCAGGCGCGGTCACGGGCACGAAAATCTTCTATCAACTTCTTTGTAGTGGGATGATCTGGCTGAGCCGACAAACCCTAGGTCAGCAGGTCCCTCTGACTGATGGACTTTGGGAGGTTTTCGGCAACGCTCCTAGAAATACCTTCTTCAAAATTGTTCTCAACTCTTCTCCTTTTAGCATCAGCTCGGAGTTGAGAATCTAGCAAATTCGCCTCGGCATCAGCCAATCTATACTGGACGTCATGTTGCAGGGAGGCTTCAGCCTCTATACTCTCATCTTTCACCATAATCTGAGCTTCTAGCTCGGCTACTTGTTGCTTCATCTTTTCTTCCCGTTCTTTGTACTTGGCTATGGTGCTGCTCCAAACCCTCTCGTACTGGGTAAGCATCCGGTACACTCTGTCCAGATCCTGTTTCTTGGTTGTCAACACGCCATGTACTGCCTTCAGGTCCAATCCCAGACGTTCCCTAGCATCAGTTTCTGTGGTCAGGTTGGAGCCTAGACGGTTGATCATCTCAGTCTGCTTTTTGCAGGTATAAATGGCTTCACTTTTCTCTTTCCGAAGTTGAGCAATCTCTTTCTCCATCTCTTCGTTGGCCTTTCGTAGCTCTTCCTTCTCTTGGAGTACCTGGTTGAATTTCTGAATATCAACGGTAGTAGGCTCTTTGTACACAGGAGTACACAATGGTTTCACGGCAGGAAACGACATTAGAAACTTGGCGGCTCTTTCTCGAATCCAGGTCACATACGGATCAAAGGCCTTGTTGTTGCTTTTTCCTAGCAAGACTTTCCCCTTCCGGTGAATTTTGCTCCAAGCATTCTGTACCTTGATCAAGGTGTCACCTTCAAGCAACCCTGTGAGATACAGAGATTCCTGTATCTCTTCCTCTTTAGGAGGACCTCGTAGTGCATACCCAAATTATCGTATTAGCAGAGACGGATTGTAGTTGATACATCCATTCCTTCCAACCAAGAGGACGTTCGGAAAGCCACAACAGCTATGCACAATATCTTTGCCCAACAGATCTCTATCAAACCAGATGATATCGTCAACAGTCAAACCCATCAAACGCGTAGACCAAGGCGAAGACTCAGCAGAATCAATGAACGGCCCTGCCTTAGGAAGATGGCTAGCAAACCACTTATACAGTAAAGGAGCACAACACGTCACGTTCTTCCCCTTTCTATTTTCGTTCTTGCTGTGAACTGAATGATAGATGTCTCCGAGGAGGGTGGGCACTGGATTCCCGGAGGCAAATATGTGGCAAGCATCCATGCTTATGAAGTCCAGGTGACTTGGGAATAGCACGATCCCATAGATACAGAGAGCTAAGAAGGCATTGAACACATCCCAGCGACCCTTCTCTGCAAACTTCCGGGCTTTTTCCATCAGGAAAGGCAAAAGGAAACCATGAACTCCAATCTTTCTGGATACCATCCCTTCCAATTCAGACTCATCTACATGAAGGGCGTCAGTCAGCTCACTCAATTTGGGCTCACCCTCAACACGGTAGTAAGGCATTTGATTCATCAAAGGCACCCCCAACATGTCAGAGTACTCTTCCAAGGTCGGGGCTAGGACATAGTCTGGAAATACAAAGCATCTGAGCTGTGGGTAATAAAACTGCAGCAGGGCGTAGAGGCCATTCAACTCGTACATAGGAAGCTTATACACAATACTCAGCAATCTCTCATAACTCTGTCTGAAACTCTCCATCACTGTCTTATCAGCCAAGGAAATCAAAGTCCGCAACTCTCGGATGTCAGGTGTCGGTAGCTTGTAAGCAACTGTCTTCTTCAGAGACGCCATATCTGCCATGAGGATCAAGATCACTAGAACCAGGGGAGAAACATGCACCTGCAACACAGACACACGTTAATGACATGCAAATGAGGATGTAAACAATGCAAAATGCAATCATGCAGCAGGAGATCAAGACAACTGTGTTGTTGAGGAGATGAAGGTGAAGATTCTGTATCAACAAAACCACAATACTGCTCTGTCAAGAACAACCATATCTCTGATGAGAAGTAACCCCTGATACCAGACCATAACTCTGCTCTGTCAAGAACACACATATCTGATGATGAGACCCTCTGATATCAGACCATAAATCTGCTCTGTCAAGAACAACCATATCTGATGATGAGACCCTCTGATATCAGACCATAAATCTGCTCTGTCAAGAACACACATATCTGATGAGAAGAAACCTTGATACCAAGAAAACTGATTCACTATCAAGAAAACCAGGTGATGCGTGGTTTTTCGCAAGTGTACGAATCACGTCAAAGTAATATAAAAGATTATCGAATCCACAGAGACCAAGTGTCAATCTATCGTACCTGTTGTTATGGTGTTTATCTAAGGCAACTATTTTTAAGGGTTTTAGTAAGGGTGCAATGGTAAATAAAATTATAATTTTAAATAATAAATAAAAGACAGGCTCGAATGTAATTCACGTAATCAATGATAATCCAGTACTTGTTAATGGAACTACTTATGGGCAATGTTTTCTCCTTTGAAAAGAACTAATTTAACAGGAACTGTCGCTTTCGCGTATTCAGAACCGAGTTGTACTCTCTAATCAACCCCTCCTATTGTCACGGATAAAAAGGTGCGTACTGCGTTAGAGTAGTAAACCTATTTTTAAGAAATATAGTTTCTTAACAAAGTTGAAAAGTATTTTAACCTGGACTTCTTAGCAAAAAGAGGTTCTTATGAACCAGACTCTAAATCTCATAACGCGTCCGAAAATCGTTTTAAAATCTCTTTTCTTTTTAATCTAAAAACTCCTAATGAACTATACAAAGCGCTTTTGGCTGTTTTTGAAATAGTTAAAAACAATTACTTGAATTGAAAGATAAAATAGCCCTTAGGTGTTTCCACGAACAATTATACTGATTACTGGTTTAATTACGATCCTTACATTCTAACCTTTATGGGATTAGTTAGACATGATAAAGTAAATATTCTTTTTATAGTTTTTCATATGAGTAATTTAAAGCGAGTGCGGGAAGTAAACAAAGTAAATGTGCGAGTGCGGGAAGTAAACAAGGTAAATGTGCGAGTGCGGGAAATAAACAAAGTAAATGTGCGAGTGCGGGAAATAAACAAGGTAAATGTGCGAGTGCGGGAAATAAACAAAGTAAAGTGCGAGAAAATAAATAAAAGTAAAGCAATGCGGAAAAATAAAATACTAACTGGAATTAAAATAGCGGCAGGATTAACTTCCTCCAGAGTGCTCCAAAACTCGAACCACAGACAGATTACAGACTCGATCACTCGATTGCAGAGGCACCCCGATGTGGAATGGCAACTGCTTTATAACTGATATATGCCTAGAGAATTCTAATTCTGGATGAAGAAAAACGAAAATCTAAGGTCCTATTTATAGGAGAAACTGAAAGCGCGAAATGACCGGGACGCCCCTCCACTAAAAAGTGGAGGTTATGGATTTTTGCCTTGTGGCGCCCGCCACAGGGCCTATGGCGCCCGCCACGGTCCCTACAGGGGATGATGGAGTGGGGATCGTGGGTCTTGGAGGTTGAGGAGTGGTCTTGAGACGTGGCCACGTCATGGCTAACCCCATGGCGCCCGCCACAGTGGGTGCCGTAAGTGCAAAATGCTGAATTTCTAGGTTTTCGTCCGTTTTCACTCCTTTTTCGCTCCTTTTCCCGATTCAAGCTCCGATTATTATAAAAACCTGAAAACATAAGAAAACAAAGCAATAACAAAGCAAAACAACAATAAAAGCTAAGAATGCATGCGAAATCGGAGTCAGAAATACGGTGAATTTTAGTGTGATCAAATTCTCCCACACTTAAACCTTTGCTTGTCCTCAAGCAAACATTAAAGCTTAAGAAAATATGGTGTCAACACTTGTCTTTGGGCTAAAGGGATTCTAAGTTCAAGTCAGGATGCAGTGACAGATACTAACTAAGTGAACCAAGGGTACCATAGTAACACAAACACAAACTTCAATCCTATATTAACCACTCCATGTCATCCCACGATACCTAGGCCTATCTTCTCATCTTTTTGTGTCCTTTTCATTCAGGCGCAATCACATTAAGCCCGTTATCCGTACATGCTTCATAGTAGAGTGACCGGTTAGTGATTCTGATCCATAACATAAGGTTTCTGGCACATAAGCATGTGTAAACCTGTTTTTATTTCGCCTAAATGTAGCCGCGGGGGATCGGATCGTAATCCTCCCTACCAAGTTCAGTGCCAGATACCTCTGAACCAACTAACAATAGGTGACTTGCAATTTTTTTCTTTTTGTGGCAAAAAAATTTTTTCTTCTCTTTTTTCGGTTTAAATGACTTTGTGAGGGTCACCTATACCAGAGTTTGCCTTTTTTTCTTTTTTTATTAGCACTGGATCATTCACTTATATTCATCGGCCCCCTACGTAGAGTATGCTTAGGCCGGAGCTGATTGCTAAAATAAACTACTTAGGACAATTTTTTGAATGATAGTAAAGGCCATGATGGTGGGGTTTAGGAGTGATTCCTATATTCAAGAGGCCTATGGTGCTAAAATGGTTCTGATGTTTCAAAAAGTTGACCTAAGTCACCACATCCTAATCTAAACCTGTCTCAAAGCCCAAAAAACATGTGAAACAACATTGTTTTCTTTTTAAAAATTTTCTGGTAAGGCTAAGGAAATGGGAAAAAATGAAGATGAACTAAAAAGACACTATACTGGTGACTCGTCAGACTCATGCATTATCTAAGAAAAATAAATTACTGAAAAGGGAAATAACTGAAAGGAAATTAACTAAAAAGGGAAATAACAGAAAGCAATAAAATCCCCTCCCACACTTAAATCGAACATTGTCCCCAATGTTTCGAAATAAGATAAGGGGGGTAACCTGGAAAAAGACTACTGAGGAGGGGCACTGGTGCCTTCGCCGTCCTGATGTGATGGTCTGGAACGACGGGATCTACTACGATGCTGGTCCCTCCGGTCGAGTCGTGCTGATAAAGCAGCCTGAGCACTCCGGACCTCTCGAAGGTTACCCAAGATGGAACCCTGAGTAGCCTCTACAAGCTGGTAGTGTCGGCTGTTGAACTCTCTCTGACGGTTCTGCTCTAATGAAATATCGTTCAAGGTACGGCAAACGTTGCTATAGGAACGATCCGAAACCAATCGCGATTGTTGCATGAAGCTCATATTGTCCGTCAGCTGTTGCGAAATAGTAGAGAGAAGGCCATCACGCCTTTCTTCTCTAGCTGTCATATCACGCCACATCTCCTCGGTGACAAAGAATCCAGGAGCAGTACCTGCAACAGGGTTAGAGGAAGATGGTGCAGTGTGTGACTGTGAAGGACGATGGGGGGACATGTGAGGGATGGGAGACTGCTCTCTCCGATCATACTCATCATCAGTGTCATGTGCCTCCCCATCGGGAATATTAGGAGGAAGTGGACCCAAAACACGTGGAGCATTAAGATCATAGGTCCAGTTCCTTTCATCACGTACATCAGTACGTCTACTGCATGGTAAAGCAACAGATGGGATAGCTACCCCATGAACCATCAACTCATAACCACCTTCTCTCCTTGTTCGGCACAATTTCATGTCTTTCAGAAATTTTAAATTAATTGTGCGAGGAGGTAGTGGTTCAAGTGTAGCTATCTCATCATTCAGGCCAAGAGCCCGAGCAATAGACGTAACAAGCCCTCCAAAAACAATCGGTCCTGTTTTATTAGTAAATAAAGTCATGTGGGCAAGCATAAACGGGACCGGATTGATGTGGGTTCTAGTGAGGCATCCTTGCAAAAATAGGAGTTCACGAGCATTAACCTTGTTTGGACTTTCCCGGCCAAAAATAGTACATGCCAAAAGAAGTCTAAAAACTCTTATGGCCGGGTTGTGAATGGTCGACGCAAGTATCCCTTCAAAAGAATTAATTGAAGTACTTGAAAGCCTTAGCCAGAAGGTAAATACCTCGGCCGACCATTCAGCATCCAAAGGTGCCTCACAAATCGAACCTTCCCTATGAGGGATTCCTAACAAATCTGCTAGCTCATTGGTACTGAATTCATATTCAATTCCAAATAGTCTAAAAATAACAGTACCGACAGTGCTAGCAGTGTCAGGACTGACAGTGTATATCAGAGAACTCAAAAACTCAGTTGTCAGCCTCTCATAGGTAGGTTCCTGATTAATGAAAATATTATGCAAGCCTAGAAATTCTAATAAATTAAAAACACTATGATAAATACCCAAAGCATACAGACAGTTATCGTCGACGTACCTAGTCGAGAGGATTTCTCGACTTTGAAGCCTCTGAATAATTTTCCGTTGCCTTTCGCCCGGTCTTCCATCACGAAGAATAAATCCGTTGAACTCCATTGTTGAAAAGCTCCTTAGGTAGTGAAAATAGTAGAAAAGTGGTTTATGAGGGGAATGATAAAGTTTTGATTTTTTTTGGTTTTTGATGGATGAAAATGGAAATGGGTGTTGGATATGTTTTATGGATGGAGGGTATTTTGGAAATGAGGGAGCTTTAATGGGGTTCAAGGAGGATTTGGAAGGTTGGAAAAATGGGTTTTTGGTGAAGAAAGGGATGAAAATGGTGGAAATGGGGATTGAATCCCGTATTTGTTTGTTGATACGGTGTGGCGCCCGCCACAGGGCCTATGGCGCCCGCCACAAGGCCAATTCCTGGGCCTTGTGGTTTTGGATCCTCCTTTGGGCCTTCCTTGCACCTTTGTCTTCCGGGGGGTCTGAATAGCGTTTTCTTCTTCTTTTCAAGGCATTGGCTTGCATATTTTTGTCTTATATATTTTTTTCTTTGCGCGACAAAAATAAAATAATTGAAAATCAAAAAAAGAAAAAGAAAAATAAAAATTAGTGCATAATATGTATATATATATAAGGAATTCAAAGTGCATGAAAATGTAAAAGCTGCAATAAAGTAAAATATGTCTGGAAATGCGATAAATAAAACGAAGTTAAATACTAGGGTAGTGCTGTCAGGGTGGAATGAGTCATGTGGTAGGTTTCTTATCCTGGCTTGATCCACGAATCTCAGCTATCTCCCTCCGAAGCTCGTCGATCGCCTGATGTAGAGCATCGGTCTCTGAGGCATGAGTGAGATCAGAAACCTGCATCTGTAACTCTAAGTCTGCCACTTCCTGCTTGAGCAGGGCAGTCTCCTTGCGGAGCTCATAAATCTGTGTTTGTAGGTCGGGTGGCTGCAGAGACATATTGTTAGACATAACAGTGATTCGGGGAGTAAGAGGTGTAGGAGTGTACTCAGCGGCGGGAGGCGATTTCGGCTCTTCGACAGTCTCTCCATAACCCTCTAGAGCATAACTCCAATTGGCAGGATCATGGACACTGGTCATCAGCGGATCTGGTAATGTAAAGTAGTGTATCGCTTCACCGTCGATCAGTAATCTAAACATGTTGGGCTCAAAAGAAGCCCTCCTCATCAGTCCTCTATCAAGACAAAAATCAATATCCAGGGTGGTGTAGCAGCAGAAGGTCCTGAGGTGCAATAGCTTGCGAGACAAACCCAATGCAGTAGCAATCTGTGTAACAATCCCACCGACATGGATGATTCCTACTGATGATCTGGCAACACTAGCAAGGCCCTTCAGTAGAAAGTTGCCACAAGCAACAGGGCGAGACTGAGTCGCACAAAACAGTAGGAAAATCTCCTCTTCACTTAGCAGTGTCTCTGTATCTGGAAAACCTAGGAAAGAATGTGCTAGAATCATCTGGAAGTACCTCAATGCAGGGTTGTGGATTACCTGAGAAAACTGGGTAGAGGGATCTTGGCTCCCTCCGCCTGATATTTTAGTCCAAAACTTTTCCACTTCTCTGCTCATAAAATACCCCATCGGAGTCTCTGGAATAGCATCAGGAGTAGTCTGGAAACCTAGTAAATCACCAAACCCTTTGTGAGAGAATGAGTAGTCAATCCCGAACAACCTGAAAACAGCGAGTCCATCGGGTCCAGCCCAAGGGTCATGATGAAACGAGCTGAGGAACTCAAGAGTCAGGTTCCTATAAGTGTTGTTCCTGTCGTCAAACTGGTCCCACTGGAGTTGATGGCATAAAAATCTGACGCTTGGCTCTATCCCCAAGGCATCCATGCAGTCATGGTCAGGGTACCTGGTAGGAGCCATAGGGCGTCTCATGTGAACATAGTAACGCTCTCTCTGTGCATCATCTCTAAAGGCCACGTGCATGTCATCAGGGTTCTGCATTCTGTACAAGGTTAGCAAACAAGTCCTGAAAGCACATAAAACATTCAATCGTGAGTCCTGACATAATAACAAATTAAAATAAAGTAAAAATAAAAAGTACAAAAATAAGAAAAACCATGGGTTGCCTCCCATGCAGCGCTTGTTTAACGTCATTAGCTCGACGACCGATATTTAAACATCATTGGAAGGATATGGTGGATCACTCAGAGTATGACGGGTGTCTGTTGTTGGAATGTCACCTCCTTCGTAGGGCTTCAACCTCTGTCCATTGACTATGAACGGTTTACATGTTTGGTTCTTGATTTCAATAGCACCGGATCTCAGGATCTTAGATACTTCGAAAGGGCCAGTCCATCTCGAACGGAGTTTACCTGGAAATAGTCGTAACCTGGAATCGAACAGGAGAACAGGATCGCCTATTTTGAAGTCTCTTCTTATGATTCTTTTGTCATGCCAAGCTTTTGTTCTTTCTTTGTATATGATGGCATTTTCGTAGGCAGATTGTCTGAGCTCTTCTAATTTGTGGATATCAAGGATACGTTTCTCACCAGCTGTCAAGTAATCCAAATTCAAAGTTTTGATGGCCCAATAGGCCTTATGCTCCAACTCAAATGGTAAGTGACATGATTTTCCATAGACCAGTTGATAAGGGGTTGTTCCTATAGGAGTTTTGAAAGCGGTTCTATAGGCCCATAATGCTTCTTGAAGTTTCTGCGACCAATCTTTTCTAGATATAGAGACAGTCTTCTCGAGGATTTGTTTTATCTCCCTATTAGATACTTCCACTTGTCCATTGGTCTGTGGGTGGTATGGTGTTGCTACTCTATGCTTAACTCCATACTTGCTTAAAAGTTTATCAAATATTCTCGATATGAAGTGTGATCCTCCATCACTTATGACTAAACGGGGTGTTCCAAACCTGGGAAATATATAATTCTTGAATAATTTGACGACTACTCTGGTGTCGTTTGTGGGTGCGGCGATAGCTTCAATCCATTTAGACACGTAGTCAACAGCTACTAATATGTACTGATTTCCAAAAGATGGTGGGAACGGTCCCATAAAGTCTATACCCCATACGTCGAAGAGTTCTACTTCTTGGATATTTCTTAACGGCATTTCATTACGTCTTGAAATATTTCCTGTGCGTTGGCATCTGTCACACTTGACAATGAAAGCATGGACATCACGCCACATAGTAGGCCAGAATAGGCCAGCTTGAAGAATCTTGGCGTAGGTCTTAGATGTGCTTGCATGTCCACCATAGGGTGCAGAGTGACAATGCTCAATTATATTATTTACCTCTTCTTCTGGAACACAACGGCGGAAAATGCCATCTTTACCTCTCTTGAAAAGAAATGGATCGTCCCAATAGAAGTTTCTCACATCACTATAGAACTTCTTCTTCTGGTGGTAGTTTAGATCAGGGGGTATGATGTCAGCGGCTAGGTAATTAACAAAATCTGCATACCAAGGTACATTGCTTATAGCTAAGGATTTATGAAATTGCTCATGAGGGTCTGGGTTATCATCTTCAATGGTTTCTAGTTGGGCTATCAGTCTATCGTAGGCAAAATCGTCATTTATGGGTACTGGATCAGGTTTCAGGTATTCTAGCCTAGATAGGTGATCAGCTACCACATTATCAGTGCCTTTCTTGTCACGGATATCCAAATCAAACTCTTGTAATAATAGAATCCATCGAAGTAACCTAGGCTTGGCATCCTTTTTGCTTAGTAAGTAACGAATGGCAGCATGGTCGGTGTAAACTATAATCTTGGCTCCTACTAGATAAGATCTAAATTTGTCTATTGCAAAAACTACAGCTAGGAGCTCCTTTTCGGTTGTTGCGTAGTTGAGCTGTGCAGCGTCTAGGGTTCTACTGGCATAATAAATCACATGTAACTTCTTATCTTTTCTCTGACCTAGAACGGCTCCAACAGCATAATCACTGGCGTCACACATTATCTCAAACGGTTCCGACCAATCAGGGGGTTTCATTATAGGTGCTGAAATCAGAGCTTGCTTCAGAAGATTAAATGCTTCAGTACATTTTTCATCGAAGATGAACTCAGCATCTTTCATTAAAAGACCAGTTAAGGGCTTTGTTATTTTGGAGAAATCCTTGATAAAACGTCGGTAAAATCCGGCGTGTCCAAGAAAACTTCTTATCTCCCTGATAGTCTTCGGCGGTTTTAGATTCTCTATGACTTCTATTTTTGCTTTATCTACCTCTATACCTTTTTCGGAAACTATATGTCCTAAAACAATCCCTTCGGTGACCATGAAATGACATTTTTCCCAATTTAGCACAAGGTTTACCTCCACACATCTCTCCAGGATTTTCTCAAGGTTGACAAGACAATTTTTGAAATCTGACCCACAAACTGAGAAATCGTCCATAAATACTTCCATGATTCCATCCAAATAATCAGCAAAGATAGACATCATGCAGCGTTGGAAAGTTGCAGGAGCATTACAAAGTCCAAAAGGCATTCTTCTATAGGCAAAGGATCCAACTGGGCATGTAAAGGTAGTTTTTTCTTGATCTTCGGGGTGAATAGGTATTTGGAAGAATCCTGAATATCCATCTAAATAACAAAAGTAAGAGTGTCTGGCTAGGCGCTCCAACATTTGGTCTATGAATGGTAATGGGAAATGGTCCTTCCTAGTTGCTTTATTTAATTTTCTATAATCTATGCACATACGCCAACCTCCATCAGTTCTTTTTGCTACAGGTTCGCCCTTCTCGTTTTGCACGACTGTGATGCCTCCCTTTTTAGGTACTACATGCACAGGACTCACCCATTTACTGTCCGAGATCTGATATATTATACCTGCCTCTAGTAACTTAAGAACTTCAGTCTTAACTACAGTACTCATTATAGGATTTATTCTACGTTGGTGTTCTCTAGAAGGTTTTGAATCTTCTTCAAGCAAAATCCGATGCATGCATACGGATGGGCTTATTCCTTTTAGATCAGAGATCTTATATCCTAAGGCTGAGGGGTACCTACGTAAAACTTCTAATAATTGATCGGTTTCTTCTTGGTTTAAGGTAGCACTGACTATAACTGGACGGTTCATATCTTCATCAAGAAATTCATATCTCAGGTTTTTAGGCAGTTCCTTAAGTTTTACGGTCGATTTTATAGGGCAAGGCATAGGATCTGGGGTTAGAGATAAACATTCGTGAAGGTTATCATCAATGTAGGGTGTTTTATAATTGTCATCTTCCAAAATAAGGGTTGATGGCAATTTTATAGATTCAGTTTCTTCTTCTTGTTCTAATTCCCTAATACATTCTTCGATGATATCTAAGGCATAACAAGAATCTCCTATCACAGGTGCCATAAGAAATTTTGACAATAGAAATTCTATCTTCTGGTCACCTACCTCAAAAGTTAGTTTTCCCTTTTTAACATCTATTACGGCTCCAGCAGTCGATAAGAACGGTCTACCTAGGAGGATTGGTATGTCGTCATCTTCTTTAATGTCCATGACAACAAAATCAGTAGGTATAAACAGCTGACCTATCCTAACAGGGATGTCTTCAAGTATGCCTATAGGGTATTTAACGGATCTATCGGCTAATTGAAGTGACATCTTAGTAGGTTGTAATTCTCCTAAGTTTAATCTCTCACAAACTGCTAAAGGCATTAAGCTCACACTAGCTCCTAAGTCTAGAAAAGCTTTTTCGATGACATGATTCCCCAAAACACAAGGAATGGAAAAATTTCCGGGATCTTTATCTTTCTTTGCTAACCTATTTTCGGAAATAGAATTACATTCCACGGGTTTCGGATCTTCGAGTCTACGTTTATTTGTAAGTATGTCTTTGAGAAACTTAGCATAAGAAGGTATTTGGGTGATGGCTTCTGTAAAGGGGATTTCTACGTGAAGTTTTTCTATAACCTTAACGAATTTTTGATATTGATTATCGATTTGGGTTTTCTTTAATCTTTGAGGGTAAGGTATTGGTGGTTTGTATGGCGGTGGCGGTACATAGGTTTTATTCTTAGGTTCTTCTCCTTTTTCTTGACTTTCCGGGGTTTCAGGCTTCTCTGGTTCCTTTTCCTCATTCCTCTCAGAAGTTTCGGGCTCACTTAATCTAGGGTTTAAAGGTTCCTTATAAGCGGTTCCACTTCGTAGAGTAATGGCATTAGCTTGCCCTTTCGGGTTTTGTTGAGGTTGTCCAGGGAACTGTCCTCCAGGTGTAGTCTGTGGGGCTTGGTTTAACGCTACCTGAGAGATCTGGGTTTCAAGCATCTTATTATGAGTAATAATTTGATCAACCTTGGTTCCTAACTTGGTAATTAGTTCGTTGACATGGACGTTATGGTTCATGAACTCTTTGTTTTGTTGTTTTTGAGCAACGATAAAATCTTTTACAACTTCCTCAAAGCTCGGGCTAGGTGGTACAGGTTGCATAGGTTGATTTGTTCTAGGGGCTTGGTAACCTTGTTGTCTCGGAGGTGCGGTATTTTGGATAGGGTTATTATTTTTGTAGGAGAAGTTTGGGTGATTCCTCCATCCAGGGTTATATGTGTTTGAAAATGGGTTCCCTTGGGTATAGTTCACTTGCTCAGTGTTGGTTTCATTCAACAGATTGCATTCGGCGGATTGGTGTCCTTGCGTTCCACATATCTCACAATTCGGCGAAACTGCGGCAACAGTATTCGGAGTTGTACACATATGTTCGACTCTAAGGGCCAACGCGTCCATTTTAGCCTGCATCATGTCTATAGAGCTTAGCTCATGTATTCCTCCTTGGGCTTCCTTCTTTTCCACTGTCGCTCGTTCTACTCCCCATGATTGATGGTTTTGGGCCATATCCTCGATAAGGGCACTAGCTTCAGGGTAAGGTTTGTTCATCAGTGCGCCACCAGCGGCAGCGTCGATGGTCATTTTAGTGTTATAAAGAAGTCCATTATAGAAGGTTTGGATGATTAGCCAATTCTTTAGGCCATGGTGTGGGCATGCTCTTAATAGTTCTTTATATCTCTCCCAGGCTTCGAACAACGACTCTCCTTGGTGTTGGGTAAATCTAGTTATTAGGTTTCGAAGAAGAGCGGTCTTACTTGGGGGAAAATATCTAGCAAGGAAAACTTTTCTAAGGTCATCCCAAGTTGTTATTGAATTGGGTGGAAGGGAATCTAACCATGATAGAGCTTTATCTCTGAGGGAAAAGGGAAATAATCTTAAGCGTATTGCCTCAGGAGAAGCTCCATTGGTTTTAAAGGTGTCTGCTAATTGAAGAAAGTTTTTTAAATGTTGGTTCGGGTTATCAGTAGCGAGACCTGCGAATTGTCTCTGTTGCACTAATTGCAGCAGGGATGGCTTAAGTTCAAAATTATTGGCTGGGATAGCGGGGTTTACTATACTGGAACTAGGTTCCTCGTTTGATGGTTGGGCGAAGTCCTTAAGAGGTCTTCGATTTTGATCTTCGGCCATAGCTCTCCTATTCCTATGGAAAAATAAACGTGCGCGAGCGTAACGTTCAGGTTCAGCTAGAGGGTCTACTAAACTTCCGGCACTGCGAGTCTTTCGCATTGACCGGTGGGTAACAACCTTAGTCTAAACGGTATAACTACAGGGTAATGAAATTTGACGATATTGGTCCCCGGCAACGGCGCCAAAAACTTGATGCGTGGTTTTTCGCAAGTGTACGAATCACGTCAAAGTAATATAAAAGATTATCGAATCCACAGAGACCAAGTGTCAATCTATCGTACCTGTTGTTATGGTGTTTATCTAAGGCAACTATTTTTAAGGGTTTTAGTAAGGGTGCAATGGTAAATAAAATTATAATTTTAAATAATAAATAAAAGACAGGCTCGAATGTAATTCACGTAATCAATGATAATCCAGTACTTGTTAATGGAACTACTTATGGGCAATGTTTTCTCCTTTGAAAAGAACTAATTTAACAGGAACTGTCGCTTTCGCGTATTCAGAACCGAGTTGTACTCTCTAATCAACCCCTCCTATTGTCACGGATAAAAAGGTGCGTACTGCGTTAGAGTAGTAAACCTATTTTTAAGAAATATAGTTTCTTAACAAAGTTGAAAAGTATTTTAACCTGGACTTCTTAGCAAAAAGAGGTTCTTATGAACCAGACTCTAAATCTCATAACGCGTCCGAAAATCGTTTTAAAATCTCTTTTCTTTTTAATCTAAAAACTCCTAATGAACTATACAAAGCGCTTTTGGCTGTTTTTGAAATAGTTAAAAACAATTACTTGAATTGAAAGATAAAATAGCCCTTAGGTGTTTCCACGAACAATTATACTGATTACTGGTTTAATTACGATCCTTACATTCTAACCTTTATGGGATTAGTTAGACATGATAAAGTAAATATTCTTTTTATAGTTTTTCATATGAGTAATTTAAAGCGAGTGCGGGAAGTAAACAAAGTAAATGTGCGAGTGCGGGAAGTAAACAAGGTAAATGTGCGAGTGCGGGAAATAAACAAAGTAAATGTGCGAGTGCGGGAAATAAACAAGGTAAATGTGCGAGTGCGGGAAATAAACAAAGTAAAGTGCGAGAAAATAAATAAAAGTAAAGCAATGCGGAAAAATAAAATACTAACTGGAATTAAAATAGCGGCAGGATTAACTTCCTCCAGAGTGCTCCAAAACTCGAACCACAGACAGATTACAGACTCGATCACTCGATTGCAGAGGCACCCCGATGTGGAATGGCAACTGCTTTATAACTGATATATGCCTAGAGAATTCTAATTCTGGATAAAGAAAAACGAAAATCTAAGGTCCTATTTATAGGAGAAACTGAAAGCGCGAAATGACCGGGACGCCCCTCCACTAAAAAGTGGAGGTTATGGATTTTTGCCTTGTGGCGCCCGCCACAGGGCCTATGGCGCCCGCCACGGTCCCTACAGGGGATGATGGAGTGGGGATCGTGGGTCTTGGAGGTTGAGGAGTGGTCTTGAGACGTGGCCACGTCATGGCTAACCCCATGGCGCCCGCCACAGTGGGTGCCGTAAGTGCAAAATGCTGAATTTCTAGGTTTTCGTCCGTTTTCACTCCTTTTTCGCTCCTTTTCCCGATTCAAGCTCCGATTATTATAAAAACCTGAAAACATAAGAAAACAAAGCAATAACAAAGCAAAACAACAATAAAAGCTAAGAATGCATGCGAAATCGGAGTCAGAAATACGGTGAATTTTAGTGTGATCACCAGGTAGTCTGAAGGTTAAGGTTTCCTGCAATAACCCGACCCTGCTCACAGGCATGAACCTAATCACGGAAAAGGTTTGGCATCCTATGCGGTCATCAGCGTCACAGACTTTCAAGAAACGATGATACGATACCCAGAAGGTGTGGCATCATCATCTCTTGAAGCGGCCTCACTTAGTTGAATTCCAAATGATCGGTTCCCAGAGTCGACAATCCTCAGATCCAACAACCCCTCGAGTCCAAAGGACCGATAGGAAGCCATTAAAGAGAACCTCGTCTGAGTGTGGATTACGTGGGAACAGCTGCAAACAAAGCAAGCACGTCCTCCACTAACCCACTCTAATACTATGTAGCTCTCAAGCCTGGGTCTGGCTTCTCACTCATCAGAATGCCCCTCCCATAATAGTACAGATAATCATATCATGCTGAAAATAAAGTGCGGGAAATAAAGTGCGATAAATAAAAACCAACAAGTAAACACGTAAGCGCTAGGATTGACTCTCGCACAGGGGACGTTGGATCCCCAAATTGACTCGCATAAGGGACGTTGGATCCCAGGAAACTATCAAGTCCCCAGCAGAGTCGCCAGCTGTCGCTACCACGAAAATAAGGTGTCGGCAAAACAGAAGAGTCGCCACCTTTCGTTATTTATCCCTCAGAACGGGAAAGGAAACGATCGGAAAAACCTGACGAAAGGGTATAAGACCAGGTCATCGCAACCATTGTCTGGGTTCGGGAGTCGGTTACGCAAGAGGAAGGTATTAGCACCCCTCACGTCCATCGTACTCGATGGGATCCACGCTTGTTGTGTTTATCTGACGGGTTTATTTACTATCTACCTATCAAGGCCGGTCTGAAAAGAAAAGAAAATGACTCGGCAAAGCGTCGCGCTTTATGCCTACGTATTCTCATCAGAGAATGAGAAATCAGAGTCAACGTAGTTTGGCTAACTACGGGTTACGGGAAAGGTGGCTCGCCAATACATCAATATTGTGCCTACGTACTCTCAACAGGTTTGAGAGATCAGAGCTTACGTAGTTCGGGATAATACGGATTACGGGAATTCAGATTCATCTGTTTTTTCGAGTAGGGTTAACAAACAGTTCCAGCCGTTTGGTGTACGCGGCTCGACCCTCAGAGACTTAGGCGTTACCATTTGCGGTAGAACTGGGAGTTAACGACACTCTTTTCTTCAGAAAAGCTTCCTTTGAATCATGGGCCCACGGGGCAAAAAGATTTGAAGTTTGTTTTATGTCTTTTACGGAAGAACTGTTTTTTAGTTGTCTGTAGTTCGTACAACACTAGAGACTATGACCTGGGAACGAATGTGTCGCATTGTGGAGGCAAATCGCCACATATCACACAAGTCTGCAAGACATTGGTGAATGCGGGTTTCGATGATGACAAACTTCCTGGATAGACTGGAAAGTATGAATTCCAGATCCACTAAACCAGATGCAACGTATTACACACCATATCCTTTTTACGCTTGTCTTAAAAACTTCTGAAATGAATATACTTTGTGTTGACAAAATGCAATCACGACTAAAGGCATGAAAAACTTCAAACTAATGAATTTTTGCAGGCTTGCAGGACATGGGTCGACCATAGGGTCGGCGTATTCATCAGAAAAAGGGCAAATCAGTCAGCACACAAAGCATGCGTCGACCATAGGGTCAGCGCATGAAGGAATGACATTCCAGCGGGTCAGCGCGTAAAAACATGGGTTGACCATAGGGTCGGCGCACAAAGGAAATGAATTTCAACGGGTCAGTGCACGCCGACTGTATGGTCGACGCACACTGATGAAATTTCCAGAAATCCAAAACAGCACAGGCCATGCGTCGATGCACAGACCTGTTATGGTCGACCGTTCGCGCGGAAAATCTGTTTTAAAATACTTCCCTCTCATATTTGAAATACTGTTATGTCCTGAATTATGTTGGCACTATATATACTTGCTTAAACACTTGTGTCTACCAACATTTGATATTCTTTTGATTCATGTGTTCAAAAACAAGAAAGAGTGAAATAGGTGTCCAAGATTCATCATCTTCATCTTCAACATCTCACAACATTTCAATTACACACAATCATTTTTGAAATGCATTTGTGAGAGATTCAAGGTGATAAGGTTCGAGGCTTAGATTGGAGAATCAAGCTCGGGTTGAAGATTGCGACAGGTTCTTTCTTGAATAAAACCATTGGGGTTTTTCCCTCCAAGATTGGTTCGAATTTTGGGGGTTTTTGGACGAGATTCTTCATCAACGATCAATCGAGCGAAGGTGATTGTGAAGAGGTGGTCTTCACAAGTCTAGTAGCGGATTCGATTTGGTGCTGTTGAGATCAGCCGGAGCCAAAGGTTTGAACAACAACGTGTTCTTCAATAAGGTGGTTGGAGTCGGAGGTCCATCAACACAAATCGAAGAACTTGATTCAGCTTGAATCAAGGGGCAAGGAGTGAAGGCAACTTTCAACACATTGAGATTTTTGTTGTATATTTGCTGCTCAATCCTTGTATAAACTGTTCATTCAAACATGTGATATCTATACAATATATCTCAATTCTAGTTTTAGAATTGAGGGCAGATGTACCCCGAAGTGAGGACGACGGGGGAACTGCCTCACCAAATTACTTGTCTTCTCTATTTTCAGCATTTACGTTACAGCTCAAATAAGTAATTTTTGTGTAAGCTCTATTGTCAAAACTGTGATATCAATTGAGTAAGAGGTTAAAACTTTGTTTTTAACTCTAAAGTACAACAATACATTGTACTAGGCTGGTTGAAATCACTTACTCAACATAAACATCACTTGGAGTGTTTTTGCACACCAAGTGTTTGACATATTGCTTGAACCAAAATTATCTTACTTGTGTATCTAGTTTTGGTTTGATTTTGAATCATTGGAACTAGGAATCCTTACAACTGAAGTAAATAACTGATAAGCGTAGTTTGTGTTGTTATTTTATTTTTCCGAATTGTCATTAATCCATAGGCTTACGTATATCCGGTTTTCCAATAACCGTTCGTTTTAGACTATATTTTTCCTCGGCCGCTTCCGCACTTAAAACATTTTTAAAACCAATTTTAAATTGGTAGCGCCGACTCAAATTTTAATTTGGGGATCTATTCAACCCCCCCTTCTAAATCTGTGCCATAGTCTAACAATATCGTCCAAAGGACGTATACTAAACATTCTAGACGGTTGAGAGGAGGCCGCTCAATTATCATTACCCAAGTAGCTTAAGGCTCGTATCGCGCTTGTACTAACTTGCCTTTATTACGTTTTTTACTATTTGTTTTGAGACGAGACGAGAACGACTTCTATGGGGAGACTGTCAAGTCTTAATGTTGTCATGCCAAGGATTCATCCTATGGTTGATGTTTGAAACAGGGAACTCCTAGAAGTTATCATGCATAGGTTTTAACCTAAAGTTCTAATCATCACTTCCTTATCGAAGGAAGTGAGATTCCTAGGGGATCATGTCAATGATAAACAAAAACAGATAAAGCATCAGCTTAAACAGTAAACAGTAAACGACTGTAAAATGCATGCAATGCAAGTGAGGGAGGAAATGCGTGTGGGGCATCAGCCTCCACAAGCTCATCTCGACCTCAAGCCAGATATGAATAACTGCAATCATAAAGAAAAATAAAATTCCATCAAGCAAATCACAAACCACATAGGCAAGGGAGTTGAGCTCTACCGAATACCCGCAAGCAAAGCCATACAGTAAAAATACAAGCAGAGGGAGCAACTCAACCTCTAGTGCAATCATGCTCCTAGCTTAACAAAATATAAACATGAACTTATTCTAATTCATCAAGCAAATCACACAAGTCACATCAATACAGTTGCACAGCAAGCAAACAGACAGGAAAGAAAGCAGATTAACAGCTTCCACGGCCTTCACAACAAAGCAATCCTTTGACAGCAGTTTAGTCTTCAGTCTGCAACTGTTCTTCAAGGCTATCATCTTCAATAGCAAGTATCAACTTACTTTTCCAAGCTTCCAAGGCATCAAACACAAGTATCAACTTGTTCTTCAACTTCAAGCTTCAGCTCTTCATGGTAGGCTTCAAATACAGAGAAGTGGCAACTTCTAGCATCTTCAATCTTCTAGCAAGGAACTCCATCCTCTAGCAAGGGAGAAAGATTCATCTAACAAGAGCAAGGTGTGGATAGTTGTGAGCAAAGTGAAGACCAAAGGTCCCCTCTAAGCATTCTACCGTCAAGGAAAGGAACCCTCAAAGGTTCTACCACTTTGTGAGGAGCCATTCATCCTACCAAAGGAGGGATGAGGCCTTCATAATGGGACCTTATATCATAGGGAGGAATGGAAGTGATCAACACCTTCCATGTTTTATGAAGGAAGAAAGTATAGTCTAAAGATCTCCCTAAAACCCTAATTCTTAACCCTAAACAAACTACACCAAAGGAAGAGCAAACTTCAAGTCCAAGCTCCATCAAGCATTCCACAGCAGCCCACACATGCCTTCATCATCATCCAAGAGCAAGAGAAGCAAAACCCTAATCTAAGGGAACTAAAGAAGTCATTCTAGTTGAGTTAGCAAGTTAGGATCACCTAAAACCTAGTACTAAAGTTAATCCTAACTAAAATACTAAAACCAATTGTAAAATCCTACAAAAATAACTATGGGGACCTAAGTCAATCATGACTCTATCATGTTAATTCTAGAGATTGAATCATCCAATAAGTCCTAGAATTAAATCCTAAACTATGGGGTACTAAGGTTAAACCCTAAAACTAGAGCACCTAAAGTTCCAATCTAAAAACCTCATCTAATTTCATCACAAAAATGTGAGAAAAATACTATGGGAGCATACATGTCTAAAATAGCTACACACAAAAATCAGCTCAAGAATCATCACCAAGTGATCACACAAAAATTCACAAGACAAGGTATCAACCATAATGAAATTAATATCAATTAAAATACAAAAAATTAAATTAAAATAAAAAATGCATGAATTCCTAATCTTTTAATTTCCTAAAATTCTAGACTCATTCATGAGTCAAGGGAAAAAAATTTGGATCAATTTGAGTTATTTTCCTATTTATTGTGAATTATTTTCTAAACTATATGAAATGATGAAAAATAAAGAAAATAAGAAGAAAATGATAAAACCTGCGTATCAAATAGCAAGTATCAACAGTTCATTTCAGGAATTTGGGCCAAACGGGGGTGTGGATATCAATCTGTGCACTAAGCCCAAACCAAACCAATTAATGAAACGGTGCGTTTCATTCAGAGTCTCTCTTCAGAATTTGAAATCAAATCGTGGCCGTGTATCCTTGGATTGAGTCAAAGGTCTAACCTTCATCTGATGGCTCATGCTCATCGTCCCCAAATTCAAACTGAGATAGAGGGAGTTCTCAGACGGTGGCCTGAGTTGCAGCGCCACCGTCTTCTCCAGCGAGGTGCTTATCACAGGTCAATAAAAATGACAAAACAAATCATCATCTTACTCAATTTTTCCTCCTGAACACGAATCCACTCTCCAAATTCACTAATTCCTTCTCTAACTCCAAACACGATAGGATTTTCAGAAATACACCAAATCTTGATCATCACAATTCTCAACAATAATGATCCTAATGTAATCTACACTTCTCACTGATCAATTTCCACTATCCAATCATGATTATTCCTTCAAGAATCTTGAGATATCAACCTCAACAGAAAATGATCCATGACCTAAAGTGTCTCTATCCATCAAATTCTTGTACCAAAATCCATCTATGTCATGATAAGAACCTAACCACATAAAGATTTCTATTTATCTCTCCCTAAATTAAGCACAATTTTGATTTGTACAAACCTGGTTTCAGATGAAGAACAGGTGCAATTCTTGCTCGATTCCTCCTCCACAATGATCCAGACTCACTCCAAATCTTCCTCTGAAGCTAATGCACACCTCAATTTGGCTTGATTCCTCTTCAATCTCAAAACACGATCTTGAGTTGCAGCTATGAGTTTTCACTTGCTTTCTCTGCTACCAGCTTCAAATGCTTCCAAAAAAATGGCTGAACACACTCCAAATCTTATATAGAACTCATTAGAATCATCTAGAAAGTTCTGTAACCACCCAAAATGAGATTTTGCAATTTCAATTTCTCTTCAAAATGTCATCCACACCAATCACGATTCTGGCTCTCTTTGGGCATGAAAAACCTTGGAAAATTCATCTCATGAGATATTGAATTGGTTGGTTATGCTCACTTCCTTGTTTGTAATCCAATGGCTCATGTTGATTATGTTACTTCATCATGAAGAAATGAAATGAAATGGCATGAATTTGACCTCAAACCAAAATTCTAACATTGCCAAAGTTTCTAAAATGATTTTTCCATTCAAAATGACCTATTATTTTGCCTTTTTTGGACACAAAATGAATTGTTTCAATTTTTGGTCATTAAATGCCTTTAATTCTTCTTTTTTCAAAATTCCTTGAACCAAGTCCTTCCTTGAGCCATTTCAATGTCTCCTTGGTGCCTGGATAAGGTTAAAACCCTATTTTGAGCAACTTTCAAGTTGAACAAAATTTCATTTGAGGTGTCTAAGTTGGTGAAAATGACCCATGATCATAAATGACCTATAATCACAAATTCCCAAAATACCCTTGATTTGTCAAAGCCATAACTTGAGTTCTACAAATCCTATAAAGGACTTCTAGTACTCTCTATAAAGCTAAGAGAGTAAGGAACAACATTCATGTTGACCAAAAGTTCATAGGAATCATCCTTCTTGGGCAAACGTTTCATGCAAGTTGGGTAACTTTCAAGCTCCAAATTCACATATCTCAGATGACTTGTAACTTGTCAAAGTCATAACTTGAGTTCTACAAATCCTATCAAGGACTTATAGCACTCAAATTAAATCTAAGACCATGCTCTACAACAATCATGTTGGGGACAAGATGAGATGATAATCACATCTTGAGCTAAATTGCCTTGAAGATAGGGGTCAATCTAGGGGATTTTACACTGTCAAGCCTTAGAAACCCTAGCTTGAAACTTCTCAAACTCTTCAATCATGATGTGTTAACCTTGAAATCATTCTTAGAACACCTCAATGTATCAATCCATGATCACATGGCTCTTGGATTAGGTCTCAACCTTCTTCAAATCATCAGTTGACTTAGGGTTGACCCAGTCAAACCCTAGCAGCACCAATCATGGCTGAGGCTTCTTAATCTTGCACAATGACCTGTCTAGGCCTCAAAGTGATCTTCAAAACTTCTCATGAGATCTCTCAAGACCTCAAGTCCAACTTCATGGCTTCAGAATCATCTGATGGTCTTCCTCATAACTCTCAAGTTAGGAGACCCACATACTTGGTTTCAACCACTCTCTCTGAGGATCCTTTAACTTCTCTGACAAGGATATCAACCCTTGAACACCTGAATAAGCCTCCCAGCTAGCTTCAAAGTCTTGTGTAGCCCTTGATTTTTAATCATACCTCTTGATCTCCTGCATACATGTCAATGAAATGCAAATGATAATGCTAATGTGCATGAGATGAAACATAAGCTAGGTGAAGAAAAGTTGGGCAAATTTTGGGGTGCAACACAAATGTCATATTTTGTTTGGTATTGGTTTGATCCATTCCTTGAGCATAATCTCATCTTTTAACATATTTATGGTATGTGTATGATATTTGTTTCCTCATAAAACTCATTGCCTTAAAAATGCCCTGCATATACCAAGTTCTGTTTCAAAACAGTTTTTCATAGCCATCATTATACCATTTTTTGCTCCAACAATCATATGCCTAATTTTAGAGTTGAAACTCATTCCTCCTCATGATTTTGATGTATGCATATTGTTGGTTTGACCCATTCTTACCTGTTTCTTCATCTCTCTTCCAAACTGCATTTTTAAGCAAAATCTGCCATGAATATACCAAGTTGTTGTTCTGTTTGCATATGCCTAGATTTTGAGTTGAAACTCATCCATATTCATGATTTTAATGTGTGTAGATGGTTGTTTTGATCTATGTTTACCTGCTTTCTCATTTCACCCCCAAATTGCTTTTTTCAAGCCAAAACACACCATGACCATACCAAATCTCATTCCAATTGCCAAATGCTTATTTTCTGAGTTGAAAATCCTTCATTGCTACATTTATGATGTGTATGTCCTATGTTTGTCAACATAAGATCACTTGCATATGGCTAGACCAGCTTGTACCAAAATTTGCTGCCAAACAGTTTTGAAACCACAACAGCTGCACACACTTCACCTTTTGCTGTTTGAATTGTTTTACATCAGCTCGTATAGCATTGGACCTCTGGTAGTGTTTTAAGATTTGTGTGTGTATGAATCAATCAGTTTTGTATGTCTTGCTTTTCTGTCATGACAGCCCCACTCACTATGTTTGATACAATTGCAACTTGATATCCTTTTTCTTGTTATGTGTATTCCATGATCAACTTGAGTTTTAGACTCATTCATAATTCTGTTTGAGACTTGTGTGTGGTTTATTTTTGACTTCAATCTGTTTCAATTATGATATGTGTCAATTTGTGCATTTTATGCCTAAGTGAGCAGTTGATAGGTGACTTTCAATTCTAGATTGTTTATGGCCAATTTTAAAGCATAGACACACTTAATATCATGATTTGAGATTGTGCGTGTGGCCTATTCAAACAGATTATGCTTTTTCTATGTTCTAGCCCTCAACTTGCATTTTTCCTCAAATCTCATTTTGGTATGGCATGACTGTTGTGTTCCTATGTTTGAGTTTGACATTATGATTGCTATATGCATATTTCTCATTGCATTGCAAGTACGTTGGTAGAGACCTCATGTTGTTCTTGTTCTGTTTAATCAAGTTTTGGTATACATCCATGATTGGCCTGCTGTTTCAATTCATCCAATATGCTGTCATGATGCATCCTACTTCTTTTCTTTGCCTGAGCATTGTTGTTTGATTTGTTTGACTTGAGAACATCATCATTAACATGATTAGGACTGTTAGGTTGTGTATGAGATTTGAACCTTCCCATTCTGTTTTGACAGTATTTTCATTGCCTCAGTTGCAACTCATGTGCTACTTTCCATTCTTTTGGTTTATGCTTGAGCCCTAAATGTGCAATACCTCTGTTATGACATATAGGACTTGTGTGCATTACATGTTTGATGTATTAGAACTCAGAATTGATGTTGGCTTTCAAAATGCATCTCAAGTCTTCCATGTGAATCTCCTATCGTGTTTCAATTTAGAGACATGTTTTCAAATTTTTATGGACACCATCTTATTCCTTGTTAAAAAATAGTCTAGTTAGGCTAAAATTTCACCAAAAAAGATTAAGATTTGACCAAGTTATGAATCAAAACGCATGTTGCATTTCCACTTGTTTTAAGCTTGCCCAGATTATCCACCATACTTAGCCTTATGTATTTATGGGGGTGGCTTTGTACTTGGATGTACAGCCACCCCAGTGGTAATTAACTTGTGCGCATATTACCTTTCACTTGCCAGTCCTGGGTTCGATCCTTGGGATCAACCCTTTTTGGCATTTTATTTCCATTTGTCATAATTGAATGATTTTCTTCTTCTCCTACCAGTTCCTCATGCGTGCGCGCCTTGTGTCTTGGTGGTTTGTGTGTTGTGTTGTTAAACACAAAGGCATGGGTTCAATCCCCACCCATGCCACTTTCTTTTTTTATGTATGCTTTGTTTATTTTATTGTCATAAAATCAATCGAACTTCAAAAATTCATAACTTATTGATCGTTCATTATTTTCAACCCGTTCTTTTTGCAACTTTTTCATTGTGATGTCTAGTTGTATTAAATGGATTTAATTTTCAACTTGCTTGTTTTTACAATGCCTTTTTGCCTGCTTGTTAGTTGGTTCGTTCTTAGGTCGTTACCTTACGTTTCGATTAATTTTCCCTTATACCATGCTTGACTTATCTTGTGAGATTTATTGGTATTTGATTTCTTTATGTTTGTTAACATGTTGAGACTTAATTTTTTGTTGGTGGTTACCATGAATTATTATTTTCTTCCCAAAGTCTTGAATTTAACCGCTGTGAACATTCCTTGAGTATTTGATTGTCATCAATGCCTAAATGTCGTTACATTTGAATTTATAACATGATCATCTTAAAGTTGTGACTTACTCGCATGATTATTGTTTCCATATTTGTTAAGATATTTGATTCTTGGTTGAAACCATTTGTATCGATGCTTCCTTGCTTATTGTAATATGCATGCTTGCTTGGTTGTAACCATATTCCTTATTCGTCTTGCTTATTTGTTTATTGCTTTGTTAAGTTTATTTCCCCAAGGTGATGGAACTCTTTAGTTCTCATCCAAGTTACCTCCTCTTTTCCCTTCCAAAGGAAAGCCTCTCTATTGACCCTTGGGTCATAGATAGCTCAACACACTCATAGGTCTGGATAGAACCTTCCCCCTTTTTGGTCTGGATAGAACCAATAGGATTTAAACTCATAGGTCTGGATAGAACCTTCCCCCTTTTTGGTCTGGATAGAACCAATAGGATAACTCATAGGTCTAGATAGAACCTTCTTCCCCTTTTGGTCTGGATAGAACCAATAGGATTTACATCATAGGTCTGCATAGAACCTTTTCCCCTTTTGGTCTGGATAGAACCAATAAGGCTTAAACTCATAAGTCTGGATAGAACCTCCCCCTCCTTTTGGTCTGGATAGAACCAATAGGATTTAAACTCATAGGTCTGGATAGAATCTTTCCCCCTTTTTGGTCTGGATAGAACCAATAGGATAACTCATAGGTCTGGATAAAACCAATAGGATTTAACTCATTAGGCCTGGATAGAGCCTTCTCCCTCTTTTTGGTTTGGAAAGAACCAATTGACCCTTATTCTGTAGTTCGCGCCCGAACTACGATCGCTCTGATTTCTCATTGGACAATGAGAATACGTAGGCACAAGATGCGATATCTTGACGAGCAACCTTCCCCCTTTCTCCCACCTTTTGGTATGGATAGAACCAATTGGTCTCACAACGTAGAACTTTAGGATAGAGTTTGGTTAACTCTATGTAAGAATCATGGACATGATTACTTACTTCCCTTTCTTGAGAGTTCAATATAGATCTAAAGAGTTTTGTGAAACTCTATACAAACATTGTTATGTTTGTTCCCCTTTGAGCCTTGATTATAATCAAGTGTTCTTCAACCCTAGTGAGGTGAACTACGATTGCTCTGATTCTATCCTAGTTAGGATACGCAGGCAGAGGACGCAACGTATTTGCGAGCAAACTTAGAAACTATCTTTAGGTTTCATCCTACACCCTTTATCCAACCCAAACCTTAGCAAACATTTACCAACTTAGCATGCAAACAAACAAAAGGTTCCTATAGAGTACTACAGATGTTTAGGATGTGAGATACCTACCCTATTCATAACTAACCCCCGATCCCCGAATCTCTTAGCGTTGTTGTTACATCGCGCAAAAGGTTCTTTCTTTCTTTAGACCTTTCCTTTGGATAAATTAAAGTCCGATTGTGAATTTAAGAATTAAAGATTCAAGTTAATCAATAGCTTGGTATCACGATTCTCACCGCAACAGAAATGGCGACTTCACTGGGGAAGACTTACTTAACTTGAGGGTTTAGCCTATTTTGTTTAATTGCATGCTATATTTGTAAATATTTGCTTAACATGTATATTTGTCAATATATTTGTTTGATTGTTGGATGTTGGGTGACATGAGTGGTGAGACGGTCCTATACCTGGACTTGAGTGCAATTATGATAGGATGGTGGTATATTCAAGTAGGCTTATAGGGAGTTGATTCCCGACCAAGCTAACTTGAGAAACCACCGCTCAGTATAGGCCCTCTTGAAAGTTTAGTATTGTTGATCGAGTATTCGTAAAAACAATGCTACTTTCAACGAAGGGGCCCATGACACTGTGGACTTTTAGAATACATTCTACCCCACTTTGGCTTATTAGGACGTAGTGTGATGACTATAAGGAAGTATTTCCAAAATAGTTGATACGCGATACTACACTCAGACGAGATTCTCTTGAGAATATTATCGATTACCAAGTGATTTGGGAAGTTGATAATATCCGAAAGATGGGTTGATGACTCTGGGAACTTTGTAGAACCCGTTCGGCAGGTACAAACTAACCCATAGTATAAATCCTTAAGGGATGGGTGGACCTTTGGCTCCTTGATTTGATCTTGAGCCTAGGAGGTCTTTGTGTATGCATTGTATTTGTGAATACTTGCCATCATGTTATGTGTGCATCATCCCATCATATCACCATAAGCATATCATGTCGTAACTAGTTTTGTAAAACTCAGTCGATCTTTGGTATTTTTTAAATTTGTAACTTTTCCAACGATTGATGAAATGAGGCTTTTAGCCTAGTCAATCTTCTGAGTTTTGTAAAACCAGTTCGCTTTCGCATTGCATTTGCATTATGCATTTGCATTTCTCAGCCTTGCGTCGCTTTTGATCAGAGAGATAGAGAAGGGATACCTAGCACATATCCAGGACAAATGGAGACAATGGAGGGACTTTTGAAATCCCAGGAAATGCTAAAAGAGGACATTAGAATTCTCAACTGTCAGATGAATTGGGTTCTAGAGACATTGCAGAACATGATGAAAAAGGAAGGTCACCTTGACCATGTAACGTCCAGAGAAACTAAGGATGCATTATCTTAGATTGTTCCTCCAACTCAAGGACATTCTCGGTATCAACCACCAGATAACCGTCAATCGCGTCAGCATGCCCTACAAAAACCAAGGAAACCAGAAAGTCCATTTCCAATGTCACACAATCGGATATTGCCAGACTTGATCCAAGGTGAATTAATAACATCAAAGGAGCTGAAGCCAGTAATTCCTCCTTACCCTCTGAACTGTGGTACCAACGCTAAATGGGACTATCATACTGGGGCGCTAGGGCGTTCAACTGAAGTCTCTCACCAGTCGGTGTTTGTTCCTCCTCAAGGTTCTCAAAGCCAGAGATTGAACAAGAAAAATCATGTCAGGAAAAATAAGACTTGCGGTAGACAAACTCCAGTACCGTTAAGTAAACTTTACCCGCTACTGATTCAGAACTCACTAGTGACTCCACGATTATCCAATCCTGTGCCAGGACCATGGCATAATGCGAACCTGAATTGTGAATTTCACAAAGGAGCCGAAGGACACAACTTAGATGCATGTATATCATTGAGTTATCTTGTGCAAGAGCTGATCATTTACAAACGCATGATCCTCAAGGAAGACCACCCAGAAGTAGAATGTGGATATCATATTGGGACAACAGGGCACCTAGTTGAAGAGTGTGAAGGTTTTAAATTGAGACTGCAAGAGTTGCTGAAACCTCAGGAGGATAAATCAAATGACAGTGCTACGATTCCTAAATCCAAAGGCAAAGGACCCGTGAGACCCCTCATAATTATATATCACAAGGAGCAAGTGGTGGTTGAAGGTGTTTCCCCACATGGGCCTAAAATTTGAATTTTGTTCCCTAAGACTGGCAGCTGTAGACTGTTTCAGCATTTTGTTGTGTTTTCTTTGCATTTGAATTGCTTGTAAGCTGTTGTTTATTTGAATTTGGCAATATTAATGAAATGTTTGTGCATCTTTTGATTAAGTCCATTCGTTTCACTCTTTCTTTTTCCTTTCATTGTTATGAAATACGAAAAATGCAAAAAATTTATTTTCTTTACTAAACTGTTGTTTAAAGCAAAGATTGGGGAGGATGATGAAAATTATATCCATAACTGTTGTCCATATGCTTTCAAATTTAACTTTGCCGATGATGTAAGGCATTGTTTCAATCCCTAAACACTGGAGAAATAAGGAAGATAATCCCTCGTTAACCCCTTCGAGCCTAGAAGTAGGAGTTTTTTCTTTCTTTACAAAAACAAAACCTTAAATCTCGAACCTGGGGTGGGTTGTTCTCAGTTAACTCGAAGATACGTGCATACAAGACACTTTTCATATAGAAGTGGTGCATTCAGGTTTTTCTTTCGTACATAACAAGCAAGTGTCGAAGATGTTTTTCAGCATAAAATATGATGATGGTTCACTGTAAGCCATTAATCAAGACAGTCACCTCCTTTCTCGAAAAAAAAAGGGAATTGAAAAGCCTGCTAAGTCAAAACCTATGAAGGAGACTTAGGCGAAAATGGGGCATCCCGTTGACTGTATATTCGAACAAAACAGTTCAGACAAAAGTCAGGGATAACAAAAGAGAGGAGTTTTGTAAGAGTTATCACTTTTAAAAAATCCTCAGATAGCCAAAAGCTATCAAATACTGTAAGGGAGTTGTGACTACCCTAGGTTTGTAAGTGTCGCACCCTAATTTTTTTACCTTAATGTCCTGCTTTTTTCTTCTTTTTTTTTTGTTTTTTGCTTGCCTTATCTTTATACCCTTGTATACGTATCTATTGTGGCTAACGAATGTGTGAAGGAACTTTAATCTTAAGCACATTATTCTCTAGGAGTCAGTGGCTCCATGTTTATGAAGTTCAAAGTGATCCAAGTGGTAAAAGTTATGCTTATGGTTTATCCAGAATACAAATTAAGTAAGGATTGCAAGACTACTCAAGCTTATTGGTTGGAATCTAAGTTAATTGGAGTTTACTACCCAAAATTTTCAAGAGGGCGAAAATGCCAGTTCGCGACAACATCGACCATATGATTCTAAGATCACTTCAGACACATTTATTTTATTTATTCAGATTAGTAAATTCACCAAAGTTACAAGACAAGTTCAGGAATATTACAAGGTTCTAATTTTTTTAAGCAGCCTAAGGCTCTTGCCAGCACAATACAACTTAGAAGAGGCAACCTCACTTTCGTGTACAAGAAATCCAACACTCCTTACATGACTATTACAATGGCTTGAATACAATAATCTCATAAATGGAACTTTCCTAACTACGAGAATCTGGTGGAGACACCTCGAACCGAGCTGCGACTTCAACGGAACCTCCAACTTCTCCATACCGGTATTCATCAGAACAACCCAAAACTAAATTCCCCATGACAGCAATGCGTCTGGACTCGAGTGACAACTTTAGTCCTTAAGCTACCTGCATAATGGATTCCGCAAACCAGGAAAACGAGTTACACATTCAGTTGGAAACAAGTTGCAAATAATCTAGTTATGAAGGAGGAATTACCATATGAACCAACACACCAATAAATGAAGACTCATAAATCCATTAGTTGCTGCGACATAACAGTATCGAGCTCAAGCTTCAGAACACAACCATCTACCGTCGTAGTTCTATTACAGCACAGTTACAAAAAAGGAATTATTCATGACTGAGAAAATGTGGCGTTACCTATTCAGGGCGCAAGAGGAAACTCAAGGCAGCATACCTGCGTGCGACTCGGTGAAATTGACGATATGCACCAAGACGCTTTCGACCAGCCCTCCAAGAGCTTTTGAAAACTTCAACAAGGGAAGCTACCAATTGTCACAAGTAGAATTAAAATGACGATAGTACCGGCAGCATACAGACGAAGCCATGACAGTTTCGCTATCTCTAATTTACTTTGCAGAAATAGGACAGTTTTCTCCAAGACGACATTGTGCCACCTCGAAGAAGAAAACCAAGCTCACGGCCCTGCAACCAAAGAGGAGGGTACCTGATGATACAACTCTATTTTAGCACCCACGATCAGTTACGACAGCGAGAATCCAGCAGGCCTACATCAGAGGATAAAATTTTACATAATCGTCAAGTTCAAGATATTTGCTCTCATGCCAAGAAGGATTTGTGCCTTAAGAAACCATTACCTCTGCAGAAGAGCCCTTGCACGCAATTAGTCAAGAGAAAAGCAACTTTAATGTTAGCGAACGTACTCCAGTCGAGACCTGTTGTGTCGAAGCCTGCACATAAGATTAGTAGCTTTCACACAGCAGAACTAGTTACTCTAAAAAAATAGAAAGTTTGCGCGTGATCTTCAGCAGATGGACCAATACCGGTCTTAGGAAGTACACTCTCAAGAAGCACTTTGACTCGTTCCCCAATCTTGATCAGTAAGAGCTGAACTTCAGCAACTTCATTCCAGAAATTATAATCACACTCAAGAGATTCATAAGTCCCTGCAAAACCAGTTGCACAATAAAGTCTTCAAAGAATTAGAAGAAGACGGGTATGATCAATTGAAAACAACAATAGCATCAGGATTCAGACCTTCTACAGATACCTAAAGAATGCCTCGCAGATGCTCTGATGGACTCCCCTAGTTGTCCGAGGCTCACATCTTCAACACTAGACTGGCAGAGATAGGTTCTATTGAACTTGCTACTTGGTTTGCAGCTCCATTTTCTACACGAAATCAAAACTGTTAAAACACAAATTGGTGTTCCCAACACTCTGATATTGCTGAAATTTAAAGAGCATCAAAACCATAAGCAAAAGAGGAAGCACGTATGAGATTAAGCATGAAGTCATTGGTGTTATTGGCTACCGTAGCATAAAGGACTTCACGGTCATTGACGCCATTAAAGACTCCTAGAGCTCATCCGGTCGCGGCAACCTACCAAATCTGTAAGCAAAAGTAGTGAATCAGTTATTCAATTATTACGCAAGAGTTAACTCGGATACAAGGGTCAAGACGGAACTCAAGAAAAGAGGCCAAGAACTGAAATTCCGCTCACCTGATACTTGTCTAGAGCACCTCCGCCATGTACTCAGAACTTCTATCCTCCTTGCCACTGCAATAGGGTGACCTGAACAGTGAAGCTAGATATCAAGAGCACGGTCAAATAAAAGGATTTGAAATTAATCTGAGAACCAAAACACGCTGCAGATATAGTGTCTAACCCAGCAGCGACGATGTTTGTAACGCCCCATATTGCTTTCAGGATTACTGACTGACCCCACAAACCAACACGGGTCTTTTCAACATGCTTTGTCCTCAATCACATGCTTTCTAGGAAACTTCCCAGAAGGTCACCCATCCCAGAATTGCTCCAAGTCAAGCACGCTTAACTGTGGAGTTCTTATGAACGGGCTACCGAAAAGAAGATGCATCTTGTTGGTATAGGTAGTACCAATTAATCCTTATAAGCCTTCATTCAACCATGCAGTCCCATACCTGCATAGCCTTAGGATCCCTCTCATTCGGATGTGAATTCGGTTTTCCCCTAGAAGCTGCTAGGAGTGTCCCATTGTCATGCCTCATGACACCGACAACCACTCCCTCGCCCACGGGTGTTACATGTAACCACCGTCCTCTTTCACCTCAGGTGTTACATGCCCACCAACTTCCGCTTGGTTCGTCCCCGAACCACATCGTACTGGGAGAGGTATGGCTCTGATACCATTTGTAACGCCCCATATTGCTTTCAGGATTACCGACTGACCCCACAAACCAACACGGGTCTTTTCAACATGCTTTGTCCTCAATCACATGCTTTCTAGGAAACTTCCCAGAAGGTCACCCATCCCAGAATTGCTCCAAGTCAAGCACGCTTAACTGTGGAGTTCTTATGAACGGGCTACCGAAAAGCGTGCTTGACTTGGAGCAATTCTGGGATGGGTGACCTTCTGGGAAGTTTCCCGGAAAGCGTGTGAGTGAGGAAAAAGCATGCTGAAAAGACCCGTGTTGGTTTGTGGGGTCAGTCGGTAATCCTGAAAGCAATATGGGGCGTTACAAATGGTATCAGAGCCATACCTCTCCCAGTACGATGTGGTTCGAGGACGAACCAAGCGGAAGCTGGTGGGCATGTAACACCTGAGGTGAAAGAGGACGGTGGTTACATGTAACACCCGTGGATGAGGGAGTGGTTGTCGGTGTCATGAGGCATGACAATGAGACACTCCTAGCAGCTTCTAGGGGAAAACCGAATTCACATCCGAATGAGAGGGATCCTGAGGCTATGCAGGTATGGGACTGCATGGTTGAATGAAGGCTTATAAGGATTAATTGGTACTACCTATACCAACAAGATGCATCTTCTTTTCGGTAGCCCGTTCATAAGAACTCCACAGTTAAGCGTGCTTGACTTGGAGCAATTCTGGGATGGGTGACCTTCTGGGAAGTTTCCCGGAAAGCAATTCTGGGATGGGTGACCTTCTGGGAAGTTTCCCGGAAAGCGTGTGAGTGAGGAAAAAGCATGCTGAAAAGGCCCGTGTTGGTTTGTGGGGTCAGTCGGTAATCCTGAAAGCATTATGGGGCGTTACAATGTTCATATGAGCAGTAACAACAGCAGGTCCAACATACGCAACAAGTTGGAGGCGCTCAAACACGGAAGCTTTCGAATGCTAGAATGTGTTACACGAGTATCTTAAGTCTCCAGACGCCATTTCAGTCTTTGTTGAGTGACCACGACAACTTGCCAACTCCATTACCGTTTTCGCTCTGGGCTGACTTTTTCCTCTTGGCACAATCCCTTTGCTATCCACCCCTGCCGAATCAAATCCAGAATTAGTAAAGAAATATACCGGTTCAAAAAGAAAGATTCCCAGAACATTGAATCTGGACAAACAGAGGCATTAAGCATGATTGATGAAGGATATCACAGATTGGGATTCCATTAAACAAAATCATCCAAAAAAGGAAATCTTTCAAAACATTGTCTAAACCAAAATGGAAAATCCAATCAGGCATTTAAGGCTCTTGATCAGATTTGGTACAAAGAATTTCACAGGAAGCCTATAAAAAGGGGAATTGGAGACAGAAGAAAAGAAAGGGAAAAAATACGCCGAAACCCTAAAACGGAGAGAACTTAGATCGAGAGGAAGCTTATCTTTGACGCTAAAATCTCTGACCGAAGTTGGAAGCTCATCAATCGCGCCGTGAAAGTAACCACCGTGAATCCTTTGTCGAAAATCACGAAGTCGCCGCCACCGTCCTCATTGAGCCATCACCGGTCTTCTCTGGGTAGAACTCTCACACGAATTTGATTATCATTACCGTGTTTGTTTGCTTTGCAGGTTTAATATGGGAAGAAGAAGAGGTAGAGACCGTGAGAGGAGGAGGACGACGAGAGGGGCTAGGGTTCCGTTCATTTTCCTTTCCTCATTTGTTTCATTCTTCCATTGTACTCCTATTGTAAACTACAAATGTATGAATGCCACACACTGCACCACACACCTACACACACTCCTGACACCTAATTAACTATAATCTGTTTAATTAACCTAATCATCCCCTTTTTTTTATTTTAGTAATTAATTAAACAACACCTTAATCTTTTTTAATATAAACTAACCAATAATTAACCCCTTTTAAATAAAAAATCAGTCACCTTTAATAATTAATTTAATAATCCATTTATTTTAAATTTCCTTTTTTTCTTTAATTAATCAACCCTAATTAACCTAATAACTAACGTTTAATATAACCTTTTTTTTTAATAATTAATTCTTTTATTTATTTAACCAGTTAATCTAATTTTAATTAGACTCTTTTTTTATATAATAAAAAACTAGTAACATTTTATAATTAATTAAATCAACTTTTTCTATTTTATTAATTCCCTAGTATAATATTTATTCAAACTCATTTTTTCTAAATAACTTAGAAGTGTAATAATAAAACTTTTTTTTTTAATTTAAAATCAATCTCTAGTTTTATAATTAAGAACTCTTAATAATAATAACTTTTATATAATAAAAAAAAATCCATTTCATAATTTAAGCCAACTATTTTATTTTACTCACTTAATGATCTATTTACTTTTTATCAATAAAATAATCTTTTATAATTTTAATAAACCTTTATAATAAGAAAACTTTTTTTTATAACTTAAATAACATTTGGTAATAATAATTGAACCCTTCTTTTAAAGACATTTTCCTTAAAACCAATCTCACCAAAATAATATTTTCTTATAAACCTATTCAACCTTTCTCTAATCAATACCGTAAAATTAATCAACATCGCAAATTAATCAATTCAATCGTGCACGCTTTCACTACCACTCACATATTCACACTTTCACACACTTTAGCGCTTTCATGCGTTGTGTATGTTTTACATTATCCGCAACTTTATTTACCGCAATTTTACATTATCCGCAATTTACTTTACCGTATCGCATTCCGTCCAAAGAAAAAACCTACACATGATTCAACGCTTGTGTGTAGTGTACCTCATTTGCATCATTCTCCCTTACGATCCTTGATCCCATTCAAGTCGATCTTCTAGGACAGATCCTACCCCATAGGAGGACTTTTATCTTTACTTTACAACATAGAAACAAACACAAACAACTCAATACAATCATATTCAAACACAATAGAAAAATAGATGTTAATCATCTTAAGCGAGATAGAATCTCCAGCCCACATCAAAACAATCAATATGTAGGGACTTTGCCTTAAGAGAGATAGAGGCGTACTCGTCGATCAATATCTGAGTACTTGAGCCCTTCTCTTAAGACGATGCAAAGATTATTTTCCTACAATTTGTGGCGGTTAAATATCTCTTAAAATGACAACTCACCTTTTCTCCTAAAATCAATCAACCAACTACCCTAAACTCGTTGGAACTTTGGCCACAGTCAAAGAACTCCTCAAACCCTTTAGGGGAACTACAAATACTCTGATTCCACTCCCGTAAGGATATGTAGGCATAAGATGCGATATCTTATCGAGTATACTTAGAAATAAACCCCTAGGTCTTTTACACCTTAAGCAGATAAACCTTAGCAATAAACAAACATAAAACAAGAGGTTCCTGTAGAGTAGTACAGAGACTTAGGATGCTAGCACCTTCCCTAAGTTAAACTGAGCCCCAAACCTATAACGCTCTAGCTTGCATTTGCATTGCATGGTGGGAATTTCGATCTTTATCCCTTCCTTTGGACAAATCAAAGTTCGGTTGCAAAATGAATTAAAAATTCAAACTAATCAATAGTTTGGTATCCAAATTTCACCGCGACAGAAATGGCGACTTCACTAGGGATCCTCAGGGGGTCTCCCTATCTTGTTTTGCTTCTTTATTGCTTTATATATTTGCTTACTTGCTTATTTGCTTATTTGTCTATTCTTTATTTCTTTTGGGCTGTTATCTTTGAGTGGTGAGACAAAGTCCTACACCCGGACTTGAGAGAAATTATGATAGGATGGTGATATATTCGATGAGGCTTATAGGGAGTGAGTCCCGACTAAGTTGACTCGAGAATCCCGCTTAGTTGAAACCCTTTTGAAAATGGTTCGGTTGAACGAGTTTAGTCGTGAAAACTTTTACTATTCTCAATTGGAATCCATGATACTAAGGACCGTAGTTACCTTTAACCCCACTTTGGCCTTTATTAGGACGTAGTGCGAGGCTATGAGGGAGTAAGTCCCGAAATAGTGCTACGCGATGCTATACTTAAAAGAAGTTCTCTTGAGAATATTATTAATCCCCGAGTTAGTTGGGAAATTGATAATATCCGATAGATGGACTAATGACTTTGGGACCTCCTTAGAACCTTGTTCTGCAGGTACAATCCACCTTTAGTCCTTGTCCTTTGGGAATGGGTATACCCTTGGCTCCATACTTGTTGCAAACCTAGGACCTTTGTTTATTCATCTTTGTGTGTCTTTATGTGCTTACTTGTGTTTGCTGCATTCATATAGCATCATACTGCATTGGACTTCATGGGATTTACCCTTTATTTATGAACATTGTAGGACATCATGGATTCCAATAGAAGGAATACTTTAAAATATACTTTTAAGAGTCCCAAATTGGATGACCTAAGGGAGTTGGGAGCTTTGATTGAAGACCAAGAGAAGTTCAAGGGTAAATATGGGAAGTTACTATCTTTGTTGAGACGTAAGGCAAATGAGGATTTCCTTTCCGCTCTATTACAATTTTATGATCCGATGTATCACTGCTTTACTTTTCCAGACTATCAGTTGTTGTCAACTTTGGAAGAATACTCCTTTTTGTTAGGTCTGCCTATTCTAGAAGAATCTCCTTTTCCTTTCTTGGAAAAGGACCCCGAAGAAAGAGACATCGCTAAGGCCCTTTATCTCAAGGTATCTGACGTTAAGGCTAACATGGTCGTTAAAAGTGGGACTTTTGGTTTGACTACAGATTTTTTATTCGAGAAGGCTTCATTTTATACTGATTTTACAAACAAGGCTCCATTCGAGGCAATCTTCGCTTTGCTTGTTTATGGGATGTTTCTATTTCCGAGTTTTGAAGGGTTTGTTGACCTTAATGCAATTAAGATCTTCATGAAGAATAATCCAATGCCGACTCTATTGGTTAATGTCGTACCTCGAAAAATACGATCCTCGCGATGGACGCGGAAAATACCATCGAAACAGAGTCGCCAACAAACTTTATTCATTCCAAGGATGGAATAGGAAAATATCGATAAAACCTTTAAGGAGATAAGAACATGGTCATCGCAATCATATTCTAGGTTTGGGAGTCGATTACATGAGGGGAAGGTATTAGCACCCCTCATGTCCGTTGTACTCAACGGGAACCTCTTGATTCGATTCGAGAGTAAAGTTATCTACGCTTGTTGTTTTCTTCTAAGGTTTCTCCTATAGGGGCAATGGGTGGTTTTAAGATAGGGTGCTCGCCAAGGATTGGGGCCCTTGTGCCTACGTATCTTCACTTGTAAGAAGTGGAAAATCAGAGCGTTCGTAGTTTGTGGGACTACGGGAAAAAAGAGGGGATTTTGCTCGCCAAGATCATCGCAATCTTGTGCCTACGTATTCTCATTGATAAATGAGAAATCAGAGCAGCTGTAGTTCGGCAAACTACGGTAAAAAGTGTTTGAAAATGAACGAGTGTTTAGGTCGCATTCTAACTGCTAAACATTGGCTTGTCTGCTCGCTAGGGGAGGCTGAAGCACTAGTTTGTTATGCACGGAAGAAGGGACTAAACAATGTTCTTTAGGAAAAGGTGTTTGGATTGGAAATCGCACGAGGGCGAGGAGTTTAGTGTTTAAGAAAGATTCAATCGCACGGGGGGCGAAAAAAGAGTTGGAATGGCTGAACATGTATTTAGGGTTTCGATCGCCCGGGGGCGAGAAAGAGGAATTTGGTTAGGTTATTTGATGGAGAATGACGACTATTCGATAAACAAGACGTCAGCCTCGCAATCAATTAATCGGGGCATTATTGGAATGCTAGATTCCAACGACACCTTTTTCATTCGAATAATTACGAAATATGTTTGAGAAAGTTTCAATCGCACGAGGGCGAGAGAAGAGAGTTGGATTGAATATTTTAAGGGAGAATGACGACTACTCGATAAACGAGACGTCAGCCTCGCAACCAATTAGTCGGGATATTGTCGGAATGCTAGATCCCAACGATGCCTTTTTCACTCCATTAATTATGAAATCATATTTGAATGGACAATGACGATATTTGTCCAAATAATTAGGGCATGTGTTTTATAGACGAAAGGTCGAGTAATCCACAACCTAAAGCGTACGCCCTAAGAGTGGTTACTCAAGAATTCAAGGAATGCGAGACTCCAAGAACTCCATTCTTTCGCAATTTAGTTAAGAAAATAATTTGAATTTTACATATGGTTTAGAAACAAACTAGGGTTTAGACTCGATTGCACGAAGGTGAGGAACGAGATTAGATGGTTTGAAAAATTAGGAGGAATAACGACTACTCGATAAACGAGACGTCAGCCTCGTAACCAATTAGTCGGGATATCGTTGGAATGCTAGATCCCAATGATACCTTTTTCATTCTCTTAATTATAAAATATGTTTGTTGGACGGTGAAAGTACTTGTCCAAATAATTATGGGAAGTGTTTTAGGAACGAAAGTTCGAATGACACGCTAACTGAGGTATACATTTCAATAGTTGTCACTCTCGAGTTCAAGGAATGCGCGACTCCAAAAACTCGACACTTTCGTAATTTAATTAAGAAAAATGATTTGAAAATATTAGCGGAGGTAGATTAAACTAGGGTAGGCATATGGCTAGGAATTAGGGTTTGCCTACTTTGAAAGGTTTAGACAAGGTTGGGTATTTTATCGATGAAAGACGAAATGACCACAACTCAAGGCGTACACCTCGAGAGCGGTCGCTTAAGGATCCAAGAAGTGCTAGACTCCAAGGATCCACCACTTTCATATAAATTCAAAAGGGAATTTTTACTTATTCTAATATAAAAGTAAAATATTTTGAACTTAATGAAAGAAAAAAAGAAATTAATTTGATAAAATTCTAAATAAATTTTAAATAAAATCAAATTGCACAACAAGTATCAATTATCATAATTTATAAAGTTAACAATATTACTAAAAATATCACTAATAGTTAGTTTCTAAAATAATCCCCTATTAAATTCCAATAAGTCTTAATGACATTGCAATATTTTCTAAAAAAACTTACATGTCTTGATTAAAACCTAATATAATCTAAATTAACGGACCAACAACCAAAACTAAGCCCAAAAACCTCACTGCCTATCGATTGGGCCTCTAAATGGCCCAAAAAATGCTATCACGGAATGGGTGTAACAGATAATGTAGTTCATCCACTCACACGCCAGTTTGGGGAAATAACTAAAAGAAAATTAAATTGAGTAAATATTTGATAGACCCAAATCAATGCCACCGCCCACATCTCCTCGTTCTCCGAACCTAAGCTTCACGTGCATAAGTGAAAGGTCAATTAAAGTATGCATATAACAGTGTGTAGCCGTTGGGGAATGATGATTATCTAGTGCATATCATAATCTTTAACAGAGAAAATGGTTTTGAATTAGCAAGGGTCACACTATACTTTAGAGAATCACTTTGCCCTTTTTTGTTTTTTCTGAAATAAACCCAAACCTAAATTTCCTCCTACTCCCCCCGACCTAAACCCTTCTTTTCAACTCAGAAAATTCGCTCTCTCACCACGTTTCTTCATCCTACACACCTATCCTCTTTCTCTCTGAAACTCACCCTTATTCTTCTACCACAAACCAAATTGCAAAATCCCTAACCCCCAATCTCAAATTAGCAAATAAAACCCAGAGTCATAGCTCACCCGTATCAAAGAAAATCACAAATCAAAGTTCAAATGCTAAACAGAGTAATACATTCAAACAGACCAAACATGATGCTCAAACAACGGCGAGCGAAAATCAAATGAAAAGGAAACTCACCAGCTTTGAGTTATCCCAATGGCAAATCCACGAGGTACTGGTTTGTGCTTTCCACTTCTCCGCTTTTCCTCTTCTTGTCGATAGTTATGACATGGTTGAGTTCAAGTTGGCTAGAGCTTCAATGCGAAGCTCTATCAACTTTTAGGAAGAACTTCTGAATGATTTTGGTATTTTGAGGAGTGGATTTCACAGAGCTTCGCTAGGGTTTTTTTCTGTGTGTTTGCCAATGGTTGGGAGTGTATTTATAGGAGATTTTAGGGTTTTTTGGTACGTACGAAATTTGAAATTTGCTGAAGAAAATATTTGGTATCGTGTGAGGTTTTGTGTAATGAGGTCTCTTCTGGTAGTACAATTCTGTTAGAGGTTTATACCATGATTTCTGCTTTTCTGGGGTTTGAGTGATAATGACCTTTTCTTTGTCTGTAGTGAGGAAAAAAGTATCTAGTTTTATCCTGGTTTTTTACTGCGTGAAAATGTCTCTTTTACTGCTTATCAATTTGATGACATGGAAGTCTTTAATTTAACTTAAAACATTTATGCTCTTTTTACAATATTTGGTTGACTTTGATTCATTGTAAGTTTGTATTTTCTGCCATTCATGTCACTTTGAAATCCATCTATTCTCTTAGTAACTTATGATGAAAATACTGCAGATTTTTGTCACAACTTGAGGAAATGAAATGTTGCTTGGAGGAATAGGCAAGACTGTAGATGAGTTGCATTGTTCATGAGGAGAAAGGTCGGTAAGCTTGCTGTACAATATCTTGGTGTGTGATTTGTTGAGCTTAAACTAATCCATCGCATCTCTTTATTTCGTATGCACTTGGCGCGGAGGCTTGAAGAACGAGGCATGAAGCTAAGCATAAAAGAGCTCATGCTTATGTAGTCATAACTGTCATGATATTGGAACTTGTGATATTGTTCCAAAACAAAAGGTATGTAAACTGCACCTTCTTCATGTGTTATGAATTCTCAACTTGGTGTGAAGTAATATAATGCCATGACATCATCCCTGTTTTGCTTCTTAGAATTCTGTCAAGTCGTGTTTCGTGAAACTGTTGAATTAGAGTGCATGTGTTGCTTTGTCGTAAATGGTACATTGTTGTTGGTCTTCTTATACTAACCAACTGTCACCATCTCTTTTCATGCGAGTTCCATAAACTTGGTGCGAAGAATTTGTGCAGCTTCTTCTCTGAACAAGCTTTTATTAGTTGAGTTCAACGCGTCTAACTGAATCATTATGTTAGCAGCTAAAATCCGACGACCAGGTTGTAGTCGGTCTGCACAATGCATCGGTATCTGCATAACATCCATTCTGCTTTCTTTCTTTGCCCGCTGCAGCAGATTAATAGCTGATGATCTTGGTGTGCATAGGATTTCATGAACATAATCAAGTACCATGCATTTAGCGCGAATACTTTCTGCGTCTAGAAGATGTAGAAAAGGAGCAAGAGGAGTAAACTTCGATACATACTTTCTACACTGTGAATCAAACTGCTTGGACTTTATAAGAATGTAGTCAAAGAAGAAAAACTTTTCAAGATTATCATTCTTAGCAACTTCGAGAAGTCCACTGAGAAAATGAGGTAAACTAATTGCTTCCAAATGCATGTTATTTGAAGCATAGTCAAATAAAATTACAAGTTCTTCAATGATCATCAATGATGTTGCATGAGGTGTCATAAGAAGTGATTTTTCTTGCTTATTACTTTTGTAATAACTTTGTGATGAAGTGCATACAATCTCTACAAATATGGGAAGAAATTCCAGTGTTTTATATCCATAGGAGATGGGTTTATCAAATAGATTAGTATTGCTGCTTCATAAACATTTTATTTTAGAGCACTTGCTAAACCACATTGACTTGTTCCATGAAATCTTAACATTGTTCCGTGCATGAACAACATTTTTGCCTAGCATTTTGTACTGATTTTTCCTTTCTTCTTATTGGTTCTGCTACTAGGGAATCAACACCATGAGGAAACATTTCAATGATGAGGACTTGGAATGATGGCACAATAACGGAACTATTTTCGAGATTAGGATGGCTTGGGAAGAAATTGGCATTTCTGATACCAACTTAAGTGAAGACTGCACCCTAACAAATCTTGCAGCATGTACATCAAGATCTTTTGCAACTTAAGCTTTAGAGAGCTGTTTTGAGTTTGAACTCTGTTGCTTAACTTGTGCTGGAAGTATTTAGTTAAGATAAGTCTGACTTTGAATTTCTATCTTCAACTATATAACCTTGTCATGTTTACTGGTTTTTTGCAGAAAAATACTACCCAACAGAGCTGTCATGCTTGTTGGTTCCTCAAGAGTTATCTTTGGAGGGTATCATCCTTGTCTTTGTATGAGAGTTTGGTGCAAATGGTGTGCACGACTTGAAAGCCGGGTTTCTGACAGTTCTGGTCAAGAAAGCTGTGGCTTGTGGAACAGGATGACAAATAAATTGTTGAGGACTTGCTCAACATCTCATTTGAAGGTATGAGCTTTGCTTCTCCTCGTCAATTCTTTCCGGCAAAGTATCAGGGTAAAAGCAACAAGACCTTCTATGATCATTATTATGTGTCTACTGAATTTCTTGTACCATACATTTGATCCTTGTTTTTCATTGATCCAGTTACAAGAATTTGGCTGCAGGCGAGCAAGGCTATCAGTCCTTACGACAAACCTTCGCCAGATTTTCCCTCGTATTGTATCTGCGGTTTGCTGGAAAAGAAAACCTGGGTAGTGTAACTTGAGCCAACATATTTTGCTCTCTCTTGCATAGATTAACTTTGTCAGATTCACCAGCTCAATCCAACGCTTGCCCAAATTTGGTATCGACGGCACACACAAATTTGAAACAGAGCCGACTCAGATTTTCTAGACTTAACTTTAATAGTTTTTTTTTACAATTGAATTTGTGTCTTTGATAATTGAGTTTGTGTTCTTTGTGTAAGAAGGAATAATCTGAATGCTTGTGCTATTTCTTGCTTCAACTTGTTTTCGTGTGTATTGATTTGCTGAGAATTTTTATGATGAAAGTTAGAATAGAATGCTGTGACTACTGGCAAAGAAAACCGTGCAGTTAATTGGTTTCGCAATTTTTGTTTTATGCTTCCAACAATAATTTGTAAATCCAAGTGATCCTTAATTTGTTGATTTTGGACCACTCAATATGAATTGATTATGATTTTATCCATGAGTTTATTACCAGCTACATTGACTTAAGAGCAACTCCTGTGGGATTCTTGCGTGAGATTTATGATATCCCTTGTTAACGTAAACTCGAGTTGTATGTCACGCAGCATGACTTGAAATGAATATTTTAAACTTGATGATATTTGGTGTAGCTTTGTGGCTTTAGATTTCTCTTGCAACTTGAATGGACACCTTGGATTCACATATTTACTTTGCAACCTCTCCTTGCTGTTCAGTATTCCTTCCTGAGACATAAGGCCATGTAGCATATATTACCTTTTCGCTACGGCATATATTCACGACCCATGAATTCGGAAGTGTTACATAAATTAACTTCTGCGCCTTAATATCCAAAAAAAAAACCTGACAATTTTAGCCTCTGTGTCTCTCACTTTTTTCAAAACCATTTAATCACAAGTTATGATTTGAAATGTAATGGATTCTTTTATGAAGTTACCACTTTAAGATAACATGTAAGGTCATGAGGTAAAGTTTGCAATTGCTTGTGAAATAACTTTAACCACACGGCCCATCACCAAACCAAATACTCATTGTAAATGCCTTTCTTTGACTTAGCTAGGAAATCAAACATTCATTTCTGCCTACGGGCATCGTAGCTCGAAACACCAACAACTTCTTGCTTTGAACATCCAAAATATCCATGTTGATGAGATTGGCCTTGAAGCTAATGGATTTGTATAATATAGGCGGTCCATTCCTCAAATATAGCTTGCATGGTTATGAACTGATGCATTATACCATAAGCCTTTGAGATGAATCGAAATATCTTCTGAACTCATTGCATCTAAATTCTAATTCAACTATGACTTGAAATTGACAAGCTAAATCTAAGTTTGTCACAAACTGATTTAGTATCCCAACATAGCCTGACGCTTGCAATCGATTCGAACAAAGCCTGAGGCTAAATCGACCGTGTCCATAAGCATCATGTGAAGTATCTTTGAATTAACTTGAATTAAGTACAGACCATAGTAAGCAACTTGTAATGAGGCTTAAACAACATTTAAGGAGAAGTTTGTAATCAAGTTGAAATAGGGTGTAAATTTCCTGAAACTGTGTGGCAAGATAGACCCAATCATGTACTTTATGTTATTGATCATATCATGTCTGTCTGATCGTGAGAATGAGGACACACATGAGTTTGGGTACAAGGGGCTGGAGGCGCGCTCTTCCCACAAGAATTCAGCATAAATTGTCAGGGATTATTACCATAATGAGTACACACAAAGTCTTTATAAACGAAGTCTTAGAGAAACATGTCCAGAAGTTATGTGGCAGTAAGACATTCATTAAATACCGAAGTAGGACAAATTTGGGGTATGACAGATGCCCCTATCTAATTGTCTTAAACCTGAGCGAATGAACTGCCGCATGGCGTTCATTTTAAGGTGGAAGTCAATTAGATACAAGAAGACCCCGCAATTTGTCCGGTAGAGGAGTGAAAAGTACCATGAATGGGTTAATAGGATGAACAAGATAACCTGATATTCTCTGGGTGGTCGAAGCAGTCCCTTATCTAATAAGGTCCTTCGCGATACCAGAGTACTATAAGTGATCCTCTTTAGGTGGTCGAAGCAGTCCCTTATCTAATAAGGTCCTTCGCGATACCAAAGTGGTATAAATGATCATCTTTGGGTGGTCGAAGCAGTCCCTCATTCATTAAGGTCCTTTGCGATACCAAAGTGGTATAAACAAACCTCTTTGGGTGGTCGAAGCAGTCCCTCATTCGTTAAGGTCCTTCGCGATACCAAAGTGGTATAAACGAACCTCTTTGGGTGGTCGAAGCAGTCCCTCATTCGTTAAGGTCCTTCGCGATACCAAAGTGGTATAAACAACCCTCTTTGGGTGGTCGAAGCAGTCCCTCATTCGTTAAGGTCCTTCGCGATACCAAAGTGGTATAAACGAACCTCTTTGGGTGGTCGAAACAGTCCCTCATTCGTTAAGGTCCTTCGCAATACCAAAGTGGTATAAACGAGCCTCTTTGGGTGGTCGAAGCAGTCCCTCATTCGTTAAGGTTTTTCACGATACCAAAGCAGTATCTCGATCCTCTTTGGGTGATCGAAGCAGTCCCTCATTCGTTAAGGTCCTTCACGATACCAAAGTGGTATAAACGAGCCTCTTTGGATGGTCGAAGCAGTCCCTCATTCGTTAAGGTTCTTCGCGATACCAAAGCAGTATCTCGATCCTCTTTGGGTGGTCGAAGCAGTCCCTCATTCGTTAAGGTCCTTCGCGATACCAAAGTGGTGTCTCTAAACACATGAGATTCTTTGGGTGGTCGAAGCAGCCTCTTATCCAATAAGATTCTTCGATGATACCAAAGCAGTATCTCTATCCTCTTTGGTGGTCGAAGCAGTCCCTCATTCGTTAAGGTCCTTCGCGATACCAAAGTGGTGTCTCTAAACACATGAGATTCTTCGGGTGGTCGAAACAGCCTCTTATCCAATAAGATTCTTCGATGATACCAAACCAGTATCTCTAAACACAATTTGTTGGGGAATAGTTGAGCCAAAATTCCTATTGGAGGAACAACGTTGTGCAAACTCTGCAGGAGGAAAGCCTTCAAGAAAGTTTTTAAGGTAACCTCTGCTTGGGGAGCCACAAGAGTAATAGTTGTTGGGGATTATCATCATCGACTGCATGGTTGAAGAATGACTTGATGGGGCGTAGAATTCCTTGAACTCGCGGGGTATTAACTCTTTTCAGAGTCATACTGCCAACTTCATTGGAGAACTGACCAAGATGCTTGCAAACTATTCCTAGATCCTGTTATGTTGTTATGTGATGCAATGCGTTATGATACCCAAACATGCAGCTAACAGTGCAACTGCTAGGGAGTGCAAGATGCGAATGCAAATGATATGCTAGTGCTTGATATGATTATGATATGATGTTGTATGTCGTGCTTATGATAATGCAAATGATCAAGTATGCTGGGGATAAAATCCTGTCGGGGATACCACCAGGGACTGGATTTGGTAGTTGCCAAATGGATTTGGACTTTGGTTTTATGAGGATCCCATCGAGGGTGGACTTTTAGTGGTTGCCGATGAAGACTGGACTTTTAGGGTGAATTGAAGGTGCCAATTGGAGTGGCTTTTTGTAGTTGCCAATAAAAGATTGGACTTTAAGGACGTGCCAAGCGAGATTGGACTTTTATTGGTAAAAGGATTTGACTTCCCGACACACAGTTTCTGGCAGTGCTACAATCAGAAGACAGATGTGGATACTCTTGGTGTCCCAAGTTGGATCCTTTGCAGAAGTGGTATACTTGTTCTTGTAAGAACCTTGCTTCTAGCTGATATGCCATGATGACTTACAAACATTGAGCGTAGCGACTTATCAAAAGCATGTTGACTGTGCGAGCGTAGCGACTTAACCAATGCGTGTTAATCGTGTGAGCGTAGCGACTTAACCAATGCGTATTAGTCGTGCTTTTGCTCTGCCCCGAGGCCTTTGACGCTTGTTGACCTCAACCATCAGCTAGTTTTCCCCAAGTTCAACCAGTTTGCCCCAGTCTACCGGGTATTTGAAGGACTTCTTCTGGGATGAGAACTTTGGTGGTGATTATACTAGGATATGGCTTGAACCCATTTGCCCCAGTGTCTGAACCTTGCAGTGGTCTGCCCCGGTTTAAACCTCAGAAGGACTTTCCCCAGATTCGTAGGGTTAGGAGAAAGTCTTAATTCAGGTCAACACCAATGAGTGATCAAGTTCCTCTTTGATTGCACTTTGTTGGAATTCCATTATGCCAAGTACCAATTTGCAGCTAGAATTGATTATTCAAAAATGGTAATTTTAATGCGACATTCATGTAAGTTTTGAAAAGATCATTTATTTAAATGATGTGAAAATATGTGACGAGTTGGACTACTAATCCAAATGTAATGCTGATTTAATTGGTGTGAAAGATATAGCAAGAATATGACACCAATGCATAAGATTAACGAATATGTAGGAGTCAGTTTACGCAACCTTGCTGTAGTATGTTTTTCAGAATAAAACTCTGCCTCAATTAGGTCTTTTGAGGGTTGTAACGTGGTCTGGTTCATGGTTTATGAAACAAAGGATATTAGGCTCAAATTATGATTTATACCCACCCCTTCTTCGTGAGGATCTCCATACCTATGTTCAGTTAATTCTGCACATGTTTTACCTTGACGGTGTAAAACTTGATGATTCAAGGTTTGCTCAAAATGGCAGCCACTTTATTTGGTTTTGATGGATGTCATCGACCCTTTGACTTGGGTGGCCACTGAATCTCATTTTGTTTTTGTTGAGGGTTTGAGGACCTCTTTTGGTTTTGTTTTTGATCCCTAACTTTTGCATGGACTGATTTTGTTTATTTGAGTCCATCGGGATTGCCCAGATTTTTGCCTAAGTCTCCTTTTAAGGTATTTGACTTAGCAGGCTTATGATTACTTTTTGAAGACTTGTGATCGCCAAGTCAATGATCTTTGAAGAACAACCATCATATCTTTTGGATTTTGTCTCGAGTGTGGGATTGGATAAACTAAAAACTACCCATGCCCCAGGTTAAGTGTAAGGATTTATAGATCCGAAGGAAACTCCTACTTCTAGGCTCGAAGTGGTTGACTAGGGACTAACTCCTTATCTCTCCAGTGTTTGGGGGTTCGAAACAATGCATGTACATCATTAGCGAGGTTTTATTCGAAAGCATACTATCAACAATTATGGGTATTTAGCTTTCGTCATCCTCCCTCAAATCTTTGCTAAACAGTAGTGCGATAAAGGAAGTGAAATATTTTTGTGATTTTTGCAATAAATGAGAAATTGTGAGTGAATACGAATGGATTTGATCAAAACATGCATGATTATCACATTAACAATACCATTAATACGAAACAATGTCTAAAAGCAAGTAGTAATTAACAGAAAAGAAACTACAAATGCATAAAAAAACATGATCTAAAAAATGCCAGCATGGAGGAACTGGGCTTTTCTTGCTTGATCAGTTGTCTTGAGAAGATGCGTCTTGAAGTCCCCAAACTCATTCAGGTGCGAGGCGGACACGCACAACCAAACTCCCTTCTTGAAAGGATATACATCCCTGGTCAATCAATTGCTGCACCCTAGCCTGAAAAGCCTTGCAATCTTATGTTGAATGCCCCATTGATCCAGCATGGTATCCACAATGTGCATTAGGATCATACCCAGGAGGGTATGGTTCTGGCACTAGCTTGAGAGATTTAGGCTCCACTAGTGAATTTCGAATCAAATGTGGCAGAAGCTGAGTGTGCGATACAGGAACTGGGTGAAGAGGAGCGTTCCTTCTTCCCAAATTATTGCGAGGCCTGTTTTGATTCTGGCGTGGATCCTGATTTCTTCGACCATACGCTCGTTGATTTACATAGGGAGCAATCCAAGGTTTCTGACATGGTTCCCTAGGTATTGTTGGGTGTCCTTTTGGGATCCAAAGGTGGATGTCGTCATCTTCCTCAGTATCGGTATGATGCTCTCCCAAGTGACTTTTCGAGGTCTCTTCAGCAAATACAACCCTTTTAGACTTCTCTTCCATCTCCTCTCTTGAGATCATGGTCTCCACATGATTATCAGAGGATAAAGACATCTCATCTGCCAAAAACTCAACCTTTTCCTTGTGGTACCGGATTCTGATTGGTCCACAAAACTCTTGTACTTCCTCTTTGCCAGATCTTTGAGCTGAACCATTTGGGATAGGGTCTTCCTTTCTGGTCAATCTTTGTAACTTGTTTCGAAAGCTTTTACATTCTTCGACAGCATGCCCTACGGTTCCAGTATGATACCCACACTCTGCCCCTGGGTTGTCTTCCTCGAAGACTATGCGCTTGTTGTTAATTAGCTCTCGAACTTTATTCTTGAATGACCAACAATCTTCAATAGAGTTCCCTCTCGCCCCCTTATGGTATTCACACTGCGCATCAGGATCATATCCAGGTGGAAGACGAGTATGAGCTGGCCCGAGGGATACGGGTACCACTAATGAACTGTGAATCAGGTGCGAGAGCAGTTGTCCACACGGTATAGGAATAGGGTCGCGAATAGGGCGTGACTGAGACTTCTTGACGCCTCTCTGGTTTAAATTCCCCTGTTCCTGGGATAGAACAGGTGATGACCGTTGATTCTGAGGCTTTGGAAGAAATGGTTGGGGATAAAAACCAAGAGGCTGTGGAGTGGGATGAAATATGGGAGTAAAACTCCTAGTTGTGGTACCTTCTTGAAGCTTTTCCTTTCTTCTTCCCACTTCTGGCGTCTGCTTCATCTTGCCTTCCCTGCTATTCTCGTCTTTTCTCAGCTCAACTTGATTTTACCTCAAGTGTTCCATGGTCTTCTAGCACTACTTCAAGTCCAACACGTGTGTCAGGAAATCAACTATGGATTATAGACAAAGGATGGATGAGCTTTTTGGTTTTGGAAGACGATATGAAATGCAAATGAAATGCATATGCAATGACATGCGAATGCAATGCAGGCAGGATCTAGGATAACATAAGTAGGTCAAAGCTCCCTAACCGGTAGGTTACACTAGGCAAGTTCTATTTTCTTTACCCACATACCCACTCACAGGATAGCTTCTATGTTGACAGATAAGGTTTCCAAGATCACGGACACCAATCGCATCAACATTATCCAATAGGCTAGCTGTATTATAACGAGAGTACGATAGAGTCTCTCCTGAGCGGAGTCCTCATGCTAGGCACACAAGGAGCGGGTCCTCGGAGACTAACACTACACGACTACCAATATAGAAACTGGTTCTAAGAGTGGTTCCCAGAGTCACGGACCCTTCATGAATCAAGTCGTGCAACAGGCTAGCTGCGTTACGATAGGATCTACGAAAAGGTCTATTCTGGAGGAGCTTTCATGCTAGGCACACAAGGAGCGAGTCCTTGGGGACTAACACTAATTACTACCAATTCTAAACTATGTTTTCTCTCTTCTTTTTCCAAAGCTCGGGTGTAGAGCTTTACTTGTGATATTTTCCTAGAATCCAACAAGCAAATATAATACAGAGCATATAATAGAAAGAGAAAGCAAGAAATAAACAATAGGAGAAAATAAACATAAAGAAAACAGTTAAGCAAAAGGTTAGTACTCTCGAATCGAGTCAAGTGAGGCTTGACTCTCTCTTGCATAGGGCAATGCAAATCCCCAGCAGAGTCGCCATCTGTCGTACCTCGAAAAATACGATCCTCGCGATGGACGCGGAAAATACGTTCGAAACAGAGTCACCACCGAACTTTATTCATTCTAAGGATGGAATGGGAAAATATCGATAAAACCTTTAAGGAGATAAGAACATGGTCATCGCAATCATATTCTAGGTTCGGGAGTCGATTACATGAGGGGAAGGTATTAGCACCCCTCATGTCCGTTGTACTCAACGGGAACCTCTTGATTCGATTCGAGAGTAAAGTTATCTACGCTTGTTGTTTTCTTCTAAGGTTTCTCCTATAGGGGCAATGGGTGGTTTTAAGATAGGGTGCTCGCCAAGGATTGGGGCCCTTGTGCCTACGTATCTTCACTTGTAAGAAGTGGAAAATCAGAGCGTTCGTAGTTCGTGGGACTACGGGAAAAAAGAGGGGATTGTGCTCGCCAAGATCATCGCAATCTTGTGCCTACGTATTCTCATTGATAAATGAGAAATCAGAGCACTCGTAGTTCGGCTAACTACAGTAAAAGATGTTTGAAAATGAACGAGTGTTTAGGTTGCATTCTAACTGCTAAACATTGGCTTGTCTGCTCGCTAGGGGAGGCTGAAGCACTAGTTTGTTATGCGCGGAAGAAGGGACTAAACAATGTTCTTTAGGAAAAGGTGTTTGGATTGGAAATCGCACGAGGGCGAGGAGTTTAGTGTTTAAGAAAGATTCAATCGCACGGGGGGCGAAAAAAGAGTTGGAATGGCTGAACATGTATTTAAGGTTTCGATCGCGCGGGGGCGAGAAAGAGGAATTTGGTTAGGTTATTTTATGGAGAATGACGACTATTCGATAAACGAGACGTCAGCCTCGCAATCAATTAATCGGGGCATTATTGGAATGCTAGATTCCAACGACACCTTTTTCATTCGAATAATTACGAAATAAGTTTGAGAAAGTTTCAATCGCACGAGGGCGAGAGAAGAGAGTTGGATTGAATATTTTAAGGGAGAATGACGACTACTCGATAAACGAGACGTCAGCCTCGCAACCAATTAGTCGGGATATTGTCGGAATGCTAGATCCCAACGATACCTTTTTCACTCCATTAATTATGAAATCATATTTGAATGGACAATGACGATATTTGTCCAAATAATTAGGGCATATGTTTTATAGACGAAATGTCGAGTAATCCACAACCTAAAGCGTACGCCCCAAGAGTGGTTACTCAAGAATTCAAGGAATGCGAGACTCCAAGAACTCCATTCTTTCGCAATTTAGTTAAGAAAATAATTTGAATTTTACGTATGGTTTAGAAACAAACTAGGGTTTAGACTCGATTGCACGAAGGTGAGGAACGAGATTAGATAGTTTGAAAAATTATGAGGAATGACGACTACTCGATAAACGAGACGTCAGCCTCGTAACCAATTAGTCGGGATATCGTTGGAATGCTAGATCCCAATGATACCTTTTTCGTTCTCTTAATTATAAAATATGTTTGTTGGACGGTGAAAGTACTTGTCCAAATAGTTATGGGAAGTGTTTTAGGAACGAAAGTTCGAATGACACGCTAACTGAGGTGTACACTTCAATAGTTGTCACTCTCGAGTTCAAGGAATGCGCGACTCCAAAAACTCGACACTTTCGTAATTTAATTAAGAAAAATGATTTGAAAATATTAGCGGAGGTAGATTAAACTAGGGTAGGCATATGGCTAGGAATTAGGGTTTGCCTACTTTGAAAGGTTTAGACAAAGTTGGGTATTTTATCGATGAAAGACGAAATGACCACAACTCAAGGCGTACACCTCGAGAGCGGTCGCTTAAGGATCCAAGAAGTGCTAGACTCCAAGGATCCACCACTTTCATATAAATTCAAAAGGGGATTTTTACTTATTCTAATATAAAAGTAAAATATTTTGAACTTAATGAAAGAAAAAAATAAATTAATTTGATAAAATTCTAAATAAATTTTAAATAAAATCAAATTGCACAACAAGTATCAATTATCATAATTTATAAAATTAACAATATTACTAAAAATATCACTAATAGTTAGTTTCTAAAATAATCCCCTATTAAATTCCAATAAGTCTTAATGACATTGCAATATTTTCTAAAAAAAACTTACATGTCTTGATTAAAACCTAATATAATCTAAATTAACGGACCAGCAACCAAAACTAAGCCCAAAAACCTCACTGCCTATCGATTGGGCCTCTAAATGGCCCAAAAAATGCTATTACGGAATGGGTGTAACAGATAATGTAGTTCATCCATTCAAACGCCTGTTTGGGGAAATAACTAAAAGAAAATTAAATTGAGTAAATATTTGATAGACCCAAATCAATGCCACCGCCCACATCTCCTCGTTCTCCGAACCTAAGCTTCACGTGCATAAGTGAAAGGTCAATTAAAGTATGCATATAACAGTGTGTAGCCGTTGGGGAATGATGATTATCTAGTGCATATCAGAATCTTTAACAGAGAAAATGGTTTTGAATTAGCAAGGGTCACACTATACTTTAGAGAATCACTTTGCCCTTTTTTGTTTTTTCTGAGATAAACCCAAACCTAAATTTCCTCCTACTCCCCCCGACCTAAACCCTTCTTCTCAACTCAGAAAATTCGCTCTCTCACCACGTTTCTTCATCCTACACACCTATCCTCTTTCTCTCTGAAACTCACCCTTCTTCTTCTACCACAAACCAAATTGCAAAATCCCTAACCCCCAATCTCAAATTAGCAAATAAAACCCAGAGTCATAGCTCACCCGTAGCAAAGAAAATCACAAATCAAAGTTCAAACGCTAAACAGAGTAATACATTCAAACAGACCAAACATGATGCTCAAACGACAGCGAGCGAAAATCAAATGAAAAGGAAACTCACCAGCTTTGAGCTATCCCAATTGCAAATCCACGAGGTACTGGTTTGTGCTTTCCACTTCTCCGCTTTTCCTCTTCTTGTCGATATTTATGACACGGTTGAGTTCAAGTTGGCTAGAGCTTCAATGCGAAGCTCTATCAACTTTTAGGAAGAACTTCTGAATGATTTTGGTATTTTGAGGAGTGGATTTCACAGAGCTTCGCAAGGGTTTTTTTCTGTGTGTTTGCCAATGGTTGGGAGTGTATTTATAGGAGATTTTAGGGTTTTTGGTACGTGCGAAATTTGAAATTTGCTGAAGAAAATATTTGGTATCGTGTGAGGTTTTGTGTAATGAGGTCTCTTCTGGTAGTACAATTCTGTTAGAGGTTTATACCACGATTTATGCTTTTCTGGGATTTGAGTGATAGTGACCTTTTCTTTGTCTGTAGTGAGGAAAAAAATATCTAGTTTTATCCTGGTTTTTTTACTGCGTGAAAATGTTTCTTTTACTACTTATCAATTTGCTGGCATGGAAGTCTTTAATTTAACTTAAAACATTTATGCTCTTTTTACAATATTTGGCTGACTTTGATTCATTGTAAGTTTGTATTTTCTGCCATTCATGTCACTTTGAAATCCATCTATTCTCTTAGTAACTTATGATGAAAATACTGCAGATTTTTGTCACAACTTGAGGAAATGAAATGTTGCTTGGAGGAATAGGCAAGACTGTAGATGAGTTGCATTGTTCATGAGGAGAAAGGTCGGTAAGCTTGCTGTACAATATCTTGGTGTGTGATTTGTTGAGCTTAAACTAATCCATCGCATCTCTTTATTTCGTATGCACTTGGCGCGGAGGCTTGAAGAACGAGGCATGAAGCTAAGCATAAAAGAGCTCATGCTTATGTAGTCATAACTGTCATGATATTGGAACTTGTGATATTGTTCCAGAACAAAAGGTATGTAAACTGCACCTTCTTCATGTGTTATGAATTCTCAACTTGGTGTGAAGTAATATAATGCCATGACATCATCCCTGTTTTGCTTCTTAGAATTCTGTCAAGTCCTGTTTCGTGAAACTGTTGAATTAGAGTGCATGTGTTGCTTTGTCGTAAATGGTACATTGTTGTTGGTCTTCTTATACTAACCAACTGTCACCATCTCTTTTCATGCGAGTTCCATAAACTTGGTGCGAAGAATTTGTGCAGCTTCTTCTCTGAACAAGCTTTTATTAGTTGAGTTCAACGCGTCTAACTGAATCATTATGTTAGCAGCTAAAATCCGACGACCAGGTTGTAGTCGGTATGCACAATGCATCGGTATCTGCATAACATCCATTCTGCTTTCTTTCTTTGCCCGCTGCAGCAGATTAATAGCTGATGATCTTGGTGTGCATAGGATTTCATGAACATACTCAAGTACCATGCATTTAGCGCGAATACTTTCTGCGTCTAGAAGATGTAGAAAAGGAGCAAGAGGAGTAAACTTCGATACATACTTTCTACACTGTGAATCAAACTGCTTGCACTTTATAAGAATGTAGTCAAAGAAGAAAAACTTTTCAAGATTATCATTCTTAGCAACTTCGAGAAGTCCACTGAGAAAATGAGGTAAACTAATTGCTTCCAAATGCATGTTATTTGAAGCATAGTCAAATAAAATTACAAGTTCTTCAATGATCATCAATGATGCTGCATGAGGTGTCATAAGAAGTGATTTTTATTGCTTATTACTCTTGTAATAACTTTGTGATGAAGTGCATACAATCTCTACAAATATGGGAAGAAATTCGAGTGTTTTATATCCGTAGGAGATGGGTTTATCAAATAGATTAGTATTGCTGCTTCATAAACATTTTATTTTAGAGCACTTGCTAAACCACATTGACTTGTTCCGTGAAATTTTAACATTGTTCCGCGCATGAACAACATTTTTGCCTAGCATTTTGTACTGATTCTTCCTTTCTTCTTATTGGTTCTGCTACTAGGGAATCAACACCATGAGGAAACATTTCAATGATGAGGACTTGGAATGATGGCACAATAACGGAACTATTTTCGAGATTAGGATGGCTTGGGAAGAAATTGGCATTTCTGATACCAACTTAAGTGAAGACTGCACCCTAACAAATCTTGCAGCATGTACATCAAGATCTTTTGCAACTTAAGCTTTAGAGAGCTGTTTTGAGTTTGAACTCTGTTGCTTAACTTGTGCTGGGAGTATTTAGTTAAGATAAGTCTGACTTTGAATTTCTATCTTCAACTATATAACCTTGTCATGTTTACTGGTTTTTTGCAGAAAAATACTACCCAACAGAGCTGTCATGATTGTTGGTTCCTCAAGAGTTATCTTTGGAGGGTATCATCCTTGTCTTTGTATGAGAGTTTGGTGCAAATGGTGTGCATGACTTGAAAGCCGGGTTTCTGACAGTTCTGGTCAAGAAAGCTGTGGCTTGTGGAACAGGATGACAAATCAATTGCTGAGGACTTGCTCAACATGTCATTTGAAGGTATGAGCTTTGCTTCTCCTCGTCAATTCTTTCCGGCAAAGTATCAGGGTAAAAGCAACAAGACCTTCTATGATCATTATTATGTGTCTACTGAATTTCTTGTACCATACATTTGATCCTTTTTTTTCATTGATCCAGTTACAAGAATTTGGCTGCAGGCGAGCAAGGCTATCAGTCCTTACGACAAACCTTCGCCAGATTTTCCCTCGTATTGTATCTGCGGTTTGCTGGAAAAGAAAACCTGGGTAGTGTAACTTGAGCCAACATATTCTGCTCTCTCTTGCATAGATTAACTTTGTCAGATTCACCAGCTCAATCCAACGCTTGCCCAAATTTGGTATCGACAGCACACACAAATTTGAAACAGAGCCGACTCAGATTTTCTAGACTTAACTTTAATAGTTTTTTTTACAATTGAATTTGTGTCTTTGATAATTGAGTTTATGTTCTTTGTGTAAGAATGAATAATCTGAATGTTTGTGCTATTTCTTGCTTCAACTTGTTTTCGTGTGTATTGATTTGCTGAGAATTTTAATGATGAAAGTTAGAATAGAATGCTGTGACTACTGGCAAAGAAAACCGTGCAGTTAATTGGTTTCACAATTTTTGTTTTATGCTTCCAACAATAATTTGTAAATCCAAGTGATCCTTAATTTGTTGATTTTGGACCACTCAATATGAATTGATTATGATTTTATCCATGAGTTTATTGCCAGCTACATTGACTTAAGAGCAACTCCTGTTGGATGCTTGCGTGAGATTTATGATATCCCTTGTTAACGTAAACTCGAGTTGTATGTCAAGCAGCATGACTTGAAATGAATATTTTAAACTTGATGATATTTGGTGTAGCTTTGTGGCTTTAGATTTCTCTTGCAACTTGAATGGACACCTTGGATTCACATATTTACTTTGCAACCTCTCCTTGTTGTTCAGTATTCCTTCCTGATACATAAGGCCATGTAGTATATATTACCTTTTTGCTACGGCATATATTCACGACCCATGAATTCAGAAGTGTTACATAAATTAACTTCTGCGCCTTAATGTCCAAAAAAAAAAAACATGACAATTTTAGCCTCTGTGTCTCTCACTTTTTTCAAAACCATTTAATCACAAGTTATGATTTGAAATGTAATGGATTCTTTTATGAAGTTACCACTTTAAGATAACATGTAAGGTCATGAGGTAAAGTTTGCAATTGCTTGTGAAATAACTTTAACCACACGGCCCATCACCAAACCAAATACTCATTGTAAATGCCTTTCTTTGACTTAGCTAGGAAATCAAATATTCATTTCTGCCTACGGGCATCGTAGCTCGAAACACCAACAACTTCTTGCTTTGAACATCCAAAATATCCATGTTGATGAGATTGGCCTTGAAGCTAATGGATTTGTATAATATAGGCGGTCCATTCCTCAAATATAGCTTGTATGGTTATGAACTGATGCATTATACCATAAGCCTTTGAGATGAATCGAAATATCTTCTGAACTCATTGCATCTAAATTCTAATTCAACTATGACTTGAAATTGACAAGCTAAATCTAAGTTTGTCACAAACTGATTTAGTATCCCAACATAGCCTGACGCTTGCAATCGATTCGAACAAAGCCTGAGGCTAAATCGACCGTGTCCATAAGCATCATGTGAAGTATCTTTGAATTAACTTGAATTAAGTACAGACCATAGTAAGCAACTTGTAGTGAGGCTTAAACAACATTTAAGGAGAAGTTTGTAATCAAGTTGAAATAGGGTGTAAATTTCCTGAAACTGTGTGGCAAGATAGACCCAATCATGTACTTTATGTTATTGATCATATCATGTCTGTCTGATCGTGAGAATGAGGACACACATGAGTTTGGGTACAAGGGGCTGGAGGCGCGCTCCTCCCACAAGAATTCAGCATAAATTGTCAGGGATTATTACCACAATGAGTACACACAAAGTCTTTATAAACGAAGTCTTAGAGAAACATGGCCAGAAGTCATGTGGCAGTAAGACATTCATTAAATACCGAAGTAGGACAAATTTGGGGTATGACAGGTAATACCTATCACTCTATACATCTCCGAAACCTTCATGGTGGAGGAATGATTACATGATGTGTGCCCTTATTATACAAATGGTTCCTTATGCACTTGCCCAAGTATGTTTCCTTTTGGCATCTTAATGATAAACGTTGGTCAGAAAGGATTATGGATTTGACTCATTCCGACATTGATTGGTATAGCCGTGAGTATGATGGGATTCTAATCATTGATGGATGTAGAGATTTTGCTAATATACCGTTACTCAGCTTTGGTGGGGGATCAGTTATAATCCGGTTTTAGCTCGCCGATAGTTGGGATATCCGTTGGAAGGACCACCTAAGAGCATACAAGTTGAGAATATTTTCTTTGAGGATAACCCAGAGCTCAGAGAGAAGATTATGGAGGCTTGGAAACATTTTCATAAGAAAGATAGGAATAGTTTGGGAAGGCCCAATTATGTGTCTTTGGAACCGTATCTTCAATGGGTTAGGAATAGGGCGATCAAGCTGAGGTTGCCTTATTCTCGTCAAGATCCTATACCTCCGAGAGGAGAACCTACTTATACTTTTATGTCTGACGCTGAGAAGTTGGGGGTTACCTTGGAAAAGTCACAGCACGAGTCAGAAGTGTGGAAGAACAAGTATCAAGTGTCTGTTGCAGAGAATAATGAACTTCAGAAACAAATTGTCGAGCTTCAGGAACAGCTGCAGTCGAAGGATGAAGAGTTACTCTCCTACAAGAAGAGGAAAGTCATGGAGGATTTATTTTTCTCCGACCCACAATATACTATTTGGAAGCTGATTGTGGACAACCTTATCCGTGAGAAGACTCAATTAGAAGAGCAGCTCAAGCAGCAGAATTCGAAACTTCCTTAGTGTCTTTACTAGCTTTTATTTAGCTTTTATTTGGGACTTTTAAAAGCAATTATTTGTAATCCGTTTCAAAATTAATAAAAATGTTTTCTTTCACCGCAATGTTTATAAATAGTTGGGATCCCGTGAAGTCCTACTCATCTTGCATTGCATTATTTTCTTTATTCACTTCAAGAAACTCAATTTTATTTCACAGGTATTGTAACCATGGACTTCAAGAGAGAAGCATTGGAGTACACTTTTCAGAGTCCCAACATTGAAAGCTTAAGAGAGCTAGCAGATCTCATCGAGAACCGTCACGCTTTTGCAACAGAATATGGAGAAGCCTTCCGTTTTCTCGAGCTCAAGATGAAAGAAGGGATGTTGGAGACTCTTGTTCAGTTCTATGATCCGATGTACCATTGTTTCACCTTTCCAGATTACCAGCTGATGCCGACCCTGGAAGAGTATTCTGATTTCTTGAAGATACCTGTGACGGCCTGACCTATATTCACCGGTCAGGAAGACATACCCAGTCATCAAGAAATTGCAAACCCTACTCATCTCAGTTTAGAAAATGTTCAAGCGCACTTAATCACCAAGGAAGGAGTCCTTGGATTCCCAGCTGGTTTCTTGATCGAAAAAGTTTGTTACCATGCTGAAAGAAAGGAGGTTCTTATCTTGGAAGCTACCTTTTCATTGTTGGTCTATGGGATTTTTTGGTTCCCTAAGATTGATGATTTTGTTGATATGGATGTGATTAAACTGTTCATACTTAAGAATCCCGTTCCCACCTTGCTAGCTGACACGTACCATTCAATACACTCGAGGAATGCTGAAGGAGGAGGACAAATTGTTTGTTGTACCGCTTTGCTATATTCATGGTTCATCGCTCACCTAACTCGGCATCCGTCTATTTAGGATGAAGCAGAATGACCCCATTGGTCCGAGATAGTCATGGCCCTTACTCACTCAGATATTGTGTGGTATGACCCTACTTATGGAGGTATATGTATGATTCCCAATGTCGGAGGATTTACCAACATACCGCTTATTGGGAGAGAAGGATGCATAAGTTATAATCCCGCTTTGGCTAGCCTCCAATTTGGGCACCCTATGATCAAAGTACCTGACCAAGCTCTGTTGGAAAGGATCTTTCTCAAGGAAGGAGAAGATCCAGACTTGAAGACCGTCATAATTTACGCATGGAGATACGTCAATAAGGAAGGAGTGACTGCTTTAGGATACCCCAACTGTGTTGTCTCTGAAGAATATCTCCATTGGGTGCGAGAAAGAGATCTCGACCTTAAGATGCCATTTCCTTTTCATGAACCTATGGTATTGGCTTTTCATGATCCTGATTGGTTTGATGTGAGTGAAGTAGATCAGTTGAAGGCTGCCTTGGATGAGGCTCGGAAATTGAAGACTGCTTGGAGGAACAAGTTTTTCACCCTCAAGGTAGAAAAAGAGAAGTCCCAGAAGCTGCCACAGATAGAATTCGCAAAGAAGAGAAAGGCACGAGAGGATTTATTTTCCTCTCCCACCTCTTCCAGAGCTGTCACTCGGGATGATCTTCCCCCAGATACTGTGGCTTGGAAAGAATGTGTCGATCGACTCATCAGTAAGAAGGCCGAGTTACAAGAACGTGTCAGCCAGTTAGAAGAAGAACTTCGTGCACAGAAGGAGCATAGGGAGTAGATCTCCAAGTTTCTCTTTTGCTTTTGGTTCAATGTAATAAACTCTTAAAAGAGTACTTTGTTTTGTAATGCTTCGAATATCAAAATAAAATAAGTTTTTTTTCCAACGTTACAATACCGGAAAATAATTTGAGTTTCTTGAAGTTTCATACTCATTTGCATTTTTGCATAAGCATAGCATTGTTTGCATTCCAGGGTCTCACTCTTGCTTCATCTCCACAGACAAGCTGAATCACCAGTACAACACTCGAGCTAGTCAGTGCCAGAAGATGGATCAACTAGAGCAAGAGAACAGAGTGCTCCGTGATGATGTTGCAGTTCCGAAAGAAAGTTTGGAAAGGTTGAACGGTCTGGTGGAACCTTTGTCCAGTCAAGCCACACTCAACAACCAAGATGTTCAAAGGTGTGATATCTGAAGTGACGCCAGCACCGATCCCAGTGGTGTCTTCTATTGCCGAAATGACCTACAGCATGCCTCAAGGTTTCTCGTGGGGATTGTCTCCCAATTTCTTTTCAACCGGTTACCGTCCGTCTGTGTCTGAGATCCCTGTTGTGACCGCTGTCCAAGCTACTCCTGTAGTTTCTGCTGTGATGACTACTGCATCTCCACATGTGAATGTTGTTCCGTACATTCTAGATGAGCCAATTTTACAAGGGTCGCCGACCGAAACTGTGGGTTTGGAAGAAAGGATGGATGGGTTTCAAGACCAATTTTCTGAGATGCAAAAGGAGTTGAAGGCTCTTCGTGGGAAGGATTTATTTGGAAAGAGTGCTTCTGAGTTGTGCTTGGTCCCATGTTTCAGATGAGTTTGACTATAGCTTTGGAGTTTATGCTGTCACCGAGGAAGATTCAGATGGGGATATTCCAGACTTTGTAACCCCAGGAGTTTTGGTTAAGAACTGGAGCGCGGTTGAAGCCCCTTCTGTCGTTCATATATCTAAGTAAAGCATTCGTTTTTAAAATTTTCGCTCTGTCCAAGGCGAAACTGCATTATTAGGGCTTACTTTTAAATAATTCCCTTTACTCTGCCCAAGGCAAAGGTGACTTTGTTGGGCGTGTCTTTTTGGTTTTGCTATCATCAATAAATCACATTCATTTTCGTTTGTGTGTTATTTTTCTTGTATTTATTTACGATGTTGGAAAATAATAAGTAGCATCTCGCGTACACACACTTTCCACTTTACGAAAACTTATTAAAAATCATATCACCTGCGCAGATTGCTACATAAATTACATCATGGGAATAATGATCCACTGCCTTCTCCGGATTTTGAGTTTCCTGTGTACGAAGCCAAAGACGAAGAAGACGATATCCCAGAAGAGATTTCTAGATTGCTTGAGAAGGAAGAGAAAGCTATCCAACCTCATCAAGAGCCAGTGGAAGTAATCAATTTGGGAGAAGAAGAAATCCGTAGAGAAGTAAAAATTGGAGCTTTGCTCAAACCTGAGGTGAAGAGGCAGTTGATCGTTTTGCTCGGAGAGTTTGTCGATGTGTTTGCTTGGTCATATCAAGATATGCCTGGATTAGACACTACTATAGTTGAACATCATCTACCTTTGAAGCCATAGTGCCCTCCAGTAAAGCAGAAGCTCAGAAGAACTCGACCCGACATGGCTCTAAAGATTAAGGAAGAGGTACAGAAACAGATCGATGCAGGTTTCCTTGTTACTGCCGAGTATCCGCTCTGGTTGGCTAATATTGTGCCCGTTCCTAAGAAGGATGGTAAGGTTCGCATGTGTGTAGATTACAGGGATTTGAACAAAGCCAGTCCGAAAGATGACTTTCCATTACCTCACATTGATATTTTGGTTGACAGTACCGCAAGATATGAGGTTTTCTCCTTTATGGACGGTTTTTCAGGTTACAATCAGATTAGAATGGCTCTCGAGGACAGAGAGAAGACGTCATTCATCACGCCCTGGGGCACCTTTTGTTACAAAGTTATGTCATTTGGATTAAAGAATACAGGGGCAACATATCAAAGAGCTATGACTACTTTGTTCCATGATATGATGCACAAAGAGATTGAGTTTTATGTGGATGATATGATAACTAAGTCAAAGACTAAGGATGATCATGTTAAACACCTGTCTAAGCTGTTTGGTCGTTTGAGGGAATACAAGCTCAGCATGAACCCTAACAAATGCACATTTGGAGTACGAACAGGGAAATTATTGGGTTTCATGGTTAGTCAAAGAGGGATTGAAGTGGACCCCGACAAAGTGAAAGCTATTCGAGAAATGCCAGCTCCTACCACCGAGAAACAAGTCAGAGGATTTTTGGGACGTTTGAATTATATCTCTAGGTTTATATCCAACATGACTGTTACATGTAAACCTATTTTCAAGCTTCTGAGGAAAGAACAAGGGTATGTTTGGACTGAAGATTATCAAAAGGCTTTTGATAGTATCAAAGAGTATTTGCTTGAACCACCTATCCTGATACCGCCAGTTGAAGGACGACCTTTGATTATGTATTTGACTATTTTAGAAGATTCAATGGGTTGTGTACTCGGTCAACGAGATGAAACGGGAAAGCAAGACCATGTCACTTATTACTTGAGCAAGAAATTTACTGATTGTGAAACAAGATACACTATGTTAGAGAAGACTTGTTGTGCTTTGGCGTGGGCCGCCAAACGTTTGTGCCAATATATGTTGAATCACACCACTTGGTTAGTTTCGAAGATGGATCCTATCAAGTATATTTTCGAAAAGCCCGCTTTGACTGGGAGGATTGCTAGATGGCAAATGTTGTTATTCGAATATGATATCGAGTACCATACTCAAAAAGCGGTCAGAGGAAGTGTTTTGGCTGATCATTTGGCTCACCAGCCTATTTTGGATTATCAATCCTCAAACGATGACTTTCCTGACGAAGATGTTATGTTTTTAAAGATGAAAGATTGTGAAGAACCCGTGCATGGTGAAGGGCCAGAACCAGGTTCTCAATGGGGTTTAGTTTTTGATGGAGCTGTCAACGCTCATGGAAAAGGGATAGGTGTTGTTATTGTGACTCCTCAAGGGTCCCACATCCCGTTTACTTCCAGACTAACATTCAAGTGTACTAATAATGAGGCTGAGTATGAAGCGTGCATTATAGGTCTTGAGGAAGCAGTAGATTTGAGAATTAAGAATTTGGATGTGTTTGGTGATTCTGTAGTGGCAATCAACCAAATCACTGGAGAGTGGGTAACTCGACATGATAATTTGGTCCCATACATAGATTATGCTAGAAGACTGTTACCGTTCTTTTATAGAGTCGAATTTCATCACATTCCTCGTGATGAGAATAGGATGGCAGACGCGTTGGCAACTTTGGCCTCAATGATTGTGGTGAACTTCTGGAATGAGTGTCCTCAGATTGAAGTAAAACATCTTGACAGACCCGCCTACATCTTTGTTGTTGAGGAGGTTGAAGATGGCAAACCCTGGTACCATGACATTGAAGTATTCCTTAGAACTCAAGAATATCCTTTGGGAGCTTCCAACAAAGATAAGAAGACTTTGAGAAGATTGGCTAGGAGTTTTCTTTTAAGTAACAATGTGTTATACAAACGGAATTTTGACATGGTCTTGCCGAGATGTGTTGACAAACAAGAAGCAGATATGTTAATGGCGGAAATTCACGAAGGATCCTTTGGCACTCATGCCAATGGACATGGTATGGCTAAGAAACTTTTAAGGGCTGGCTATTATTGGATCACGATGGAATCAGATTGTTACAAGTTTGCTAGAAAATGTCACAAGTGTCAGATTTACGCAGATAAAATTCATGTGCCTCCGACTTTGTTGAATGTTATCTCATCCCCGTGGCCTTTCTCTATGTGGGGAATTGATATGATTGGTATGATAGAGCCGAAAGCGTCTAATGGGCACCGATTCATCTTAGTAGCCATTGATTATTTTACCAAGTGGGTCGAAGCGGCTTCTTACGCTAATGTAACTCGACATGTGGTTTTCAAATTTATCAAGAATCAGCTTATCTACCGATATGGTGTGCCAAGCAGAATTATTACAGATAATGGGTCCAATTTGAATAACAGAATGATGAAAGAATTGTGTGAAGAATTCAAGATAGAGCATCATAATTCTTCTTCTTACAGACCAAAGATGAATGGGGTTGTTGAAGCCGCCAACAAGAATATCAAGAAGATCATTCAGAAGATGGTTGTTACTTACAAATATTGGCATGAAATGCTCCCGTTCGCCTTGCATGGGTATCGTACGACGATACGCACATCGACTGGGGCAACTCCATTTTCACTTGTCTACGGTATGGAAGCAGTACTCCCAATAGAAGTGGAGATTCCTTCTATGAGGATTTTGATGGATGCAAAGTTATCAGAAGCTGAGTGGTGCCAGAACAGATATGATCAGTTGAACTTAATCGAAGAAAAGAGGATGGCAGCGCTATGCCATGGACAGTTATATCAGCAAAAGATAAAGAAATCATTTGACAAGAAAGTTCGACCCCGTGTATTTAAAGAAGGAGACCTCGTGCTCAAGAAGATTCAGTCCTTCCTCACCGATGTCAGAGGAAAGTGGGCCCCGAACTATGATGGACCATACGTGGTAAGAAAGGTTTTGTCAGGAGGTGCTTTGATGTTAGCAACAATGGACGGAGAAGAAATCACTTGCCCTGTGAATGCAGATGCCGCCAAGAAGTATTTCGTTTAGAACTTTGAGATTTCTCGTTAACTTAGGAAGAGCAAGTTGTTATTCCCTTAATGTAATCTCTATTATTTTCCAACACTGTAATATTAGGGCCACGCCTTTCTGTGGACCACCCTTCAATAAAGTTTTTCATTTATCGAAATCTTTATTCTTGATAGCAAAATCCAGATTGATTTAAACTTTTTCAAAACTTTGTGCTTTACTTGGTACATGAATAACAAAAGGATGACCATGGACGTTTATTTCATCCATGGAAGAACGTTAATCATATATGATTCCACAAGCAGAGGATATTTATTTTATCCAGAAATGAAGTTTGTTCACGATCAAGTAGTACGAGGTCTGTGGACATTTTGCTTGAGTACCCTTCCGTTTGAGACGTTTATTTCGCCTCTCCTAGTTTGCCAACATACGCATAAGCATATAGATAGATAGCATGACATGTGCATCTCTTTGCATCTCATTGTGTTTGCTTTATTCTATCGCTCTGGATGTGGTTATCCCCAGGCGTTCGGGTGTGTCTTCTCCTTTAAAGTAGAGTTGTCAGCCCTAAGCAGAAAAAGCACAATACTTCCACTTTCCCCATGAAGTTCGATCCTCGTGGAAGACGGTTATTTCAGTACATTTCATTTGAGTTCATACCTGAATGGTCGAGTCTTACTTGATAGTTTTCTCTTCGGCTACTTCCCGAATTGAATTTCGGTCCTTGGCAATCACCTTGCGGATAATCTCCAACTTTCGGATTCGGATTAAGGGTGCATTTATTTTGCACTTTATTCCCCAGGAAGAATATTTTCGAAGAATCTTTATAAAGACAGATATTTCTCCAACAATGTCATAAGATTTTCTCAGACATCTACATCTGGACCACAAGCATCTCTTTATTTGAGCAACTCGTTTTGACTAAGATCTTATTCAAAATGACAAACAACAGTCTCTACAAGTCAGTTCATTCACCCTCAATGGGTTCCTCAACAATCATCAATTCGTCGAATGGCATCGCTTCGCAAATCCATCGGAGAAGTTCACCAAAGACATTACAAGACACTTCTCTTTATTTGAGAGTTCACAATAATATTTCTACAAACTACAATAGGAAATTCTCCTCGGGAATGAATTCCCCAATGAGTTCATCATACAAGTTTATCAGACACCATCTCCCCAGAGAAGGCGAGGAAGTTTATCACGTTAGTCTCTCTTTATTTGAGAAGACATACTTTACAATTCAACCGGCTCACATTTCTTCTGGAGATCCTCGGTGAAGTTTTACAACTTCCGATACATTATGGCTCACAGCCAAGACACTTTACATCTACAAAGATCTACATCGACATCTACAATATACATTGACACCTACAAACTATGAAACTTACAACCCCTGTGAATATGCTCTCACGAGTTTTCATCACTTCAGGTAGAGACTGAAACCAGCTCATGATTCCCATATCATGACGCTCGGGGAGGTTCTACATCAGAGACTGAGACCATCTCATGATTCCCATATCATGACGCTCGGGGAGGTTCTACATCAGAGACTGAGACCAGCTTATGGCACCCAGACCATGACGCTCGGGGAAGTTCTACATCAGAGACTGAGACCAGCTCATGATTCCCATGTCATGACGCTCGGGGAGGTTCTACATTAGAGACTGAGACCAGCTCATGATTCCCATATCATGACGCTCGGGGAGGTTCTACATCAGAGACTGAGACCAGCTCATGGTTCCCATACCAGAACGCTCGGGGAAGTTTTACATTTTACTATTTCCAGTTGGATTTCAAAAAAGAGAGAAAAAGAGTACAAAACAAAACTGAATTATTGATTTGATCGGAAGAATGTACTTTCACTGTTCCGGCTGCCTGGACTACCACGTGTTGGTAATAAATTTATCTTTTGACTACAAGTTTCTCGCCCGTTATGTGCTATACTCTTGTAAAATTGGAGATTCCCCATTGGTGATTGTTTCCTGTCCCCGTGGAGTCCCGCTGCGTTGGGTCTGTTGCTCCTTAGTCTCGCGTGTTGTGTCTAGTCCTTCTCCCCTGTGACATTATTCCCTCGCAGGACCGTCTGTCTGGCATTTCCCATATCACTGCATATCATCTTCATTCGGTGACATCTTAAGGCCAAAAATTCGTTCAATGTTTATATTTAAGTCCCTCCTATCTTGTCGAGACGAAGATTTCAACCTCCATATCTCCGGATAGGAGAAACTTAAATAGGGGCATCTGTCACACCCTAATTTTTGACCTTAATGTCCCGCTTTTTTCTTTTTTTTTTGTTTTTTGCTTGCCTTATCTTTATACTCTTGTATACGTATCTATTATGGCTAACGAATGTGTGCAGGAACTTTAATCTTAAGCACATTATTCTCTAGGAGTCAGTGGCTCCATGTTTATGAAGTTCAAAGTGATCCAAGTGGTAAAAGTTATGCTTATGGTTTATCCAGAATACAAATTAAGTAAGGATTGCAAGACTACTCAAGCTTATTGGTTGGAATCCAAGTTAATTGGAGTTTACTACCCAAAATTTTCAAGGGGCGAAAATGTCAATTCGCGACAACATCGACCATATGATTCTAAGATCACTTCAGACACATTTATTTTATTTGTTCGGATCAGTAAATTCACCAAAGTTACAAGACAAGTTCAAGAATATTACAAGGTTCTAATTTTTTTAAGCAGCCTAAGGCTCTTGCCAGCACGATACAACTTAGAAGAGGCAACCTCACTTTTGTGTACAAGAAATCCAACACTCCTTACATGACTGTTACAATGGCTTGAATACAATAATCTCATAAATGGAACTTTCCTAACTACGAGAATCTGGTGGAGACACCTCGAACCGAGCTGCGGCTTCAACAGAACCTCCAACTTCTCCATACCGGCATTCATCAGAACAGCCCAAAACTAAATTCCCCATGACAGCAATGCGTCTGGACTCGAGTGACAACTTTAGTCCTTAAGCTACCTGCATAATGGATTTTGCCAACCAGGAAAACGAGTTACACATTCAGTTGGAAACAAGTTGCAAATAATCTAGTTATGAATGAGGAATTACCATATGAACCAACACACCAATAAATGAAGACTCATTAATCCATTAGTTGCTGCCACATAACAGTATCGAGCTCAAGCTTCAGAACACAACCATCTACCGTCGTAGTTCTGTTACAGCACAATTACAAAAGAGGAATTATTCATGACTGAGAAAATGTGGCGTTACCTATTCAGGGTGCAAGAGGAAACTCAAGGCAGCATACCTGCGTGCGACTCGGTGAAATTGACGATACGCACCAAGACGCTTTCGACCAGCCCTCCAAGAGCTTTTGAAAACTTCAACAAGGGAAGCTACCAATTGTTACAAGTAGAATTAAAATGACGATAGTACCGGAAGCATACAGACGAAGCCATGACAGTTTCTCTATCTCTAATTTACTTTGCAGAAATAGGATAGTTTTCTCCAAGACGACATTGTGCCACCTCGAAGAAGAAAACCAAGCTCACGGCCCTGCAACCAAAGAGGAGGGTACCTGATGATACAGCTCTATTTTAGCGCCCACGAGCAGTTACGACAGCGAGAATCCAGCAGGCCTACATCAGAGGATAAAATTTTACATAATCGTCAAGTTCAAGATATTTGCTCCCATGCCAAGAAAGGTTTGTGCCTTAAGAAACCATTACCTCTACAGAAGAGCCCTTGCACGCAATTAGTCAAGAGAAAAGCAACTTTAATGTTAGCGAACGTACTCCAGTCGAGACCTGTTGTGTCGAAGCCTACACAAAGATCAGTAGCTTTCACACAGCAGAACCAGTTACTCTAAAAAACAGAAAGTTTGAGCGTGATCTTCAGCAGATGGACCAGTACCGGTCTTAGGAAGTACACTCTCAAACAGCACTTTGACTCGTTCCCCAATCTTGATCAGTAAGAGCTGAACTTCAGCAACTTCATTCCAGAAATTATAATCACACTCAAGAGATTCGTAAGGCCCTGCAAAACCAGTTGCACAATAAAGTCTTCAAAGAATTAGGAGAAGACGGTTATGATCAATTGAAAACAGCAATAGCAGCAGGATTCAGACCTTCTGCAGATACCTAAAGAACGCCTCGCAGATGCTCTGATGGACTCCCCTAGTTGTCTGAGGCTCACATCTTCAGCACTAGACTGGCAGAGATAGGTTCTATTGAACTCGCTACTTGGTTTGCAGCTCCATTTTCTACACGAAATCAAAACTGTTAAAGCACAAATTGGTGTTCCCAACACTCTGATATTGCTGAAATTTAAAGAGCATCAAAACCATAAGCAAAAGAGGAAGCACATATGAGATTAAGCATGAAGTCATTGGTGTTATTGGCTATCGTAGCATAAAGGACTTCACGGTCATTGACGCCATTAAAGACTCCTAGAGCTCATCCGGTCGCGGAAACCTACCAAGTCTGTAAGCAAAAGTAGTGAATCAGTTATTCAATAATTAAGCAAGAGTTAACTCGGATACAAGGGTCAAGACGGAACTCAAGAAAAGAGGCCAAGAACTGAAATTTCGCTCACCTGATACTTGTCTAGAGCACCTCCGCCATGTACTCAGAACTCCTGTCCTCCTTGCCACTGCAATAGGGTGACCTGAACAGTGAATCTAGATATCAAGAGCACGATCAAATAAAAGGATTTGAAATTAATCTGAGAACCAAAACACGCTGCAGATATAGTGTCTAACCCAGCAGCGACGATGTTCATATGAGCAGCAACAACAGCAGGTCCAACATACGCAACAAGTGGGAGGCGCTCAAACACGGAAGCTTTCGAATGCTAGAATGTGTTACACGAGTATCTTAAGTCTCCAGATGCCATTTCAGTCTTTGTTGAGTGACCACGACAACTTGCCAACTCCATTACCGTTTTTGCTCTGGGCTGACTTTTTCCTCTTGGCCCAATCCCTTTGCTATCCACCCCTGCCAAATCAAATCCAGAATTAGTAAAGGAATATGCCGGTTCAAAAAGAAAGATTCCCAGAACATTGAATCTGGACAAACAGAGGCATTAAGCATGATTGATGAAGGATATCACAGATTGGGATTCCATTAAACAAAATCATCCGAGAAAGGAAATCTTTCAAAACATTGTCTAAACCAAAATGGAAAATCCAATCAGGCATTCAAGGCTCTTGATCAGATTTGGTACAAAGAATTTCACAGGAAGCCTATAAAAAGGGGAATTGGAGACAGAAGAAAAGAAAGGGAAAAAATACGCTGAAACCCTAAAACGGAGAGAACTTAGATCGAGAGGAAGCTTATCTTTGACGCTAAAATCGCCGACCGAAGTTGGAAGCTCATCAATCGCACCGTGAAAGTCACCACCGTGAATCCTTTGTCAAAAATCATGAAGTCACCGCCACCGTCCTCATTGAGCCATCGTCGGTCTTCTCTGGGTACAACTCTCACACGAATTTGATTATCATTACCGTGTTTGTTTGCTTTGCAGGTTTAATATGGGAAGAAGAAGAGGTAGAGACCGTGAGAGGAGGAGGACGACGAGAGGGGCTAGGGTTCCGTTCATTTTCCTTTCCTCATTTGTTTCGTTCTTCCATTGTACTCGTATTGTAAACTGCAAATGTATGAATGCCACGCACTGCACCACACACCTACACACACTCGTGACACCTAATTAACTATAATCTGTTTAATTAACCTAATCATCTCCTTTTTTATTTTAGTAATTAATTAAACAACACCTTAATCTTTTTTAATATAAACTAACCAATAATTAACCCCTTTTAAATAAAAAATCAGTCACCTTTAATAATTAATTTAATAATCCTTTTATTTTAAATTCCCTTTTTTTCTTTAATTAATCAACCCTAATTAACCTAATAACTAACGTTTAATATAACCTTTTTTTTAATAATTAATTATTTTATTTATTTAACCAGTTAATCTAATTTTAATTAGACTCTTTTTTATATAATAAAAAACTAGTAACATTTTATAATTAATTAAATCAACTTTTTCTATTTTATTAATTCCGTAGTATAATATTTATTCAAACTCATTTTTTCTAAATAACTTAGAAGTGTAATAATAAAACTTTTTTTTTTAAATTTAAAATCAATCTCTAGTTTTACAATTAAGAACTCTTAATAATAATAACTTTTATATAATAAAAAAAAATCCATTTCATAATTTAAGCCAACTATTTTATTTTACTCACTTCATGATCTATTTACTTTTTATCAATAAAATAATCTTTTATAATTTTAATAAACCTTTATAATAAGAAAACTTTTTTTATAACTTAAATAAAATTTGGTAACAATAATTGAACCCTTCTTTTAAAGACATTTCCCTTAAAACCAATCTCACCAAAATAATATTTTCTTATAAACCTATTCAACCTTTCTCTAATCAATCACCGTAAAATTAATCAACATCGCAAATTAATCAATTCAATCGTGCACGCTTTCACTACCACTCACATATTCACACTTTCACACACTTTAGCGCTTTCATGCGTTGTGTATGTTTTACATTATCCGCAACTTTATTTACCGTAATTTTACATTATCTGCAATTTACTTTACCGTATCGCATTCCGTCCAAAGGAAAAACCTACACATGATTCAACGCTTGTGTGTAGTGCACCTCATTTGCATCATTCTCCCTTACGATCCTTGATCCCATTCAAGTCGATCTTCTAGGACAGATCCTACCCCATAGGAGGACCTTTGTCTTTACTTTACAACATAGAAACAAACACAAACAACTCAATACAACCATATTCAAACACAATAGAGAAATAGATGTTAATCATCTTAAGCGAGATAGAATCTCCACCCCACATCAATACAATCAATATGTAGGGACTTTGCCTTAAGAGAGATAGAGGCATACTCGTCGATCAATATTCGAGTACTTGAGCCCTTCTCTTAAGACGATGCAAAGACTATTTTCCTACAATTTGTGGCGGTTAAATCTCTCTTAAAATGACAACTCACCTTTTCTCCTAAAATCAATCAACCAACTAACCTAAACCCGTAGGAACTTTGGCCACAGTCAAAGAACTCCTCAAACCCTTTAAGGGAACTACAGATACTCTGATTCCACTCCCGTAAGGATATGTAGGCATAAGATGCGATATCTTATCGAGTATACTTAGAAATAAACCCCTAGGTCTTTTATACCTTAAGCAGATAAACCATAGCAATAAACAAACATAAAACAAGAGGTTCCTATAGAGTACTACAGAAACTTAGGATGCTAGCACCTCCCCTAAGTTTAACCGACCCCCGAACCTATAACTCTCTAGCTTGCATTTGCATTGCATTGTGAGAATTTCGATCTTTATCCCTTCCTTTGGACAAATCAAAGTTCGGTTGCAAAATGAATTAAAGATTCAAACTAATCAATAGTTTGGTATCCAAATTTCACCGCGACAGTAAGCCATCACCAACTATCATCAGTTCAATTCTTAAGTATGTAAGAACCTGAATGTATAGTTTGAGTTAATTGAGCGTAGGATCGGAGTTCATCATGGAGAGTGGGTGGGACCAAATAACTTTGAGCCTTTATCCTTTGTTTCATAAACCATGAACCAAACCCCGTTACAACCCTTAAAAGACCTAATTGAGGTAAGGTTGTTTTGAAAGCATATTACAGCAAGGTTGGATAACCTGAATCCTAATGATCTTTGATGTTTGTGTGTGTTAACCACTTTATCCATCATATGTAAAATGATTGGATTACTTTCACTTTGACCACTTAATCACCCTGCCGTGTGTGTTTCATCAAAAAAAAATTTCAAAAGATTGCATGAATTTTACATTGAAAATTGCCAATTTTTAATGAACAACATTGCGTGCAAAACAATCCAATATCAAAGGAATCCCAACAAGCGCTGTCAGCTAGGGAATTTGACTTGATAAAGGAAGCTCAGCTTGGGGCAACCAATTTGAAGGATTTGTTAATCATTTGTCATAATGTTCAGCTAATCAAAGCCGACCAGGTCAGGATTAGATGAAGCTCTCAATGAACAGCTTAGTTTGGGGCAGTTCTGTTACAGTTACCAATAAGCAGGGGCAAGTTTGTTACCCAGTCGTTACTTCCAAAGTCCGAGACTTTGTTGGGCAAGCACCGTTAAACTGGGGCAATCACGTCGAGACATTAAAGCATCTTTATGCTAGTTCTCTTGATGATCTTCCCACTGACCATGTAATCTGGGGCAGAAACGTTTGAAGACTGTTTGTCGCAAGAGCCGTTGCTCACCAGAAAAGGATTGTCATACCATCATGGGGCGTAAATGTTTTGTTCTCAGGGTACCTTTTTCCAAGCTCTCTAGTTAAGTTGTTACTTCAGTTGATCTGGGAATCTCTCGTTGTGATTTTCCTTCAACAAAGAATTCAAGCTCATGATGGCAATCCAAGTGAAGTCATGATGTTTTGGCCTAAAAAGATTACTCTCTCCTAAAGAAGGTGGTAATCTTGAAGTGGAATTGTTGTTCTTCATGATCATCCCTTTGATGTCCAATCTTGGTGAAGTTGGTTGGGTCTCCGTGTCGAGATGTTTATTTCATCTCCAGTTTTGTTTTGTCTGTTTTGTCATCATAAACATAAGCATGGCATAAAGCATATGCATAGCATCCGTGCATTGTTGCTATCTCTGGTTTGTTACCTGTTCCTGTTTCACTTTGGTTCCCTCCTCAGTGATTGGGTGTGTTGTCTCTCTCTAATAGAGTTGTCATCCCTTAAAGCATAAAACGTCCATCCTTTATCAATTCCCCACAGAGTTTAATCCTCGTGGATGATGGTTGCTTCAGTTATCTTTTTCCATGATTGGATAAGGTAAGTCATCATTCAAGTTCATTTCTCAATGGTTGGAGTCTTGTTTGACAGTTTCTTTCTGGCTATATTCTAGATTGAACTTTGGTCCCTGTCGGTCGCTGAACCTACCTGGATGTGCATTTATTTTGCACTATCTACCAAGAAGGACACTTTTGTATCATCTTCAGCGATAAATGGCAGTCTTTTCGGAGAAGTTTAATCGTCATCAGCGGTAAGTGGCAATCTCTTGGGAGAAGCTTAACCTACATAAACGGTGAGTGGCAATCTCTTCGGAGAAGCTTAACCTTCATCAGCGATAAATGGCAGTCTCTTCGGAGAAGATTAATCGTCTTCAACGGTGAGTGGCAATCTCTTTAGAGAAGCTTAACCTTCATCAGCGATAAATGGCAGTCTCTTCGGAGAAGTTTAATCGTCTTCAACGGTAAGTGGCAATCTCTTGGGAGAAGCTTAACCTTCATCAACGATAAATGGCAGTCTCTTCGGAGAAGTTTAATCGTCTTCAGCGGTAAGTGGCAATCTCTTCGGAGAAGATTAACCTTCATCAACAAATAGATGGCAGTCTCTTCGGAGAAGTTTAATCGTCTTCAACGGTGAGTGGAAATCTCTTCGGAGAAGCTTAACCTTCATCAGCGATAAATGACAGTCTCTTCGGAGAAGTTTAATCGTATTCAACGGTGAGTGGCATTCTCTTGGGAGAAGCTTAACCTTCGTCAACGATAAATGGCAGTCTCTTCGAAGAAGTTTAATCGTCCTCAACGATAAATGGCAGTCTCTTCGGAGAAGTTTAATCGTCCTCAGTGATAAATGGCAGTCTCTTCAGAGAAGTTTAATCGTCTTCAACGATAAGTGGTAGTCTCTTCAGAGAAGCTTATCCTTCATCAGCAATAAGTGGCAGTCTCTTGAGAGAAGCTTATCATTCTTCAATGATAAATGGCAGTCTCATTTGAGAAGTTTATCTTAAGGACGTCGATGCACGGTTGTAACCAGCATTGTTTGAAAATCCAGTGGATACTGGTATAAGTAATTTGGTGGTGACCAATCATATTTCAAGTAAGGCCCGTTGGTAACTGGCATTATGAAAATCAATGGACAATAAATACTGACAATTTGGTTGTATATCATTCCAAACTAAGTCACGATGGTTGCCATCCCAAGCTCAGGTTGTGCACCTTTGGAGATGTATTGTTTGAACCCAAGCTCAGGTTTCGTACCTTTGGAGATGTATTGTTTAATTCCAAGCACAGGTTTTGTACCTTTGGAAGAGGTTTGTTTCTATCCCGAGCACAGGTTGTGTACCTTTGGAGATAGATTGTTTGATCCCAAGCTCAGGTTCTGTACCTTTGGAAGATGTTTGTTGCCATTCCAAGCACAGGTTTTGTACCTTTGGAAGATGTTTGTTGCCATCCCGAGCACAGGTCGTGCACCTTTGGAGATGTATACTTTGGATCCCGAGTTCAGAAATTCCCAGAAGCTAAAGTGGTTACATTTGCATGAGTATTCTATGTCCTAATGTATTGAGGATGTATTTTGATCCTAAAGCAGTGAGGGTCTTCGCCCAATCCTATTGTGTTGAGGGTTGTGTCTCTGTTGTATCCTAATGTATTGAGGGTATTAGTTTTTGTTCCTAAGGTATTGAGGGATATATTCGGTATCTTGATTTGGTCGTCACCAACAATTTTCCAAACCCAGTTGTCACTGATTCGGGTATTAAAGCCAACCAATCGTTATTGGAGTCCGTTTGATTCGGTTTTTACCAATCATTGTTAAAATCTAGTGGTCACTAGTATTTACCTCTTAAAACCAATGGTCATTGGTACTTGAGTCGGTTGTTACCAAAATTCCTTAAAAGTCCAATAATTATTGGCATCGCCTTCAAATCCAATCGTTATTGGTACCTTTTGATTCGGTTATTACCATTCTTTCTAAGTCCAGTGGTCACTAGCATCGTTCGGAAAATCTAGTGTTTACTAGCAGTATCCTGGACCAATTGATATTGGTACATCCCGATTTGGTCGTCACCAATTGGCCTAAGTCCAATAAGTTATTGGCATCGCTTAAATCAGATTGTTATCATCACTTTGCTCTGGTCATTACCAAACTCTTTGAAAATCTAATAGTTATTGGTCTCCTTGGACTCGGTCATTACCAATTTCTCCATTTAAATCTAGTGGTTACTAGCATTATCCATTATCAACTGTTATTGGTATACCATGATTTGGTCATCACCAATCCCCTCTAGGTCCAGTAGTTACTGGCATTGCTTGAAAGCTAATCGTTACTAGTCGGTTGTTACCAATTCCCCTAGTCGAAGTCCTGTGTTTTATCAATATTGTTTGGAAATTCCCAATTGAAATTGGAACTTTGATTTAGTCGTCACCATATCCCCGGGAAGTCTAGTGGTATTTAGCACTTCTTGGAAACCGTTGTTGATTTGGTCGTAACCATCCTCCCCAGTAAGTCTAGTGGAAACTAGCACTGTTTGAAGCTATTTGTTATTCTGGTTGTCACCAGTCTCCCCAGTTGAAGCTTTTTGCCTTCCTAGTCGAGTCTCGGAGAATTAGTGGATACTAACCTCCCCGGCGCGCCCGGTCTTGTTTCTAACCTTTTCCTGAAGATCCCGTTTGAACTCTTCGTTATAGGAAATCTCTCACCTGGTTATCCCCAGTGAGATTCGTGTCTTCGTTCCGTCTTTTCCCCGGTGAAGTTGTGCTTCCCCAGTGGATTTGTTCCCCAGCAAAGTTTTCCCCAGTAGGTTTCTTCCCTAGTGAGGTTTGCGTTTCTTTTCTTTCGTTTCCCCAGTGAAGAATTGCTTTCTTCCCCGGTGGGCTTCCTCACCTGGTTGTCCCCAGTGAGGTTTGTGTCTCTTTTCCCCAATGAAGATGTGTCTTCCCTGGTGGAATTTGTGTCCCCTGTGTGAAAGATTTCCTTGAACAGCATCTTTAGTCATGTTTGAACTATCTTTCTTACTTAGTCTTGAATCTTTCCCCAAAGTGTTGGGTCCTCGTGAGTGGTTACTCGTTGTATTGTCATTCTTTTATATTTGTGTCTACATTTGTCTTGCATTCAAGCATCATAAAGCATCATTTATATTCATGAAATATTCGCATTTGTCCTTTTGCATACCATCGGATCTAAGGGACAAAATTTCTGGTTTGCTATATTTAAATACCTTCCACTACAATTCTATGAGGATTGTCATCTCTCATTACCATCTAGTGAAGATATTTAAATATGGGCATCTGTTGCACCCCAAATTTTGACCCCTTAGATCCTCATCATCATTGTAGGATCATATTCATTTGATTAACTAACCTTAACCCATTTCAAGTCTATCTTTGTCAAGATGCAGATGAATCAGGGTTCCGTACCGTCAAAATCAAGGCTTCGGTAGTTTGATCAATTAATGTTTTGGATTGATTCAACTTCAAACAAGATCAAGGATACTACATTAGGTCAAGTATGAATTCAATTTGAGGTGGTCACCAACAGTGCAGTTCAAGATACCCGATTAGGGTTTTCGATCAGGAAAAGTCAACTATAGTTTGACTTTTGATTTAAAAGGTGTTTCAATGGTGGGACCAAGGTCCACTAAGTTCCTATGGCTTTGTAAAGGCCATCCAAAGAGTTTCAAGTCCTCAGAATACCTGGAACCCCAACAGTCGACTCGGTAGTCACCGATTGATCGAATGGTTGACCGAAAAGTCAACTATTCAACAATAAGGAATTTCACTTCAATATGTGAACCAAAAATGTTCCTTATGTCATATTACACCTTCCCGTAAAATTTCATGACCATCGGATCAAGGGTAAAGAAGTAATTGCAAAAATCGGGAATTAGGGTTTCAAAAGGGGCAAGACCATACCTCCTCAACCACACATCCAAATGAAGTGGTTCAAAGCTCATTATAAAGCTCTTGGCAAGTCCTACAAAATCCTCAAAGTGGTCCATGATCAAAAAATGCATAGATTTGGAGTTATGACAAAATTCTTTTTAAGTGATTTTTTCAGCAACTTGGAAGGGTTTTTAAACCTAGTTCCATCTATAATTCGGAAATCTCTAAAAAATGAAAGTTATAGAGCTACTTGAGGGCTTTCTAAATTGTGGTAGAACTCCTCGATAGCATGTATGAGCAGAAAGTTATGAACCATGGAAGTTGGAGCTGCCAACATTTGAAACCACTATGTCAAGACTTCTCAAAATTCAGATTTCCACAACTTGAGCTATCCTTGACCCTTGGATCATGATCCAATCTGATAATTAGATGTGTGAATGAAGGAAAATGCAGAGAAATGAGAGATGTGAAGAGAGAGAGGCAAGTTGCAAGCATTTTGTAATAAAATAATCAAATGTGTAAGAGGAAAGAGAAACTTTTCACCCGAGGATTGTTGCATCTGCTCACTCTACACTCTAAGCTCACCTCAGTCACTTCATGTACCTCTCCTCTTGATTTTCTGACCTTACTTGAGCCATTGGAACTGATATGTGGAGATCTTGGCAAGATTCACTTCAAAAACTTCATAATCTCCCTCCAAACTTGAAAAACCCAAATCTGCCCTCACCCTTGCTTTCACTATAAATAGAGGCACTTTCATTTATGTTAGACACACCAGAGCACTCTCCAAAACCAAGAGAAATAATAGCTCTCAATTCTCCACCATTTCCTCAAGAATCTCATTTTTCAAAAACTTCCATTTTCACTAAAAAGCTGTCTTGAGCAAAACTCTGCTCAAACTCAGTTCTACCATTTCCAAGCCACTCAAAATCATTTACACAATCCATAAACATTGTGTAGAAGGTGTCCATACATTTAAACCACTCAAAACCATCATTTTCCTAAAAGTCAACCTTCACACCTTAGTATGTTGACTTTCTTGCACTTTGAAAGCCAAATCTTTACTTGAGGCATTTCCTACCATTCCAACACTCCCAACACCTCATATATATCATACCTCAACTGTCCAAACTCTAAAAAAAACCAGCTGGAAACTACACAACTCCAACTGTCTTGAAAAATAGCTTGTTGCTTCAAGAGGAAGCAAGCTTCAAATCTTTGCCAAGGAAGAAGGTCTCTGGGTTTCTTAGCTTTTTAGCTTGCTCAAGATTTGTCTACAAGAGGTATGTGATATTCAAACTCTTTATTGATCATACATTGTCATGTTTTATCATTTTGAAGTGATTTTGTAGAAATGTAGTCTTGCTTCCCCATTTTAGTTCTTTGTCAAGAACTCATGTTTTATGGTTATGATATTTACTTTTGTTAGGGTATTCCATTTGTGAATGGTATGTTGTTGTTGTGTTATCATATTGAGCTTTGATATTATGTTTAACTTGTCTTTAAAGATTTTGTCTATATGGTAGTTTTAAGGATCCAAACTTTGAAGTATGGTGTGTTTGCCCTAGAACTATCAAACTTTGTTCATTGGTGATATTTGGATAATTTGTAAATTGTTCATGAGATCCCCCTACCCCAGATCATGTTTGAATCTAGTGTGGCACTTGTTTTTACACTTATGTTATTTTGTGTTACTTCACTTTACCATTACCATGAGTCTTGTGTCAAGATGATGTATACTTGCCATGTTGTGTCTTAAAGCTTCTAAACCATTGATTTATGTTTACATGATCTTGCTCATAATGTTTGAATTGGTTGAAATTTTGAGAACATGAGATTTGTACTTTAAGGCCTGCTGTGAGATTTTGTTGTTCTTGCTGCCAATGTTTTGAACCAATATATCATATTCTGTTTCAATTGATTTCTACTTGATCCATATATCTAGAATCAATGTTCTACTTATTTGAAACTTGTATGTGATTCTCAACTGCCCCAACTGCCATGAATTTGTTTGCTGCCTAAATGAGTTGATATTTTGCATTTCATGAGTTTCACAAATCTCATATTCTGTTTGGTATTGGTTTGATCCATTCCTTGAGCATAATCTCATCTTTTAACATATTTATGGTATGTGTATGATATTTGTTTCCTCTTAAAACTCATTGCCTTAAAAATGCCCTGCATATACCAAGTTCTGTTTCAAAACAGTTTTTCATAGCCATCACTATACCATTTTTTGCTCCAACTGTCATATGCCTAATTTTAGAGTTGAAACTCATTCCTCCTCATGATTTTGATGTATGCCTATTGTTGGTTTGACCCATTGTTACCTGTTTCTTCATCTCTCTTCCAAACTGCATTTTTAAGCAAAATCTGCCATGAACATACCAAGTTGTTGTTCTGTTTGCATATGCCTAGATTTTGAGTTGAAACTCATCCATATCCATGATTTTAATGTGTGTAGATGGTTGGCTTGATCTATGTTTACCTGCTTTCTCATTTCACCCTCAAATTGCTTTTTTTTCAAGCCAAAACACACCATGACCATACAAAATCTCATTCCAATTGCCAAATGCTTATTTTCTGAGTTGAAAATCCTTCATTGCTACATTTATGATGTGTATGTGCTATGTTTGTCAACATAAGATCACTTGCATATGACTAGACCAGCTTGTACCAAATTCTACTGCCAAACAGTTTTGAAACCACAACAGCTGCACACACTTCACCTTTTGCTGTTTGAATTGTTTTACATCAGCTCATATAGCATTGGACCTCTGGTAGTGTTTTAAGATTTGTGTGTGTATGAATCAATCAGCTTTCTATGTCTTGCTTTTCTGTCAGGACAGCCCCACTCACTATGTTTGATACAATTGCAACTTGATATCCCTTTTCTTGTTATGTGCATTCCATGATCAACTTGAGTTTTAGACTCATTCATAATCCTGTTTGAGACTTGTGTGTGGTTTATTTTTGACTTCAATCTGTTTCAATTATGATATGTGTCAATTTGTGCATTTTATGCCTAAGTGAGCAGTTGATAGGTGACTTTCAATTCTAGATTGTTTGTGACCAATTTTAAAGCATAGACACACTTAATATCATGATTTGAGATTGTGTGTGTGGCCTATTCAAACAGATTATGCTTTTTCCATGTTCTAGCCCTCAACATGCATTTTTCCTCAAATCTCATTTTGGTATGGCATGACTGTTGTGTTCCTATGTTTGATTTTGACATTGTGATTGCTATATGCATGTTTGTCATTGCATTGCAAGTATTTTGGTAGAGACCTCATGTTGTTCTTGTTCTGTTTAATCAAGTTTCGGTATACATCCATGATTGGCCTGCTGTTTCAATTCATCCAATATGTTGTCATGATGCATCCTACTTCTTTTCTTTGCCTGAGCATTATTGTTTGATTTGTTTAACTTGAGAACATCATCATTAACATGATTAGGACTGTTAGGCTGTGTATAAGATTTGAACCTTCCCATTCTGTTTTGACAGTATTTTCATTGCCTCAGTTGCAACTCATGTGCTACTTTCCATTCTTTTGGTTTATGCTTGAGCCCTAAATGTGCAATACCTCTGTTATGACATATAGGACTTGTGTGCATTACATGTTTGATGTATTAGAACTCAGAATTGATGTTGGATTTCAAAATGCATCTCAAGTCTTCCATGTGCATCTCCTATCGTGTTTCAATTTAGAGACATCTTTTCAAATTTTTATGGACACCATCTTATTCCTTGTTAAAAACGGTCTAGTTAGGCTAAAATTTCACCAAAAAAGATTAAGATTTGACCAAGTTATGAATCAAAATGCATGTTGCATTTCCACTTGTTTTAAGCTTGCCCAGATTATCCACCATACTTAGCCTTATGTATTTATGGGGGTGGCTTTGTACTTGGATGTACAGCCACCCCAGTGGTAATCAACTTGCGCGCATATTACCTTTCACTTACCAGTCCTGGGTTCGATCATTGGGATCAACCCTTTTTGGCATTTTATTTCCATTTGTCATAATTGAATGATTTTCTTCTACTCCTACCAGTTCCTCATGCGTGCACGCCTTGTGTCTTGGTGGTTTGTGTGTTGTGTTGGTAAACACAAAGGCATGGGTTCAATCCCCACCCATGCCACTTTCTTTTTTTATGTATGCTTTGTTTATTTTATTGTCATAAAATCAATCGAACTTCAAAAATTCATAACTTATTCATTGTTCATTATTTTCAACCCGTTCTTTTTGCAACTTTTTCATTGTGATGTCTAGTTGTATTAAATGGATTGAATTTTCAACTTGCTTATTTTTACAATGCCTTTTTGCCTGCTTGTTAGTCGGTTCGTTCTTAGGTCGTTACCTTACGTTTCAATTAATTTTCCCTTATACCATGCTTGACTTATCTTGTGAGATTTATTGGTATTTGATTTCTTTATGTTTGTTAACATGTTGAGACTTCATTTCTTGTTGGTGGTTACCATGAATTATTATTCTCTTCCCAAAGTCTTGAATTTAACCGCTGTGAACATTCCTTGCGTATTTGATTGTCATCAATGTCTAAATGTCGTTACATTTGAATTTATAACATGATCATCTTAAAGTTGTGACTTACTCGCATGATTATTGTTTCCATCTTTGTTAAGATATTTGATTCTTGGTTGAAACCATTTGTATCGATGCTTCCTTGTTTATTGTAATATGTATGCTTGCTTGGTTGTAACCATATTCCTTATTCGTCTTGCTTATTTGTTTATTGCTTTGTTAAGTTTATTTCCCCAAGGTGATGGAACTCTTTAGTTCTCATCCAAGTTGCCTCCTCTTTTCCCTTCCAAAGGAAAGCCTCTCTATTGACCCTTGGGTCATAGATAGCTCAACACACTCATAGGTATGGATAGAACCTTCCCCCTTTTTGGTCTGGATAGAACCAATAGGATTTAAACTCATAGGTCTGGATAGAACCTTCCCCCTTTTTGGTCTGGATAGAACCAATAGGATAACTCATAGGTCTGGATAGAACCTTCTTCCCCTTTTGGTCTGGATAGAACCAATAGGATTTACATCATAGGTCTGGATAGAACCTTTTCCCCTTTTGGTCTGGATAGAACCAATAAGGCTTAAACTCATAAGTCTGGATAGAACCTCCCCCTCCTTTTGGTCTGGATAGAACCAATAGGATTTAAACTCATAGGTCTGGATAGAACCTTTCCCCCTTTTTGGTCTGGATAGAACCAATAGGATAACTCATAGGTCTGGATAGAACCAATAGGATTTAACTCATTAGGCCTGGATAGAGCCTTTTCCCTCTTTTTGGTCTGGAAAGAACCAATTGACCCTTATTCTTTAGTTCGCGCCTGAACTACGACCGCTCTGATTTCTCATTGGACAATGAGAATACGTAGGCACAAGATGCGATATCTTGACGAGCAACCTTCCCCCTTTCTCCCACCTTTTGGTCTGGATAGAACCAATTGGTCTCACAACGTAGAACTTTAGGATAGAGTTTGGTTAACTCTATGTAAGAATCATGGACATGATTACTTACTTCCCTTTCTTGAGAGTTCAACATAGATCTAGAGAGTTTTGTGAAACTCTATACAAACATTGTTATGTTTGTTCCCCTTTGAACCTTGATCATAATTAAGTGTTCTTCAACCCTAGTGAGGTGAACTACGATTGCTCTGATTCTATCCTAGTTAGGATACGTAGGCAGAGGACGCAACGTCTTTGCGAGCAAACTTAGAAACTATCTTTAGGTTTCATCCTACACCTTTTACCCAACCTAAACCTTAGCAAACATTTACCAACTTAGCATGCAAATAAACAAAAGATTCCTATAGAGTACTACAGATGTTTAGGATGTGAGATACCTACCCTATGCATAACTAACCCCCGATCCCCGAATCTCTTAGCGTTGTTGTTACATCGCGCAAAAGGTTCTTTCTTTCTTTAGACCTTTCCTTTGGATAAATTAAAGTCCGGTTGTGAATTTAAGAATTAAAGATTCAAGTTAATCAATAGCTTGGTATCATGATTCTCACCACAACAGAATGCACTGGAATAACCGTCTTCCATGAGGATCAAACTTCATGGGGAATGTAGAAACATTGTGCTCTGTCTGCCTAGGGCTGACAACTCTATTTGGAGGGATGAGACACACCCAAGCGCCTGGGGATAACCACAGCCAAAGAGATAGAATAAAACAAATACAAAGATGCAAAATGCATATGCCATGTCGTCTACCTGTATGATTATGCGTATGCTGACAGACTGGGAGAGGCGAAAATAAACATCTCAAACAAAAAGGTACCCAAGCAAAATCTCCACAGACCTCTTACCACCTGTAAAGGAATCTCGAACGTAGACAAACTTCAATCCTGGATAAAATAAATATCCTCTGCTTGTGGAATCACATATGATTGTCGTTCCTTCATGGATGAAATAAACATCCATGGTTATCCTTTTGTTATTCATATCTCAAGTAAAACAAGTTTTCAAATCAATCTGGATTTTGCTATCAAGAATAAAGATTTTGATAAATGAAAGAAAAAAAACTTTTATTGAATGGTGGTCCGCAGAAAGGCGTGACCCCAATATTACAGTGTTGGAAAATAATAGAGATTACATCGAGGGAATAACAACTTGCTCTTCCTAAGTTAGCGAGAACTTCCCAAGTTCTAAACGAAATACTTTTTGACAGCGTCCGTGTTCACAGGGCGAGTGATCTCTTCTATGTCCATTGTTGCTAACATCAAAGCACCTCCTGACAAAACCTTTCTTATCACGTACGGTCCATCATAGTTCGGGGCCTATTTTCCTCTAACGTCAGTGAGGAAAGACTGGATCTTCTTAAGTACGAGGTCACCTTCCTTGAATACACGAGGTCGAACTTTCTTATCAAATGCCTTCTTCATCTTTTGCTGATATAATTGTCCATGGCATAGCGCCGCCATCCTCTTTTCTTTGATTAAGTTCAACTGGTCGTATCTGTTCTGGCACCATTCAGTTTCTGATAACTTTGCATCCATCAAAATCCTCATAGAGGGAATCTCAACTTCTATCAGGAGTACTGCTTCCATACCGTAGACAAGTGAAAACGGAGTTGCCCCAGTTGATGTGCGCACCGTCGTACGATACCCATGCAGGGCGAACGGGAGCATTTCATGCTAGTCCTTATAAGTAATGACCATTTTCTGAATGATCTTCTTGATATTCTTGTTAGCGGTTTCAACAGCCCTATTCACTTTGGTCTGTAAGGAGAAGAATTATGATGCTCTATCTTGAATTCTTCGCACAATTCTTGCATCATTCTGTTATTCAAATTGGAACCATTATCTGTAATAATTCTGTTCGGCACACCATACCGGCAGATAAGCTGATTCTTGATAAATTTAACAACCACATGTCGAGTTACATTAGCGTAAGAAGCTGCTTCAACCCACTTGGTAAAATAATCAATGGCTACTAAGATGAATCGGTGTCCATTAGATGCTTTCGGCTCTATCATACCAATCATATCAATTCCCCACATAGAGAATGGCCACGGGGATGAGATAACATTCAACAAAGTCGGAGGCACATGAATCTTCTCTGCGTAAATCTGACACTTGTGACATTTTCTAGCAAACTTGTAACAATCTGATTTCATCGTGATCCAATAATAACCAGCCCTTAAGAGTTTCTTAGCCATGGCATGTCCATTGGCATGAGTACCAAAGGATCCTTCATGAATTTCCGTCATCAACATATCTACTTCTTGCTTGTCAACACATCTCAGCAAGACCATGTCAAAATTCCGTTTGTATAAAACATTGTTACTCTAAAGAAACCTCCCAGCCAACCTTCTCAAAGTTTTCTTATCTTTGTTGGAAGCTCCCAAAGGATATTCTTGATTTCTAAGGAATACTTCAATGTCATGGTACCAGGGTTTGCCATCTTCAACTTCCTCGACGGCAAAGATGTAGGCGGGTCTGTCAAGACGTTTTACTTCGATTCGAGGACACTCATTCCAAAAGTTCACCACAATCATGGAGGCCAAAGTGGCTAATGCGTCTGCCATTCTATTCTCATCACGAGGGATATGATGAAATTCAACTCTATCAAAGAACGGTAACAGTCTTCTAGCATAATCTCTGTATGGGACCAAATTATCATGTCGAGTTATCCATTCTCCAGTGATTTGGTTGATTACCACTGCAGAATCACCAAACACATCCAGATTCTTAATTCTCAAATCTATCGCTTCCTCAAGACCCATAATACACGCTTCGTACTCAGCTTCATTATTAGTACATTTGAATTTTAATCTGGAAGTAAACGGGATATGGGACCCTTGAGGAGTCACAATAATAGCACCTATCCCTTTTCCATGAGCGTTGACAGCTCCATCAAAAACTAAACCCCATTGAGATCCTGGTTCTGGTCCTTCACCATGCAAGGGTTCTTCACAATCTTTCATCTTTAAAAACATAACATCCTCGTCTGGAAAATCATCATTTGAAGGTTGATAATCCAAAATAGGCTGGTGAGCCAGATGATCGGCCAAAACACTTCCTCTAACAGCTTTATTAGTATGGTACTCGATATCATATTCAGATAACGACATCTGCCATCTAGAAATTCTCCCAGTCAAAGCGGGCTTCTCGAAAATATACTTGATAGGATCCATCTTCGAAACTAACCAAGTGGTGTGATTCAGCATATACTGGCGCAAACGTTTGGCGGCCCATGCCAAAGCACAACAAGTCTTCTCTAACATAGTGTATCTCGTTTCACAATCGGTAAATTTCTTGCTCAGGTAATAAGTGACATGATCTTGCTTTCCTGTTTCATCTCGTTGATTGAGTACACAACCCATTGAATCTTCCAAAATAGTCAAATACATAATCAAAGGTCGGTCTTCAACTGGCGGTATTAGGATAGGTGGTTCAAGCAAATACTCTTTGATACTATCAAAAGCCTTTTGACAATCTTCAGTCCAAACATACCCTTGCTCTTTCCTCAGAAGCTTGAAAATAGGTTTACATGTAGCAGTCATGTTGGATATAAACCTAGAGATATAATTCAAGCATCCCAAAAATCCTCTGACTTGTTTCTCGGTGGTAGGAGCTGGCATTTCCCGGATGGCTTTCACTTTGTCGGGGTCCACTTCAATCCCTCTTTGACTGACAATAAAACCTAATAGTTTCCCTGACCGTACTCCAAATGTACATTTGTTGGGGTTTAGACGGAGCTTGTATTCCCTCAAACGACCAAACAGCTTAGACAGGTGTTTAACATGATCATCCTCAGTCTTTGATTTAGCTATCATATCATCCACATAAACCTCGATCTCCTTGTGCATCATATCATGGAACAAAGTAGTCATAGCTCTCTGATATGTTGCCCCTGCATTCTTTAATCCAAATGGCATAACTCTGTAACAAAAGGTGCCCCAGGGCATGACGAATGACGTCTTCTCTCTGTCCTCGGGAGCCATTCTAATATGATTGTAACTTGAAAACCCGTCCATAAAGGAGAAAATCTCATACCTTGCGGTACTGTCAACCAAAATGTCAATGTGAGGTAACAGAAAGTCATCTTTCGGACTAGCACAATATTAGCCAACCAGAGCGGATACTCGGCAGTGACAAGGAAACCTGCATCAATCTGTTTCTGTACCTCTTCCTTAATCTTTAGAGCCATGTCGGGTCGAGTTCTTCTGAGCTTCTGCTTTACTGGCGGGCACTCTGGCTTCAAAGGTAGACGGTATTCAACTATACCAGTGTTTAATCCAGGCATATCCTGATATGACCAAGCAAACACATCAACAAACTCTCCGAGCAAAACAATCAACTATTTCTTCACCTCAGGCTTGAGCAAAGATCCAATTTTCACTTCTCTACGGATTTCTTCTGTTCCCAAATTGATTACTTCCACCGGCTCTTGATGAGGTTAGATGGCTTTCTCTTCTTTCTCAAGCAGTCTAGAAATCTCTTCTGGAATATCATCTTCTTCGTCTTCAGCTTCATACACCGGAAACTCAAAATTCGGAGAAGGCAGTGGATCATTATTCCCAGGATGTAACTTATGTAGCAATCTGCGCAAGTGATATGATTTTTAATAAGTTTTCGTAAAGTGGAAAGTGTGTGTACGCGGGATGCTACTTATTATTTTCCGACATCGTAAATAAGTATAAAAAACACAAGAATGAAAACGAAAGTGATTTATTGATGATAGCAAAACCAAAAAGACACGCCCAACAAAGTCACCTTTGCCTTGGGCAGAGCAAAGGGAATTATTAAAAAGTAAGCCCTAATAATGCAGTTTCGTCTTGGGCGGAGCGAAAATTTTAAAAACAAATGCTTTACTTAGATATATGAACGACAGCAGGGGCCTCAACCGCACTCCAGTTCTTAACCAAAATTCTTGGGGTTACAAAGCTTGGAACATCCCCATCTGAATCTTCCTCGGTCACAGCGTAGACTCCAAAGCTGTAGTCAAACTCATCTGAAACATAACCTGGATCTTCCATATAGGGCTCATAGTCTTCATAAGGAATGGAGGACCTCGCAGAACCATCTGATATGTAACCTTCAAGCTCATCCTCTAACACAACATTAACTTGAGGGTGATGGACGACCCCTCCATTACGGAACACTTCATTAATCAGCGGAAATCCTTGACTTCTAGTAGTTTGTTGAGCAGAACTGCTGGTGAAACCAAGACCTTCCTTATTTCTGTTCTCCGGCAAAGACAACACCTTGCCTCAAACTGTCTGAGGACCGCCGTTCACTACACGTTGTGCGTCTTTGAATGATGACATGGACGCCTGAGATTTTTTAACACCCTCGCTCACAATAGACAAAGCCTGAAACTGCGTACCACCTTCCTCCTCAGCTTCAACATACGAGAATGATGACAAATGACTCACCACTAAGGCTCGTTCCCCACAAACTGTGACTGTTTTTCCTTCAAAAACATATTTCAACTTCTGATGCAGGGTGGAAGTAACTGCCCCAGCTTCATGTATCCATGGCCTCCCTAGCAGACAACTATAGGCGGCACGAATGTCCATGACTTGAAACGTGATCATAAAAGTCTGTAAACCAATAGTCATTGGCAAATCTACCTCGCCAATTACTGTCTTCCTAGACCCATCAAAAGCTTTGACGATAACCTAACTTGGCCTCATCGGCGGTCCCTGATAGGATAGCTTAGATAGAGTAGTTCTAGGCATCACATTTAGGGAAGATCCAGTATCAACTAGCACACCGAACAGAGAATCATTTCCGCAGTTGACAGAAATATGTAAAGCCATGTTATGTTTCTTCCCTTCTTCGGGGAGATCGTCCTCATTAAAACCCAGATTGTCACATGAAGTAATACTACCAATGATGTTGTCAAACTGTTACATAGTCACATGTTGTTCAACATATGCTTGCTCTAAAATCTTCTGGAGTGCTTCTCTATGAGCCTCAGAACTCATCAGCAATTGCAACACAGAAATCTTCGACGGGGTTTGCAGGAGCTGATCTGCAACCTTATATTCACTTCTCTTGATCACCTTTAGACATTCATCTGAATTGATCAAACTGGATCCATCAGATTTCCCCACAATTGGATCCTTTGATCCTGGTTGTTCGGATGAGACCTCCTTTTCTTTTGGTGGTACAGTCGGGTAAACTCGACTACTCCTTGTTACTCTGCTGACATCTGCAATGTTAACTACTGAAGGTACAGTGGGCAAAGGCACTTCCATTCCATTTTCCAACATTGTGGCATTGTATCTGTATGGGATAACCTTACTAGAAGTGTAAGGGACGGGTCCAGGCACGTTGATTACCAAAGGAGTAACAACAGGCTTTCTGCTATTATAAACGATTTCGATACGCTCCACTTCCTTAAAGTGAGGCACTATAACACAAACTTCTTCGGCCCTTTCATCTGAAACTTCCTGATCATTATCTGCCAAATAGTCTTGAATCATGTTGACGGAGGGTGAACCATGTGAGGGTAACGGATTAACCTGCACATTAGGGTCGGAATCCTTGAAGGACAAAATCCCGCACTTAATGAGCCTCTAGACATCTGCTTTCATACCAAAACAACTCTCAATATCGTGTCTTGGAGCACCCTGATGATAAGGACAAAACTTGTCGGCTCTATAAGAAGGAGGAGGATTTGCGGGAACCATAGGTGGAGCTTTTGTCTGAATATGACCCTTCTAGACTAAAGCTGGAAACAAATCAGCATATTTCATAGGAATGGGCTCAAAGTTTATCTTTCTATACACACGACCCTGATTGTTGAATGGCCGATTTTGCTGAGGATACTGCAGATTTTGCTGAGGCTGTTGAGCAATGGGGGACTGAGGTTGCTGACTCGGTTGCGGAGACTATTGAGGCTGATAATCTGGAGCATTAAACATTGGTGATACTGCTGCAACTTGGTGTGAAGGCGAATATCTTTTTCTAAATTGTCCCTTTTGAACGGCGTTTACACCCTGCTCTTTTTTCTTCACAAACCCACTCCCATACTTCTTAACATTGTTAGGAGCACTCTCTTTCTTAGTGTTGCACCCTAAAATTTTCTCAACCTATTTCACCTGGTTTATGTTTCAATTGCATTGGCATTTGCATAATAAGTCATGTACATAGTCTAATCATTTGCATAGCATAGCATAACAAGTCATCTAACAGGGGATCAAGTGCCTTTCTTATCAGAAAGAGGCCCATCATGGGGTTTTATTCAGGTTCAAGACCATCCAAGTAATCAAGAAATGAGTTGAAGCTTTGAGAAGTTTGAAGGTCAACCAATGGATTTCTCTCCTAATCTGGGGGTGTGGAAGATCACCAATGGGAGTATGAGCTATGACTGAGAGTATGGAATGTGTACAAAGATCATGGAAGACCTAGAGGGTCATTTTGAAGATGAGTCAAGTCATTGGTGTGAGTACAAGAGCTACAGTTGAATGCAGTCAACTAAGGTTTCATCTGGGTCAACCCTAGGTCAAATGATTGATTGGAGGGCATCAAGGCCTACTTGGGGGATGTGGAACTCAGTATTTGAGATGTGGATATATGTGTGGTGTTGTGCCAAGGATAAATCAAAGAGAATCAAGAAGAAGAGGAGTTACTAAATTAGGGTTTCAGTGTAAAAAACCCTAATTTAGGCCTAACTTCCAAGCCAGGTAAGTCAAGATGCAAGTTTCAAATTAAGTCTTGGTCAACATGAAACTTGTAGATCTTCTCATTAGCTTTAATTTGAGTACTAGAAGTCTTCAAGAAGATTTGTAGAACTCAAGTTATGGTTCTTGCAAGTTATGGGTCCCCAGAGGATACTGAAAGTTATCTGTGAAAGTCACTTGACTTCCAAGCAACTTTTGCCCATCAAGGAGTTTTCAAATGGATTCTTGGCCAACACAAGAGTTGTAGATATTGATCTTAGATTTAATTTTAGTACTAGAAGTCCTCAAGAGGATTTGGGGAACTCAAGTTATGGTCTTGGCAACCCAGGGGTATTTTGGGAAAGTTGAATTACAGGTCATTTTTCAACATAGGTCCAAATCTCCATCTTCCACTCTTCAAATGAAAAAATGTTCAACATGATATGTGTTCAAAATGATGTTTTTAGGCTATATAAGAGGTCATGAGAGCTTGGAATGACTTTCTTCACAAAATCATAAAAATGGCCTAAAATGAAGGTATATTTTAAATGAACCAAAGTTGGAAATTAGGGTTTTTGACCTACACAACCAAACCAAGGCATATGACATACCAATTTGATTGTAAAAGGAATTTTAAGAACATTGACATTGCCACAGTTTTGAATTGAGGATTATTTTTAGGACTTGCTTTGTAAATGGCTTACTTGAATCATAAGGCACCATTGCAAAACCACTTGACAAGGCAAATACAAGGCTCCTTTCCATCCATACACCTCCAATATCTCATTTGGATAGAATTCAAACTTAGAACAAGTGCATTGCAAGCTAGGAGCATGAGATGATAAGTGCATATCATAAGAAGAGAATTTCATGACATGAGAAGTTGATTTTCTTATTGGATCAATCTAGATCTTTCTAGAGTCCTCCAACACACTCTATATAAGATTCAGAAGAGGTTCAGAGCAAGAGTTAGAGAGAATTGGGAGAGATTTTTGAGATTGCAAGTTGAAACTTCCATGTGCAATTTAGAATCGGTTACAAGCTTTTACACCATTTCAATCCAAGATTTTGATTGTTATAGCTTCCATTGATACTAGTGGTTGTTTCCAGATCAATTTCCAAGCAAATTGGTGGCTGAATCGTGTTCTTGCAATTGAATTTCATCACCTGCAACTCAGAATCGGTTTCCATAATCCAAGCCTCCTCAACCAATTCTTTTGCATACAGAAGCAAGATTGTGACTCATTGAAGGTGTATTGAAGTTCTCAAAGCTTGATTTGAAGATTTCATACCTCTATTCATCTCAAATTTGCAGGTAGGTAAACTTCACTCCATGGCATGATTTAGGTAGTTTCAATTGGTTTTGATTAGTTAGATTCAATGTAGATGATCATATGGAACTTTCTGGTAGCTTTAGGATCAGTTTAGAGACAATTGGTTGAATGATGCAATTTCTGTTCATGATCGTATCTTGGCATTCTTGGTGTTATAATCATGGTTTGATGGCTAGAAATGTTCAGTGAAGCATGGTGAAGAGTTTAGGCTATCCAATTTCATGTTTGGTGAGATTTGGTTCTTGAGTGATTTTCTGAGATTCAATCGTGTTTTGAGCTAGGTTGTGTTTCAATATGTTTAATTGCCATGGTTGAATTCAGAGTAAAATTTGGAGCATGTTAGGCTTTTTAATTTTGATTTTTGATGGAGATTTGATGAGATACGATTGGAGGAAGAAGGAGCTTCAAGCTCTGTTTCAATGGCTTGTTTCCCTCCATTTTTGTTTCAAAGGTTGAAGATGACTTACAAGCCATCAGATTAGACAAAGACTTTTGACCAAGAATGAATCCAACGGTCGTGAGTTGCTCTCAGTTTGTGAAGGAGAAGGCTGAAGATCCATACGCTGCGTTTCATTAAAACACAGCAATGGGCTTAAGTGAATTCATTCTACCCACACCCCTTTCCTAGGCCCATCCAAGAAATGCACTAAATTTCATTACTTCCTGCACCGTGGATTTTTCATTTTCCTTTATATTTTCCACTTTATTTTTTGATTGCATATTGGGCCTAGCGCGCGCTGCTATCCCCACCCCCTCTCTGGGCCCAGTTATTAAATGCATTGCTTTTTATTGCTATTTGACACGCATGCTTTTCCATTTTTCTCATATTTTCTTTATTTTCACATATTTCTTTTAATTCTTTAAAAATTCATAATAAATCCAAAAATAGGTCTTTTTTGCATGAGAGTTTTTTCTCCATTCTCATAATTGTCTCAAGAGAATTATAGAAAAATAAAATTAGCATTTTCGTCATTTTTCTATTTTTGGTGAATTTTCACATTTAGTTGCTTTTATTGCATTTGATTTTGTATATCCATTTTGTTGAATTTTGTTTAGCCATTTTATTTTATATTTTGATGTAATTCCTTTTGTTTTAGTTAGATTAAAGAATTAGGTTCCCTCTGGAATTATTTCACATTTTTGTGATTTAATTTTAATTAGTTTTGAATAAGGAACATTAGGTTGATTAGAATTAGGGTTAAACTTGACATAGGTGCATTTCAACACATAGTTCTTGGGTTTTTAGTTTGATTTAGGCCTTGGGGTTTATGTGGGGTATAGGGTACATAGCTAGGGTCCCTTAGAAATTAATCTAGGATTTTATGATGAATATTTCCATTTTATTTGATTTTTGCAAGTTGATTGATATTGGTGTGTTTCCCTCTTGGGAAGTTGCTTTGTTTGTTGAGTTTTGGGCCTTTTCCTTTGGATGTTGGGGTTTGTGCTTGGCTTGAGGATTGTATGAAGACTTTGAGGATGATTGAAGACAAATGATAATGCTTGGGTTTTAAGTTGCTTGTGCTTGAAGATTGCTTGATGAAGACTTAGGAGGTAAGAGATATAGGGAGAGCTCTAGAGTAGACTGATTTCTTTTGTCAAACATGGAGAGCTTCTTGTGCCTCTATTCCATCATATGACACAAGGTCCCCTAAAAGAGTTCCATCTCTCCTTAGGAGGGATGTAGAGCCTACTTTGATTGGGTAGAACCTTGAGGATAACAGTCACTAGTTGTGTTAAGATCTTAGTGATTTCCCTGGGTTTTCACTAAGCCTCTTAACCCCCCCCCCCCCCCCACTCCCTCTACCAGTTGATTCTATCCTGTGAGTGTCTGCATTGAAGATGGAAGCCCATTGAAGATGAAGAGTGCATTGAAGACTAGAGAAGATGAAGCTTGTGCCTGTCAAAGCTGGATATCTATTGAAGACTAGGGTTTTGCTGCCAACTAAAGCTGTCTACTGGCTGGAATTCAGTGTATGCTAAAGCTGAAGATTATTGGAGATAAGAGCTTATCTGAAGCTTGAAGATCATTGAAGAGTGAAGAAGGGATCTTGCTTGAAGTTGTTATTGTCAACCTTTTGCTGTTAATCAACTGTAGCTGCCAGAGCTGGTGTTGTTTGAACTGCTTGCTGTAAGAGCTGTTGTAGTTGTCTGAGCTGGTGCTAGGTGTAGTTTCCTTTGATGTATGGTATGTTGATTTTCCCTTAGGTTGAAGTGAAGTTGTTTCACTTTGCATATTGCCTGCTGCTGCATCTCACGCATGTTTACTGTTTACTGTATATCTGCTGTTTCTTTTCCGTTTATCCCCTAGGATCTCTGATTTCCTCTGTGCAGGAGGGAATTGTGACAGACATTAGGTGTTAATCCATGCATGACAACATTAGGGTAGTTTTTTATTCCCATTTCAAACCCTAGGTTTTTAGACTTCTCTTCTATCTCAGAACAACTCAAAACACAGTGATAAGGATAATCGATGTCGTACGCTACGAGCCTTAAGCTATTTGAGAAAGGTCGCTTGAGGGTCACTCTTCGGTAACCTGACTGCTTAGAGTGTTACCCTTAGGGTGACATACGACGTAGTCACCCTCAAATCATAGTCTCTAGTGCGTCAGAGATTGCAAACATCATAAAAAACAGTTCTTGCGTAAAAGACCGAAAACAAACATCAAAGTGTCATTTTTGTCCGCTTGGACTCTTAATCAGGAAAAACCCTTTCATAAGGAGATAAAAACATTCAGACAAGCTTGTGTCTTCCGTAGCCCGAACTACGCTTGCTCTGATCTTTCATGCTGTATGAAAGTACGTAGGCATAGGATGCGATATCCTAGCGAGCAACCTTCCCCTCCTTTCCCATAGGTAGGCGAACTACGTTGACTCTGATTTCTCGTTCCAGACGGGAATACGTAGGCAAAAAGTGTGATACTTTTCCGAGTCATTTTCTTTTCTTTTTAACCCAGACCTGTAGAGTAGATAGAATAACAATCCGTACTAGAAAACAAGCGTGGATCCCGTCGAGTACGACGGACGTGAGGGGTGCTAATACCTTCCCCTTGCGTAACCGACTCCCGAATCCAGGATTTGGTTGCGATGACCATTCCTTTTCCCGTCTTTGCGTGAGGTTTACTCTGAGCGTTTCCTTTCCCTCCTTTGGGATAAATAACGCACGGTGGCGACTCTTTTGTTCAGTCGGCGCCGATTTTCGCAGTAGCGACAGCTGGCGACTCTGCTGGGGACAGGAATATCCCCTATGCGAGTCAATCCTAGCGCTTGTTTTCCCGTCTTGGGTGTTGTATAGATTTACGTTTCTGTCTTTACATTCCGCATTTTATTATCAGCTTTATACTGTTATGGCTGCTGTGGGAAGGGGATAATCTGTTGAGAGATAAGCCAGACCTGGGCTTGAGGTTACACATAGACTTAGAAGTAGAGAGTAGTGGTTAGCCTGCTTGCTTAGATCGCACCAGCTAGCCACGAAATTTACGCTCGGACGAGATTCTCTTTGATGCTTCTTGCCTGGCCCTTAGGGCTCGACAAGTTGTCTGACCCGAGGATTGTCGACTCTGGGAACCTATCAATTGGGATTCAACTAAGTGAGGCCGCTTCAAGGGATGATGATGCCACACCTTCTGGGTATCGTATCATCGCTCTTGAAAGTCTGTGACGTTGAACCCACATAGGATGTCGTACCTCATCTGCGAGTTAAGTACATACCTGTGAGGGGTAGGTGGGTCTGTTTGCAGGAAACCTTTGACCTCAGAACACCCGGTTTATCTCTGTCAGTGAGATATGGTTACAAGGTTCAGTTGAGTGTTTGGCTTGGTTTGAGATAAGGATTGGATGGTTCTCAGGCTTCAGTACAGAGCAGCCCAGTCTACCAGCATTGCACTTGGTCCCTTGTTTGCATATGCATGTGCATTTTCATGATTGCATTTCATTAACATGTATTTATGTTGCAGGTGATCGTTCCCCTCTAATTCTAGTACCTTCTAGCCAAACATGGAGTCCCTGAAGAAGACAGTTGCTTACCGGTTGCATTCACCAGACATCAGTTCATTGCTGGGTTTAGTTGCTCTGGCATATGAGAGTGTGAGGGCTGAGTTCAGAGTATCTTATGGGAGATTGCTTAGCTTGTTGTACAGACCTTCGGCATTTGAGACAACTGGGGTATATACTTTGATGCAGTTTTATGAGCCGCAGTTGAGATGTTTCTTATTTCTAGACTATATTCTGGTACCCACTTTGGAGGAGTATTCTGCGATGTTGGGAGTTCCTGTGTTGGACCAAATGCCCTTTGTACATGTCGATGCTGAGCCTGAGTTATCTGCACTTGCTGAGATTGTCAGTTTGGACGCTTCTGAGTTTCTGGGAGGGTTGGTTAAGCTGAATGGAGCTTATGGTTTTCACCTATCTGTCCTAGTTGAGAAGGCTACGCAATGCACGAAGAGTGGATGTTGGGTTGCTTTCAGTGCTATTCTAGTTGTCTGCATCTATGGGATTGTCCTGTTTCCTAATGTGCCAGACTTTTTCGACTCAGATGCCTTCCTGATTCTTGCCTCGAAAAATACAGTTCCCACTCTCTTGGGCGATGTTTATCATTCCATTCATTACAAGAATGAGAAACATCGTGGCAAGAATGTTTCCTGCTGTCTTCCTCTCCTGTACAGGTGGTTCTAGGGGCACCTTCCGAAGACAGGACCTTTTGTTGATGTTGTTGATACTTTGGATTGGCCTTCCCGGTTGATGGGACTGGCTGCCGAGAATATCATTTGGTTTGATCGGAGCATGCTTGGTACTGATGTTATATATAGTTGCAGTGGCTTCCCGAATGTCCCCTTGATTGGACGGAAAGGCTGTATCAACTATAACCCTTCATTGCTGGTACGACAGTTCGGTTATGCTTTGAGGGACGCTCCTATTGAGAAGGAGATACATGAATATCTGTATCTCACAGGGTCACTAGACACAGCTGTTTTGATCAGATTAAGACATGCATGGGCTAACATTCATAGGAGAGGGAAAGCTTTGCTCGGCAAGAGCAACAGCAGAGCTTATGATCCTTATTTGGCTTGGATCCGCGAGAGAGCTAGTATTGCCTTGATGCCTTATCCTGCTGTGGAACCTCTGTATCTTCCATTGATTGAGGCACCTCCTTCGGAAGATAGTGAGAAGTATAACAAATTGTTGGCTGAAAACGAGGAACTGAAGAAAGCCAATGAGGAGTTAGAGAAGGAGATCTTCTAGTTACGTCGTGAGAAGAAGGAAGTCACCTTCACTGTGAAGGAACAAACTGAATTGATTAACAGGTTGGGATCAGAACTGACAGAAGCAACCAACAAGAAAGAAAAAGTGAGAATAGCCTTAAACGGTGTTAGCAAGGTGCTTACTTCCAAGAAGGAACTTCTAAGCAAAGCTTATGCTCGTATCAGCAAGTGGGAAGCTTTGTGGAATGCCACGCTTACCAAGCGGAAGGAGCGTGAAGACGAACTGAAGCTGCAGATTGCCACGCTAGAGGCACAGGTTAGAGCCCAAGACGCAAAGATTGCCGAAGTGACATCACTTAGGAGCACTGTTGAGCTCAGAGTGAGTGACATTGATGAGAAGCCGAGAGGTTATGAAGTGAAGGCCGGTTCCAAGAGGTACAGATTTGACGAGAGTTCTGGCAAAGGAGCCTACCAGGATGATGCCGAAAAGCTGAGATCCACTACCGAGCGGCATGCCTTACTAATTCAGGAGCTGATCTCCCGACTAGGGAACTCGGAGACGATGAGGATATTGGAGGACGTCAGGGCACACCATTTGGCCTGATTTACCTTGTATATGTTATTTGTACTTGAATTTTGACCATCGCCAGGCTTGTTGGCCGAGGTCTCTTCAGTTGTATTCAGTGGTACTCTTGTACTCAGCCTCTTGGCATTGTTATATATGAGGGTTTTCTGATTCCTTGCTTGCTGGATAGGGACTCCATTGTCGTAATGGCTTTCTCTCCGAAACTAGAATCGGGGGGAATATGACCTGTAGCATATTTACATATTTGCATCCGCATTCGTATTGCATAACCGGTATTTGTGAATCGGTATCTTATTTCCTTCGTCTGTAGGTTTCCAGGATTGACAAACAAAGAGTTCACTGATACTCAACCCGAAACAACTACAAGAGAATCATGGATCAAGTCCAGGTGGAGATGCAGGAGATTCGCGAGAAGTTGAACCTGTTCATGCAGGCAATGGAGAGTATTGCTAAAGGCCAGGAGAATCTCCAGACTTTGGTACAGCCGCTGCTGACGCGGGCTAATGGGAACGGCAACAATGACCACAACTCTGTGCATGTTGAAACTCTTCATGAGGATGGTCCCCCTACTCCTGTGGTTCCTCCTGTGGTGACCCCACCTGTCGTGGTTGTAAACAATGACGCTGGCGCTGGCAATGGCAACGCCGGGAATGGAAATGAGACTGTTGTTAACAATGTTGGGTTTGGAGACGCCAATCTGGGCGGTGGTAACTACAATGGCGGTAATGGTTTTGGTAACAATGGATTTGGCTATAATGACCAGGGGTTTGAGTACGGCAATCAGGGCGGAAAGTTCGGCTTCAACACTCAGGGCTTCGGCTATGACGGTTTTGGTAACACTAACCAGGGTTATGGTGGAAATGGTGCTGGATTGATTCCTGTTAACACTGGTTTCGGGCAAGGTTATGGTCATGGGGGACGAGGTCCCATGACTAATCAGCAGGGTTTTGGTCGCAACACTGGTTATAATGGGTACAGAAATGAGAATGTGAACTGGGGCGAAGACTGTCAAGAGGACGCCTTTTCTGGAAGAGGCATGGGATTTGAAGGGCCCGCTGACAATAATCAGAGGATTAAAATGCTTGAAGAACAGGTAAAAGGTATGGCTAATCATAATTCTACCGGACCAGACATGACTACTATGGGCTTGGTGCCCGGGCTGAAGGTACCGCTGAAATTCAAAGCCCCCACTTTTGACAAGTATAAGGGGGACACTTGCCCTAAGGTGCATGTCCGCTCTTATTACAGAAGGATGTCCGTGTATTCGGACGACGAAAGGATGCTTATGCACTTCTTTCAAGACAGCTTATCAGGACCGTTACTCGAGTGGTACATGGGGCTGGAACCTGCTCAAATCAAAACCTGGAAGCAATTGGCGGATGCTTTCGTCCTGCATTATAAGTATAACAGTGATCTAGCACCGAACTGAGTTCAATTGCAAGGTTTGTCGCAGAAGAAAGAGGAAAGCTTTAAAGAGTATGCGCAGAGATGGCGCAATATGGCAGCAAGAGTACATCCTCCGTTAGTTGAAAGAGAAATGAATAGCATGTTCATTGGAACATTCACGGGGATATATTACGAAAAATTGTTTAATGTTTCGTTGAGCAGTTTTTCAGATTTGATTCTTATGGGTGAGATGGTCGAAGACAGTATTAAGGTTGGAAGATTCCAAGCAGGTGAGTCTGCCCCCGTAGGAGGTACAAGAAAAGCATTCGGTGGTAGGCGTCAAGGTGATTCTAGTGCTGTGTTTGGCGGCAGAGGTCGGGGTAGAGGATGAAGTCAGTATGCTCAGCATCAACAGGTCGCTAGTGTTACCATCCCTTTTCCACAACAACAACAACAACAACAGCCGCAGCAGCAATAACAAAGGCAACACCCCGCCCAACGCAGAATCCTAGAGGGCAAGCCAAGGCGAGTATTTGAAACGCCTCCTTCCACGTACGCCGAGCTGCTTCAGACATTGCTAGGATTAAAGTTGGTCGAGAAAAGGACCATGGCACCGTTAACGGGCAATCCTCCGTTTGGTTATGATGCTGGTAAGCACTGTAATTTCCACTCCGGGGCGCCCGGACATGATATTGAAGGATGTCATGCGTTTAAACATAAAGTCCAAGACTTGTTGGACAGCAAGGCTATTAACTTTGGGCAGGCGGGTCCAAATATAGTACAACAGCCTATGCCCAATCACGGGGCAAACGCCATCCTAACCGAGGAGAATTTGAATCTAGTAACGGATGTCAATGAGCTGAAGACGCCGTTGGGTAAGATCAAAAGCAGGTTGTTAAAAGGGGGTGTATTCCCAGGATGCGACGAATTTTGTTTGGATTGTTGGATACAGCCAGAGGGTTGTAATAAGTTGAAACAGGGTATTCAGGCGTTAATGAACGAAGGAACATTGCAGTTTGATAGAACCGCGGTTGAAGAGCCGGTGGAGGCATTGTGTGATGAGCTGAACGATGTTGCTACGGTAATGATTCCAAGGAAAATAATAACAATAACGGCGCCCGCCAGGCGGCCGACAATCACTATTACTAAAGCAGGACCGATCCCTTTCGAAAGTACCAAAGCAGTGCCATGGACTTACGGGTTAGAGGTATATTGCGATGGTGAGAAAATTGAAGTAAATAAACAACCAGCTAGGGTTGTAGATAATGTTGTTGGAACAGGAGGTATGACCAGAAGTGGGAGAATCTTCACATCGCCTGAGGTAGAGGCAGAAAGACTGGCAAAAGGGAAAGCCAAGGTAGACGAGAGTGGCCCCTCGCAGATAAAGGAAAAGGAAACATCACTTAAGGATGTGGAAGAGTTTATGAGGCTCATCCGTAAAAGTGATTACAAGATCGTGGACCACCTCCAGCAAACGCCATCAAAGATCTCGATCTTGTCGCTGCTATTATGTTCCGAGGCCCACCGGAACGCTTTGCTGAAGATCCTAGACACATCGTTTGTACCCCAAGATGTTTCGGTGAATCAGTTAGAGGGGGTGATGGCGCACGTGAATGCAGGCCACAGTTTGGGATTTACGGATTTTGATTTGACCCCGAGGGGGAGAGAGCATAATATGGCGCTTCACGTCTCAGTTGAATGCAGGGGCACGGTCATGTCCCGTGTGTTGGTGGATACAGGGTCTTCCTTGAATGTACTTCCGAAGAAAGCAATGATGAAGTTGGATATCAGGGGGATTCTCTGCACACCTAGTGACTTGGTGGTCAGGGCATTTGATGGTACGCGTAGATCAGTCTTCGGATCAATAACATTACCATTGCAGGTGTGGCCGGAAATTTTTGAAACTGAATTCTATATAATGGACATCCAGCCAGCGTATAGTTGTCTCCTTGGACGCCCATGGATCCATGCTGCCGGGGCAGTCACATCCACGTTGCACCAAAAATTGAAATATATGGTGGGGGATAGTGTCTTCACTGTTTATGGAGAAGAAGATATTCTGGTTAGCCATTTGTCGTCATTCAGATATGTGGAGGTCGACGGCGAGATTCATGAGACACCCTGTCAAGCATTTGAAGGGCTAAAGATTAAAGACAAAGCTCCAGTACCCAAGATATCAGACGTGGCAGTGTCATCGTACAAAGAGGCTCAGGCTCTAGTGAAGACAGGCGAGACCAAGGGTTGGGGTCAGGTGTTGGAGATTCCCGTGAAGAACGACAGGTTCGGGCTCGAATATCATCCTTCGTCATCAGCATCCTCTTCAGAAGCCCCCAGGTTCAGAGGGTCAATAACCATAACACATAATGGAGTATGCTACGAGACTATCAATGTTGTTTCCGATTCAGAAGAAGGAGATAGCGACTGTGATATGGACGCATAGATCAAGCCAAGCGTGCCAGGACAAGGGCTTTGCAATTGGTCTATTCAGGAAACTGTTCCTGTGACAACTAAACAGTAATGATTTGTTTTTTAATTGTTGAATAATCCTGTGCCCTACCCGGGGCATAGTGATTTTGCTTAGGGCCATTCTGTTATGTACAGTACATTGTTTAATCATGAATAAAGGCGTTTTTCATATACAAATATTGTGATCCTTGTTTTTCCTGTTTTTATTTTTACAATAAAATGGCAACGTGGTTATTTGCTTTGTCTGCATTTTGAAGCATTTAACCATTTCCTTTGCAGGATTACTATTTCAGATGACATCTATGAACCGCCTATGACTCGCTTCGACTTCGAGCACCCGGTATTTCAGGCTGAGGAAGAGATTGTCGAAGATGGCGAAGTGCCAGAGGAGTTGACCTGGTTATTGAAACAAGAAGAAAGAATCATTCTGCCTCATGAGGAAGTCATTGAGATTGTCAATTTGGGGTCTGAAGGGGTTGAAAGGAACATCCGTATAGGGGCTGCACTGCAAGGCGACGTCAAGCAGAGGTTGGTTGAGATGCTCAAAGAGTACAGTGATATTTTTGCTTGGTCGTATGAGGACATGCCTGGGCTGGATACGAATATGGTTGTTCACCGTCTGCCATTAAAAGAAGAATGCCCGCCGGTTAAGCAGAAACTCCGAAGAACTAGACCGGACATGGCTGTGAAGATTAAGGAGGAAGTTCAAAAACAGTGGGATGCTGGTTTCCTAGCTGTTACAAAATATCCCTCATGGGTCGCTAATATTGTGCCAGTACCAAAGAAAGACAGTAAAGTACGAATGTGCGTAGACTACCATGACTTGAATAAAGCGAGCCCGAAAGATGACTTTCCACTTCCTCACATCGATGTGCTGGTTGATAACACTGCTCAATTCTCTGTATTCTCCTTCATGGATGGCTTCTCGGGCTACAATCAGATCAAAATGGCGCCAGAAGACATGGAGAAGACTACTTTCATTACTCCTTGGGGAACATTTTGTTACAAAGTGATGCCCTTCGGATTGAAGAATGCTGAGGCAACATATCAGCGTGCAATGACGACTCTCTTTCATGACATGATGCATAAAGAGATCGAGGTTTATGCTGATGATATGATTGCCAAATCCCAGACGGAGGAGGAGCATTTGGTTAATCTGCTGAAATTATTCAAGAGGCTTAGGAAGTTCAGGCTGAGACTGAAGTGCACCTTCGGGGTGAGGTCGGGTAAACTGCTGGGGTTTATTGTGAGCGAAAAAGGAATAGAGGTTGATCCTGCGAAAATAAAAGCAATACAAGAAATGCCGACGCCTAAAACAGAAAAAGAAGTGCGCGGGTTTTTAGGGAGATTGAACTATATCGCCCGGTTCATATCTCACCTAACGGCCACGTGTGAGCCGTTATTTAAGCTGTTGAAGAAGGACCAGGCTGTGACCTGGAATGAAAATTGTCAAAGGGCGTTCGACAAAATAAAACAATACTTGCAGGAATCTCCTGTTTTGATACCCCTAGTGGCCGGGAGACCTTTGATTATGTATTTGACGGTCCTTGAGGAAAGTATGGGTTGTGTTCTCGGACAACACGACGAGACAGAACGTAAAGAGCATGTGATCTACTACTTGAGTAAAAAGTTCACAGACTGTGAGTCTAGATACTCAATGCTCGAGAAAACGTGTTTTGCGCTAGCCTGGGCCGCCAAACGTTTGAGGCAATACATGCTAAATCATAAAACCCTGCTCATTTCAAAGATGGATCCTATCAAATATGTGTTTGAGAAGCAGGCACTCTCCGGAAGAATTGCCCGATGGCAGATGGTGTTAACCGAATATGACATCCAATATGTTTCTCAGAAGGCTATTAAAGGTAGCGTCTTGTCAGAGTACCTTGCGGAGCAGCCTATTGAGGACTACCAATCGATGACGTTTGATTTTCCTGACGAGGATATCATGTACCTAAAGATGAAAGATTGTGAAGAACCGTTGCCGGATGAAGGACCAGAGTTGGGTTCCAAATGGCAGTTGATATTTGACGGAGCTGTAAATTCCTATGGTAGCGGAATAGGGGCAATCATTACTACTCCTCATGGGTCGCACATCCCATTTACTGCTCGGCTGACCTTTCCGGTTACCAATAATGAAGCTGAATATGAGGCTTGCATCATGGGTCTGGAAGAAGCTATTGATTTGCGAATCAAACATCTGGATGTATACGGAGACTCAGCTCTAGTAGTGAACCAGATTAAAGGCGAATGGGAGACACGTCAGCCCAATTTGATACCATACATGAATTATGCGAGGAGATTGTTGCCTTTCTTCAACAAGGTTGAATTGCATCATGTGCCGCGAGCAGAAAATCAAATGGCTGACGCCCTGGCGACATTGTCTTCCATGTATAAAGTTAACTTCTGGAACGAGGCTCCCCGGATTGTTGTCTCTCGGCTTGACAAACCTGCGTTCATATTTGCTATTGACGAAGCATCCGATGATAAACCCCGGTACTATGACATCCAGAATTTCCTGAAGAGCAAGGATTATCCGGCTGGGGCATCCAGTCGAGATCAGAAGACTCTCAGGAGATTGGCTGGCAATTTCTATTTGAATCTTGACGGTGTCCTATACAAACGAAACCACGACTTGGTGTTGCTACGTTGTGTAGATGAGAAAGAGGCGAAATTGCTCATGGAAGAAATACATGAGGGTACATTTGGTACACATGCTGGTGGGCATGCTATGACGAGAAAACTGCTGCGGGCAGGTTATTACTGGCTAACTATGGAAACAGACTGTTTCAAGTTTGCAAAAAGATGTCGTAAATGCCAAATTTATGCGGACAAGGTCCATGTACCCCCAAGTCCTCTGAATGTGATGTCATCACCGTGGTCGTTCTCGATGTGGGGAATTGATATGATTGGAAAGATCGAGCCTACGGCATCAAACGGACACCGGTTCATCTTGGTGGCAATCGATTACTTCACCAAGTGGGTGGAAGCAGCGTCATACGCCAATGTCACCAAACAAGTGGTCGCCAGATTTATCAAGCGAGATATCATCTGCAGATATGGAATCCCTGAGCGGATTATCACCGACAACGGTTCAAATTTGAATAAAAAGATGATGAAAGAGTTGTGCCAGAATTTTAAAGTTGAGCATCACAACTCTTCTCCTTACCGACCCAAAATGAATGGCGCTGTTGAAGCGGCCAATAAGAACATAAAGAAGATTGTTCAGAAGATGGTTGTGACGTACAAGGAATTGCACAAGATGCTACCTTTTGCTTTGCACGGTTATCGTACGACGGTACGCACATCAACCGGGGCAACCCCTTTTTCATTGGTATACGGAATGGAGGCAGTGTTACCGTTAGAGGTTGAGATTCCTTCCCTGAGGGTATTACGAGATGTCCAACTTGACGAGGCGGAATGGGTTAAAGACAGGTTGAATCAGCTGAGCTTAATGGATGAGAAGAGGCTAGCTTCTCTCGCATACGGTCGGTTGTACCAGAGCCGAATGAAGAAAGCATATGATAAGAAGATATGTCCGCGAAGCTTTCAGACGGGCGACCTTGTGCTAAAGAGGATTCTCCCGCCACAAACAGATCACAGGGGCAAGTGGACCCCTAATTACGAAGGGCCTTACGTTGTCAGGAAAGTCTTCTTTGGAGGAGCTTTGCTACTATCTACGATGGATGGTGAAGACTTTTCGTCTCCTGTGAATTCGGACGCAGTTAAAAAATACTTTGCTTGAAAGTGACCCGCTGGACAGTAAAAAGAGAGTCCAGGCAAAAATGGGGCATCCCGGCGAACCAAAAACAGAATAAAAGGTTCGGGCAAAAGTTAGGGATAAAATTGAAAAGATGTACACCCGCGAAGTCGAAAACCTGCATTGGGCGACTTCGGCAAAAAAGGGTATCCCGGTGAATTGAAAACTCGCAAAGGGCGATTCACGCAAAAGTTAGTGATTTAAAAAGCAAATGATTGCGTTCCGAATTTGATACTGCATTGCTTAGTGGTTTGGGAGCGCCTGAGGGTTCGTTTATCCAACACAATCTCTTCCAAAAACTGAATACCGGGAAAGCGCCAGAGTCAGGCGAGTCATAGGAGGATCAGCTCACGATGTTTGTCTGCTCCACGCTGCCGACATATGTACAAATTCGAGTTGTATTTGTATTTGTATGCTTCTTGTGCATATATGTATGTGTGTGTACGTAACTTCCTCTTTTCAGGAGTTGCATCCGATGTACCAAGCTTCGCCTATTCAGAGGCATGTTATTAATAAAACATGTTATTCAGTATTTGATGATTGTGCTTTACTGTTTTGTATGTGGAAAACGCCAATGTTCCGATGAACTTGCATTTGCATAACTTTGCTAGCCCTTGCCAATAATTGATAAAACTTCGAATTGACTGAAGTAATGTCACGGACACTAACCCGAATAGATTTGGTTGTATAGATTTGTCTTGTCTCGTTTGTATTTTGCAGGTTCCTCACCTTTGAAGCAAACGATCAGAAATTGTGGCCTAGCCGGAGGCTCGTGATGAAAGATTGACTTTGTATGACGCTAATCCCCATACAGGTCGCACATCATCTTCAAAAGTTGGGATGATTTTTGTTCCGTACCGAAGAGATCAATTTCCCTAGCTAGTCGCAGTTTATCCCCAAAGGATATCCCCAGCCGGTCAAGATCAGTATCCCTTGCAGAGGTTGCACTCCCCAGAGAGTCGAGTATGTGGACGATCAATCCCCAGTTTGGAGGGTTCCCGCAGAGTTTAGCCAAGTCATAGTTGGTTCAGAAGGATTATTCCCATAGAAGATGGTTTTCTTCCCGCAGGTCGTCATGCCTTCGTCAGGATGATTATCCGCAGTGGAGCGGCAACTCCGAGTTTGTAAGCTGTGTCCAGACAGCATCGTTTCCTCCATAGGGATTTCATCGTTCCCCAGCTGAGTCGTTTCTTGCTCAGTCAGTTTACTTTCCCCAAGAAAGTCGATTCTTCCCCAGCGGAGTTACTCTCCCCAGCAGGTGTTATTCTTTCCTCCTAGTGGAAATCGAAGTTTAATCTCCCCGGTGGAGCGGTTGTATGCCCGACATTTATTTTGACCGGAGGATTTTATGATGCTCGTTCATTCCCAACATGGTGGTATCTGCTCTCAACAGCCGTGTTGAAGCAAGTTTGTCAAAGTTTCCTCGGCAGCTTGAGCCTGCATTTGCATTTGCATATAGTGTCATATTTGCATCTACCCGAAAACGCGTAGCATATCCGTGCTGTACGGAGCATTACGCCATTGTCAAACATGCGCATTTTGAAACATAGGCCAGGTGGGTTAACCTGTTGTTTTCAAGTATTGTTTCCCTTGGAAGTGGAGAGAGCTCTTGCTCTGATCAATTACCAAATATTAAAAGTCTCAGCATGAGACAGGCGATGATAATGCTCGCCTTGTAATTATTCCCCACAGAGTTGCTTGGTTAAGTTTCTCTTACCCCTCCAGCGGAGTATTTCTTCAAGATTTTTGTTATGTCATTATCAAAAGATTTCGTGAATCAGTTTTTGGAAATTGCCGCCTATGTCAAAGTAGGTGTCTGGCAGTTTGAGTTCAGAAAATCCCCAGTAGAGTCCTTTCAGATTTATTGCCATGTCAGCATTAAAGATTGAAAGATTGGACCATTATGGGTTACCCATTTGACTGATGGAGTTAGCTACTGCAAAGATAGGCAGAGGAGCTGTATTCGAGAGTTATTACCCATAGCGATGGCGGTGTTATTTTCCTGTAGTGGTGACAGAGGGTTATTACTCGTAGTGATGACGGTGTTATTTTCCCGTAGCGATGGCGGTGTCATTTCCCTGTAGTGATGGCAAAGTATTACTCGTAGCGATGGCGGTGTTGTTTACCCGTAGCGATGGCGGTGTTACTTCCCTGTAGTGATGGCAGAGTATTACCCGTAGAGATGGCGGCGTTGTTTACCCGTAGTGATGACGGTGTTATTTTTCCAGAATATTTCCCGTAGCGATGGCGGTGTTATATTTTTTCCTGTAGCGATGGCAGAGTATTACCCGTAGCGATGGCGGTGTTATTTACCCGTAGCAATGGCGGTGTTGTTTACTCGTAGCAATGGCGGTGTTATTTCCCTGTAGTGATGGCAGAGTATTACCCGTAGCAATGGCGGCGTTGTTTACCCATAGTGATGACGGTGTTATTTTCCCAGAGTATTTCCCGCAGTGGTGGCGGTAGTATTGCCCGTAGTGATGGCGGAGCTCTTTTCCTGTATCGTTGGCAGAGTTATGTTTGTTGACAGAAGTGCTTCCCCAGTGAAGTCGTCCAGGTTCAATGGATGGATAGGGTTCCCCAAGCAGTGGTTCAGTTTATTTCTATGGTTGGAAAATTTTCGGGTTCTTGGTATTCAACCGTCTCGTACCTCGAATGTTTGAAGGTCGTTAGCTCTTCACCCAGTCGGGTCCAAGTCGCTTGAATAGGGGCAGCTGTTGCACCCTAAAATTTGCTCAACCTATTTCACCTGGTTTATGTTTCAATTGCATTGGCATTTGCATAATAAGTCATGTACATAGTCTAATCATTTGCATAGCATAGCATAACAAGTCATCTAACAGGGGATCAAGTGCCTTTCTTATCAGAAAGAGGCCCATCATGGGGTTTTATTCAGGTTCAAGACCATCCAAGTAATCAAGAAATGAGTTGAAGCTTTGAGAAGTTTGAAGGTCAACCAGTGGATTTCTCTCCTAATCTGGGGGTGTGGAAGATCACCAATGGGAGTATGAGCTATGACTGAGAGTATGGAATGTGTACAAAGATCATGGAAGACCTAGAGGGTCATTTTGAGGATGAGTCAAGTCATTGGTGTGAGTACAAGAGCTACAGTTGAATGCAGTCAACTAAGGTTTCATCTGGGTCAACCCTAGGTCAACCCTAGGTCAAATGATTGATTGGAGGGCATCAAGGCCTACTTGGAGGATGTGGAACTCAGGATTTGAGATGTGGATATATGTGTGGTGTTGTGCCAAGGATAAATCAAAGATAATCAAGAAGAAGAGGAGTTACTAAATTAGGGTTTCAGTGTAAAAAACCCTAATTTAGGCCTAATTTCCAAGCCAGGTAAGTCAAGATGAAAGTTTCAAATGAAGTTTTGGTTAACATGAAACTTGTAGAGCTTCTCATTAGCTTTAATTTGAGTACTAGAAGTCTTCAAGAAGATTTGTAGAACTCAAGTTATGGTTCTTGCAACTTATGGGTCCCCAAAGGATACTGAAAGTTATCTGTGAAAGTCACTTGACTTCCAAGCAACCTTTGCCCATCAAGGAGTTTTCAAATGGATTCTTGGCCAACATAAGAGTTGTAGATATTGATCTTAGCTTTAATTTTAGTACTAGAAGTCCTCAAGAGAATTTGGGGAACTCAAGTTATGGTCTTGGCATCCCAGGGGTATTTTGGGAAAGTTGAATTACAAGTCATTTTTCAACATAGGTCCAAATCTCCATCTTCCACTCTTCAAATGAAAAAATGTTCAACATGAGATATGTTCAAAATGATGTTTTTAGGCTATAGAAAAGGTCATGAGAGCTTGGAATGGCTTGCTTCACAAAATCATAAAAATGGCCTAAAATGAAGGTATATTTTAAATGAACCAAAGTTGGAAATTAGGGTTTTTGACCTACACAACCAAACCAAGGCATATGACATACCAATTTGATTGTAAAAGGAATTTTAAGAACATTGACATTGCCACAATTTTGAATTGAGGATTATTTTTAGGACTTGCTTTGTAAATGGCTTACTTGAATCATAAGGCACCATTGCAAAACCACTTGACAAGGCAAATACAAGGCTCCTTTCCATCCATACACCTCCAATATCTCATTTGGAGAGAATTCAAACTCAGAACAAGTGCATTGCAAGCTAGGAGCATGAGATGATAAGTGCATATCATAAGAAGAGAATTTCATGACATGAGAAGTTGATTTTCTTATTGGATCAATCTAGATCTTTCTAGAGTCCTCCAACACACTCTATATAAGATTCAGAAGAGGTTCAGAGCAAGAGTTAGAGAGAATTGGGAGAGATTTTTGAGATTGCAAGTTGAAACTTCCATGTGCAATTTAGAATCGGTTACAAGCTTTTACACCATTTCAATCCAAGATTTTGATTGTTATAGCTTCCATTGATACTAGTGGTTGTTTCCAGATCAATTTCCAAGCAAATTGGTGGCTGAATCGTGTTCTTGCAATTGAATTTCATCACCTGCAACTCAGAATCGGTTTCCATAATCCAAGCCTCCTCAACCAATTATTTTGCATACAGAAGCAAGATTGTGACTCATTGAAGGTGTATTGAAGTTCTCAAAGCTTGATTTGAAGATTTCATACCTTTGTTCATCTCAAATTTGCAGGTAGGTAAACTTCACTCCATGGCATGATTTAGGTAGTTTCAATTGGTTTTGATTAGTTAGATTCAATGTAGATGATCATATGGAACTTTCTGGTAGCTTTAGGATCAGTTTAGAGACAATTGGTTGAATGATGCAATTTCTGTTCATGATCGTATCTTGGCATTCTTGGTGTTATAATCATGGTTTGATGGCTAGAAATGTTCAGTGAAGCATGGTGAAGAGTTTAGGCTATCCAATTTCATGTTTGGTGAGATTTGGTTCTTGAGTGATTTTCTGAGATTCAATCGTGTTTTGAGCTAGGTTGTGTTTCAATATGTTTAATTGCCATGGTTGAATTCAGAGTAAAATTTGGAGCATGTTAGGCTTTTTAATTTTGATTTTTTATGGAGATTTGATGAGATACGATTGGAGGAAGAAGGAGCTTCAAGCTCTGTTTCAATGGCTTGTTTCCCTCCATTTTTGTTTCAAAGGTTGAAGATGACTTACAAGCCATCAGATTAGACAAAGACTTTTGACCAAGAACGAATCCAACGGCCGTGAGTTGCTCTCAGTTTGTGAAAGAGAAGGCTGAAGATCCATACGCTGCGTTTCATTAAAACACAGCAATGGGCTTAAGTGAATTCATTCTATCCACACCCCTTTCCTAGGCCCATCCAAGAAATGCACTAAATTTCATTACTTCCTGCACCGTGGATTTTTCATTTTCCTTTATATTTTCCACTTTATTTTCTGATTGCATATTGGGCCTAGCGCGCGCTGCTATCCCCACCCCCTCTCTGGGCCTAGTTATTAAATGCATTGCTTTTTATTGCTATTTGACACGCATGCTTTTCCATTTTTCTCATATTTTCTTTATTTTCATATATTTCTTTTAATTCTTTAAAAATTCATAATAAATCCAAAAATAGGTCTTTTTTGCATGGGAGTTTTTTCTCCATTCTCATAATTGTCTCAAGAAAATTATAGAAAAATAAAATTAGCATTTTAGTCATTTTTCTATTTTTGGTGAATTTTTACATTTAGTTGCTTTTATTGCATTTTATTTTGTATATCCATTTTGTTGAATTTTGTTTAGCCATTTTATTTTACATTTTGATGTAATTCCTTTTGTTTTAGTTAGATTAAAGCATTAGGTTCCCCCTGGAATTATTTCACATTTTTGTGATTTAATTTTAATTAGTTTTGAATAAGGAACATTAGGTTGATTAGAATTAGGGTTAAATTTGACATAGGTGCATTTCAACACATAGTTCTTGGGTTTTTAGTTTGATTTAGGCCTTGGGGTTTGTGTGGGGTATAGGGTACATAGATAGGGTCCCTTAGAAATTAATCTAGGATTTTATGATGAATATTTCCATTTTATTTGATTTTTGCAAGTTGATTGATATTGGTGTGTTTCCCTCTTGGGAAGTTGCTTTGTTTGTTGAGTTTTGGGCCTTTTCCTTTGGATGTTGGGGTTTGTGCTTGGCTTGAGGATTGTATGAAGACTTTTAGGATGATTGAAGACAAATGATAATGCTTGGGTTTTAATTTGCTTGTGCTTGAAGATTGCTTGATGAAGACTTAGGAGGTAAGAGATATAGGGAGAGCTCTAGAGTAGACTGATTTCTTTTGTCAAACATGGAGAGCTTCTTGTGCCTCTATTCCATCCTATGACACAAGGTCCCCTAAAAGAGTTCCATCTCTCCTTAGGAGGGATGTAGAGCCTGCTTTGATTGGGTAGAACCTTGAGGATAACAGTCACTAGCTGTGTTAAGATCTTAGTGATTTCCCTGGGTTTTCACTAAGCCTCTTAAACCCCCCCCCCCCACTCCCTCTACCGGTTGATTCTCTCCTGTGAGTGTCTGCATTGAAGATGGAAGCCCATTGAAGATGAAGAGTGCATTGAAGACTAGAGAAGATGAAGCTTGTGCCTGTCAAAGCTGGATATCTGTTGAAGACTAGGGTTTTGCTGCCAACTAAAGTTGTCTACTGGCTGGAATTCAGTGTGTGCTAAAGCTGAAGATTATTGGAGATAAGAGCTTATCTGAAGCTTGAAGATCATTGAAGAGTGAAGAAGGGATCTTGCTTGAAGTTGTTATTGTCAACCTTTTGCTGTTAATCAATTGTAGCTGCCAGAGCTGGTGCTGTTTGAACTGCTTGCTGTAAGAGCTGTTGTAGCTGTCTGAGCTGGTGCTAGGTGTAGTTTCCTTTGATGTATGGTCTGTTGATTTTCCCTTAGGTTGAAGTGAAGCTGTTTCACTTTTCCTATTGCCTGCTGCTGCATCTCATGCATGTTTACTGTTTACTGTATATCTGCTGTTTCTTTTCCGTTTATCCCCTAGGATCTCTGATTTCCTCTGTGCAGGAGGGAATTATGACAAACATTAGGTGTTAATCCATGCATGACAACATTAGGGTAGTTTTTTATTCCCATTTCAAACCCTAGGTTTTTAGACTTCTCTTCTATCTCAGAACAACTCAAAACACAGTAATAAGGATAATCGATGTCGTACGCTACGAGCCTTAAGCTATTTGAGAAAGATCGCTGGAGGGTCACTCTTCGGTAACCTGACTGCTTAGTGTGTTACCCTTAGGGTGACATACGACGTAGTCACCCTCAAATCGTAGTCTCTAGTGCGTCAGAGATTGCAAACATCATAAAAAATAGTTCTTGCGTAAAAGACCGAAAACAAACATCAAAGTGTCATTTTTGTCCGCTTGGACTCTTAATCAGGAAAAACCCTTTCATAAGGAGATAAAAACATTCAGACAATCTTGTGTCTTTCGTAGCCCGAACTACGTTTGCTCTGATCTTTCATGCTGTATGAAAGTACGTAGGCATAGGATGCGATATCCTAGCGAGCAACCTTCCCCTCCTTTCCCGTAGGTAGGCGAACTACGTTGACTCTGATTTCTCGTTCCAGACGGGAATACGTAGGCAAAAAGTGCGATACTTTGCCGAGTCATTTTCTTTTCTTTTTAACCCAGACCTGTAGAGTAGATAGAATAACAATCCGTACTAGAAAACAAGCGTGGATCCCGTCGAGTACGACGGACGTGAGAGGTGCTAATACCTTCCCCTTGCGTAACCGACTCCCGAATCCAGGATTTGGTTGCGATGACCATTCCTTTTCCCTTCTTTGTGTGAGGTTTATTCTGAGCGTTTCATTTCCCTCCTTTGGGATAAATAACGCACGGTGGCGACTCTTCTGTTCAGTCGGCGCCGATTTTCGCAGTAGCGACACTTAGCCGACCTTCCTTCACGCACACCTTCCTCTAAACGCATTCCCATATTAACCATTTCAGTAAAGTCACTGGGTGCACTGGCTACCATTTTCTCATAAAAGAAAGGACCAAGGGTCTTCAGAAAAATCTTGGTCATCTCTTTTTCTTCTAACGGTGGTGTGACTTGCGCGGCCAACTCGCGCCAACGTTGGGCATATTCCTTAAAATTCTCCTTATCTTTCTGTGTCATAACCCTCAATTGATCACGGTCAGGTGCCATATCCACATTATACTTATACTGCTTGATAAAGGCTCCTCCTAGATCATTGAAAGTCCGAATCTTCGTACTATCCAACCCCATGTACCACTTGAGCGCAGCGCCTGTCAGACTATCTTGGAAATAATGAATGAGCAGTTGATCATTATCAGTTTGGGCAGACATCTTTCTAGCATACATTATAAGATGACTCTGAGGGCAAGTATTCCCTTTGTATTTCTCAAAATCAGGGACCTTGAATTTCGATGGAACCTTGACATTTTGAACCAAGCACAGCTCAGAAGCGCTCTTTCCAAACAAATCCTTCCCACGAAGAGCCTTCAACTCCTTTTGCATCTCAGAAAATTGGTCTTAAAATCCATCCATCCTTTCTTCCAAACCCACAGTTTCGGTTGGCGACCCCTGTAAAATTGGCTCATCCAGAATATACGGAACAACATTCACATGTGGAGATGCAGTAGTCATCACAGCAGTAACTGCGGGAGTAGCTTGGACAGCGGTCACAGTAGGGATTTCAGACACAGACGGACGGTAGCCGGTCGAAAAGAAATTAGGAAACAACCCCCATGGGAAACCTTGAGGCTTGTTGTAGGTCATTTCGGCAACAGAAGACACCATTGGGATCGGTGTTGGCGTCACTTCAGAGATCACAGTCCTTTGTACATCTTGGTTGTTGAGTGCGGCTTGATTGGACAAAGCTTCTACTAGACCATTCAACCTCTCCAAACTTTCTTTCAAAATTGCGACTTCATCACGAAGCACCTTGTTCTCTTGTTCAAGTTGGTCCATCTTTTGGCGTTGACTAGCTCGAGTTTTGTATTGGTGATTCATCTTGTCTGTGGAGATGAAGCAAGAGTGAGACCCTGGAATGCAAACAATGCTATACTTATGCAAAATGCAAATGAGTATAAAACTTCAAGAAACTCAGATTATCTTCGGTATTATAACGTTGGAAAAAACTTATTTATTTTGATATTCGAGGAGCATTACAAAGCAAAGTACTCTTTTAAGAGTTTATTACATTGAACCAAAAGCAAAAGAGAACTCGAAGATCTACTCCATATGCTCCTTCTGTGCACGAAGTTCTTCTTCTAACTGGTTGACGCGTTCTTGCAATTCGGCCTTTTCACTGATGAGTCGATCGACACATTCCTTCCAGGCCACAGTATCTGGGGGAAGATCATCCCGGGTGACAGCTCTTGAAGAGGTGTGAGAGGAAAATAAATCCTCTCGCGCCTTCCTTTTCCTTGCAAATTCTATTTCTGGCAGCTTCTGGGACTTCTCTTTCTCTACCTTGAGGGTGAAAAACTTGTTCCTCCAAGCGGCTTTCAGTTTTCGAGCCTCATCCAAGGCGGCCTTCAACTGATCTACCTCACTCACGTCAAACCAATCAGGATCATGAAAGGTCAACACCATAGGTTCATCAAAAGGGAATGGCATCTTGAGGTCGAGAGCCCTTTCTCGCACCCAATGTAGATATTCTTCAGAGATAGCATAGTTGGGGTATCCTAAAGCAGTATTTCCTTCCTTATTGACGTATCTCCATGCGTAAATTATGACGGTCTTCAAGTATGGATCTTCTCCTTCCTTGAGAAAGATCCCTTCCAACAGAGCTTGGTCAGGTACTTCGATCATGGGATGCCCAAATTGGAGGCGAGCCAAAGCAGGGTTGTAACTTATGCATCCTTCTCTCCCAATGAGCGGTATGTTGGTGAATCCTCCGATGCTGGGAATCGTACATATACCTCTATAAGTAGGGTCATGCCATACAATATCTGAGTGAGTAAGGGCCATAACTATCTCGGACCAACGGGGTGTTTCTATTTCTTTCCAAATAGACGGATGCCTAACTAGGCGAGCAATAAACCATGAATACAACAAAGCGGTGCAACAAATTACATGTCCTCCTCCTTCAGCATTCTTAGAGTGGATTGAATGGTACGTGTCAGCTAGCAAGGTAGGGACTGGATTCTTAAGGATGAACAACTTAATCGCATCCATATCGACAAAATCATCAATCTTTGGGAACCAAAAAATCCCATAAACCAACAAAGCAAAGGTAGCTTCCAAGATAAGGACCTCTTTTCTTTCAGCATGGTAACGGACTTTTTCGATCAAGAAATCAGCCGGGAATCCAAGGACTCCTTCCTTGGTGGTTAAGTGTGCTTGGACATCTGCTAGGCTGAGATGAGTAGCATTTGCGATTTCTTGGTGACTGGGTATGTCTTCCTGGCCGGTGAATATAGGTCGGGCCGTTACAGGTATCTTCAAGAAATCAGAATACTCTTCCAGGGTTGGCATCAGCTGGTAATCCGGAAAAGTGAAACAATGGTACAACGGGTCATAAAATTGAACAATAGTTTCCAACAGCCCTTCTTTCATCTTGAGCTCGAGAAAACGGAAGGCTTCTCCATATTCTGTTGCGAAAGCGTGACGGTTCTCGATGAGATCTGCTAGCTCTCTTAAGCTTTCAATGTTAGGACTCTGAAAAGTGTACTCCAATGCTTCTCTCTTGAAGTCCATGGTTACAATACCTGTGAAATAAAATTGAGTTTCTTGAAGTGAATAAAGAAAGAATGCAATGCAAGATGAATAGGACTTCATGGGATCCCAACTATTTATAAACATTCCGGTAAAAGAAAAACATTTTATTAATTTTGAAACGGATTACAAATAATTGCTTTTAAAAGTCCCAAATAAATAGCTAAATAAAAGCTAATGAAATCCCTAAAGAAGTTTTGAATTCCGCTGCTTGAGCTCCTCTTCCAACTGGGTCTTCTCACGGATAAGATTGTCCATAATCAGCTTCCAAATAGTACATTGTGGGTCGGAGAAAAATAAATCCTCCATGGCTTTCCTCTTCTTGCAAGGAAGTAACTCTTCATCCTTCAACTATAGTTGCTTATGAAGTTCACCGTTCTCTACAACCACTACTTGATACTTGTTTTTCTATGACTCTAACTCATGTTGCGACTTCCTCAAAGCAACCTCTAACTTCTCAACTTCGGACATAAAGACATAAGTAGGCTCTCTTCTCGGAGATATAGGATCTTGACGGGAATAGGGGATCTTCAATTTGATTGCTCTCTCTCTCTGGCCCACTGAAGGTAGGGCTCCAAGGACACACAATTAAGTTTCCCAAGGCTTTTCTTCCCTTACTTATGTAAATAATCCCATGCAGCCAGAATCTTGTCTCGGAGTTCCTTGTCATCCCTAAAGAAAATGATCTCCATTTGAATACTCTTAGGCGGTTTCCTCAACGGATATCCCAAATGTCGACGAGCTAAAACTGGGTTGTAACTGATCCCTCCATTAAAACTGAGTAATGGTACATTAGCAAAATCACCACAACCATCAATAATTAAAGTCCCATCATACGCTCGGTGTTGCACCCCAAAATTTGACCAACAATTATTTATCCATCTAGTGTTTGAAAATGGATACCTTCATCAGAAAGTTCAAGAGATCCTCAGGGGAATTGGTTGAAACCAGGGTTGTGTGCTTCATAGCTTGAGAGTTGTGGGTGCTCCTCAGATGATTCTGAGACTTTGAGAATGAACCAGATGTTTTGAGAAAGCCTATGAGATGTCTTGATAGCCATCATGAAGCCCAGAGAAGTCATTATGCAAGAGTTCAGAGGATTCAACCATGAAGGGTAGAATTAAGGTTTTGACTGGGTCAACCCTAGATCAGCTGAAGATTTGGAGAAGGTTGAGACTTAATCCAAGGGCCATGAGATCATGGAATGATGCATAGAGATGTTGTAAAGGTGATTCCTCAAGCTTGCAAATACACTTTGATACCATAACTCCCTCATTGCATTTTGGTTTCAATCTCTCCCAAATTCCATTGTTGGTGTAATCTTTCATCATCATCATCATCCTCCATTGTTGTGGAGTGAAAAGCAAGAAGAAGGCTCAAGAATTCGTGGCTGGTTTGTGTGATTCAACTCATCACTCCCATTTGCATAAAGGTTTGGATAGCATAATTCAAGAGGTTTGAGCACAAATTCTCTTCACCAGCATCATCACCATCATCCAAGGATCAATTGGCACAAGTAGCAAGGGCTGAAACAAGGGATAACCATCATCACCATATCCATTTGGTAAGGATGCAATTTGATTCGAATCACCATGATTAGCCATTGATAGGGTTAGATCTTAAGTTATTTGTAATAAAGACCAATTAGGGGTGAATCATGATGAGTTTGAGGGCTGTTTGTGAGGTTTGTTTCCATGGTGATTTCTGTTTTAGGATCAAGAACACACCATGTAGTGCACTATAATCTTAGTTCTTTAGTGTAAATTAATCACCATGAACCATAGAATACATTAGTACAAGTTTGATCAAGAATAATTTCCATGCATATCAGTGTAATTAGAGTGTGACCAGAACTTGTAGCCATCGTGTCTCCCTATAGGGTGAATATTAGAAAAAATCATGGCCATAGTCTTGTAGAGGGAGAAAATTGGAGCAAGATTGCTTTTTGTATCGTGCCACTTGGTTGAGAGGTGAGAGAGATAGAGAGACTGGAAGACGAGTGCATGGAAACTGTTTTTAGAAACCCTAAGTGTCCAAGGTAGAAGAGATAATCTCTACCATTGATTCATGTTGAAATTTTTGACCAATTCCACCTCATCCACGACCCAGATTCAATCAGCAAATGGGAGGGAAATTCGCAGCCAAAACGCCGCGTTTTGTTAAGTGAAGGCGTCTGGGCTTTGATCTCTTTTCTATTCGCACCCCACCCAATTTCTGGCCCATTAAAAATGAACTAGCACGCCTTACTATTTCCACCCCCTCCCCTTTATTTGTTCTCTTTTTCTTTTTAATTCTTTTAATATTGTTTGTCTTTTATAAAATTCATATAAAATTGATAAATAATGATTTTTTGTTCATTCTTTTTGCTATGTTTAGATAATCTTGTGTAGAAAAATATAAAAATAAAAATGGAATTTTATTTTTAATGTAGAATTTTTGGTGATATTTTCTTTAATATAGTGTATTTTCTTTCTTTTAGTTGATACCTTATTTTGTAAGAATTCTTTTAGGACTTTCCCTTAGGTTTTTTAACTCATTCTTTTTTGTGTAATTAGATATTGAACCATAGTTCCCCATAGGATTTAATTCTTGATTTTTAGATTAAAATTTGATTAGTTTAGATAGTTGAACTTAGGATAGTCTAATTAGGGTTTGATTGTGCATAGGTGAAAGAATTTATTTTCTTTAAATAGTTTTGTCTTGATTTTTGGGTAGGGGTACATGTGGATGTTATGGATAGATATTGTAGACCCTTGTGAATAATTGTTAGATTTTTCCCCCTTGGTTTAGTATTTTTAGGTATTTTCTGAAGTTGCCTGATGATTTTGTCTGTCCTGTGGTTATCTGTTCATATCTGGGGTTTAGTTTTGGGGAATTTGTTGTGGGGCTTGTGTTGTCTTGAAGACCTTGTTGGAGAGCATGATGAAGAGAAGATTGAAGATCAAGACTCAGAGACCCAGAGCTTGGCTTTTTCCCTGTCTGTGAGGTTTGAGATCCTGAAGTTTGAAGGAAGTTCATGGTACTTTCCTGAGGAAGGCACTATGAATAACTTTCATTCTTTATTCTCACCTCTTTCTCAAGTATCCAATGATGTTGGAGCCAACTTGTGAGTTTAATTTCTCCTGAGGAGGAATGTAAACTGATCACATGTTGTTGAGCCACATGGGATACAACTCCTAAGTGGAAGCCTCCTAGTACTTTCCTGAGGAAGGTCCTATGGGTCTATTCACTTAGTTCCATTAGTTTATCTAGGATTTCTCAAGTATCCAATGATGTTGGAGCCAACTTGTGAGTTTAATTTCTCCTGAGGAGGAATGTAAACTGATCACAGTTGTTGAGCCACATAGGATACAACTCCTAAGTGGAAGCCTCCTAGTACTTTCCTGAGGAAGGTCCTATGAGTCTGTTCATTTAGTTCCACTAGTTCAGATAGGATTTCCTAAATATCCAGTGATGTTGGAGCCTGCTTGTGAGTTTAGTTTCTCCTGAGGAGGAATGTAAACTGATCACAGTGGTTGAGCCACATAGGATATAACTCCTGAGTATACACCTCCTAGTGCTTTCCTGAGGAAGACACTATGAGTCTGCTTACTTAGCTCCCTTTCTTTGGTAAGCTTGTTTTGAAGCTTGAAGATCGGGATTGTTTTCTCTTTTGGTTAGGTTTTGCTTCAGGGCTTTGCTTTCATTTTGATTCAGATTCTGTGTTAGGGTTAGGATTAGAGAGTAGATGATTCTTTCTCAGGTGTGTTTGTTTGCCTAATGGCACTTCATTTCCTTTATCTGTATATTGCTTGATAGCATGTTGTTTATTTTCAGTATGATTACTGTTATTTCATGACTGGCTTGAGGTCGAGACGAGCTTGTGGAGGCTGAAGCCCCACACACATTTCCTCCCTCACTTGCATTGCATGCATTTTACTGGTAAAGCTGATGCTTTTGTCTGTTTTGGTGTATCATTGACATGATCCCTTAGGACTCTCATTTCTTCTGATGAGGATTTGATGATAGACTTTTAGGTTGAAACCTATGCATGACAACATCTAGGAGTTCCCTGTTCAAACCTCAACCATAGGATGAATCCATGGCATGATAACAATAGGACTTGATAGTCTCCCTCCTAGTTGGGCCCGTTCTCTTCTCATCTTGAAGCAGTTTAAAATACAGTAATCATGAATGATTTCTTTCGTACGTTACGAGCCTTAAGCTATCTGAGGTGGGATGTTTAGTATGGTACCCTTTGGGTGACATGCGACGCACTCACTCTCAGGTCATAGTCTCTAGTGCGGTTGAGATCGCAAACAATAAAAAACACTTCTTTCAGGAGATAACCCGTAGTTTCCCGAACTACGTTTGCTCTGATCTTTCATACCAGATGAAAGTACGTAGGCATAGGATGCGATATCCTAGCGATCAACCTTACCCACCTTCACCCGTAGTAGGCCGAACTACGTTGACTCTGATTTCTCATTATCTGATGAGAATACGTAGGCATAAAGTGCGACGCTTTGCCGAGTCATTTTTCTTTTCTTTTTCAGCCAGCCTTGATAGGTAGATAAATTATAACCAACCCGTCCAAGTAAACAAACAAGCGAGGATCCCGTCGAGTACGACGGACGTGAGGGGTGCTAATACCTTCCCCTTGCGTAACCGACTCCCGAACCCAGACAATGGTTGCGATGACCTTGTCTTACCCTTTTTCGTCAGGTTTTTCCGATCGTTTCCTTTCCCGTTCTGAGGGATAAATAACGAAAGGTGGCGACTCTTCTGTCATGCCGGCACCTTATTTTCGCGCAAGCGACAGCTGGCGACTCTGCTGGGGACCGAACCCAGAATCTCTGGTTCTCCGGTTCCCTATGAGAGTCAATCCTATCGTTTGTGTGTTTGCTTGTTGGGTTGCGTTTATTTATCGCATTTTTTACTTCCCGCATTTTATTTCCAGTTCGATATGATTATCTGTGCTGCTGTGGGAGAGGGATGTTACTGTGAGTGAAAAGCCGGACCTGGGCTTGAGTACACACCTAGATATAGTTGCGGAGAAGTAGTAGACGAACCTGTCTGCTGAGCAGGCACAGTTCCCTACGAAAATCTGCGCTCAGACGAGATTCTTGCAGAGGTGCTCCTTTCCGGTCCTGAGGATCTGAGGGGAGTCCAGACGTGGGAATTGTCGACTCTGGGGACCGATCATTTGGAAGTCAGCTAAGAGAGGCTTCTTTATGACTTGATGATGCCACTCCTTCTGGGAATCGTATCGTCACTCATGAAAGTCTGTGACGCTGATGACCGCATAGGATGCCGTACCTTTGTCCGTGGGTTAGGTCCATACCTGTGAGTGGGGTTGGGATATTGCAGGAAACCTTGACCTCCAGTCTACCTGGTTTTCTTGACAGTGAATCAGTTATGTTGGGTTCTCCGTCGCAGATATGTTCTTGATAGAGCAAGGGTTTGATCAGAGGATCTTATCATCGGGTGTTTGTCTGTTCTTGATAGAGCAGGTTTCGATCAGAGTATTATCACCAGAGGTTTGTTCCGGACAGAGCAGGTTTTGAGTGGGGTCTGAAGATCTCATCGGCAGTTGTTATTTGTTCTTGATAGGGCAGATTTTGAGTGGGGTCTGAAGATCTCATCAGCAGCTGTGTGTTTGTTCTCGACAGGGCAGATTTTTGATTTGGGGTCTGAAGACTTCATCAACAGATGTTACTTGATCTTGCATCCGGGGTCTTTATTATCAGGCCCTTGTTCCTGTAGGGCAGAATGTTGATCTCAATCCTATCAGATGGTTATTCTCAGCAGATCAGATCAGTGGTTTTACACCGGGGTTTCCGTAGTGACTGTTGACACCGAATCTCCACAGCAGCCACCTGGCCATATTGTTGCATACCTACATTTTGCATTAGTTTGCATAATCATTCGCATTCCATTGGCGTGTGTCGGAGACAGGTACCGTTCCCCCGATCCAGGATCTCTCGCCTCTTATTGCATTACTGCAGCCTCTCGCAGAAAGACTGTTGCGTACGAGTTCTCGGTCCTTGATGTGTCGAATCTGACTATTGCTGATACCATGTGTGAGATTGCTGTTTCCGTGATTGGGCCCAGATTCCCCTCCTTGTTATTGTCAGCACCGGTACTAAGGCGCCAGGATCGGGGGAAAATCTCTCAAGCACACAGACACACGCCTGCATCTGCATAAAGCATTTTGCATGACATACATTCTGTTGCTCTTCCTAACCTTTGATGTTGACAGGTTTTTCAGGTACTCAGGTTCCGAGCTGTTTTCGATCTCCAGAATTGATCAAAGACTCATCCACCGCTACTCAACTCGCGCCAATCAGACAAGGATAATGGACCAGGTACAGTCAGATGTTCAAGAGCTTCGTGAACGGATGGATCGTTTTATGGAGCTGATGCAAGTAGTTGCGAACGGGCAAGACCAGCTTCGTACTTTGGTTCAACCTCTCATCTCCAGGGTTGACAGTAATGGAATACTTCACGGCGGGGCCGTGCCCACTCCTCCTCCAGGGGATACTCCACAAAACGTTGTTCCTGCTGCCGGGGGCAACGGCAGTGCTAACGGCAATCTGATGACTAATCTCGGGCTCAACGCGGCAGGCGTTGACAATGGTAGTCTGGGAGCCAATGTTAACATAGGGCCAGTCAACGGCAATGCTGGTGCAGGAAATCTGTTGGTGCCTCAACCGTGGCTGGAGGACCATCAGGATGACATATTCTCTCAGAGAGGTGTAGAAGCAGAGTTGAATGCTGAAGCTCGACTCAGGTTCAAGGCGCTGGAAGACAAGATGAGAGACATCGAAAATCAGAACACATTGGGCGTTGACATGTCTAAACTCGGGTTGATTGCTGACTTTAAAGTACCTCACAAGTTCAAGGTACTACTTGCCCCCGGGTTCACCTCCGATCTTATTATAGAAAGATGTCTGCTTATTCTGACGATGAGAAGCTGCTGATGCACTTCTTTCAGGATAATCTTTCTGGTCCTTCGCTCGAATGGTATATGGGTTTGGAGCCCGCTACTGTGCGCACCTGGAAAGATCTTGCAGAAGCGTTTGTTCTCCACTATCAATACAATAGCGACTTGGCTCCCAACCGAGTTCAGCTTCAGAATCTCTCACAGCGGAACAATGAAAGCTTCAAAGAGTACGCCCAGCGGTGGCGTGAATTGGCTGCTCGAGTTCAACCACCGATGGTTGAGCGTGAGTTGGTGCAAATGTTCGTGGCTACCCTTCCTGGAATCTATTATGAAAAGCTGGTCAGTGGCATGACTGGAACATTCTCGGCTCTCATCACTCTGGGCGAGCATGTTGAGAACGGTATAAAGATTGGAAAAATTCAGGGCGAATCATCCTCAGTTGGAGGAGCTAGTAAGAAACCTTACGCTGGCAAGCGTCGAGAGGGAGATGCCAGTGCTGTCACTAATGCTAGGAGAAAGGGCAAGGGCCCCCAGCCTCATATTGCTAGCATAAACATTCCAGCTGCTCCACCGCAGCTGCAGCAGCAGCAACCTCAGCAGCAGAATAATCAGGGGTATAAAAGATATCAGAATCGGGCTCCTCTGACAAGCCGTCATTTTGATACTCCACCTATGTCGTATGCACAGCTTTTGCAAACACTGCTTCAGCTCCAATTAGTTCAAAAGAGGACGTTGGCTCCCTTAACAGGGGCACCACCACCGGGGTATGACGCCAGTGCTACTTGTGAGTTCCATACTAGGGCACCAGGCCATACGGTTGAGAATTGTAAAGCTTTTAAGCACAGAGTCCAGGACTTGGTGGACGCCAAGGTTATCAACTTTTCTGACAACGTGCCCAACGTCACCAAGAACCCGATGCCTCATCATAAAGGGGGCGGAGTGAATGCTGTTATCACAGAAGAGAGTTCAGACTTGCTGACTGATGTCAGAGATTTGAAGACGCCGTTGAGTTTTGTTAAGGCTAAGTTGCTGAAGAAGGGCTTCTTTCCTGGATGTGGAGAGTTATGTATGGCTTGTGCTACACTTCCTGATGGGTGTGAGCAGCTGATCGAAGGTATCCAAAGTCTGATGTCCGAGGGTATTTTGCAATTCAGCCGGAGCGTTGAGAGTGCATCAGGGGAAGTCGTGCTAAAGCAGGCAGACGAAGTTGCTACCATTACTATTCCTCGCCACCCTATCACTATTTCTGCGCCTCGTCCTCCTACTATCACTATCACCAGGGCCAGACCAATCCCATTCGAGAGCACCAATGCCGTTCCATGGCATTACGGCGCCGAAGTATATTGTAATGGTCAGAAGATAGAGCTTGAGCCGTTCGGATCGACTGTGCAGAATCTTACCGAGGTCAGTGGAATCACTAGAAGCGGAAGAGTGTTTGCGCCAGCAGAGGTTGCAGCAGAGAAAGTGGTCCGAGCTGACGCTGTGGATAAGGGTAAAGGTAAAGCTGTCGAAGAGAGCCCTGCTGGGGCAGAGAAGGACTTGCTGGTTAAAGATGCTGAAGAGTTCATGCGACTAATCAAGAAGAGTGACTACAAAATTGTAGATCATCTTCATCAGACTCCGTCAAAAATCTCGATTCTTAACCTGTTGCTGTGTTCTGAGGCGCACCGCAACGCGTTACTGAAGGTACTGAATGCTGCATACGTTCCACAGGAGATATCAGTAAATCAACTCGAGGAGGTAGTAGCCCATGTTAATGCGGGTAATGGGCTGCGATTTACAGATCTGGAGCTGACTCCTAAGGGAAGAGATCACAACAGCGCCTTGCACGTCTCAATAGAGTGCAGAGGCACGATTATGTCACATGTCCTGGTGGATACAGGTTCCTCGCTTAACGTGCTTCCGAAAAAGGCACTGATGAAGTTGGATACCCGTGGACTGCTTTGCACGCCCAGTGATCTGGTCGTGAAAGCCTTTGATGGAACCAAGCGCCACGTCTTCGGAGAGTTGACCCTGCCAATTCAAGTTGGTCCAGAGACGTTCAATACGGTTTTCTATATCATGGATATCATGCCCGCCTATAGTTGCCTTTTAGGTCGGCCATGGATCCATTCAGCTGGTGCCGTGACGTCCACACTGCATCAGAAGCTTAAATATGCTGTCGGGGGCAGCATAGTGACCGTCTGTGGTGAAGAGGACATCATGGTGAGCCACCTGTCGTCCTTTAAATATGTTGAAATGGATGGCGAGATCCATGAGACGCTCTGCCAAGCATTTGAAACTGTCAGGGTGAAGGAGGTAGCTCCCGTCGTTGCAGAGAAGCAAGAGATGAATCTCTCCTCGTTTAAGGAAGCACGGGCCGTTGTCGAAGCCGGTTCCACCCCAGGCTGGGGGCATGTCTTAGATATACCAATCAAACAGGATAAGTTTGGATTGGGATATTCTCCTGGAGCTGAAGCTTCATCTTCTTCTGGCAGTTCGTCTTGGGGGAAAGGGCCGATCCTATTCACCAAAGGGGGAGTAATTTTCGAGAGTATCAACGCTGCGTCGGAGGACAGCGGGGACAGTGATTGCGATCTTGACGCCTGGATTCAACCGAGCAAGTCGGGCGAGCACCTCCACAATTGGACCATCAAGGAGATTATCAAGCTGACAAGTGAAGAGTAATGATTTCCTTTTTACAATCTTTGTACAACCCTATGTCCTGCCCGGGGCATAGTGGTTTTACTGTCAGGGCCTTGTTGGATTATGTGTATGCATTTTGTTAATAAATAAAAGGCGTTTTCTTCGTAATCAAATATTGTGCTCTCTGTTATTCCTATTTTATGTTTATTTCGAAAAACAGAAAAATGGCAACGAGGTTTGTGCTAACCTGCATATTCTTGCTTTAAACTTAACCCTTGTTATTGCAGGATCCACGTAACAGACGACATCGACTCTGGACCCTCTACGGCTCACTACGACTTTGATTGCCCGATCTATCAAGCCGAGGATGAGATTGATGAAGACGAAGACCTTCCGGAAGAGTTGGCCCGCTTGTTGAGACAAGAGGAGAAGGTTATTCTGCCTCACGAGGAGGATATTGAGATCATAAATCTGGGTTCTGAGGAGCTTATCAGGAATGTCAGAGTAGGGGCTGCGTTGCAGAATGATGTCAAGCATAGACTGGTAGAGATGCTTCGAGAGTATAGTGACGTCTTTGCTTGGTCATATGAGGATATGCCCGGACTTGACACTGATATCGTGGTTCATCGCTTGCCGTTGCGAGAAGATTGCCCTCCAGTCAAGCAGAAGCTTAGGAGGACGAGACCAGACATGGCTGTAAAAATCAAGGAAGAAGTCCAGAAGCAGTTGGACGCAGGATTTCTAGCCGTTACCACTTACCCTCCGTGGGTCGCCAACATAGTGCCTGTACCGAAGAAGGACGGTAAGGTACGCATGTGCGTCGATTATCGGGATTTGAATAGGGCGAGCCCTAAGGATGATTTCCCGTTGCCTCATATCGATGTGTTGGTCGACAATACAGCCCAGTTTTCCGTGTTTTCGTTCATGGATGGCTTCTCCGGTTACAATCAGATTAAGATGGCGCCGGAGGACATGGAGAAAACGACGTTCATTACCCCCTGGGGAACATTCTGCTATAAGGTAATGCCCTTCGGTCTAAAGAACGCAGGGGCCACTTACCAGCGAGCAATGGTAACTTTGTTTCATGATATGATTCATCATGAGATCGAGGTCTATGTTGATGACATGATTGCAAAGTCCCAAACGGAGGAGGAGCATCTGGTCAATTTGTTGAAGCTGTTTGAAAGGCTTAGGAAGTTCAGGCTGAGGTTGAATCCTAACAAGTGCACTTTCGGAGTGCGGTCCGGAAAGTTATTGGGGTTTATCGTTAGTGAACGAGGTATTGAAGTTGATCCTGCGAAAATAAGAGCTATCCAAGAAATGCCAGCGCCGAAAACAGAAAAAGAAGTTCGTGGTTTCCTGGGCCGAATAAACTACATTGCAAGGTTTATCTCTCAGCTCACGGCCACTTGTGAACCGATGTTCAAGCTGTTAAAGAAAAATCAGGCGATTACTTGGAATGAGGATTGCCAGAAGGCATTCGACAAAATAAAGCAGTATCTTCAAGAACCTCCAATCTTAATACCCCCAGTGGCTGGACGGCCATTAATCATGTACCTGACGGTTCTGGAGAATAGTATGGGGTGTGTTCTCGGTCAGCACGACGAGACGGGCAGAAAAGAGCATGCCATTTATTATTTGAGTAAAAAGTTCACTGAGTGTGAATCTCGATACTCGATGCTGGAGAAGACGTGTTGTGCATTAGCTTGGGCCGCCAAACGTCTGCGACAGTATATGCTCAACCACACCACTATGCTAATTTCGAAGATGGATCCGATCAAGTACGTCTTCGAGAAGCAGGCTCTTTCGGGCAGGATTGCCAGATGGCAGATGGTGTTAACAGAGTATGATATTCAGTACGTCTCTCAGAAAGCCATTAAGGGAAGCGTATTGTCTGATTACCTTGCCGAACAGCCAATCGAAGACTACCAGCCGATGAAGTTCGAATTCCCTGACGAGGACATTATGTTTCTCAAAGCGAAGGATTGCGATGAGCCATTGCCCGATGAGGGGCCAGATAGGAAGTCTCAGTGGAAGTTGATATTCGACGGAGCGGTTAATTCCTATGGAAGTGGTATCGGGGCTATCATCACGACTCCTCACGGATCCCACATCCCGTTTACTGCGAGACTGACGTTTCCAGTTACCAACAATGAAGCCGAGTATGAAGCATGTATTATGGGTCTAGAAGAGGCAATTGATTTGAGAATCAAGAGTCTAGACATATATGGTGACTCAGCGCTTGTAATCAATCAGATCAAAGGGGAGTGGGAAACTCGTCAAGCTAATTTGGTGCCGTACATGAATTATGCCAGGAGGCTGCTTCCGTTCTTCGACCGAGTAGAACTTCATCATGTACCCCGGGCTGAAAAACAGATGGCCGATGCTTCAGCCACGTTGGCTTCAATGTATAAAGTCAATTATTGGAATGAGGCTCCAAGAATTGTGCTTTCGCGTCTCGACAGACCAGCATTTGTCTTCGCAATCGAGGATGCCACCGACGGCAAGCCATGGTTCCACGATATCCAGACCTTCCTTATGACCAAAGAGTATCCTGCAGGTGCGTCAACCCAGGATAAGAAGACTCTGAGGAGGCTATCTGGAAACTTTTATCTCAATCCTGATGGAGTGCTGTATAAAAGAAACCACGATCTCGTGTTGCTCAGATGTGTAGATGAGAAAGAGGCGAGTATGCTCATGGAAGAAGTCCATGAGGGCACATTTGGTACGCACGCCGGCGGGCATGCCATGACGAGAAAGATCCTGAGAGCAGGATATTACTGGCTGACTATGGAGTCGGATTGCTTCAGATTCGCAAAGAAATGTCACAAATGCCAGATTTATGCTGATAAAGTTCATGTGCCGCCGTGCCCATTGAATGTCATGTCCTCCCCTTGGCCGTTCTCCATGTGGGGCATCGACATGATAGGCAAGATCGAGCCCACTGCATCCAATGGTCATCGTTTTATCCTGGTAGCTATCGACTACTTCACCAAATGGGTGGAGGCGGCCTCGTACGCTAATGTGACCAAGCAGGTGGTAGCTAAATTCATAAAGAGGGACATCATCTGTCGCTATGGAATTCCCGAGCGGATCATTACTGATAATGGTTCGAATTTAAATAATAAGATGATGAAGGAGTTGTGCCAAAGCTTCAAGATTGAACACCACAACTCATCTCCCTACCGGCCGAAGATGAATGGCGCTGTTGAAGCGGCCAACAAGAACATCAAGAAGATCGTTCAGAAGATGGTTGTGACGTACAAAGATTGGCACGAGATGCTGCCGTTTGCCTTGCACGGTTATCGTACTACGGTGCGTACGTCGACCGGGGCAACTCCTTTCTCCTTGGTGTACGGTATGGAAGCTGTTCTACCGTTAGAAGTGGAGATTCCGTCTTTGCGAGTTTTGGTTGATGTGAAACTCGACGAGGCAGAATGGATTACGAATCGCCTGAACCAACTCAGCCTGATGGACGAGAAGAGGTTAGCATCGATTGCATTTGGTCGTCTGTACCAAAGCCGAATGAAGAAAGCTTATGATAAGAAGGTGCGTCCCCGAAGCTTTCAGACGGGTGATCTCGTCCTGAAGAAGATTCTTCCGCCACACTCTGATCACCGGGGCAAGTGGACTCCGAATTACGAAGGGCTGTATGTCGTCAGCAAGGTCTTCTCAGGAGGAGCTTTGTTGTTATCCACGATGGATGGTGAAGATTTTGCATCCCCGGTGAACGCGGACGCAGTTAAAAAATACTTTGCTTGAAAGAGACCCGCTGGACAAAAAAGAAAGAGTCCAGGCAAAAAAGGGGCATCCCGGCGAACCAAAAACAGAATAAAAGGTTCGGGCAAAAATTAGGGATATATTGAAAAAATGTACACCCGCGAAGTCGAAAACCTACACTGGGCGGCTTCGGCAAAAAGGGGTATCCCGGTGAACTGAAAACCCGTAAAGGGCGGTTCACGCAAAAGTTAGGGATTTGAATAAGCAAATGACTGCGTTCCGCGTGTGGACGTTCATTGTTTAGTGGTTCGGAAGACCTGAGGGCCGTTTATCTGAATCAATCTCTTCCAAAGCTGAAGCGTCGGAGAAGTGTCGAAGTCGAGTGGGTCTTAGAGGGATCAACTCATGGTGTTCATCTACGCCTCGTTGCCGACATTTGTATATACTGATGTATATTTATGTTTTCTTTTTGCGCGGCTTCCTCATTCCAGGAGCTTGCCTCTGTTGTAAAACATCTTTGCCCATTCAGGGGTTCATCATCAATAAAATGCACATTATTCAGCAATTCTACTTGTCTGTTTAGCATTTATCTGTTTTGTTTGCGAATGAAAACGCCGATGTTTTTTGATAAAATGCGCATACATAAACCTGCGGGCCTAGGCCCATTGATTGTTGAAACAATTAATTAACCGAATAGTGTCACGAGATAATAACCTGGATAGGCCCCTTTGAGGAGGGTATCCTGTCTGTTTGTTTGTGTTGTTGCAGGTGTAGCACTTTCCAGAAGATGTGTCGTGCGCATCCCCGAAGCAGGATGAGTCCTCCTTCTCCAGCAGAGTTCAGTAGTCTCTCCTCCGTAGAATCTGAACGCAAGATTGTGAGCATTGATATGTCTCCCCAGGTAGAGGTGATTCTCTTCCCCAAGCAGACGCATCCTGAAGGAATGTCGCCTCATCAGCTGAGCCAAGCATCGAAGAATGATGTCGTCTTTCCCCAGCACCGGGTCACAAGTGCAGATATCATAAGAAATGTTTGGGTACCGAAGCTCGTGTTTTCCCCAATAAAGTCTCCGCAGCGGATGGCTCCCCCAGCACCGGGTCACAAGTGCAAGTCTTGTAGGAGGCTGTTCGTATACCGAAGTATGCAGTAACTGATGGTGCCAGACTGAGGTCTCCAGCGGAATTGAGATTCCCCACCAGAGTCATGCTCTCTTCTGAAGTTGGATGATTCCCTCTTCCCCAGTAGAGTGTTGGTACAGCTGATGTTGTATTCCCCGGCAGAGTCGTACTCTCCCCCGAAGTCAGATGATTCTTTCTTCCCCAGTGGAATCGAATTCCTCATCAGAGTCGTACTCTCCAGTGAAGTAGAATGATTTCTCTCCCCGGCTGAGTCCGCAGAAAAGCAGAATCCTTGGAAGTTGATCAGATCATGATCAATTTTCCCCAGCAGAGCGTGGGGCAGCTAATGCTGTGTTTCCCCAGTGTTGCACTCTCTCCAAGCGAAGCAGAATGATTTCTCCTTCCCCAGCCGAGTGTGCAGATGCCCGAGAAAGCCGAGTCCTTGGAAGTTGATCAGATCATGATTGATTTTCCCCAGTGGAATATGGAGCAGCTGAAGTTGTTTTCCCACAGAGTTGTTATCCCCAGAAGAGTGGCCATGACGGCCGCGCAGTTCATTCTCGCGATTGATATCAGCAGGTCCAGGTTCTCGTAGAGCTTCGTTCCCCTGCAGCAGTCAATTGAAGATTGTTCTCCCTACAGCAGTCAACAGGAAGATCAGTTCCCCAGACAGAGTCCAATTGATATTGGCGTGTTCACGTTCTCCTCAGCAGGATGATTCCTCTATCTGAGTAGTTCTTTCTCCTTGACAGGAGGATCTCCCCTCGGCATTTATTTTGCTGACGGGATCGCATCATTGTGCATGACTGCATGGCACTGCATAGCATTTAACGCTGCATAACATCGTGCATGATTGCATGGCATTTAGCATAAACGCATATCATTCCCACCGTGTGGGGCGTAGCGCAGAAGCATATGCATCATAAGCATGATCTAGGTCATTATCATCCTTGCCTTACAGGTGTTCCACCAAGAGACTAGTTGCTCAGGACGATTCCTGACATTCTCTCCAACGAGGTCGCTTTCTTGAGATGATTCTTAAGACCCCGGTGTAATCCCCACGGACGCTCGCTCAAGATGATTTTTGAGATCCCCAGCGAAGTCTTCAGTTCGAGATGATTCTCGAGTTCCTTGGCAGAGCCGTTTGCTTAAGATGATTCTTAAGACCTCAGTGCAACTTCCCGAGTTGTTTGCTTAGTATGATACTTGAGCTCCCCGGTAGCGTCCCCAGCAAGGTTTGCCCAGGAAGATTCCAGGGACACCTAGCAGAATGAAGTCTCCAGAAAGGTTATCGGTTCAGGATGATTCTTGAAGATGCCCGACGAATCTGTTTGTTCAAGATGATTCTTGAAGTCCTCAGCAGCGTGATATGTCTGCTCAAATGGTGATGTCTAATCTGAAGATTGACTTCGTAAAGCGCCTGAAGGCGATATCAAAAGGTTCCCGTGAGTTCAGATTTCCTTGTTGATGAATCAACGGGTGGCTGAAGACAAGGTTCCAAATTTTGTATTCAAGATGATCCGTGTTGGTCTGAAGACCAAGTCAGTTGTCCTGAAGTGATGATTGATTGCGATCAAGTGAATGATATTTCTTCTGACTGAAGTCGAAGATGTTTCTCCAGCTGAAGCGGAGTTTTGCCTGAAGGCAAAGTGTTTGAATCCCCGTAGAGTCATGAATGGCTCAGGATACCATTTCTCTGACTGAAGTCACAGATTTCCTAAGCTGAAGCGAAGGTGCCTAAGGGCAAGGTTATCCCCCAAGGTCATGAATGACCTAGGATTCATTTTTCGGACTGAAGGCCGAAGTATATCCCTGACTGAAGTCTCGGATGCTCTATAGCAGAGGCGGAGATGCCTGAAGGCATATCCATGTATCCTTGAAGGCCAAGGACCATTTCTTCAGACTGAAGTCGAAGATACCTCCTGCAGAGTTGCCGACGGGCAAAGTTTACGTCCTTGAAGGCCAAGGATGTTCTTTCTAGCTGAAGCTAGAATAGCCGACGGGCAGGGTTTCATCTATCTTCAGAAATACTTGAAGATTCTCCAGCGGATCTGGAGTGGCCGGGGGCCAGGATTTCATCTATCTTCAGAAATACTTGAAGATTCTCCAGCGGATCTGGAGTGGCCGGGGGCCAGGGTTTCATTCATATTCAGAAATATTTGAAGTTTTTTCTAGCTGAAGCTGGAAGTGGCCAGGGGCCAGGGTTTCATATATCTTTAGTGTTGAAGTTCTACGGCGGGCAGTGTGCAGCAGTATTCCGATGTTCGTTATGGTTCTGAGGGTGAACCCCAGATCAGAGTGTGCTCGGTTAAGTCTCTCATTCCCAGCGGAGTAGTTTCAAATACGCAAATGTACCTTTTGTTCTATTTACCAGGGGTGAACCCCAGGTCAGATCATCATTTGTCCGGCGGCGAGGTTGGATGTTTGTTCGACGGCGAGGTCAAATTATGTTTGTTCGACGGCGAGGTCAAATTATGTTTGTTTGACGGCGAGGTCAGACCCTTTAGATCCCCAGTAGAGATGATGTTTGCGACGGCGGTGTCGAGTGTCTCTAAGAAGATGTTTGTTTCCGACGGTGACGTCAGATCGATATTTCTCCAGCTAGTTGCCGTGCGGCTAGTGTTGCAGTATTCGAAGATTTGTTCCCCGCAGAGTACCGTGTGCTCGTGCAGTTGGCAAATTTTCGGGTTTACCGGTATTCAATCGTCTCGCACCTTGATTGGGTGAGAGCCGTTCGCTTCTCACCCAGTCAGGTTTAAGCCGTTTGAATAGGGGCAGATGTTGCACCCCAAAATTTGACCAACAATTATTTATCCATATAGTGTTTGAAAATGGATACCTTCATCAGAAAGTTCAAGAGATCCTCAGGGGAATTGGTTGAAACCAGGGTTGTGTGCTTCATAGCTTGAGAGTTGTGGGTGCTCCTCAGATGATTCTGAGACTTTGAGAATGAACTAGATGTTTTGAGAAAGCCTATGAGATGTCTTGATAGCCATCATGAAGCCCAGAGAAGTCATTATGCAAGAGTTCAGAGGATTCAACCATGAAGGGTAGAATTAAGGTTTTGACTGGGTCAACCCTAGATCAGCTGAAGATTTGGAGAAGGTTGAGACTTAATCCAAGGGCCATGAGATCATGGAATGATGCATAGAGATGTTGTAAAGGTGATTCCTCAAGCTTGCAAATACACTTTGATACCATAACTCCCTTATTGCATTTTGGTTTCAATCTCTCCCAAATTCCATTGTTGGTGTAATTTTTCATCATCATCATCATCCTCCATTGTTGTGGAGTGAAAAGCAAGAAGAAGGCTCAAGAATTCGTGGCTGGTTTGTGTGATTTAACTCATCACTCCCATTTGCATAAAGGTTTGGATAGCATAATTCAAGAGGTTTGAGCACAAATTCTCTTCACCAGCATCATCACCATCATCCAAGGATCAATTGGCACAAGTAGCAAGGGCTGAAACAAGGGATAACCATCATCACCATATCCATTTGGTAAGGATGCAATTTGATTCGAATCACCATGATTAGCCATTGATAGGGTTAGATCTTAAGTTATTTGTAATAAAGACCAATTAGGGGTGAATCATGATGAGTTTGAGGGCTGTTTGTGAGGTTTGTTTCCATGGTGATTTCTGTTTTAGGATCAAGAACACACCATGTAGTGCACTATAATCTTAGTTCTTTAGTGTAGATTAATCACCATGAACCATAGAATACATTAGTACAAGTTTGATCAAGAATAATTTCCATGCATATCAGTGTAATTAGAGTGTGACCAGAACTTGTAGCCATCGTGTCTCCCTATAGGGTGAATATTAGAAAAAATCATGGCCATAGTCTTGTAGAGGGAGAAAATTGGAGCAAGATTGCTTTTTGTATCGTGCCACTTGGTTGAGAGGTGAGAGAGATAGAGAGACTGGAAGACGAGTGCATGGAAACTGTTTTTAGAAACCCTAAGTGTCCAAGGTAGAAGAGATAATCTCTACCATTGATTCATGTTGAAATTTTTGACCAATTCCACCTCATCCACGGCCCAGATTCAATCAGCAAATGGGAGGGAAATTCGCAGCCAAAACGCCGCGTTTTGTTAAGTGAAGGCGCCTGGGCTTTGATCTCTTTTCTATTCGCACCCCACCCAATTTCTGGCCCATTAAAAATGAACTAGCACGCCTTACTATTTCCACCCCCTCCCCTTTATTTGTTCTCTTTTTCTTTTTAATTCTTTTAATATTGTTTGTCTTTTATAAAATTCATATAAAATTGATAAATAATGATTTTTTGTTCATTCTTTTTGCTATGTTTAGATAATCTTGTGTAGAAAAATATAAAAATAAAAATGGAATTTTATTTTTAATGTAGAATTTTTGGTGATATTTTCTTTAATATAGTGTATTTTCTTTCTTTTAGTTGATACCTTATTTTGTAAGAATTGTTTTAGGACTTTCCCTTAGGTTTTTTAACTCATTCTTTTTTGTGTAATTAGATATTGAACCATAGTTCCCCATAGGATTTAATTCTTGATTTTTAGATTAAAATTTGATTAGTTTAGATAGTTGAACTTAGGATAGTCTAATTAGGGTTTAGATTGTGCATAGGTGAAAGAATTTATTTTCTTTAAATAGTTTTGTCTTGATTTTTGGGTAGGGGTACATGTGGATGTTATGGATAGATATTGTAGACCCTTGTGAATAATTGTTAGATTTTTCCCCCTTGGTTTAGTATTTTTAGGTATTTTCTGAAGTTGCCTGATGATTTTGTCTGTCCTGTGGTTATCTGTTCATATCTGGGGTTTAGTTTTGGGGAATTTGTTGTGGGGCTTGTGTTGTCTTGAAGACCTTGTTGGAGAGCATGATGAAGAGAAGATTGAAGATCAAGACTCAGAGACCCAGAGCTTGGCTTTTTCCCTGTCTGTGAGGTTTGAGATCCTGAAGTTTGAAGGAAGTTCATGGTACTTTCCTGAGGAAGGCACTATGAATAACTTTCATTCTTTATTCTCACCTCTTTCTCAAGTATCCAATGATGTTGGAGCCAACTTGTGAGTTTAATTTCTCCTGAGGAGGAATGTAAACTGATCACATGTTGTTGAGCCACATGGGATACAACTCCTAAGTGGAAGCCTCCTAGTACTTTCCTGAGGAAGGTCCTATGGGTCTATTCACTTAGTTCCATTAGTTTATCTAGGATTTCTCAAGTATCCAATGATGTTGGAGCCAACTTGTGAGTTTAATTTCTCCTGAGGAGGAATGTAAACTGATCACAGTTGTTGAGCCACATAGGATACAACTCCTAAGTGGAAGCCTCCTAGTACTTTCCTGAGGAAGGTCCTATGAGTCTGTTCATTTAGTTCCACTAGTTCAGATAGGATTTCCTAAATATCCAGTGATGTTGGAGCCTGCTTGTGAGTTTAGTTTCTCTTGAGGAGGAATGTAAACTGATCACAGTGGTTGAGCCACATAGGATATAACTCCTGAGTATACACCTCCTAGTGCTTTCCTGAGGAAGACACTATGAGTCTGCTTACTTAGCTCCCTTTCTTTGGTAAGCTTGTTTTGAAGCTTGAAGATCGGGATTGTTTTCTCTTTTGGTTAGGTTTTGCTTCAGGGCTTTGCTTTCATTTTGATTCAGATTCTGTGTTAGGGTTAGGATTAGAGAGTAGATGATTCTTTCTCAGGTGTGTTTGTTTGCCTAATGGCACTTCATTTCCTTTATCTGTATATTGCTTGATAGCATGTTGTTTATTTTCAGTATGATTACTGTTATTTCATGACTGGCTTGAGGTCGAGACGAGCTTGTGGAGGCTGAAGCCCCACACACATTTCCTCCCTCACTTGCATTGCATGCATTTTACTGGTAAAGCTGATGCTTTTGTCTGTTTTGGTGTATCATTGACATGATCCCTTAGGACTCTCATTTCTTCTGATGAGGATTTGATGATAGACTTTTAGGTTGAAACCTATGCATGACAACATCTAGGAGTTCCCTGTTCAAACCTCAACCATAGGATGAATCCATGGCATGATAACAATAGGACTTGATAGTCTCCCTCCTAGTTGGGCCCGTTCTCTTCTCATCTTGAAGCAGTTTAAAATACAGTAATCATGAATGATTTCTTTCGTACGTTACGAGCCTTAAGCTATCTGAGGTGGGATGTTTAGTATGGTACCCTTTGGGTGACATGCGACGCACTCACTCTCAGGTCATAGTCTCTAGTGCGGTTGAGATCGCAAACAATAAAAAACACTTCTTTCAGGAGATAACCCGTAGTTTCCCGAACTACGTTTGCTCTGATCTTTCATACCAGATGAAAGTACGTAGGCATAGGATGCGATATCCTAGCGAGCAACCTTCCCCACCTTCACCCGTAGTAGGCCGAACTACGTTGACTCTGATTTCTCATTATCTGATGAGAATACGTAGGCATAAAGTGTGACGCTTTGCCGAGTCATTTTTCTTTTCTTTTTCAGCCAGCCTTGATAGGTAGATAGATTATAACCAACCCGTCCAAGTAAACAAACAAGCGAGGATCCCGTCGAGTACGACGGACGTGAGGGGTGCTAATACCTTCCCCTTGCGTAACCGACTCCCGAACCCAGACAATGGTTGCAATGACCTTGTCTTACCCTTTTTCGTCAGGTTTTTCCGATCGTTTCCTTTCCCGTTCTGAGGGATAAATAACGAAAGGTGGCGACTCTTCTGTCATGCCGGCACCTTATTTTCGCGCAAGCGACACTCGGTTGTACCAAACAATGTCTGAGTGGGTCAACTCCATAACCCTCGGAGACCAAAGCCCTCTATCGAGATTCAAAAAAGAACTAGACCTCGGCAAGTGCGAAATAAGCCACTTGTAGAGTAAGGGCACACAACAGGTGATCATTCCTCCACCATAGAAGTTTCGGAGATGCACAGAATGGTAGGTATTTCCTAGAAGAGTTGGTACTGGGTTGTTCTTCAAAAAGATCTTAATTGCGTTAAGGTCGACGAACCCTTCAAATTTTAGGAACAGGAACACTCCATAAATAAGTAAGGCGAAGATTGCCTCGAATGGAGTCTTGTTCGTATAATCGGCATAAAACATAGCTTTATTGATTAGGAACTTCGTAGTCAAACCAAAAATACCACCCTTGCTAATTAAGTTTCCCTTGACATCGGATACCTTTAGATAAAGAGCCTTAGCAATATCTCTTTCCTCAGGGTCCTTCTCCAAGAAAGGGAAAGGAGATTCTTCTAAGATAGGTAGACCAACCAAAAAGGAATACTCTTCCAATGTAGGCAATAGCTGAAAGTCTAAGAACATAAAACAGTGATATAGCGGATCATAAAACTGCAATAAAAAGGAAAGAAGTCCTTCGTCTACATGGCGACTCAATAAAGATATCAGCTTCCCATATTTGCTCTTGAACTTCTCTTGGTCTTCAATCAAGGTTACCAACTTCTTTAGGTCATCCAATTTAGGACTTTTAAAAGTGTATTTCAAAGTGTGTCTTCTATTGGGATCCATAGTGCCCTACAATGTCCATAAACAAAATTAAATCCCATGAAGTCCAATGCGACATGATGTTTTATGAATGCAACAAACACAAGTAAACACATAGATGCACAAAGATAAACAAACAAAGGGGACCCTAGGTTGCAACGAGCATGGAGCCAAAGGGTATACCCATTCCCAAAGGACACGGACTAAAGGTCGATTGTACCTGCAGAACAAGGTTCTAATAAGGTTCCCAAAGTCATTAGCCCATCTTTCGGATATTATCAACTTCCCAAGTACTCGGTGGTTAATAATATTCTCAAGAGGACTTCTTTTGAGTGTAGCATCGCGTAGCACTATTTCGGGGGGTACCCCCTCATAGCCCCGCACTACATCCTAATAAAGGCCAAAGTGGGGTTAAGGTAACTACGGTCCTCAATATCATAGGCTCCAACATCGAATATAGTGCATGTTTTCACGATTAAGAACTCATTCAACAATACAACTTTCGAGAGGGCCTCAATTGAGCGTGATTTTCAAGTCAGCTTGGTCGAGATTCCACCCCCTATAAGCCTCTTTGAACATATCACTATTCTATCTTAAGTTCACTCAAGTTTGGGTGTAGGACTTTGTCTCACCACTCAAGAGTAACAACCCAGAGGAAATAAACAAACAAGTAAACAATTATACAAATAACAAATATAAAGCAATATACAAGTAAAAACAAGATAGGGGAACCCACTGAGAGTCCCCAGTGAAGTCGTCATTTTTGTCGCGGTGAAATTTGGATACCAAACTATTGATTAGTTTGAATCTTTAATTCATTTTGCAACCGAACTTTGATTTGTCCAAAGGAAGGGATAAAGATCGAAATTCCCATAATGCAATGCACATGCAAGCTAAAGAGTTATAGGTTCGGGGGTTGGTTAAACTTAGGGAAGGTGCTAGCATCCTAAGTTTTTGTAGTACTCTACAGGAACCTCTTGTTTTATGTTGTTTTAGTGCTAAGGGTTATCTGCTTAAGGATTAAAGGACATAGGGATTTATTTCTATGTATACTCGATAAGATATCGCATCTTATGCCTACATATCCTTACGGGAGTGGAATCAGAGTATCTGTAGTTTCCCTAAAGGGTTTGAGGAATTCTTTGATTGTGGTCAGAGTTCCTACGGGTTTAGGGTAGTTGATTGATTGAGTTTAGGAGAAAAGACGAGTTATCATTTTAAGAGAGATTTAACCGCCACAAGTGTAAGAGATTGTATTATTGTGGGGTGGAGATTATATCTCGCTTAAGATGATTAACATATATTTCTCTATTGTGTTTGAATATTGTTTGAACTGTTTATTCTAAGTTGTAAAAGATAGAGGTCCTTCCTATGGGGTAGGATCTAATCTTAAGAGATCAACTTGAATGGGATCAAGGATCATGAGGGAGAATGATGCAAATGAGATGCTCTACACACAAATGTTGAATCATGTGTAGGTTTTTCCTTTGGACGGAATGCGATGCGAGAAAAGTAAATTGGTATAATATTAAATTGCAGAAGATAAATTGAGAAAAATAAAGCCATACACACGCATGAAAGCGCTAAGGTGTGTGGGGTGAATGTGAGTGTGTGAACGGACCGGAGCAAGGCGCAAGCGTGCACGATTGGTCGAGTTTTACGAATAATGATTAATTTTAGGCGAAACCGATTTTAATACGTGATTGATTTTTTGATATTATTAAACATTAGATAGAAGTTAATATACTAAATGATTTTAATTTTTATCTCAAAAAGGATTATTTATAAAAGCCATGGTTATTTTTAAGAGTTAATTATTGATTATATAAAAAAGTTGTTTTTATTATTAAAAAAACTAGATTGGTTTTATTACTAATAATTAGATAAATTGAAATTAGGTGTAAGTAGTTTATAAAAGTTTTAGTGGATAAACATATTATAAAGTTCTATTAAGTTGATTTGGAATAAAAACATGGATTAATTTTTATTAAGAAAAAGTAGTTTTATTAAGATAAAAAAAATTAAAAGGGGTGATTAAATTGATTTATTAAACAAATAACTCATTAAAGGTGAATTAATAATTAAATTTAGAAAGATTAAGATTAATTAAAAAAATTATTGGTTTATTATAAAAGATATTATTAGTTATTATTTTAAATAAAAACTAGGTTAATTTAATATTAAGGTTTAAAAAACAGATTATAATTTTTAAAAGATTAATTAAATGTTAACTATAATTAAAGCGTAGATCTAGTGTTGTGCGGTGCACTGGTTTACCATGGGCGTGCGGTATGGTCCATGTGATCAGGAAATAAGTGAATCATGTGGTGATAATAGTGAGGGACCACGGTACTACCATGGTCGTGCAGGCATATCGTTACCAATACAACATAATGGAAACAAACAGAAGCAAATGGGAAACAAACAACAACGGCGGAAAAACCCTAGCGGAGCCAACTCGTTCACTAGGTTTCTCCCCTCGTTCAATCCCTCTCTCGATCATCTGTTATGGTGGTACCTGAAACAAGGATTAGAGCGTCAATCATTCATGAAAAAAAGGTGTGGAGTTTTACCGACGATGAATCGGCGTATGAAGCGCGATTTCGGTGATGGCGGCTATTCTCGGAGGTGTTGATCTTCGAGAGCTTCGACGAAAGCAGATGAGTTCCCTTCTTTCTTTGATTCGATTTGTTTAGGTTTTTTTCCGGTGATTTCGAGTTCTCTCTCAAAATCCTCTTTCCTTCGATTTGAAACCCCTCTTATATAGGCGAGTTGGGGTTTAGGATCTTTAAAACATGATTGAATTTTTGATTGATTGGTATTAAAACCTTCCATTCTTGTGTTGGACAGGATTCAAAAACCTTCCTTTTGTGTCGATTGAGTTTAATGTTGTTGATGGAAGATCATTTTCTACGATTTGATTTGGGGAATCCTTAGTTAATGTTGAGGAATTTGAATAGGATCTTTTTCTCAAGTGAATATTCCCCGGTGGGTTTCTAACTTTGGATTAATGTTGGCAAGTGTAGATAGCAATGGTCTTGGGCCAAGGAAGGTGAACAGCCCAGAGTAGTGCCAATTCAGTTCTTTGGTGTCTAATACACTTTGCAATGAACTCAACCAATACGTCTTGTGGTGAACTGCAATTCCTCTTGATGTTCTCTGGTGAAGGTCCTCATGAAAGTGTTGGTGATGATGAGGATCAAATTAAACGTCTTCCTTGCGAACAAACTGAATGTAGGGCATGTCGTCTTATGGTGTTAAGGGTGTTAGCAGCTGCAACCATATGAGTGAAGGAGAGCAAGGTTGTCATTTCTTTTTCCATTTAATCTTCATTCCTATTTTCAGGTCAGACTGAATGTGTATCTAACATTGCTTTCTTTTTCATTGATTATGTTGGATTCTCTTTGAGGATTTTCCATGTTTATAACCTCTTGGTTTCTTGTTCATGTGTGCTTGATAACAAAACTTTGAAGTTGTTGGAGAGATGGCCAGGATACCATAATTTGAAGAGACAAAGAAAACCGTGAGCAAAACCGGCATAACGACAAGGTGTAGAGACATTCTTCTGTTGTGGATAAGCTCACCATTCTTCTTGAAATTGTGTTAACTGTACTGAACTTTGGTTGTGATTGTTTTGTATCAGGCTCATGGATCGTGAACAGGTGGCTATGAAGGGTGTTCTTAGCGTAAGGCAGCGACCTGCAGGGATTCCGGAGGGTAAGTGATTCAAAACCTTGTGACAGCTTGTGATCTGAGTCAATATTGCTTGTAATTCTCGTTTAAAAGTTGTTCGTTCTTGGCCTGCAGGTGAAAGAAGAGAACATTTTCATGATGAGGTATCTCAGAGCTCACATTGCTGCAGGTGGGATCATCGAGAGGCTCTCGTAAGTTCTTGAAAGCAGCCCAGTTAAATTCCCCTCTCCATGCTCGATATTGAGTGATAACTCAATTCATGTTGTACTGTAGGTTGTGGATACTTCTGTGTTATGACTCAACCAAGCATGGGCCTCTCTAAGAACATAAAGTTCGCCATGTGAATGCGATGTTAGGACAAAGGCTGGATAAGCTTCTGCTGCAGCCCATACACCGTGAACCACATAGAAGGTGGCCAGCAATAGCAATGATGGATATTCCAGAGGTAACACCGAAAGTCCTTTCTTAATTTTGACTTGTTGCGAGGCCTTTTTGAAATACTGTTAATGATGATGAAATGAACTGACGTGAGTTTTGGCCTGTAAATAAAATAAAAGGTATAGTGATATTGTGGGCTGTTTCGAATTGTTGGAACAGAAGTCAGGATTAGATGGGCTATAGGCGACACAGATTTGACGTTGCCTCGGTTTGGTGGTTTGGACCTTTGTTCCTTGGCTTGTAAACTGATAAACCTTAGGTTGATTAACTCTAAGTATGCTTGTAGACGGCCCTGTTATTCATTGTTAGCGATCATTTGCGGAAACAGTTACTACAATTTAGGCTTATGCAACTTTGCCACTTGAATTGACTGCTTGGTCCTTATGCCTCCCTATTGTTTGCAGGTGAGGAACAAACCTGGCGGTTGGGAATTCTCATGCCACTTGCTCATGTTTCAACTCTGCTAGACGCAAGCTGATCAAAATGAAACAAGGATATGAATCAGCTTCAAACCCGTCCTGCTGAAGTTTTAACCTTGGAGATGTATGGCTTGGAACGTCATTGTCAACAGTAATGGATGTATATGTATCATGCTTGCAACTTCCGATGTCGCTTAGAAAATCCCATAGCATACTCCCTTTTTTAGAGACAACATCATTTGTTTGCTTTGAATTGTAAATCATCATCTTCAATTGTTTGTAACCCTGTTTTCCTGAATTTAAAATAATAACTTGATGTACATACATAGCAGCTTGTAAAAGTTCAATGATGCAATAGTGGAGCAAAATGCTAATAAATCTCACAGTAATGAATTGAGTTATGTGCTAATTTGTCATGAGCTAGCGATGAATTAACATGTGAGACTAAGTTCTTGTGAGGACTCAATGTTTAGCTTGGGAAAGGAGGAGTATTGGATGGGATGACGGCACCCTTATGCCTCTATAAAACCGGAGTACTCCACATATTCAAACAATTATTGCCATCTCAAACAAAAGGCACTCTAATCTTAATAATGAAAAAAAAAGGCCTTAGGAGAAAAGGAGGCTTTTATGACTTGGTTTGTAAACTCCCACAAAGTATAAACTTAGATTAATTAAAATGAGGAAACTCTACTTAGTTAACCACTTCAATCCATTCAAGTTGAATCCAAAGAACCAAAACAATAGGAGCCAAGTTGTCGGAGAAACGGAGTCTTGAAAACCAAATCAATCCACATGAAAACATCAATGGAATTTAAAGTAGAATGAGCCAAATCCTTGCCACCATATCCAATAGCACCACTTGATATAAGTCACAACACGTCGAATTTAAAACTTGCGTGAATGGTCTTCATATCTTGAATCCAAATTATTTGGCACTGGGAAGCTATAAAGGTTTTAATTACCACGAACCCGTGACCTTATTTCTTAATACGAACTTTTGTCTTGACAAGCCCTTGTGATTGGCGGAGGATAAACTCAATAGAATCTGCCAGAGATGTCTTTAAAGCAGAAATGACCCTGCACATACTCGTTAGTCACACATAAAGGTGAAAGACAAAATGTAAGAAAACACACAAGGAGGGGGAATTTTAAGGTCAAAAATTAGGGTGCGACAATGACCAACAAGGGTCCCACAACACAAGAGAGAGAACAGAACCGCACAAAAACACAAACTATTGTCATGCTTGCTGGCTCACTCGCCTAGCGAAGGCTCGCTACTCGCTCGCCCAACGAACTCCCTAGCGAAGGCAGACAGTGGCTACTGGAAGCACTCGCTACCCAGTTCGCCTAGCGAAGCATCAGCGAGCGCTCGCTATTCGCTCGCCTAGCGAAAGTGCTGGCGAAAGTCTGCGATTTCACAAAAACCCCACTGTTCAGAATCGGTAACACTCTCCGAAATTGCCCGATTTTACTCAAACCAGTTCCCACAGCACTAGTTCAACATTCCACGACTTAACTACATAATCTATTCTAGATTCCACCTGATAAAACCTCAGCTCAACCGATTAACTCATTTTCGGCTTAAAATTGGTAACTACCAAAAACCCTAAATCATCCAAACAACCACATGCAACAAACCTATCTTACCATCAACAATTCAGAATTTCAACACATAAACAAACATGATCATCAATCTACCATGGGGTTAGGGAAATCCCCTCTACCTAGAATTCATGCAACAAACTGATTTCGACCCGTTTCTCCCCCCTCCCCCCCCCCCCCCCTTACCTCGATAACTTGCTCAAGTTGTTGAAAACTCTTGCTGAAACGATGATTCCTAGCTTCCCCTTCCTTCCTCCTTGATTCTTCTCCTCACTCTTCTTTCAATTCACCGTGTTCTCTTCTTTCTTCTCCTCTTGATCGTGTTTTCCTTTTCTTCCAACTTTCTTTCCCAAACAGCCCCTAATACCCCTTTTCTTACTAATTCTTTTATTCCATTAATAATAATAATAATAATATTAATAATAATAGTAATAACAATAATAATAATATTAATAATATTACTATTATTCATTAAATTATCATTATCATTAATAATTTTATTATTAGTCTTAAAGTCCAAAGTTATCAATTAACCTCCACACTTAAGGGAACCTCCCCACACTCGACACAACCCCATGAAACACACTGCAATTAAAATAACACAGGAAAACTAGATAATTAAAATGGGTGTTACATCTCCCGCGAACTTACTAAATTTTGGGACTTTCGTCCTTGGAGGTAATTCCGCTTGTAAGATATAATCCACTATTGGTGAAGTGTAGTTTGGCCTGGTAAAGCCAAAGTTTGCGCCATTTCTTGTCATTATCCTCTCGACCATGGCTTCCAGATTATTTTCTTCTGCTACGTCATGTCGTCGAACTTGTCTGAGCACTTGGTCAGTGTTTTGATTCCTATTCACTATGACCACTTCTGACTCCTCTCTAAGAGGAGGTTCTTTATTTCTCCTATGGTCCAGTATGAAAGGTTCATCGACTCTATGGCCTCTTAGATTTTTTCCCTTGATCATTCAATGGTGGGTAGTGAGGAACATTTTCGACGACTGTTGCCCTTTGTTCGCACGCTGGTACCCCTAAAAAGTCAACCATGCGAGCCAATTGCGTCACCACTTGTTGATTTGTTTACGTGGTGCTTTGAATTAATGGTTCAAAAATCTCTCCCATAGTTTGGGATAAGGTGTGTACCATCTGCATGTTACTCTCATCCATTTGTTGTCTTAGGCAATTGATCGATGTAGTTGTAAGACTATGCATTTGTGGAGAAGATCTTATGCCCAAACCTTGACCGTTTCGACCGCCTGATACAGATCTTGGTGCTGGCGAAGACGCTACATTATCTGAGAATACGGCTGGTGCACTTTGCAAATTATCTAAGATTGACTCCTCGACAATGGTTGTGAAAACCCTAGAGGAGCAATTTATCTATATATAGAACTTCTTGGAAGCGTTGGAGGATTAGGACTTTGGGGCCCTATATACTCTAACACGGGTTGAGTGTACGTTCGTACAACCGTCGATCCAGAGGTAGGAACAGATTGCACTTGTTCAGACCCAACCGTCGTGAATGGTTGTCCTCCTGTCGAAGACACATAATATGGTATATTTTGAGACCCCATACTCGCCTGAATATTCGAGACGCTCCCTTTAAGATCAACTTGTTGACTGGCACTCGTGGCCATCTTTTTCGGAGTCTGTCTGTTTGGCACTTCGTCTTGCGTCGTGGCTAACTTTCCACTTCTTAATAACATGAACAAAGTTTCAAAGAACACTACTTAGCACTAGGTCCCACTAGGCGTGCCAATTTGTTTACTGTGATTTTTGGTAAACAACCGTTGGTCTATCAATTTGTAATAAATTAACTAACATGCAGGATCGACCATACTAAATCCTAGAACACGTGCTAAGATTGTTTCAACGTAAAGTAAAAAAACGTAAATGCTGGACAAGAAAGACTAAGATTATTGCCAAACTCCGCGTTCGACGTAAACCCTTTTGAAATCTTAAAGGACTTTAAAATAAAGATGCAAGTAAGTAAATGACTTGAAGGATAACTCTAATCAAAACTCCGCGTTCGACTAGGGGATCTTTGCAACGCAAATGGGCAGAAAAATGTAAAGGGCAGTTTGAAATGTAAAAATTGAAAGTTAAGAAGGGCAAGTGAATTGTAAAGGCAAATTGCATTGATGATAAAAAGTTTGGTGTTGTATCACGTACATTCTCGTTAAACTCGTTTCTCTACACGCGGGTACTCAGAGTTGTATGAACTAGTACGGTAATGAATGAACACCCCTATTACATGATTTTTACATCTATTTATAGTGCTATAAACTAACTTCTACATAGCGGTTGAGGCTCCTTTTGGCGCTAACTTCTCCTTCCTAACCGTTCCCACGTTTTACCACTTGGTTTGAATTTTGAACATTTGGAAATTCCCTCCACTTTTTGGTAAATCTTCTCCGCGCTTCCCTTGATGTAGTCTTTGTCGAACCCTTCTCAACACTTAGCATTTTTCATCTTCTTTTCCCCTTTACTTCGACTAAAACCCCTTGATGTTTGGTCGAAACTCTCTTTTGTGCCAAGCATTGATTCTCTTGTCTTCAAATAATATGATCTTCGACTGGCATCGAAAATTAGGAGTCAACAACATGACAAACTCATTTCCAATCCTCCAAACAACACATTCATTTTCTCACCCCCATCTGACCAGAAGGAGTGAGTTGAATGAGTAGCAAATCCCCAAATCCGTGTGTACCCTCATTTTTGGCATTTTTGGCAAGTTCGTGAAATCACAAGAATCACCCATTATGGGCCTGCAAAAACTCCTCAAAGCCTTCATATATAAGTCATAAAGAAAACCTAACATGGGGAGAGGAGCTAGTAGCTGCAGAAAGAGTGATTTCCATCTAAAATTTCACAAGATTTCTCTCTCTTCGAATTCCATTTCTCTCTGGTTTTTCCTTTCATCCTTTGCTTGTTTCTCAATCACTGAAGCATAAGGAGGAGATTGGAAGCTTTAGATTGAAGCTTGTGTTGCATTTGAAGGACCAACGGAGTCACTCCGTTAGATAATTTTCTCCAAACTGAAACTCTCATTCTAAGCATGAAAACATGTTCATATTGGTTGCATCTGAAGCCCTACTATGTGTAGGCAATGTTGGATTACTTGTTGTGGTTGTTTGATCCATTTTCAGTTTGTGTGTTCAATTTTCATTGCTTGTTTTCTCTATGATAGAGGAACCTTTTTTAAGAAACCATTGGCATATTTGTGATCTACGTGAAAAACTCTTCAAAACCATGTCAAAAGTTTTCATTTTTATGTTGATTTTCAGTCACCACCAGTGAAGCTCACTGGAGAAGACGACTGGAGTTAGGGCTCCGGCGTCTGAGGTCAAATGCTGATGTGTTTCGTGACTAGGCTTTGACTTAGCTGGTGTGGCATGTTGAAAACTGATGTGTCTTGACACGTTGATTAATGAAACGACGTGTTTCACTTTATTCTGAGGTTTATTTGAATTCTGGATTAGGCTTTGGCTTTTTGCTTTTCACACACCCCATGTTAAGCTCATTTGCATGCTTCAAGTGAAATCAGTTCAGTCTGAGATTACTTTCACACCCCCTTTGCACTTTTATCCCTTTTTATTTTATTTTTATTCTATTTTTATTTTAATTCCATTTTAAATAATTGTAATCATTATAAATATCAACAAAAATACTTTTTGATTATTTGGCATGTTGAGATATTTTTCACCATTTTTATTTTATTTTTCATTTAATTTTATTATTTTTAATTAATTTAATTTGTGAAGTGGTTTTATGGTTTTCCTTATTGATTTAGGTTTGAAGTTTGACTTCATTTGAATACCCCCTTTGACCAATTTTCCTCTCACACTTGGGTGTTTTATTGAGGATTATTTCAGGGTTGATTTGAGGTATTGATGATCATTTCTTGTTGGTTTTTCATTGGATTTCATTTGACCCTCAATGTATGCTCGATAAGTTGAGTACCTTGTCTTGTTTGACACAATTGGTGATGCTTTGATGTAATTCTTGCTATGATCTTTTGCACACTGATTTTGGATGAACTTAACTTGAGTTTGGTTTTTTATTGGGATTTTATTTAGACTCGTTTCTATTTTTGGTTGATGCCTCAAAACATCATTGTTTTAACCGTGTGTGTTAGTGCATGTCTTGACCTAGTTTTGAGGTGTGGCATTGTGTGATCCCTTGGGGGTTTCATGAGTCTTATTAGCTCTTGTTAACATGTTTGAGTTTCTAAATTGCATGATTGGATGCCCATTGGATGTGTGTTTCATCCCACTAGCCTTGTATGATCATGTTTTCCACTTGTGTTTGAATTGTGAGATGTTTGCTTGGACTTTTGTCCTCCAACTTTAGTATGATCCTTCTTGATCTTGTATGATATTTTGATTTTGAACTTGATGCATATCATTTGAGGTTACTTTTGATCTTGTTGAGTGGATACTTAATCTTGTTGTATTTGTGGCATGTGCTTTACTTTGAGAATAATGTGAATGTTTGAACTTGTTTTGAAGTGTTTGGATGTTTTCTTTTGATTGATTATGAATGAGTGTGTGACTTGGATGATCATGATATGGTTGCTGCCCCACTCTTTTTGTCCCTTCATTTCTTTGTTTGAGGTTCAATGTTTGACATTATTCTTCTTAATATGTTTAAGGCATGTGATCTTGTGTGATTGCTGACTGATGAAATAGCAAGTGTACTATTTTTACCAATGTAGTAATAAGGGGAAATTCCCCGAATATCGATCTCGCGGACTGCGTGTGACTACAAGTTTTATAATAATGCAATTGATCATAAAGTCAAAGGGGTTTTGGTTTGTTGTTTGCAAAATGTAAAGGCCAGAAGGCAAAAGCAGTAAAATAAAGGCTTTAGACAATTATGAGAGGCATGTTAGGGTAGGGTGTATGAAAAGCCTTGTAATAACCTTAATCCTTAATTTTCAGAAATCACTGCTCAATTCAAACGGTACCGGTTTTAAAGATTAGTTTACTCTAATTCCTTAGCATAAAACCCTTTGGTATTCTCCTTATACCCCAATTCCTTGGCAGTATAGGAACAATACCAAGCAATTTATTTTATCTAAAACATTATGGTTACTATAGGGTATCCCCATTCCTAGGCAATATCTACTACAATATTATCGTATAAACGCGTTAACGATCGTTTTTCTAAACCTAGGTTAACCGTAAAGTGAATCCTTATTTGTCAGATAAGAAAAACCTTAAGAACATTATACAATAACAACGATGATTAGAAAACAGTGAAATCAATAATTCAAAGAAAACAAGGTCATTACAGAGTCAATTCAGGGACACCCCCCTAGCATTAGGGGGTTTAACTACTCATAATAATAATAATAATACAATCAACAATTAGACTGAACATTACAAGATAATTGGTTGCCTTGATCTTCAATCTCTTCCTCTAGTGAGGACCTTCAGTTTCCCAAATCCTTGATCGCTCCAATCTTCTTCGTGAAATTCTTTTTCGTCCAAAAGTCCCTTTCTCAATTCACGATGCGTCTAATATACCAGAATTCAAATTACAACGCGAGATGCCTAAACTGCCCTCCGAGATAGCACAGTCAACATAAAACACTCAATAAAAACATTTTACTTTCAGTAGCTCTGACACGGGCCGTGTCATGGGACACGGGCACCCGTGTCAGGCTGCTGACTCGTGGATGACAATCTTCATCTTCAGGGGCCCTGACACGGGCCGTGTCATAAGACACAGGCACCCGTGTCAGGCTGCTGGTTCTTGGGTTTGGCTATTCATCTTCTTGTCTTTCAGAGTCCTTCCTGACACGGGCCGTGTCAGGCTCCTGGTCCACCTCAAAACTATTCCGAATTCTTGCCATTTTCCCTGATTTTTGCTTTGCTTCTCCTTTATTGTTTACCTGAACCTAGAAACAGTGAAAATACCAAATCGACGCGTAAAATGTAATAAAAACAAATAAAATGTGATAAGACATAACAGTTGATTAACTGAAACAAACGGTACAATAACGTGTAAAAACCACTGATCAAACTCCCCCAAACTTAAACCATTGCTTGACCTCAAGAAAAAAGCTTGGATAAAAACTTTCAAATCAAACAGCATATCATGTGAAGGGCTCAGGATGTAAGGTGTATCGATACTCATACGTGAGTCTTAGTTCTGATCGGCTCAAACCAGCTCTCTCGGTACTCATCAGTTAACGAAGGCATTACTTAAACACACACCGCAGTAAAATCACGGACCTAAATCCCCCTTTCGGCCACCTCTCCAACTATGCTTTGGGCTTAAGTCTTTTCGTCAATTTTCTACCCCTTTCATTCAGATAATCAGATTAAGGCATGTATAATTTTGCTCGAGACTTTTTCCGTGGCACCTTTATTGTTTTTCTCTCGCTCATAGACATTTATAAGTCCACTTTGGGACGACTATAGAGATTCAACCTCCGTTAGGCTAAATAACCGGGTGAGGGTTACCCAACTTAGAAGGACATGTTGTCTTTACCATCATTATTCAACTCTTTTTTTCTGGTGCCACAAGTCATTCTTAAAATCAATATGTACAATTCTTTCAATCATGCCGGACTATCACAATGAACTAATCAGGGAATACTTCTCAAATCCAAGTACTATGGCACAAATCTACACGTTGGACTCGTTTCCTTACTCCGGGGAACCTAGTGTGTTCAATTTATACCTCAATTTCCAAACTTTCCTAAGTTCCTTAGTTCAAACTCCTCTTCCCTTGAACTCTAAATACCTTCTTGACTACCTTACACACAAACCATTCACAAGAAAAAATTTATGGTCTTTGTAGGGGCGAATTCGACGTGATTTTTATTGAACTTAAAATAAAAAGTTATTTAAATTGACAATTCAAAACGGTAAAACCTCCCCCAAACTTGAACTATACATTGTCTCAATGTTCAAGAACAAGAGAAGATGAGGTGTACTCACAGAGATCCTCACAGAGGGGTCGACAGGTAATGCAGCACCTCTTTGCTGCTTCCACATTTCCCTTGCAAACTCTCGTTTATTCCTGCAAAAACAATAACCACAAAAAGAAAAAACATAAATTCTTAAAATTTGTGGTTTGTCTCCCACGCAGCGCTTCGTTTAATGTGCATGGCTCGACGGTCGACTCCCCATTGTTATGGGGGGTACTTTAGCCTCCATACTCTATTGCTTGACTTCTTCGTAACAGAATATTTGTCAGGTTCAGAGATAAGAGCAACTTGAAGTGGTTTTGATCGTTCTCCCTTTGTTGTGTTGATCTTCCCAACTGAAGGTTTAACATCTTTCTCCTTACCTTTATTCCTAACCTCTAGAGCTTTTAAAGTGATTTCCTCATCAAAGGATTTCAAAGTGATCGTACATGTTTCTACATCAATATTGCACCGACTAGTAAGCAAGAACGGTCGGCCAAGTATGATCGAAGTCTCTTCATCTTCTGGGATATCCATGATCTGAAAGTCAACTGGGAAGGTGAACTTGTCGATCGTCACTATACATCCTCTGCTAGCCCATATGCCATCTTAGTTGTGTGGTCGGCAAACTTCAAGCTTGTTCCCGTATCGCTCACTTTTCCAATGTCCGGCTTTTTGAAAATGGATAACGGCATGAGACTCACACTAGCACCTGAATCAATTAGGACTTTCTTAAACGTTCTATCTTTTATAGTACAAGGGATCACTACAGGTCCAGGATCCTTCCTCTTGCTGGGGATTCTCTTTTCTTGTGATATTTCCTTACATTGCTCAGTTTTTGTCTTTGGTTCTTCCCCCATTGATCTCTTTTTACCTATAACCTCTTTCATGAATTTCTTGTACAAAGGCATTTGCTCGAGTGCTTCAAAGAACGGCATGTTGATTTCCAATTTGTTGAACATTGCATTGAACCTTCCAAAGTCTTTCTCTTTCTCATCCTTCTTTGTAACTCTTTGAGGAAACGGTAGTTTGATTTTCGGTTTAACCTCCTCTTTCTTTTTCTCCCTAGTTGGTTTTTCAGATAGTACAACTTCTTCTGGTTGTTTCGCTTTTTCTCTTACCTCAAGTTCTACCTCTATGCATTCATCCTCATTTGTTTCCTCTTCTTCTATCATTTTATGATTTCTTGTTGTGACAACATTAATACTCTCTTGATTTTTCGGATTCGGTACTGTCGTACTCGGGAGGGTTCCTTGGGTGTGTGTTAAGAGGTGTTGGGCTATCTGCCCCATTTGTGCCTCAAGATTTTTAATGGAAGTTGTGTTATTCCTTTGAACATTACGGGTCTCTTCTTGGAATTGCATACTTTGAGCTGCCATTCTTTCAATAGCTATCTCCCATTCTGCTTTTTGAGGAGCCTATTGATATTGAAGTTGGTATGGTGGCTGCTGATATTATTGCTAATTTTTCCAACCTAGATTATATGTGTTGGCATAAGGATTGTTCTGCCTCAACATATTAATTTGTTCAACCTGCTCTTGAGTCGCCACACAATGCATGGTAAAGTGTGGTCCACTACATATCTCACAAGGTAACGCTTGAACTGGTTCAACTTGTGTCACTGTCTAAGTTCCAATATTCATCTTCTTTAACCTTCTCTCTACCTCGGCGGCAATTTGATCCTCCATTTTAACAACCTGATCCGCCAACTTCAAATCAATCTTACCCTCTGGTTGGTTCACAGTGTGATCATACAACTCAAGATGCTCATTGGCGACAATTGCTTATATGATCCTCTTGATACCAGTGGCTGTTGAGAAATTAGTTGAGCCACTGGCAGCAGTGTCTATAAGCTGTTTTGTCTTGAGTCGTAAACCATTCACAAAGTTCTGCATCTGCTCTGTGGCATCCATGTTATGAGTAGGACATGCTGTCAGACACCTCTTAAACCTCTTATATGCATCTCCTAGAGATTCCCCTTCTTTTTGTTTGAAATTGACAATGTCGTATCTTTTTCGAATAAACACTGAAGCAGGGAAATACTCATTAAAGAATGCAGTTTCCATCTCTCGCCATGTGGTGATACTCCCAGCTGGAAGTGAATAGAACCATTCTTCCGCATCATCAATCAGTGTGAACGGAAGCATAACAAGTCTCTTGGCCTCTTCGGAATGGCCTTCTATCTTCAAAGATGTGGTAGTTGTTAGGAATCTCTGTAGATGCTTGTTTGCATCTTCGTTGATTCTTCTAGAGAAATGCTTGCTCTCCAACTGGCGAATGGTGGAAGGATGTAGCTGAAAGTGTGCCAAATTCACCGGTTGATTCACGATGGTGTTGTACCCTATTTTTTGACCGCAAGAGGCCACCTCTTTTTGCGCATTTTCTATTCTTATTTGAATGTAATTTAATATTTATGTTTTACGACTAACCAACTTGTGCAGATGCAGTAAATTCCAAGCGAAAATAACACACATTCCCACAAATTTAAATACTTCAAGGTGCGATTAATTGAGTCTGATTTAGCAAGCTGGATTCAGGCCAAAGAGTCAAAATAGTAATTTGGACCGAAGTATTTCAAGCCTGGTGGCAACGTGGCACCGTCCCGAGAACATTATCCCTTGATAAGGTATGAAGTACAACAAAGGAATGCATGAAAGGAGCTCGGTTTCGTTTGTATTTAATACGACAGATGTGGATAAGGAGCGTGAATGAGAATCCGTGTTGTCATCCAAGAGTTATTTTAATCTTTTTAGAGAAAACCAAGTTTATTCCATTGAGCAAAGGGGGATTTTAATCTCAAGAGCAGTTTGGGTTCAAGTTTGCAGATTATATTACAAGATCCAATTTTATAATTGGTTTCATAGTACAAGTTCATCAAAAGATAAGTGTGAATTTCAATTCATAAAAAAAATTACAAGAACGAATGCAGCACAGGTTGAATTATTACTTATAACACCTCATGCAATTTTCCCACTCGGATATCTATAATATACAACTGTGTGGTAATTGCTAGTTTTCCCACAACCTATACATCATTACAACGCCGTATAAACCCAAAGTTCTACATAAGATATTCATATACAGGACTCTTTGTCTCAGTCTCAATTCCGCGATAGTGTCGCATCCAACGTGCCACAGCAGCCGCAACAGTTTGTTTTACTACAGCTGATTCTTTTCGGCAGCTATAGTCGTCAACACAAAGCAGCAGCAATCTTGCAGAAAAACAACACTGACATGCTCACGCCATATCGCCGTTGTTCGTTTACGTCCCTGAACTGCATAATGGCGCGAACATTAGAATCAGAGAAAGGTAGAAATACGAGCCTCGCACCAAAAGCTTAAAGTTTTTTTTTCAAATATGAAGAGATTCAAGAAGGGCATTGGCACACAAACCTTTGACAGCGGCTGCTAGAATCACATTCCTTATCTTGGTCGGTCCTTGTTCGTGTAATGCAGGAAGAACAAATCCGTATTCCTCAACACCTTGGTACCACCACCATCAGAGAAGGGACATCCCACCTGCAAAGTTAAAAACCTGTTAGATCAAAGCACTGCAAGCATGTGTGACCATTGTATCACATAATAATGTAATAAAGTTGAAAACGTTCAAGTTACGGTGATGTACCAATAGGAATAAGCTGGCAGGCTACGTTTACCCCGCCGGTTAAGCAGCAGAAGAGGATTTGTTTTGGAGTAAATTGAAGGAAAGACGAAGTATGTTTTAGTGACCGGTGGAGTTGTTAGCAAACTTGAGAAAGGAGATTACCATCAGCATTTTTAGCGAGGGTTCAGCAATTATGGAAAATATTGTAGCAGTTGCAATGATTACCAGGAGGCTTCTACTTGAAGAACCGGACTCTACCATGCAGCCCTTGCCAACTAGCAACCTGCATAATAAAACTCTGCATCAGCATCATCACCACATATCCAACACTTATACTTACAGTGTGTAAACAGAGCCAGCAGCATTCTTCATGATCATGGCAACACTTAAAGTTTGTCCCATTCAGCGGCAGTAACGGGGAGGTGAATGGACTTACGCACATGCCTTGAACTAACCTGCAACGAAAGAGGACGATCGATTTAGAACTTCCAAACTAAGTCAGAGAAAAACAGCAAATACGCAAAGTGATTACAACAATACGTACCTGTCAGATCCATTCAGAATTCACCGTCGAATGATGACAGAAATAAGCACCGAAGAGTCGACAGGCTTCCTCCCCTAACATTTCTTTTCTAAACCAGGCTGATCCAAGTAGTGAATTGAAACAGTGCGGCTTTGCACGGCATCGAGGAGTTTCGAAATCCATTTTTCGTTTCAAACAAAGGCCAACAACATCAAGTGTTTGTCTCCAAGCATTTACCGCACCTCACAGCCAAAGCATACCCCTGCCAAATACAAAAGCCATAATTTCATGTTTCAACTTGTTTTCAGAAGCAGGCCATTGCAATACATTGAATTATAAAATGAAATCAAAAACTGCAAAGAGTTTAACCAAGAGTGCTTATAGCTACCAATTTACAATATTACCAGTTCCAAATCCATCCTACACATGTTGAGCTCATGGCAACAATCCCGCACTCTTTCACCTCAACAGCTCGAGAAACACCACCTAAGGCAACTGCAGGTAAGTGAATCTGATGACCCTGAAGTTGGAAGCCCCATTCCTTGGAAGTTTAGAGAATTTACGCTACTGGGCCGGAGGGGGGTCGAACAATTGGCAAGGCGGTTTCCCTTACAATCCGTACAAGACTACTAGACGGCTCCACACTAACGGATGCGACACAGTCTAGCAAAATGTTGGTGATGGCTTATCGAACCAATATGATGCCGCACATAACACTACCTGCAAAATGGTGAATATACAGAAGCCGGATCAAGAATCAAAGTAGTTGCATAATTTGAACTTTGAACATTGAAAACTGAGAATCTCAGATTGAATGCGGAAATAAGTAAAAGGGAGTACACGACCTAAACCTCTTGGCTTATCATGCTCAGGATGTTTCTATTACGGTTCTCATCCAAGCATGATGACAAACTGCTCCTCATTGAACTTTGTGCGTCGCGCCCGTTTATTTTGATACAATCTGCAAATGGAAATCAGAAATTCTGTTACGAATTGGAAATAAAATCATCCTAATTAATAAAGAGAAGTGGACTCAGTTCCCTGGAAAAAGCTATCGGTGTTTGTCGACAACCACCATAAGCAGTGATAAACTTATCCAGGGTGTATTATGTCAGGAATGCAATTCTTTGGTGGTGCTGAAATTGGCCTGTCACCGCCGTAGGAAATAGGGGTCACATGCTGTGTGATTTCGTAAATTGGCATGTGCTTGCTCACAAGTTAACGTTTGGCCTGCTCTTCCCGCCCAAGCCACAGTTACCGTATTTGTTCAAAATCCCAAAAGAGGAAATACCTGCATAAGTTCTGAAATAATTAATAAGAATTTGAGTTGTATTTCGAATTGGGAAAACAGGATCTCACATGAAACAACCACCATCATCTTGTGACAACACATCACAACGTGTTTAATGCCAGTTCAATCTCTTTCTGATAATATGCTAAATTCGGAAAGAAATCAGGACATATCCCCTTATTCATCAGGTACCGTTAATGTATACAAGACCAAAACAGAAGGTGTTTAAGCAAATCAATTCTCCTAAAATCAACACAACTTTTTATAGAATCCATCACTAAAAGATAATATGACTCCTAAATAAATCAACCTTCTTAAAAAATCAATCCGTCTAAAATCAATCTCAACATCGTAATGTAATCAATCGTGCACATCCACATTCACATACACAATTCACTCACCTACACCTTAGCGCTTTCATGCGTGTGTATGGTTTATTTTCCGCAATTTATTTTCGTAATTTACATTATCGTATTTATATTCTCGCATCGCATTCCGTCCAAAGGAAAAACCTACACGTGATTCAACAATTGTGTGTAGTGCACATCATTTGCATCATTCTCCCACATGATCCTTGATCCCATTCAAGTCGATCTTTAAGATAGATCCTACCCCATAGGAAGGACCATTATCTTTACAACTTAGAACAAACATTCAACAACTCAAATCAAACAACATTCAAACACATTAGAGAAAGATGCCAAATCATCTTAAGCGAGATGGAATCTCCACCCCACAACAATACGGTCAATACCGTAGGAACTTTGCCTTAAGAGAGATAAAGGTGTACCTCGTCAATTGAAATATTAGCTACTCATAATAATAAAAATACAATCAACAATTAGACTGAATATTACAAGATAATTGGTTGTCTTGATCTCCAATCGCTTCCGCTCATGAGGACCTTCAGTTTCCCAAATCCTTGATCGCTCCAATCTTCTTCGTGAAATTCTTTTTCGTCCAAAAGTCCCTTTCTCAATTCACGACGCGTCTAATATACTAGAATTCAAATTACAACGCGAAATGCCTAAACTGCCCTCCGAGATAGCACAGTCAGCATAAAACACATAATAAAAACATTTTACTTTTAGTAGCCCTGACACGGGCCGTGTCATGGGACACGGGCACCCGTGTCAGGCCGCTGACTCGTGGATGACAATCTTCATCTTCAGGGGCCCTGACACGGGCCGTGTCATAGGACACGGGCACCCGTGTCAGGCTGCTGGTTCTTGGGTTTGGCTATTCAACTTCTTGTCTTTTAGAGTCCTTCCTGACACGGGCCCGTGTCATAGGACACAGGCGGCCGTGTCAGGCTCCTGGTCCACCTTAAAACTATTCAGAATTCTTGCCGTTTTCCCCGGTTTTCGCGCTACTTCTCCTTTATTGTTTACCTGAACCTAAAAACAGTGAAAATATCAAATCGACGCGTAAAATGTAATAAAAACAAATAAAATGCGACAAGAAATAACAATTAATTAACTGAAACAAACGGTAAAATAACGTGTAAAAACCACTGATCAATTGCCTTGTTTGCTTTGGTGTTTTGATCTTCCATCTTGTTGATTTGGATATGACATGTTTATGTCTCATGGTTACATGATCATTGTTGTTGGTGTGTATGCTTCTCTTATCTCTTTTCATCTTTTATGACTTGATTAAGTATTTTCTTTCTGTTTTCATTTGTGATTGATTAGTGATGTGTTTACTTGTACCTGCTCACATGATCCCTTAGGATTCCTAGTCCCTCTGTTTAAGATAGGAGTAGGAGAGACATTAGGCTTCCAATCCTTTATATGATAACATTAGGTAGATTCCACTTTCATCCAAACTTTAAGACCACTTTGCATGACAACATTAGGGTACTCAGTCCTCTTTAGTGTCCTCGTGTCTTCTCTTCTCATCGCAAACTATTCTAAGGCACTTAATAAAGAATGACAATTGTTGTACGCTACGAGCCTTAAGTACATGAGAAATGATAAGTGGGGAGGTCTCTCTTCACTTGTCTAGAGTGTTTAGCGCATGCCCTTTGGGCGATATGCGACGCATTCGCTCTTATGTCATAGTGTTTAGTGCAACATGAGTCTCAAACTAACTCAATCCAGTTCACTAAAACTCACAAACAAATTTCAAACTTTTTCATCCTTCGGGATTGTTTCAAGCTTCATTTTCTGAAAAGAGTACGTTACCTTTCCGTTCTACCGCAAACAGGCATCGTCCCTAACTGCTGGAATGGAGACTTAGCGTCACTAATAAAAAACTCTTAATCAACCAGTGGTCTAGTTACCCGAACTACGTTTGTTCTGATTTCTCATACCAGATGAGGATACGTAGGCACAAGACGGCGATGTCTTGGCGAGCAACCTTCCCCCCATCACCCGTAGTTTTCCGAACTACGTTGACTATGACTTTCCCATTGCACGAGGGGCATAGGGCGGCGATATCCTATCGAGTCTGTTCTTTCTATTCACCCTCGTTTAGCAGTAGATTTTAGATAGTTTTCACCTATAGATTAGACAACAAGCGTGGATTCCGTTGAGTACAACGGACGTGAGGGGTGCTCATACATTCCCCTTGCGTAACCGACTTCCGATCCGAAGATTTGGTTGCAATGACCTTGTCTTTCCCGTTCTTTTAAGTTTTCTTCAATCGTTTCCTTTCCTTCTCTTTGGGATAAATAACGTTCGGTGGCGAATCTTCTGTTTGTTTCCACCTGCCCCTTTTCTCAGTTGCAACACACATATGTTAGAAAAGCGTCATATCATTCAAAAAATATTATCAAATTTGAAGGAGGACTAGTGTGCGTGCGTGCGTGCGTGCGTGCGTGCGTGTATATATATATATATATATATATATATATATATATATATATATATATATATATATATATATATATATATATATATATATATATATATATATATATATATATATATATATATATATATATATATATATATATATATATATATATATATATATATATATATATATATATATATATATATATATATATATATATATATATATATATATATATATATATATATATATATATATATATATATATATATATATATATATAACTAATTTTTAAATTGAGAGATCAAAACCCAAAAAATGAATAATAGAAAGACAAAAGTTACAATTAAGCCAATATTTTTTTTATTATTACTTTGTATTATCTTTGGAAAAATGAAAACATTTAATTGTTAAATCTCCAACCTCAATCAGACCTTTAAAAATTGCACCAATGCCTACACCAGTTGAAAATCCATAACAGTTTGATTACCTTCGATCTAAGAATAGAGTATACCAGCTGTCCTGCCATTATGATTTTATCTTATATAGTAAAAATAAACGTATCCCTGATGAAGCTGTTTTACTTAGAAGTGAGCTTATACTACTCTCCAACTAAGATAAAGCCTGCACAAGTATACAAATGATAACAGTTTAAGGAAAAAGAGATTCTTCAGTAATCACATGCATGTAACTCGAGGTATATGTAGTAAGGCAAAACTTGCTTACAATACCATAGAGGAGAATGTTGTTCTCTACTCAAAAGTGTGACATGTCACATGTAGACATGACATGTTTCGAGAGAATTACGTGCTGAGGAAAATATAGACAAATATAAATACTATAATCATTTAGTAAAGAACAGCATCCACTACAGTACCATAGTTAAGTTTTGTCCTAAAATATAACAGATGCAATTAAGTGAACTTATTAACTACTCAGGCAGTAAAGGCAATCTATCCGAGTTGTTCAGTGAGCCATTAGCATTGCCATTGGAGGAAGATAAATCATCAAATTCACCATCAAACTCAAAAGTTTCAAGAGCTTTCACTTCATCCGTCCCGTAATGGGATGGCATGATGCGAAGATAATGTACATCTAACTCTCCACGGATTCTCCTTGCTTCTAATTGATAGCTACGAACAAGCTCCAGTTGAAGTGATACCACCTGGTATGACCTTGGTAGTAGATCCACATGTTCTCCCTTAGGAATTACTACATGCTCTATAGCCATTCTTGCCTCCTGAAATATGAATGTAATCATCAGTCTCATTAATTTAAGTGTCTATTTTCAGTTGTAAAATATTACAGGTGGGTGGATTTCATAGTCCAAGCTGAATATTATAGCAAACACTTTGGCAATGAATTTATTGATTATACTTCCTTCTGTCATAATATAAGTAATCAATTATCAAGTGTGGACTTGCTTCACGTCATAACACTGTCATTATAGTGTCATATACTGATGGGTCTTAAAGCACAAATTAGTAAAGAAATGGATAAAACAGTGTGATAAGAAACTGTAATTGTATTACTATCAGATCCACAACTACAGGAAAATGGAAATGAAGAAAAAGAAAATAACAAACTGGTAGTGGCTACCAATTCCCAAGCACAGAGTGCTCCCAAATCACCAAAAGTGACCCCACCAAATCCTAACAGAATTCTGTCCTGAATATTCCCTTCCAACTGTAGCTATATATAGCCACTCTCATGCCCTTAATTCATTCACAGCCACGTCATCATCTTTAATTCCTTTTGTTTTCTTCCTCGTGTAAACTCTCCACACCCTTGGCCTAGGTCCCACTTCTCTAATCACATTTCTATCATATACTGTGGTTGCTACCAACATGGCAGTAATGGCACTAAACTTAACTTTCGGAACACCACTATTCAAAAATTAAGTCATCCCAGTCAATTTTCCCCACTCTATTGTTAAACTAAAGTATCCTTTACTCAGTTTTACTGCAACTCAGTATTCAGCAATATGACATTTGCCAGTTGCCACCATATTTTCACATATCCCAACAAGAACATTATTATTTTTACCCTCTAAGGCCTCAGATAAAAATTTACTCTTTAACTCTGGCAATCCTATCACCACTCAGAATCTCAACCAGCTAATGGTTTGGTAACTGAATATATTTCCATATGTCTAGAGCTAAAATTAGTACTTGGGCCATAGACTTCTAAAACAGACAACGTAGCGATTTAGAGCATGGATTTGTTCCGTCAACATCAAATAAAAAAAGGAATAGTGGATAGAAATAAATCATGACTAAAATAACTACATTTCCTCCAGAGCATGCTTAGTTCTGATACCTGCTAAATTTCTAGGTCCAAAAACTCCACAACTCAAAGTATGAAGCTAAAATGGTGAACAAGGATACCTTGGTCGGCCATAATTAAAGAATGAAATTCTGGCAAGCACACGATAGATGTTATCACGGAAGTTATAACATCCACTGTAACACAGACTATTGGAATAATTAAAAAGCTGTAAAGGAAAGCAGTAAATAACACAGTAATTGTTCACCCAGTTCAATGTCAACAACACTTACATCTGGGGGCTACCAAGTCAGGGAGGAATTTCACTATTAGCAGAATTAATTCAGAGTCAAACAACCCAGTTTGCACTCCTCACTTAAAATCTATCCAATGACACTTCAACCTAGAGACCTCTAGATCAGAGTTTACCCACTCACTCTCTCTCAATCACCTCAGTGATATAAACCAATTACACAGTAGATATGAAGACACACTTCAAACACACATTGATCTTGCTTCACAGATTTGATCAAGAAACACACACTCTTGCTTAACAGCTTTGAGTGAGACAATGAACACACGTGTTCATACACAATAATCAAAGCAATTATTCAGCTAACAATTGCTTGGCACACAAGGAATCCTAATTCCTAGACACACGTGAAGAGAAACCTCTTCACTCACAAAATACACCCTTTAATATCTCTGCTAGCTGTGTTAACAATTGAGGTTCATCCTCTTGTTATTTATAGCAGATATTCTTTTGGCCTTTGTGCAGAATTTAGGTTTACCCAATCCTTTCTTCAAGAATCTGCACTTACCTGTTAGGTCAGAGACATTTTATTTCGCCAGGGCTTCTAAAATGTTTCCTGACTTCCAGTTTGAGCTTCCACAAAGTTTCCTGAATTCTAGCCTGAGCTTCCTCAACCTAAATACCAGAAAACTAATCCTGCGCGCCTGATGTCATACGATCAGTGTCATGACATTCAGCATGACATCCAACTCAACTTACTGTTAGCTCACTTTACTTACCCTGCATAGTGTGTGTCATAACATCAGTCATGACATTAATACACACTATAATGTTTTGCCACAAAATGCAGTCAACCAGAAGCACTTACAAACTCCCCCTTTGGCAAATTTTTGGCTAAAACACCCTGTTAACAGAGTTTACAAGTAGCAGAAGTCTAACATATAACCTTTTATGCAGGTAAGCTACCAACACACTAGTAGAGTTGTCTATACTCCCCCTCAACTGATGTACCCTTCAACCTGTCACACATACAACTTTGAGTAACATTCTGGGTTACTCCCCCTCAACTGATGTACCCTACATAGCTGGGCACAACCTGCACAGCTTGCAGTCACACATAACTCATCCAGGCTGTTCTGGATGTCATGACATTCAGGATAACATCCTAAAGTCACACACTCCTGTGCTACTCCCCCTGAAGAGATGCACAATACTCACATTCTGCTTAATATCTTGCAGACACACACATACACTCCTAAGCATCAGCTAGGAGCTCACAGAAATTACTAACAGCATCAGCTGTTATCACACATGCACAACAGCAAGACTGGTTCTTCAACCATGCACATTTGCAGCAACACCTGTACCACGCCTGCAACATACTTGTAGCAGCAATTCACACAAGAGTCTTCCACCTGCTTTTGCTATTGCATACATAACCCCCCTGATGCTATTGCTACCTGCTGTTTACCTAACACTCTCTCCCCCTTTTTAGCCACAAATTAAGATCAAACTAATAAAATAGTATAGATCATAAGGTGTAACATTGCATATGGTTGGGGTCATTACAACAAAAACTGCTCATGAAGAGCATCACAAAGTGTCATGCTGTCACAAAACAAAAGTTTAAGCAAGAAAAGAAAACTTAGCAGCAGCACACATAATCAGCTCAGCAACCAGCACCCTGAGCTCCACAGCAGTTTATCATCTCAACACTTTTCCTCCTCAGAGGAAGAACTGGAACCAATGTCATTAGTACCGATTGAGACATTCTTCTCAGAATCTTCACCTATGGCATGAATGATCTTGCCCAGTCCAACAGCAATGGAGGATGTATGGTTGGTAGGCACCCAATTTGTAGCTCCAATTCTATGAAGAATGACATACTTTACGTTGAGTAGTGCTGCAGACAGCTTCCCTTTGGATGGCTCTGTTTTGACTTGATTAGCAATGATGATCTTGCAAACCTGGTTGTCTGAAGCAACCAATTTAGTCTCACCATCATTTGCTCGCCCTAGATACCTGTTGATCACAGCAGGAGAGAATTGCACACACTTTCCTCTGACAAACAACTTCATGAACTCCTTGCTGTTTCTATTTGAGATTGAGTCAGGTATGTTTACAATGAACTTCTTTACCAGTCCTTCGTAGCATTTGGAAAATCCAGAGACTGTCTTAAGCAATCCAGCCTTGTTGATGAGTTTCATTACCTCCTTGATCTCCAAGGCATCCTTCCCCAATTCTCTCTCAAGGACTATTCTCCTTTGATAGACATATCTCTGTTTGGTTACACTGTGAATGGAGTGGAAGGAGATGTTGTCCAAAGGTGCAGTTGGCATAGGTACATCACTATCAGACTCAGTGTTACTATCAGTACCTTTCCTATTCTTGGATGCAGCTGATACCTTGCTCCAAAATTTGGAGGGGCCATCAGAAGTCCTTTTACTCTGACTTTTGGAAGGATTATCTTCAAGTACAGCTTTTCTTTTCTTGATCACTAGTTTCCTACCTATCCCAGGAGTAACATTCTTGATGAGTTCATCATCTGATGACACATCTATAACATGTTCACCATTTCCCGGAGCTTCATTCATCTCTTCCTCCTTGGAAGTGCTTTTGGTTTCACCATTATTTTGGCCATCATCCTGACCTTTCTCCTGTACCTCATAGCTAGCAAGATTTTCAAGAGTCTTTGTGTTAGGGTTAGTCTTACCAGAGAAAAACTCAGACTTATCCTCATGATTCTCATTAGGGATTGGGGATGGATCAACCCTAGACAGAGGAATGGTGATTCCATGTACATTATGCCCTTCATGGAGGATTTTGGAAACTAGTTCATTGACAGACCTGTCATCATAGGTAGAGTCCACCATTCTATTATAGTTGTCCATGAAAGGTTCAGAACTCTTACCTTCTTGGTCTGCATGTAAAGAAGCTGAAGTTTGGGCTTCACTATCTCTTCCAAAGGCCATGCTTAGAGGAATGACATCGAGGATATCCTCCAGGGAGATGCTCTTGTTTTGATCACAGTCATGCTTGGTAGGGATGGGAATTTGTTGAGACATTGTTGGTGACTTTGGCTGTAGAAGGGAGGGTTTTCTGTGGTGGTTGAATGAGGTATGCAATGAAACGAATTGGTATGTGCACTCACAGAGCCAATCTGATATTGTAAGGGGGCTAGAAGGGTTTGCTTGCAACAGAGGAGGGAGCTTGATATTTTGACCAACCTGAAACTGATTAATTTTCAAAATATAACTCTCTATTAATTGCTATAATCTCTTATTACACCACCTTTCCAAATTGCATCTTTCATTTTCTCTTAGAGTAGTTTTGTGAACCCCTGTGAAAGTGTTAGCCCTTGGTATGTCAGAGTCCTCAAGCTCCACACTAACCTTTCCAAACTGATCCTTGTTACCACTATTCATGGTTCTGTTAGACAGAATTGAGTTCATGTAGATGTTACTCTGAATGTCACAATATAATGTCATAACCTTCTGAGTGACATTGCTTTCTTTATGCTGGTCATCTTTCATGGACTCCATCAACTTCCAATATACCAGGTCCAGATTTCTGTGATGTCCCTTCTTTGAATATGCTATATTGGCTTGCCTATCAGCCTGATATTTTCCTGTTCTATCATCTGGAGTTAGCCTTGAAGTTCCTCTTACTTCTTCCTTGAATATGGTCTTCTTTATCCTTTGAGGATGTCTACCTTTTTCCACCCATATTTGATCATTCTTTTCTTCATTGATCAAGACAGTTAGGTTACTTCTTCTGGGCTCCCATAAGTAACAATTATTCTTGGATCTAGATCTCTTCATGACTTCCTCACCTTCTTGATTGGTGACAACACATTTACCCTTGGTAAATTGGACCTTTAAGCCTTGATCACAGAGTTGGCTGATGCTTATTAGATTCACAGTCAATCCTTTAACCAGCAATACATTCCTTAATTATGGAGCTTTAGGACTGTCAAGTTGTCCAGCACCTGTGATTTCTCCTCTAGCTCCATCACCAAAGGTTACATGACTAGAGGAATAAGTTTTGAGGTTTATCAAGAGATCCTCAATTTCAGTCATGTGTCTAGAGCAACCACTGTCAAAATACCAGTCATCTTTGGTAGGCATCCTAGGATAGGTGTGGGCTACTAAAGCCATAGTCTTGCCAACCCATTGTCTTTGCTTGTTAGGAACCTTCTTCTTATGTTTAGCATAGTGTTGCTTCTTGACACGAGCACCCTGTTTGGATCTTCCTTGATGAGGATGACTAGGAAATCCATGTAGCCAGAAACAAACAGATTTAATATGTCCAAGTTTTCCACAGTGGTAACACCTATACCCTTGGAATTTTTTCTTGGTTTGGTTCTAGCTTCTGTTTCTCTGATGTTGAGACATTGGTCGTGACATCCATTTTGACTTCTGAGTTTCAGGCTTTAGCCTTTTGAGCTCCAAGATGGGTTTCTGTTCACCAACAAATCCCAGTCCACCCATGTTTCCAGCTTTCTGACCACTCTGTAGGTTTTTTTCTAAAGTGTCAGTCCCAGGGTTTAGCATCCTGACAGATTTAGTCAACTGATCAAGTTTGGAGTTTAACATTTTGACCTCACTGTTGAGTGAGTCAATGGTTGTAAGATTCTACTTCTTCTCAGCTTCCAACTTCTTGATGATTTTCTTATGCTTCTCCCCTAGTTGACATATTTCAACACTCTTGTTGTATAGCTGTTTATATGAGACTGCAAGTTCATCAAGGGTCAGCTCATCTTCACTTGAGCTCATGGCAACAATCCCGCACTCTTTCACCTCAACAGCTCGAGAAACACCACCTAAGGCAACTGCAGGTAAGTGAATCTGATGACCCTGAAGTTGGAAGCCCCATTCCTTGGAAGTTTAGAGAATTTACGCTACTGGGCCGGAGGGGGGTCGAACAATTGGCAAGGCGGTTTCCCTTACAATCCGTACAAGACTACTAGACGGCTCCACACTAACGGATGCGACACAGTCTAGCAAAATGTTGGTGATGGCTTATCGAACCAATATGATGCCGCACATAACACTACCTGCAAAATGGTGAATATACAGAAGCCGGATCAAGAATCAAAGTAGTTGCATAATTTGAACTTTGAACATTGAAAACTGAGAATCTCAGATTGAATGCGGAAATAAGTAAAAGGGAGTACACGACCTAAACCTCTTGGCTTATCATGCTCAGGATGTTTCTATTACGGTTCTCATCCAAGCATGATGACAAACTGCTCCTCATTGAACTTTGTGCGTCGCGCCCGTTTATTTTGATACAATCTGCAAATGGAAATCAGAAATTCTGTTACGAATTGGAAATAAAATCATCCTAATTAATAAAGAGAAGTGGACTCAGTTCCCTGGAAAAAGCTATCGGTGTTTGTCGACAACCACCATAAGCAGTGATAAACTTATCCAGGGTGTATTATGTCAGGAATGCAATTCTTTGGTGGTGCTGAAATTGGCCTGTCACCGCCGTAGGAAATAGGGGTCACATGCTGTGTGATTTCGTAAATTGGCATGTGCTTGCTCACAAGTTAACGTTTGGCCTGCTCTTCCCGCCCAAGCCACAGTTACCGTATTTGTTCAAAATCCCAAAAGAGGAAATACCTGCATAAGTTCTGAAATAATTAATAAGAATTTGAGTTGTATTTCGAATTGGGAAAACAGGATCTCACATGAAACAACCACCATCATCTTGTGACAACACATCACAACGTGTTTAATGCCAGTTCAATCTCTTTCTGATAATATGCTAAATTCGGAAAGAAATCAGGACATATCCCCTTATTCATCAGGTACCGTTAATGTATACAAGACCAAAACAGAAGGTGTTTAAGCAAATCAATTCTCCTAAAATCAACACAACTTTTTATAGAATCCATCACTAAAAGATAATATGACTCCTAAATAAATCAACCTTCTTAAAAAATCAATCCGTCTAAAATCAATCTCAACATCGTAATGTAATCAATCGTGCACATCCACATTCACATACACAATTCACTCACCTACACCTTAGCGCTTTCATGCGTGTGTATGGTTTATTTTCCGCAATTTATTTTCGTAATTTACATTATCGTATTTATATTCTCGCATCGCATTCCGTCCAAAGGAAAAACCTACACGTGATTCAACAATTGTGTGTAGTGCACATCATTTGCATCATTCTCCCACATGATCCTTGATCCCATTCAAGTCGATCTTTAAGATAGATCCTACCCCATAGGAAGGACCATTATCTTTACAACTTAGAACAAACATTCAACAACTCAAATCAAACAACATTCAAACACATTAGAGAAAGATGCCAAATCATCTTAAGCGAGATGGAATCTCCACCCCACAACAATACGGTCAATACCGTAGGAACTTTGCCTTAAGAGAGATAAAGGTGTACCTCGTCAATTGAAATATTAGCTACTCATAATAATAAAAATACAATCAACAATTAGACTGAATATTACAAGATAATTGGTTGTCTTGATCTCCAATCGCTTCCGCTCATGAGGACCTTCAGTTTCCCAAATCCTTGATCGCTCCAATCTTCTTCGTGAAATTCTTTTTCGTCCAAAAGTCCCTTTCTCAATTCACGACGCGTCTAATATACTAGAATTCAAATTACAACGCGAAATGCCTAAACTGCCCTCCGAGATAGCACAGTCAGCATAAAACACATAATAAAAACATTTTACTTTTAGTAGCCCTGACACGGGCCGTGTCATGGGACACGGGCACCCGTGTCAGGCCGCTGACTCGTGGATGACAATCTTCATCTTCAGGGGCCCTGACACGGGCCGTGTCATAGGACACGGGCACCCGTGTCAGGCTGCTGGTTCTTGGGTTTGGCTATTCAACTTCTTGTCTTTTAGAGTCCTTCCTGACACGGGCCCGTGTCATAGGACACAGGCGGCCGTGTCAGGCTCCTGGTCCACCTTAAAACTATTCAGAATTCTTGCCGTTTTCCCCGGTTTTCGCGCTACTTCTCCTTTATTGTTTACCTGAACCTAAAAACAGTGAAAATATCAAATCGACGCGTAAAATGTAATAAAAACAAATAAAATGCGACAAGAAATAACAATTAATTAACTGAAACAAACGGTAAAATAACGTGTAAAAACCACTGATCAATTGCCTTGTTTGCTTTGGTGTTTTGATCTTCCATCTTGTTGATTTGGATATGACATGTTTATGTCTCATGGTTACATGATCATTGTTGTTGGTGTGTATGCTTCTCTTATCTCTTTTCATCTTTTATGACTTGATTAAGTATTTTCTTTCTGTTTTCATTTGTGATTGATTAGTGATGTGTTTACTTGTACCTGCTCACATGATCCCTTAGGATTCCTAGTCCCTCTGTTTAAGATAGGAGTAGGAGAGACATTAGGCTTCCAATCCTTTATATGATAACATTAGGTAGATTCCACTTTCATCCAAACTTTAAGACCACTTTGCATGACAACATTAGGGTACTCAGTCCTCTTTAGTGTCCTCGTGTCTTCTCTTCTCATCGCAAACTATTCTAAGGCACTTAATAAAGAATGACAATTGTTGTACGCTACGAGCCTTAAGTACATGAGAAATGATAAGTGGGGAGGTCTCTCTTCACTTGTCTAGAGTGTTTAGCGCATGCCCTTTGGGCGATATGCGACGCATTCGCTCTTATGTCATAGTGTTTAGTGCAACATGAGTCTCAAACTAACTCAATCCAGTTCACTAAAACTCACAAACAAATTTCAAACTTTTTCATCCTTCGGGATTGTTTCAAGCTTCATTTTCTGAAAAGAGTACGTTACCTTTCCGTTCTACCGCAAACAGGCATCGTCCCTAACTGCTGGAATGGAGACTTAGCGTCACTAATAAAAAACTCTTAATCAACCAGTGGTCTAGTTACCCGAACTACGTTTGTTCTGATTTCTCATACCAGATGAGGATACGTAGGCACAAGACGGCGATGTCTTGGCGAGCAACCTTCCCCCCATCACCCGTAGTTTTCCGAACTACGTTGACTATGACTTTCCCATTGCACGAGGGGCATAGGGCGGCGATATCCTATCGAGTCTGTTCTTTCTATTCACCCTCGTTTAGCAGTAGATTTTAGATAGTTTTCACCTATAGATTAGACAACAAGCGTGGATTCCGTTGAGTACAACGGACGTGAGGGGTGCTCATACATTCCCCTTGCGTAACCGACTTCCGATCCGAAGATTTGGTTGCAATGACCTTGTCTTTCCCGTTCTTTTAAGTTTTCTTCAATCGTTTCCTTTCCTTCTCTTTGGGATAAATAACGTTCGGTGGCGAATCTTCTGTTTGTTTCCACCTGCCCCTTTTCTCAGTTGCAACACACATATGTTAGAAAAGCGTCATATCATTCAAAAAATATTATCAAATTTGAAGGAGGACTAGTGTGCGTGCGTGCGTGCGTGCGTGCGTGCGTGTGTGTGTATATATATATATATATATATATATATATATATATATATATATATATATATATATATATATATATATATATATATATATATATATATATATATATATATATATATATATATATATATATATATATATATATATATATATATATATATATATATATATATATATATAACTAATTTTTAAATTGAGAGATCAAAACCCAAAAAATGAATAATAGAAAGACAAAAGTTACAATTAAGCCAATATTTTTTTTATTATTACTTTGTATTATCTTTGGAAAAATGAAAACATTTAATTGTTAAATCTCCAACCTCAATCAGACCTTTAAAAATTGCACCAATGCCTACACCAGTTGAAAATCCATAACAGTTTGATTACCTTCGATCTAAGAATAGAGTATACCAGCTGTCCTGCCATTATGATTTTATCTTATATAGTAAAAATAAACGTATCCCTGATGAAGCTGTTTTACTTAGAAGTGAGCTTATACTACTCTCCAACTAAGATAAAGCCTGCACAAGTATACAAATGATAACAGTTTAAGGAAAAAGAGATTCTTCAGTAATCACATGCATGTAACTCGAGGTATATGTAGTAAGGCAAAACTTGCTTACAATACCATAGAGGAGAATGTTGTTCTCTACTCAAAAGTGTGACATGTCACATGTAGACATGACATGTTTCGAGAGAATTACGTGCTGAGGAAAATATAGACAAATATAAATACTATAATCATTTAGTAAAGAACAGCATCCACTACAGTACCATAGTTAAGTTTTGTCCTAAAATATAACAGATGCAATTAAGTGAACTTATTAACTACTCAGGCAGTAAAGGCAATCTATCCGAGTTGTTCAGTGAGCCATTAGCATTGCCATTGGAGGAAGATAAATCATCAAATTCACCATCAAACTCAAAAGTTTCAAGAGCTTTCACTTCATCCGTCCCGTAATGGGATGGCATGATGCGAAGATAATGTACATCTAACTCTCCACGGATTCTCCTTGCTTCTAATTGATAGCTACGAACAAGCTCCAGTTGAAGTGATACCACCTGGTATGACCTTGGTAGTAGATCCACATGTTCTCCCTTAGGAATTACTACATGCTCTATAGCCATTCTTGCCTCCTGAAATATGAATGTAATCATCAGTCTCATTAATTTAAGTGTCTATTTTCAGTTGTAAAATATTACAGGTGGGTGGATTTCATAGTCCAAGCTGAATATTATAGCAAACACTTTGGCAATGAATTTATTGATTATACTTCCTTCTGTCATAATATAAGTAATCAATTATCAAGTGTGGACTTGCTTCACGTCATAACACTGTCATTATAGTGTCATATACTGATGGGTCTTAAAGCACAAATTAGTAAAGAAATGGATAAAACAGTGTGATAAGAAACTGTAATTGTATTACTATCAGATCCACAACTACAGGAAAATGGAAATGAAGAAAAAGAAAATAACAAACTGGTAGTGGCTACCAATTCCCAAGCACAGAGTGCTCCCAAATCACCAAAAGTGACCCCACCAAATCCTAACAGAATTCTGTCCTGAATATTCCCTTCCAACTGTAGCTATATATAGCCACTCTCATGCCCTTAATTCATTCACAGCCACGTCATCATCTTTAATTCCTTTTGTTTTCTTCCTCGTGTAAACTCTCCACACCCTTGGCCTAGGTCCCACTTCTCTAATCACATTTCTATCATATACTGTGGTTGCTACCAACATGGCAGTAATGGCACTAAACTTAACTTTCGGAACACCACTATTCAAAAATTAAGTCATCCCAGTCAATTTTCCCCACTCTATTGTTAAACTAAAGTATCCTTTACTCAGTTTTACTGCAACTCAGTATTCAGCAATATGACATTTGCCAGTTGCCACCATATTTTCACATATCCCAACAAGAACATTATTATTTTTACCCTCTAAGGCCTCAGATAAAAATTTACTCTTTAACTCTGGCAATCCTATCACCACTCAGAATCTCAACCAGCTAATGGTTTGGTAACTGAATATATTTCCATATGTCTAGAGCTAAAATTAGTACTTGGGCCATAGACTTCTAAAACAGACAACGTAGCGATTTAGAGCATGGATTTGTTCCGTCAACATCAAATAAAAAAAGGAATAGTGGATAGAAATAAATCATGACTAAAATAACTACATTTCCTCCAGAGCATGCTTAGTTCTGATACCTGCTAAATTTCTAGGTCCAAAAACTCCACAACTCAAAGTATGAAGCTAAAATGGTGAACAAGGATACCTTGGTCGGCCATAATTAAAGAATGAAATTCTGGCAAGCACACGATAGATGTTATCACGGAAGTTATAACATCCACTGTAACACAGACTATTGGAATAATTAAAAAGCTGTAAAGGAAAGCAGTAAATAACACAGTAATTGTTCACCCAGTTCAATGTCAACAACACTTACATCTGGGGGCTACCAAGTCAGGGAGGAATTTCACTATTAGCAGAATTAATTCAGAGTCAAACAACCCAGTTTGCACTCCTCACTTAAAATCTATCCAATGACACTTCAACCTAGAGACCTCTAGATCAGAGTTTACCCACTCACTCTCTCTCAATCACCTCAGTGATATAAACCAATTACACAGTAGATATGAAGACACACTTCAAACACACATTGATCTTGCTTCACAGATTTGATCAAGAAACACACACTCTTGCTTAACAGCTTTGAGTGAGACAATGAACACACGTGTTCATACACAATAATCAAAGCAATTATTCAGCTAACAATTGCTTGGCACACAAGGAATCCTAATTCCTAGACACACGTGAAGAGAAACCTCTTCACTCACAAAATACACCCTTTAATATCTCTGCTAGCTGTGTTAACAATTGAGGTTCATCCTCTTGTTATTTATAGCAGATATTCTTTTGGCCTTTGTGCAGAATTTAGGTTTACCCAATCCTTTCTTCAAGAATCTGCACTTACCTGTTAGGTCAGAGACATTTTATTTCGCCAGGGCTTCTAAAATGTTTCCTGACTTCCAGTTTGAGCTTCCACAAAGTTTCCTGAATTCTAGCCTGAGCTTCCTCAACCTAAATACCAGAAAACTAATCCTGCGCGCCTGATGTCATACGATCAGTGTCATGACATTCAGCATGACATCCAACTCAACTTACTGTTAGCTCACTTTACTTACCCTGCATAGTGTGTGTCATAACATCAGTCATGACATTAATACACACTATAATGTTTTGCCACAAAATGCAGTCAACCAGAAGCACTTACAAACTCCCCCTTTGGCAAATTTTTGGCTAAAACACCCTGTTAACAGAGTTTACAAGTAGCAGAAGTCTAACATATAACCTTTTATGCAGGTAAGCTACCAACACACTAGTAGAGTTGTCTATACTCCCCCTCAACTGATGTACCCTTCAACCTGTCACACATACAACTTTGAGTAACATTCTGGGTTACTCCCCCTCAACTGATGTACCCTACATAGCTGGGCACAACCTGCACAGCTTGCAGTCACACATAACTCATCCAGGCTGTTCTGGATGTCATGACATTCAGGATAACATCCTAAAGTCACACACTCCTGTGCTACTCCCCCTGAAGAGATGCACAATACTCACATTCTGCTTAATATCTTGCAGACACACACATACACTCCTAAGCATCAGCTAGGAGCTCACAGAAATTACTAACAGCATCAGCTGTTATCACACATGCACAACAGCAAGACTGGTTCTTCAACCATGCACATTTGCAGCAACACCTGTACCACGCCTGCAACATACTTGTAGCAGCAATTCACACAAGAGTCTTCCACCTGCTTTTGCTATTGCATACATAACCCCCCTGATGCTATTGCTACCTGCTGTTTACCTAACACTCTCTCCCCCTTTTTAGCCACAAATTAAGATCAAACTAATAAAATAGTATAGATCATAAGGTGTAACATTGCATATGGTTGGGGTCATTACAACAAAAACTGCTCATGAAGAGCATCACAAAGTGTCATGCTGTCACAAAACAAAAGTTTAAGCAAGAAAAGAAAACTTAGCAGCAGCACACATAATCAGCTCAGCAACCAGCACCCTGAGCTCCACAGCAGTTTATCATCTCAACACTTTTCCTCCTCAGAGGAAGAACTGGAACCAATGTCATTAGTACCGATTGAGACATTCTTCTCAGAATCTTCACCTATGGCATGAATGATCTTGCCCAGTCCAACAGCAATGGAGGATGTATGGTTGGTAGGCACCCAATTTGTAGCTCCAATTCTATGAAGAATGACATACTTTACGTTGAGTAGTGCTGCAGACAGCTTCCCTTTGGATGGCTCTGTTTTGACTTGATTAGCAATGATGATCTTGCAAACCTGGTTGTCTGAAGCAACCAATTTAGTCTCACCATCATTTGCTCGCCCTAGATACCTGTTGATCACAGCAGGAGAGAATTGCACACACTTTCCTCTGACAAACAACTTCATGAACTCCTTGCTGTTTCTATTTGAGATTGAGTCAGGTATGTTTACAATGAACTTCTTTACCAGTCCTTCGTAGCATTTGGAAAATCCAGAGACTGTCTTAAGCAATCCAGCCTTGTTGATGAGTTTCATTACCTCCTTGATCTCCAAGGCATCCTTCCCCAATTCTCTCTCAAGGACTATTCTCCTTTGATAGACATATCTCTGTTTGGTTACACTGTGAATGGAGTGGAAGGAGATGTTGTCCAAAGGTGCAGTTGGCATAGGTACATCACTATCAGACTCAGTGTTACTATCAGTACCTTTCCTATTCTTGGATGCAGCTGATACCTTGCTCCAAAATTTGGAGGGGCCATCAGAAGTCCTTTTACTCTGACTTTTGGAAGGATTATCTTCAAGTACAGCTTTTCTTTTCTTGATCACTAGTTTCCTACCTATCCCAGGAGTAACATTCTTGATGAGTTCATCATCTGATGACACATCTATAACATGTTCACCATTTCCCGGAGCTTCATTCATCTCTTCCTCCTTGGAAGTGCTTTTGGTTTCACCATTATTTTGGCCATCATCCTGACCTTTCTCCTGTACCTCATAGCTAGCAAGATTTTCAAGAGTCTTTGTGTTAGGGTTAGTCTTACCAGAGAAAAACTCAGACTTATCCTCATGATTCTCATTAGGGATTGGGGATGGATCAACCCTAGACAGAGGAATGGTGATTCCATGTACATTATGCCCTTCATGGAGGATTTTGGAAACTAGTTCATTGACAGACCTGTCATCATAGGTAGAGTCCACCATTCTATTATAGTTGTCCATGAAAGGTTCAGAACTCTTACCTTCTTGGTCTGCATGTAAAGAAGCTGAAGTTTGGGCTTCACTATCTCTTCCAAAGGCCATGCTTAGAGGAATGACATCGAGGATATCCTCCAGGGAGATGCTCTTGTTTTGATCACAGTCATGCTTGGTAGGGATGGGAATTTGTTGAGACATTGTTGGTGACTTTGGCTGTAGAAGGGAGGGTTTTCTGTGGTGGTTGAATGAGGTATGCAATGAAACGAATTGGTATGTGCACTCACAGAGCCAATCTGATATTGTAAGGGGGCTAGAAGGGTTTGCTTGCAACAGAGGAGGGAGCTTGATATTTTGACCAACCTGAAACTGATTAATTTTCAAAATATAACTCTCTATTAATTGCTATAATCTCTTATTACACCACCTTTCCAAATTGCATCTTTCATTTTCTCTTAGAGTAGTTTTGTGAACCCCTGTGAAAGTGTTAGCCCTTGGTATGTCAGAGTCCTCAAGCTCCACACTAACCTTTCCAAACTGATCCTTGTTACCACTATTCATGGTTCTGTTAGACAGAATTGAGTTCATGTAGATGTTACTCTGAATGTCACAATATAATGTCATAACCTTCTGAGTGACATTGCTTTCTTTATGCTGGTCATCTTTCATGGACTCCATCAACTTCCAATATACCAGGTCCAGATTTCTGTGATGTCCCTTCTTTGAATATGCTATATTGGCTTGCCTATCAGCCTGATATTTTCCTGTTCTATCATCTGGAGTTAGCCTTGAAGTTCCTCTTACTTCTTCCTTGAATATGGTCTTCTTTATCCTTTGAGGATGTCTACCTTTTTCCACCCATATTTGATCATTCTTTTCTTCATTGATCAAGACAGTTAGGTTACTTCTTCTGGGCTCCCATAAGTAACAATTATTCTTGGATCTAGATCTCTTCATGACTTCCTCACCTTCTTGATTGGTGACAACACATTTACCCTTGGTAAATTGGACCTTTAAGCCTTGATCACAGAGTTGGCTGATGCTTATTAGATTCACAGTCAATCCTTTAACCAGCAATACATTCCTTAATTATGGAGCTTTAGGACTGTCAAGTTGTCCAGCACCTGTGATTTCTCCTCTAGCTCCATCACCAAAGGTTACATGACTAGAGGAATAAGTTTTGAGGTTTATCAAGAGATCCTCAATTTCAGTCATGTGTCTAGAGCAACCACTGTCAAAATACCAGTCATCTTTGGTAGGCATCCTAGGATAGGTGTGGGCTACTAAAGCCATAGTCTTGCCAACCCATTGTCTTTGCTTGTTAGGAACCTTCTTCTTATGTTTAGCATAGTGTTGCTTCTTGACACGAGCACCCTGTTTGGATCTTCCTTGATGAGGATGACTAGGAAATCCATGTAGCCAGAAACAAACAGATTTAATATGTCCAAGTTTTCCACAGTGGTAACACCTATACCCTTGGAATTTTTTCTTGGTTTGGTTCTAGCTTCTGTTTCTCTGATGTTGAGACATTGGTCGTGACATCCATTTTGACTTCTGAGTTTCAGGCTTTAGCCTTTTGAGCTCCAAGATGGGTTTCTGTTCACCAACAAATCCCAGTCCACCCATGTTTCCAGCTTTCTGACCACTCTGTAGGTTTTTTTCTAAAGTGTCAGTCCCAGGGTTTAGCATCCTGACAGATTTAGTCAACTGATCAAGTTTGGAGTTTAACATTTTGACCTCACTGTTGAGTGAGTCAATGGTTGTAAGATTCTACTTCTTCTCAGCTTCCAACTTCTTGATGATTTTCTTATGCTTCTCCCCTAGTTGACATATTTCAACACTCTTGTTGTATAGCTGTTTATATGAGACTGCAAGTTCATCAAGGGTCAGCTCATCTTCACTTGAGTCACCCTATGCATACACTGTTCAGAACAGTGACATGCTTGGCTGATTCTTCTTCTGATCCACTCTCAGAATCTCCATCAGACCAATTAACTACTAGGTCCTTCTTTTGCCTCTTGAGATAGGTGGGACATTCTGTGTTAATGTGCCCATATCCTTTACATTCATAGCACTGAACTCCTTTGTTTTGGTTGGACTTTTCTTCAAACTTGACTCTTTTGTCAATGTCAGATGAGATGTTATTGACATTAGATCTGCCCTTCTTATCTACCTTTTTCATGAGTCTGTTGACTTGTCTACCAAGCATAGCTACAGCTTTTGAGAGATTCTCCTTGCTTCCATCATTGTCTTCATCAGAGTCTTCTGCTGAGTTTGTGACAAGTGCTATGCTTTTGTTCTTTTTCTCCACAGCTTGATCACTCATTCCCATCTCAAAGGTTTGGAGAGAACAAATGAGTTCATCCACCTTCATATTGCATATGTCTTGAGCTTCTTTAATGGCAGTGACTTTCATGGCAAACCTTTTAGGTAAAGACCTGAGAATCTTCCTTACAAGTTTTTCATCAGACATCTTTTCTCCCAAGGCTCCTGAGGTGTTTGCAATTTCAAGGATGTTAATGTAGTATTCATGAATAGTCTCATCCTCTTCATTCTCAGGCTTTCAAACTTGGTTGTCAACATTTGTAATCTTGACATCTTGACTTTAGAGGTTCCCTCATGAGTTGTTTTGAGAGTATCTCACACCTCTTTAGCCAGTTCACAATGGTGTACCAGTCTGAAGATGTTTTTGTCTATACCATTGAAGAGTGCATTCAATGCCTTAGAATTCCCAAGAGCCAAAGCCTCTTGTTCTTTGTTCCATTCCTTTCCAGGAATTTACACAGATACTCCATCCTTGTCAGTCTTCACTGGATGTTCCCATCCTGAATTTGCAGCTCTCCATGCCTGGCTGTCTAAAGACTTTAGGAAAGCAATCATCCTAGGTTTCCAATAGTCATAATTAGAGTCATCCAGAATTTGTGGTCTATTTATGAATCCTATGTCTTTATCCATAGTACTAGAATTTATCTTCCCTCGATCTCACCCAAAAACTAACAGGCAGGGTGCCTGCTCGGATGCCAATTGAAATTTTGGCAAGCACACGATGGATGTTATTACGGAAGTTATAACATCCACTGTAACACAGACTATTGGAATAATTAAAAAGTTGTAAAGGAAAGCAGTAAATAACACGGTAATTGTTCACCCAGTTCAGTGTCAACAACACTTACATCTGGGGGCTACCAAGTCAGGGAGGAAATTCACTATTAGCATAATTAATTCAGAGTCAAACAATCCAGTTTGCACTCCTCACTTAAAACCTACCCAATGACACTTCAACCTAGAGACCTCTAGATCAGAGTTTACCCACTCACTCCCCCTCAATCACCTCAGTGATATAAACCAATTACACAATAGATATGAAGACACTTCAAACACACCTTGATCTTGCTTCACAGCTTTGATCAAGAAACACACACTCTTGCTTAACAGCTTTGAGTGAGACAATGAACACACCTGTTCATACACAATAACCAAAGCAATTATTCAGCATACAATTGCTTGGCACACAAGGAATCCTAAATTCCTAGACACACGTGAAGAAAAAACCTCTTCACTCACAAATTACACCCTTTTATATCTCTGCTAGTTGTGTTATCAATTGAGGTTCATCCTCTTATTATTTATAGCAGATATTCTTTGGACCTTTGTGTAGAATTTAGGTTTACCCAACCCTTTCTTCAAGAATCTGCACTTATCTGTTAGGTCAGAGACATTTTATTTCGCCAGGGCTTCTAAAATGTTTCCTGACTTCCAGCTTGAGCTTCCACAAAGTTTCCTGAATTCTAGCCTGAGCTTCCTCAACCTAAATATCAGAAAATTAATCCTGCGCGTCTGATGTCATACGATCAGTGACATGACATTCAGCATGATATTCAACTCAACTTACTGTTAGCTGACTCTACTTACCCTGCATAGTGTGTGTCATAACATCAGTCATGACATCCATACACACTCTAATGTTTTGCCACAAAATGCAGCCAACCAGAAACACTTACAAAAGATATTATGGCGAATCAGAATTCCAAATAAACAAAAACAGTTTTGTTACTGAATCTATTTCGTATGTTTTTCAGCCGGTTTAGGGATTTTGAGCATGTACTTGTTCCATTGTAATCAAACAAAAACCAAAAGGAATAGTGGATACAAATAAATCAAAACTACAATATTTATATTACCTCCAAAGCATCAGCCTTCTCCGAATCCTTTATCTTATCAAATGATCCAAAGACAATTAAACCATCTTCATAATCACTTAGCAATGCTCGCATGGCTTTTGTTACATGCTCCAAGGAACTTGTCTACAGTGGAAAAAGAATTGTTCAGGAAACAATTTTGACAAGTACAGCTGCAAAATTTACCAAGCAATTTATACCTTCGTCACATAAATGGGAATATCATTTGATTTAAAGGCAGCTTGGATCCTTGAATTCTTTTTAAGCTTTGATTGCAAGGCAAGTAAGGCATTTGCTTCACTGATATTATCAGTCAATTGAAGGTCCGCGTCATTCATTTTCAACTGTTTAATCCCTTGAATAACAGTTGCCTCTAAAATCTAGAATTACTGACCATTCTGTAAGTTAATCAGCCAATGAAGAAATATAAAATAGAAAACAGAGTGAAAGCGTGACCACTATTTTTAATTTATAATAATGGCTTGAATGTCTCTTTGTCCCCATAAACATGCCCCTTTTAATTTTTTAGTCCCTAAAACAAAACAAAAAATGCATTTGACCCTTATTGTTTTGTTTTTATCCATGTACTATTTATTCATGTTGAATTTAATCCCTGTAATATTCTGAACATATTGACGTAGTCCCTAAAATCTGGATAATATAAGGACTAAAATTAAAATGGTCTGCATATTATAGGAATTAATTTCAAAATGAACAAATATTACATGGACTAAAACAAAATAGAGCAAAAGTGGAAAGTGTAAAATTTGTAGGGACAAAAAAAATATTAAAAGCAAAAACTGATATAATAGTAGGATGAAAAAGATATTTAGGCCTATAATAAACTGTGTTTATCTAACTGTCAGCACTGTTAATTTTAAATTTAAAACAAAATGCACTAGAAAACATTAAATAAAAATATGGCTTAAATGTGTTTTCGCTTCCCCAAAATATTGTAATTTTTTACTCATTCATAAAAATCTGTCAACTTCAGTTCCATTTTCTAAATGCGTCCATCTAATTGCATCTCTAGTTCAACCTGGCAGGTATTTCTATGATTCATTCATATCATTCTTCTCAACTCAACACTAAGACTGCACCACTTGCTGGCATATCCTTCCATCCTGTCTTTAAAGCATTCTTTCTAAATAAATATAGCCTATAGGGACCAGAGGTGACACACGTCTTCAGAAATGAGAGACTAAATTAATATGAAATTTTTTTCAGGAACTAAAATCAAAAGCTACCATGCTTTGGGGGACAAAATGTTTAAGCCAAAAAGTCTAGCTAAACATGTAAGACACAATGATTCAATTAAAATTGGTCCTTTTTATTTTATTTTTCTCTCTCTTTGCCTTCCACGTCCTCGCAAAATTTTCATGAAGAAATATTGTATTATATTTTTGTTTTTACTTTGCTCTCTCCCCTCTTCCTTTCATATTTGTTTTATACTTTTACCTTTTTTTGTGTTTGATATTTATTAAGGTTTCTAAGTATCGAGTTGTACGGTATTTATAAAACAAAATAGTCTAAAATAAACAAGAGGCTTTTAGGAATGGGAAAGGAGAGACTTCGCCAATACTAGTGACTTGAGTTGTATTAGCAAGAGTTGATGTGCGAGGTGTTTTGGAGATACAATTTTGAGAAACGAATGCGACTACCAACTTTGGATCAAAGGAAGTTTTCTAAAAATAATATGATGGCAACTAGTTCATATCAATAATCAAACTCATGTCAACATTATAAATAGCATTAATAAAAATAAGTAAAACACAACATACAAGCAAATAAAAAAGCTGTTAGTGATAATATCAATGTTCATTTCATACATTAGACACAGCTATTGGGTGATAATGTCTTACCCCATAACAAAATAGACGAAGTGGCAATCGGTGCTCCCAAGAATCTTCTAACATGTCAATAGGCAACGTCAAAGGTGACTCTTCTTGCCTGGTTTGGACATCAGCCCTTCCCAAAGCATCTTTAAGTATAATTTCACCATCATTTTCAAGAGGGCTGTCAATAACGGGTCCCTTTTGTAAAATCTCTTCCTGCTCTTGAGACTTCATCTTGCGCACTTCTACATTTGGAAGACGACCTATACCAACAAGAAAGCAAAGCATACTTATAATCAATCTACTGCAATATTATTTGAACCGGGAGGGGGGGCACTTACCTGAAAGAATAGCATCAACAGTTGCTTCAAGGCTACGGTGAATGCGCAACTGTGTCTTTGAAATAATCTCTACTGCACAACTAAATGTTGATGGGCCTTTCCTCTCCAGTACTGTCTTCTGAACGCCCCTGCGGCTGGCCTCTTCATCCCCAAGTGTCACACTCTAAAATGATAGTAGAGATAATATAACAAAATGGAATTAGTATACCAAAAGTAGGGAGAATAGTTTGACTTATATTTCTGCAGAAACTTATTGCACATAGAATGACAGAAGAAAGAGAAATGGGAGACAACAGGACTATTGATTAAAATTTATGAAGTTCAGATACTCCAAAAATATAAAAGAGTCAAAGTCCAGATACTCCAAAAATAGAAAAGAGTCAATGGCGTACCATTTAGGACAACGGTGCTCCCCGATTATGAACCCCAAAAGTATCCAATATTTTTTTTTATTGAATTATTATGATAATTCTCAAATACATCTCAATACTCCTCAAATACTTTTCTATATTTTGCAATACTTGTATGATACTAACAATGTTTTTTATGGTCCTTGTTTTGAGTTCTTCTGGAGACGCTTTTTGTTGATATCCAATCATAGGGACTAGAATATATTATGTGTATATAGGCTTAAATTCTATTATTTTTGTTACCAACATAACAATTTTCATATAAATTATGACCATATATTGATATACTAATGAGGAAATCAAATCAATGAGAAGCGGAAGTTGTATTGTTGGTTAGAAACTAGATGTACGAAAGAAGGGAAGAAAACCAGTAACCTTATCTATTACTATTCTAACACTTCTTAGCGAAGAGATGTTAGGGCCATAGAAGAGATGTTAGGGCCAGAGAATAGATATTTCTATGTGTTGGCGCTTGGCTCTGGGAGTAGATAGACAAACTAATTGAGCAGTAAATCACAAAACAATGATAAAATGCAGGAATGGTGGAAAAGTTCTGCAACTGTATGGAATGGACAGTTACAGAATGATTGACAACGACAGAGAAAGATAAAGTAAGAATGTCTGATAGTGGCATGCTATCAGCTCCAAAGGCTACAAGAGCTTCCCTTACAATGAGATTCCCATGATCTCACCCCTTTCCAAAATAACAGAATGCTTAGCTCCCTATTCCCTCTAATGATGAAGCAACCTGATATGATAAACTTTGGCACTTTTCGGGGGCAGTTGAATCTGTTCCTGAAACAAAGTTGGGAATTGGTCCAATAATGAATCCTCCCGCACTCCTTCTCTATCCTTCATCTGTTTTTGAGGAAACCACCACCAATCCTCTCTTTTTCCCAAATGTTGGTTTGCAAGGAAAGTGTTGAGTGAACATGATTTTCCTTGGGCCACTCCCTGACCTTGGATTGTTATCAATTGACCCTGATGCCAAAATTGCATGGTTAAATTTCTCCAATCCATGATTACCTTTTCTAGAGTGCTCGACCACGATACTCCCATCACCACGTCCAATCCCCCTAACTCCAACACCATGGCATCTAGTAAACAGCCGATGCCTATCCCCTAACTTTATTCCTTTGGCCACCATAGGTGTGAGTGACCTTAACTCCCAAGGCAGAGGTTAACTTTTGAGAGCTGCAATTATGACTAGCCCCACTATCTATCAAGACTACCATACCCGCATCCTTCAATCTTTAATTGTACGACAATCCTCCATACTTCCTAATACTCCAATCAATTTACACTCCGCCTCGACATCCTTATCCTCCTCTGATTCTTCTTCGACTTCAATTGAAACAATTTCCCCCTCATCATTGAGGCTCTCACCTTCAACAATCTTAGGAGCTCTTGACATTTGTACATGGTAGGGTTGAACTTCCCTCCACATTTGAATCGCCACTAGTTTATCTCCTCACTGTGAAGACTTTGGACTCTCTTCCATCACTTTGCAGAGCCCCTACAGAGGTCGTTCTCACATTTTCTTATTGTAGGGTGAACGATGTGGAGGAATTATGATTCGACCCCGCCGACCCGAGTTTTTTGAGTTGGGTCACTCCAACCTGAGTTAATAGGCGGGATCAAATCTTTATGGGTCCAACTCGACCCGCTTCGGTTTTTGAAACTAGGCCTATTCCTCTCCTTGCGTCCCAAACGATCCACTCCCTTTTTCCTCTTGTAGCACCTTTCACCGTTATTGACTTCTTCCTTCAACTCATCATTCAAGTCTTTAGCCATCCTCATTATTTGTATTCGAGTTTGTGGGTTTAACGTTTTAACCTTCCTTTTAATATGAGGTTTCAACCCACTCATAAAGTATCCCAACACTTCTACTCTGTCTGACATCTTCGGTGGCATCTACAGTTGGAGATTTGTTGTTTAATGAACTGGCAGATCGGACCAATTAATAGAACAGTAAATCACAACAATGATAAAACGCAGGAATGGTGTAAGCTGTTAAGAGTCCCACATCGGGTAATATATGGCATGAACATGTCTTTATAAGTTGGGACAATCCTCACCTTACCAACCGGTTGAGTTAGGCCCAACCACATTTCTCTTTTCCTAATGTAATGTCTCCATATTTTGGGCCTCATTTCATTCTAGCCCACATCATCCACAACCACATTCCTATCACAAACAATATTCTATATTATCTATTATCACCAATAATACATATTTTCTATCGATTTCTATTGTTCATCTATACTTCTCGCTGTGCATTCCCTGTTTCCGATCCCCCAGCTACATTGGTTTCTATTAGTGACCCGGAGGACCCTTAAAACTCCGTACTGTCTTAAAGAAATCAGAATTGTCATTCTTTACAATTCATAAAGCATACCAAAAACCAAGTGCATGGGAAGTATAATATGCAAAAACAATCCCGTATCGACTTCTAAAGATTTATCCCTTCCTAGAGAGGTGCCAGAATGGAGTTTCAATGTTAAACGTGAAACAACCAACAATTTTGATTTCTTAATAAGTAAGGGCAGCAGCAGTCTTTACATCGATGACAACAACAAAGAAGATAGCTATGAGGGAAAAGTGTCACTGAAACACAAAATATGCAGTGTAGGCAGCTAACATAAGTGTTGTGTTTCGCACAATTACTGAAATGAAATTTGATCTCCAATGCTGATCTGACATTGCTGGCATCAAAAGTCAACTATGAAACAATCCTGGTGCTCTAATTTTCCGATTGATCAAAGTGTGCCATTTCATTTTTGAGCACTGCAGTCAATAGTTTCTTCCTTACCTTTTTTTCTACCTGTTCCAACCCATTTAAGTCATTAACTGTTTTGGTAGCTTCACACACTTTCTTTCATGGTGAGCAGATTGGTAAAGCACACCTAATAAACTTCCTCCAATTTCCTGCAACAGGAAATTTCCCCAACCTTGATGTAAAATTCCAGCTTGAAGTCAAGTCTATAAAACTTCCCTGAGCACAAAATGCCCTAACATATCATAATGGACTAGATACCTATCCCTATCAACTCATCGTCATGTTATTTGTAGGCAATAAGTCACAGCTAACTCATTCATTGTAGTAACAGACCACTAATGGTCTAATACTACAGACACTCAACAGTGAATAAACTCAATAGTATACAGATAGTGATTCAGCTCAAGTTCCAGCCTCATCTTCCGCTGCGGGATTTCTGTTGACTTACCTATTGCTATACGTAAAGGTAGAAGGTCTACTTCTAATTCTCATCCTATTTATAACTTTTTGAGTCATCACCTATTGTCTCTTTCCTACTTTTATTTTGTTTCGGCTCTTTCATGTCTATTCCTAAGATAGCTCAAGAAGCATTACATCATCCTGATGAAAACAAGCCATGATTGATGAGATGATAGCTTTAGACTCTAACCATATTTGGGAGCTTGTTCCACCTCCTCTTGGAAAATATGTTGTTGGTTGTAGATGGATGTTTATTTCAAAGTGAGACCCGATGGACAAGTTAATCGATTGAGAGCCTGGTCACTGGCAAAAGGATATACTTAGGTCTATAAGCTTGGTTAATCGATTTGTTCGCCTCTTTATAGATATGGCTGCCATGAAATGCTAGCCAATATTTCAGGTCGAAACAAGAATGCTTTCTTGCATAATGATGTGGAAAAGTAGGTATATATGAAGCAACCTCCTTGGCTTGTTGCTCAGGTATGCAAATTGCAAGTCCTAACAAGGCCTAAAACAATGACCCAGGCATGGTTTAGTCGATTGACCAAAGTTCTGCACCAACTTGGGATGACCCATTGTGAATTAAATAACTTTAACTTCCTTAAATGCTCATGATCAAATAAATATACCTACCTTGTGGTTTATGTTGATGACATTGTAATTATAGGTAATGATTATGAAAGTATCAATTTAACAGCAAATTTCATACATTAATTTCCTTTTTTTTCACCAAAATATAATATAAATACATTTCATTTTTAACCAAAATAAATTGAAGTTATTGTGATTGTGCGGTACGATGGAAGAGCGGACGACAGAGGAGTAGGAAAGGAGACACTAGTTGGACGGAGGAAGGGCGGTAATAGTTTGTTGGACGGTGTAATCTTTGAAGTGAAATCTAGATTATAGATGAAGCTTAAATATGAAATGACCAAATTGGATTTGTACGGAAAGACTAAATTTTTTTAAAAGATAAAAAGACAGGGTATAATAAACTAATAATATTTAAATAATTTTTATAATTTACTAACGGATACGGATATCTGTGAGCACGGGTATCATCAAATCCACATAAATTCATTTCATCCACGAATATCCATTAAGCTACTCGTGCCGTATCCGTGACAGATTTTATCCACGGATACCCGTGGGTATAGATTTTGTTGCCATCCCTACTCAATAGTCAGTACTCAACAAGGTGTCTCCTTAATAAGGACATGGCCACGTCAGTTCAAATACAAAATCCTAATCATGTGTGACATACCTAAAACTCAACATGGCATCTTGCTTAAGATGTAGGTAATCTCACCTGTATTCCACCGACAAGCATCTCTAATGAAGGATTCATTATTAGATTCTCAATGGTAATTCCATGAGCAGTAGCAACAAGCTGGATCCCACGCTGTGCAATTGTACTTGCAGCCATTGCTTCAAGCTTCGTACCAATTTCATCAATTACAATTACTTGCGGCATGTGGTTTTCAACTGCCTCTATCAATACCTGAACAGTAAAATAAACATAGGAATACTAATGAAATTAAATTCTGTGTGGTTGATCATTCTTCTGTGTGGTTAATCATTCTTCTGTGTGGTTGATTCCCATCAACAGTACATTCTATTATATATTACAAAGTTTGGAAAGCTTAGTGCAGATTTGCATGATTGTTGTTAAAAAAAAAGGGAGGAACGTAATAGGGAATAAGAAATTTTGAAATAGTTGAGTCTGAAAGAACGAGTTTTATGCTTGGGAATGTTGACCTTAAAAGTAATTTTGGCAATTAGTGTAAAGATAGCCAAAATTTTAAAACAGAATTTAGAACTAATTTGGAGTGGTATCCAAACAAGTTCTTGGATTATAGAACTTCCAACTATTACTTGAAACAATTAATGCAATTCATCTCCTACACTTTATGGTTTTAGTCACATAAACCATGACAAGAGTTCCAGTTGCAACACTGGTGGAAGAAGTCTCCAGATGTGTAGCACTCTGATTTTGTTGTAATACTCCACACTCTAAATAAACAAGAGGCAACTTATGAACGCGGCTAATACCTTATGTTGCATATCAGAGTTGGGAACTTGCATGCGCCGAGCACTGCCAATTCCAGAATGAGGTATATCACCATCACCCCCAATCTCATTGGAGGTGTCAACAATCATTACACGCTTCTTGTAATCATTTGCCAGCATCCGAGCTACTTCCCTGAAAATATAAAATAGGACCAACAATATGTCAAATTTAAAGAGTGGGATAAGATCACCAATAAAAAAAGACTGGGATAATAATAATAATAATAATAATAATAATAATAATAATAATAATAATAATAATAATAATAATAATAATAATAATAATAATAATTGTTGGAATTTCCGCCTTCATTGCGGTCCGCCCCTAGTCGCCTAAATTGCGGCATTTGACTTGCCTTCATTGCAGCCTTCAACACCTTCATTGTGTTGAATTTGGTCCCACATTGCTTAGAGATATGGCATTTGTTGTGTTTATAAGTGGGGGCAATCAACATCTTACAAATCGGTTTTGTAGGTATGAGTTAGACCCAAGCCACGTATTCTAATGATAATAGAAAAGTATCAGTTTTAGCTAATGACCAAGACCAATCACGGTCCCAAAGCTCTATGTTGTAATTATTTTAACCTATTTCTCCCGCAAGTCTGTTTCTCCCTCATGTAACCACTCAATAATTAAGTAACTTGTTTGGTCTAAGAAAAAGAAGGAACCATATATTTCAGTACAGTTTAGTGAAGTAACTTATTTTTTAACAAATGAATTAAATAACTAAAGGTGTAAAACTACAGACAGCATCATATCACAGTCTCTCCCTCATATAGGTTCAAAATAGAGGAGGGAATGGGAGGGGAGGGATTTTAATTAAAAATGTGTTTGGTTCAGAAGGGGAGGGGAAGGGTTTTATTAATAATTTACAATTTTATCCTTATGATCTTATATAAGTTATATGATATTAAAATGTGAAAAATTCATCCGCAAGTCTGTTTCTCCCTCATGTAACCACTCAATAATTAAGTAACTTGTTTGGTCTAAGAAAAAGAAGGAACCATATATTTCAGTACAGTTTAGTGAAGTAACTTATTTTTTAACAAATGAATTAAATAACTAAAGGTGTAAAACTACAGACAGCATCATATCACAGTCTCTCCCTCATATAGGTTTAAAATAGAGGAGGGAATGGGAGGGGAGGGATTTTAATTAAAAATGTGTTTGGTTCAGAAGGGGAGAGGAAGGGTTTTATTAATAATTTACAATTTTATCCTTATGATCTTATATAAGTTATATGATATTAAAATGTGAAAAATTCATCCGCGTTTTTGTTGGTAATAAAATTTTTAATATTGAGTGATTAAAAAAATATTTATTTGTCACAAAAGAAAATATGATAGAATATCTAACAAAATAAGTATTTATTTTGATGGTTTACAATTTGATATAAAAGAAAATATGATAGAATACCTAGCAAAACAAAAAGAAAAAAACGAATATAACTAAACATAATTTTTTTTATAAAAAAAAGACAATGATTATGATTTATAATAAGTATAAAAATTATAAAATAATTTGAAGTTGGAGTTATAATAAGTTGATGTAAACAATTGAAAAAAAACAGTAACACAAAAGAAAATAAATAGTTTTGAAATACTGAAATTAAATTGAAGATATTTTAGTAAATATAATAATTTTTAAATATTAAAACTCATATTCCCTCCCCTCCCCTCCAAATCTCCCCAATTCGGAGGGAACTAAGAAGTGTGTTTTGGAGGGATTTTGCTCCCCTCCCCTCCTAAAATTTGAACCAATCATATTTAATTAAAAATTTCCCCTCCCCTCCCCTCTATCTACCCCGAACCAAACGCACCCTAATTGTTGCGGACCACAATTCAAAATTATGAGCTAAGTATTCATTGCATATTTTGCTTGACGGTTAGTAAAAGAAAAAATAATAACTGACCTAATGATTGTAGTTTTGCCTACACCTGGAGGTCCAATGAGCAACAAAGAAGCCCCGTCTTGAACCAAGTCTTGCAACAACTTGGCACTTCCTGAAATCGCCCTGCCAACACGACAAGTTAGACCAATAATCGTGCCCTTTCGATTTCTAATAGCACTGATCCGATGCAATGTCCTGCTGATTCCTGCTCGATTATCAACAGCAAAGTCACCAACCTGCAAGAAGCTTTAATTCTCTAGTAAGTTGATGATTATGACTATCTCCTTAAATGAAAAGACGCTTGTGTTGCAATAATACCTGAGCAGTGGCGTACTCAATATCCTGAACTGTGATTGGATACTCGGAAATAACAAAATCGCCGGAGGGAAACCTGGCCAGCGGTTTCCGTCCTAAATCCATAACCACTTCCATCAACTGCTGCAACTCCGGGTGGTCACTGACACGCCTCCGCATCTCCTCCGGCAACAGAGACAGCAAACGCCCCAGCTCAACCTCCTGGTCATCCTCGGAAAGGGAAGACGGCGAGCTCAAATCAACCGGATAAGTGGCTCGCAAAACGGGAACGTTTGGAGATGTGGACTGAGGATGAGAAAAGATATGATAGTTGAAGCGTTTGGGTGATACCAAATTGGGAAGCAGAGATTGATGGTGTTCGTGACGGCGAAGAAGATGAAGCGGAAGCGGCAACCGTAGTAGCATAATTTTGGCGGGAAATTGATAGATTTTTCCGTTGAGAGGGGAGAAAATGGAGTCAGATGGTTTGAGGCTTTGAAGTGAAGGAAGGTGGTTTGTTACGTGTTTTGCTTTTCCATTGCAACGACTTCTGTCGTTTTCTATTGGGAAAGGATTTCAAGGGAACCAATTTCCGATATTCTAAACGAGTGGCAACCAAATGTACATGAGTTTCGAAGGAAAATGACTTGTGTATACTTTAAATTTATCCACCATGTAGATTTATGTCTAGCTCCCAACAACTTATAGCGTTTCAAAAAATTTGCTGGAATTGGGAGAATATTTACAAATAAGTGTATTTATTTACAAATGTCGAATTTTTAGAAATGTTTAGTATAAATGCGTAAATTTAACGCATTTTTATTAAACTTTGGCTTTTATCGAATTTTTATAAAGTCTGATATAAAAAATATATTTATACCAATTTTTTTAAAATGTAGGAATGTTATAGGAATGTCATCAAAATTTTCAAAGTTCTGATAGCCAAATTTTTTATTTTTAAATTGCTTTTCTTTTTAGTAAAGATAAGAGAAAGAGATGGTAAAATCATATATTGATTGAGCGATAGGTCTGTTAGAGATATTGTAAAGAGCTCTGACAGAGAGGATGAAGACACTCTTTTGGCCATTCATGTAGCTAGAGTAACTCCTATTGGTTCTCACCGCAGGAAGATCAAAGGGTTTTGTGGACCACGTACTATCTATCATATATGAGGTAGAGGTGATTTGCTCTAGAGATCATGAGGAGGAGGTAGATGTTGTTATAACTGAATAGGGGTGTGTAGAACCCAACCCAACGCGAAGACCCGTCTCAACCCAATAGTTTTAGGTTAGTCTTTTTTCAGTCTCGTGAAAAAAATGGAAAAAATGACTGTCTAAAAATGAACCCGATATCGGGTTGGGACGGGTTCGGGTTGACCATCAGGTTACTCAACCCATCCTAATATTATGAATGCACATGTGGTACTATTTATTTATTTAATTTATTAGTATATTTAGATTATTCCAAATTTTCAATACACTTTTCCACTTCCCACCTCATAATTTAATATATGCATTGAGTAAGCACTAAGTACACATCTTCCCACTTCTCTAGTTCTCTTACATGATATTTTTTATTTTACATCTTCTTACTATGTTTTAGTGAAAATAAAAGGGTGATGAAATATATAGAATTACACTATATTTTTTATTTTAAAAATTTTACTTTAGATGTCTTCATTGTTTTTCATTCATGCTAATGATTTTATTCATATTTCTTATTTAAGTGAATTTTTTAAAATACTATAATAAATTTATTAAGTCATTAACTAAATGATCTATTTAGAAAAGGTAAATAACCTTCCCTATTGCTTCGAGGTTGTATGCCACGAGCAGGTCCCATTTTCTTCTTATCAAGTCTTCCGCTTGAAAAGGTTAAAATAAGCTTCACCAAACTTCCCTTTGAGACTTTTTCGAAGAGATGAAATTTGATGAAAAATGAAATCACCAAGAATTAAGACTTCACATGGGATTAGGAATTTCACTGGTGCTTTATAACATCACCAGCGATCTTCAAATGAGATTCGGGTCGGTTGATTTACAAAACAGATTTCTCAAATAAAAAGAAAGATCATCTGTAGGAATCTTCACCAAACTTCTCTTACGGGACTTCCGAAGAAATTCCATTTGATGGAAGCAAATTGAATAGTGAACCCATTGGGAAGAACATCACCAATTATAATTTGAAATTGCATTGGAGCAAATAAAATCCTTGTAGGATAACTCAAATTAAGAGAAAGATATTTGTAAAAGCATTCACAAACTTCTCTGACGGCACTTCCGGTTAGATGCCATTTCATGAGAGAATGGCTAATAAATCTGATAATTTCACTAGGGATAGAAAAACTATCTTGAGAAGAGATTGTCCTTTATCGTCCAATAAAAAGTCTGAGAACATAACAAGTTGCTCAAATAAAGAGACTGCAACTTGCCGTCTGGTATGAATTTCAAGAGAGTGTTACATCAACACTGTTGGGGAGTAAAGATTTGTCTTCAATGGGGATCCATAAACAGATTCTTCCTAGAGACAAAGTATCCAAAAGTGTAAATTAAATGCACCCTCGATCTAGGTTTAATAGCCTAGAGGGATTCAAATCCAAAATAATTGACAGAGACCAAAGTTCAATCTAGGAATGAACTGGAGAGAAATGGTCAATTAAGACTCTAACCAATGAGGAATGGATTCGATTGGGGATTTATCCTATCTAAGAATGGAAAGGAAAGTTAAATCAAAATATTCCATGAGGGATAAACTCAGTGGGGAATCAAAAAAGATATATATTTTCTGCTTAAGGTTGACAACTCTACTAGGAGAGATGAAAAATAAAGTCACCTGGGGATAAACACAGCCAAAGTGAGTAAAGTAAACAACACCATGAAAATGCGGAATCCACATGCATTATGCATATGTGTATGAATGTATGTATGTCATGTTATGTTTATGCTGATAAAATAGACGAAAGAGATAAACTGGAGATGAAATAAACATCACAGTACAACCGGATGCTCGACCATTCTTAACAAGGTAGAAAAAATCACTGGTGATGAACCAAAGGCCATTTATGGAATAAAGTCTTGCTTCAAGGCTTCAATATCTCTAGAGAGAGGAAGATGCTTTACTTGGGGATAACCAAAAATAATCTTCTATCATTAAAAATCCAATAAGGGATAACATGATGAGCTCCGCTTCATGGGGGAGGAAGGATTCACTAGGGAAGGACCACTCATAACTAGATAAGCTTGAATCAAAGTTGCAGCTGGTGATACTAGATCTAAGACTTCATAGGGGATAAAATAACTTCATTGGGAAAGCTGAGTCAGAGTCGTACCTGAGAATTCCAAAGCTAGGACTTCATGGGGGATAAAATAAATATCCATTTTGCTGAGGAAGACTAAAGTCAAAGGAACCAACTGGGGAAATCCTACACCAGACATGTCATAACTGCTTGAAATAGAGACTTATTGGGGATAAAATAAATCCTGTTGGCGGAAAGAAACACATCCAACTAGGGAAATTTGAGTCCTTGAATCACATCTTAATCGTTGTTTGGGCTTAATACTTTGCTGGGGAATACTAAGCTTATAAGAAACCCACTGGGGAAATCCTAGTCAATCACCCAAACATGTCAGAGCTATCTGGAGTAGAGACTTATTGGGAATGTGTATAGGGCAAGATCCCAATAGCCCACTGCTTGGAAGAACACTTAGTTTTGCCCTGATGAACTGCATGGCAATCATCACAAAAGAACTACAATTCTTGTGAGTGGATAAAATAAAATTCAATTCTCAAATGCCCCAGATTACACAGCTTACGAGAAAAAATCATCTCAAGAGGATTTTACAGAAAACTTGGCATCCAAAATGTCTCAGTGTCTTCAGACTCTTGGAGATATTTATCGAATCTCGACGTAACTACCCCAGATTGACTGTATTTGGCACACTTGAGTCTTCAAAACTGCTCCATAGGGGTGACGAGATCGTGAAAGAAACAACTGGGAAATAACTTGCCCCTGTTTAGCAAACTCTTTAGGCAACATGCCCCTAGATATGATCATTCTTTTGAAATGATTGGCCATTTACTCATCATAGTTTCAAGTCTCAAAAGATTAAACTCATCATTGATGCTCATATGCAAGTTTCTATGATATCAAGCAACGTTTGCAAGCAGAAAAATGTTAATTCTAAGAATGAAAATGCAACACACATGTTAGTCTTGAAGTTTTTATTGAAAAGATATCGCAATAACTTGTGACCGAATCACTAGTTAGGTTATGAAATTAATTTTCTTTTACAAAGCCAACACAAATTCATAGCTCGTAGGAGTCCGGAAACGTCATCTCAATGAGTATTATTTCGAAATAAACTATGTTTCAATTAGGTCTTTGGAGGGTTGTAATGTGGCCTGGTTCACAGTTTTCAAAAAAATATTTTAGGCTCAAAGTTTATTTGTACCCATCCATTCTTCGTGATGTTCTCCAATCCTACATTCAGCTAACTCGATGCGAGCACCCTTGTATTAAGAGTATTTTTGCTATGGTTGAGAAAACACTGAGGCTTTGGACATGGTAGTTGTCGCTACTGCGAAAATCGGCGCCGGCTGAACAGAAGAGTCGCCACCGTGCGTTATTTATCCCACGGGAGGGAAAGGAAACGCTCAGAGTAAACCTCGCACAACACGGGAAAGGTATGGTCATCGCAACCAAAACCTGGATTCGGGAGTCGGTTACGCAAGGGGAAGGTATTAGCACCCCTCACGTCCGTCGTACTCGACGGGATCCACGCTTGTTTTCGGGTATGGATTGTTATTCTATCTAAACTATAGGTCAAGGGTTAAAAAGAAAATAAAATGAAAATAAAAATGACTCGGCAAAGTATCGCACTTTATGCCTACGTATTCCCGCCTGGAACGAGAAATCAGAGTCAACGTAGTTCGCCTACCTACGGGAAAGGAGGGGAAGGTTGCTCGCTAGGATATCGCATCCTATGCCTACGTACTTCCACACAGCATGGAAGATCAGAGCAAACGTAGTTCGGGCCACGTACGACACAAGTCTGTCTTGGTTGATTTTATTCCTTCTGAAAAAGGTTTTTCTGATTAACAGTCCAAGGGGACAAAAATGACGTTTTGATGAGGTCACATTCTTTTACGGAAGAAGTGTCTTTTATTGTGTTTGAAATCTTTAGGTGTTTTTCTGTTTGTTTTGAGAAAGAAAGAGACAGAACTCTAACCTACGGTTGCGAAGGGAAACAAACTAACCTAATGTTATCATGCATGGGTTAAGACCTAGTGTCTATCATGCTCCTCTCTTGCACAGAGAGAAACAGAGATCCTACGGGATAGGCAGAAACAGAAACAATATCAGATATATACAGTAAAACAGTAAAATGCATGGATGCAACAGCACAAGCGAGGCAAGGGAGTCCCACTCAACCTCGAACCTAGAAAACAATAGGCAAAAGTGAACAGACTTCACTTTCAACCCAGCAGGGTAAACAGCAAACAATACAGTCCAGAAAACCAATCAATACATCAGCAATAAAATACAACAGCAAAAGAAACAGCATCAGCAGCTCTGAATCAACAACTGGCTTCAAATAATCTCCAATCAATCTCCATCTTCATGACCTTCAGGCAAGGGTTTTGATCATCGGTCTTCTATCTGCAATGGCTTTTCTTCAAGCTCAAACCTCCAGGATGAGGGATTAGTCACAAGAGTGAATTGGGTGTTAAGCAATCAGTTGACTACCAAGGGTGGTGAACAGACTGCTTCTGACACAAGAGACATTTTCTCTCAAGAGTTCTATCTCATAGACACTATCACCAAGCCTTCCAAAGGAAGGGGGTGAGTGTCTTAGAGAGACTCTGAATCACAGAGAAGAATGGATGCAGACAAGGCAATCCATGTTTGAGAAACAAACTTTCTAACCTAGAGCTCTGCCTAGCTCCTAAACCCTAGTTCCTCAGCATCTGCTAGCAAGAATCTTCTCTTCAACTCTGGAAGTTGATCTTCAATCTCTGGATCTCCAATGGTCTTCATCTTCTCAAGTCTTCAGCTCTCCTAAGTCCCCAGACAACCCCAATACCCAAGCAAACAATCAATAAACCCCAGAGGGCACACCACACCAGACAACAGATATACAGACAGTAATAATATCAGTAGGGGAATCCTAACTTTTTCTAAGGGATCTAATAGCTACCCATAGCCCATATAGTCCTATAACTAATCTATTCAAACTCTAAGTCCTAAGGGGAATGAAATCAAACTCCTAAGTTATTACCTAAAACCCTAGTTTTATACATGATATTCAAGCATTTATTAATCACCTAAAATTAACTCCTAAAAATGGGAACTAAAATATTTCTATAAGCCTAATATCTCATCTAAACAATATGAAAAGAATGATCAAAAAATATTAAAGCATGTGAGAGAACAAAAATCATAACAATAATGCATGAAATGAATCTATTTAATATGACATTTATTTAGAAAATATGAAAAAAATATGAAATAAAACTAAAAATGAAATTTTATTTTCCTATAATATTCTAGACATTTTAATGAAAATATGGTAAAAAGAATGGATTAAAATGCATTTTTTATGAATTATTTATGAATTTATGAAAATTAGTGAAAATTAGAATGAATTAAGAAAATAAAATTGAATTAAAATGAGGGAGGGGGTTAGAATAGTAACCACGCGCAGTTAAAAATCACAATGGGCCAACAATAGGGGGGTGCGCATATCAACTTGAGTTAAGCCCAGCTTGAGTTCAGAAATAATGAGAAATAGAAACGCCAGGGGGGGTGAGAAAAGTATCAAATCCATGTTGAAATTGCATTGGGCCTAATTGCTGGGGGTGGGATTAGCAACAACCAACTCAGGCCCGCCCGTTTCAATTAATGAAACGGTGCGTTTTGGCCAGTTTCCACTTCCCTCCAAATGATCAGATTGAATGCCAGCCATTGGATCACTCTCACAGTCAAAAGTCTAACTCCAAACGAAAGGCTATGATTATCTCTTCCTCCTTGGTTCTGCAAGTTAGGGTTTCACACACCATGGCAGCCATGCACGAGCAAGGTTTACACCCTCCTGTTCTCCTTCTACACGCAGCTAATCCACACGATGTAAACACAAAAACCACTCCAAATTCTTCCCTCTACAAGCTTAGGGCATCAATTCATCTTGAAACTCACCATAACAACAAACACGATTGAATCAACATCCGGCCACCATTGAAATGCACTGATACGAACCTTCACCATTCTTCCCCAAACTTGACCTAAACTAACCTATGCCTAATGGAGATTAATACATGCTATCAAGCTACAATTATGAGGCATTAATCTAAGAGATATAGACACTAACAGTTTGTTGCACCTGTCACTAACCATCACCAAATCGTTCCAAATTCATCTAACTTAATCTCCTAACCACCTAGATCAAGTCTACACTAACAAAATCATGTGAAACTAACTGAATTAAGCAAATCGAAGGAAAACTTACCTGATGTAAAACCTTGAGAACAGCTATGGAGATGGAAGATCTGAGGCTTTTGAGTGTTGAATCCTGATCACTCCTTGATGAACTTGATTCTGTATGCAAGCTTTGGATGAGACTTGGCCAGAATTATGCTATCCACTTGAGATTGTGATTTTGATGATCTTGAGAAAAGCACTCGAAAATGGATGATAATCACTTGATCCTTGCTTCAATTCTGATCTATGATGAATATTGAATATGATTGGATTGATTTTGAGGAAGATTGATGAAGATTTTGGAGAATTGGAATGAAAACTCAATGAGAAAGCATGAGAAATCTTGTGAAATTCTTGGTGCAAATGAGGCCAACCCTTGCCAAATTCATCTTTCATGAATATATAGACCCCAATGGTACATTCTAGATCCATCTTGCACATTCCCTTGTTTTCAAACTTTGGCACATTTTGATTATGTTTCTTAAAAGGTAAGCAACCATGGATAACTTCATTTTTTCCTTCTAAACTCAAAAAAGTGTGTGAACCATTGTTCTTAGAATTATTTTTCCATTCAAAATCATATATTGGAAGTCTCCATTTGGACTTGTAAATCTCCCAAACCATTTTCCAATTTGAAATTATTCACTTTATAAGCCTTTTTAGTTCATATTTTGACCAATTATGTAACTTCATGCTATGAGCTTCTCCAATAACTTGTGACCTTCTTTCTAGACTTAAAATCCCATTTGGAGCAAGTTTGATGTTGTAAGTTTTTCCATTTGAGGCCTCCTTGTGTGAGTTTTGGGTATAGGTTAAAATGACCTGTAATTCACAAATGCCCAAAATACCCTTTGCTTGTCAAGACCATAAGTTGAGTTCTCCACATCATATGAAGGCATGCCATACCATTCTAGAAAGCTAAGACAATGAGGAACAATTCTTATGTTGACCAAGAATTCATTTGAAATCTCCTTGAGGGGCAAAACTAGCTTGGAAGTCAAGTCACTTTCACAGACAAAAATTCAGACACCCCAGATGACCTGTAACTTGCAAGGACCATAACTTGAGTTCTATAAATCTCCTTGAGGTCTTCCACCACTCAAATTAAAGGTCTTGAGATCCTCTACAATTTTCATGTTGGCCAAGAAGCCATTTGAAGCTAGCATTTTGACTTATCTTGCTTGGAAATTTGACCTAAACTAGGGGATTTTACAAAGAAACCCTAATTTAGTAACTCCTCTTCTCCTTGATTTCTCTTGAATTCTCCTTGTCATATCTCCATATCCTTCTTTATATGTTCAATGATGATCCCCACATCTCTCCAATAGACTTGAATGCCCTCTTAAGTCAGTCAATTGACCTAGGGTTGACCTAGGGTTGACCCAGATGAAACCCTAGTTGACTGTCTTCAACTATAGCTCTTGTGCCTTCATCAATGACTTGTTTTCTTCTCCAAATGACTTTATAAGTCTCTCAAGATGTCTAGATGCTCTCCATACCTTCACTCCACAGCTCACAACCCTCTTGTTGATCCTCAGATACCCTCAGCTAGGAGATGGACTCAAGGCTTGATCTGCTGAACTCTTTGCTTTCAAATTCTTTCTTGATGACTTGAATGAGATTGAATTGGAATAATAACCTCTTGCTAGGCCTCTAGAGATGAAAATAATGATTGGTCCCCTGTTGAATGACTTGCTATGCTTATGCTATGCAGATGGTTAGTCTATGTACATGACTCTATATGCAAATGCTAATGATAATGAAACATAAATCCAAGGAATAAGGTTGGGCAAATTTTAGGGTGCAACAGCTGCCCCTATTCAAGCGACTTGGACCCGATTGGATGAAGAGCCCGGAGCCTTCAGACATTCGCGGTACGAGACGGTTGAATACCAGTGAAACCAGAAATTTGCCAACCGCAGAAATAAACTGCGCTCCTGCTTGAGGAATGACATTCGTCAGCTGAACCTGACTGTTAGAGCAACCCACTGATCTCGCGCGACCGTGCTGGGGATTGTCTTCATCGTTCTGAAGAGGATTTTGTCATACCAGACTGCTCGCTTGTCCATGCTAGGACTCTGTCTGTCGTCAATACGAAGAAATCTCAACTAAAACTTGTCCACATTAGGACTCCACTTACTGTCAACCCAGAAAAATCTCGGCAACTCCGCTGGGGATAATTCATCTGCATTTCCGTAAATTGAATCGCCCACGTTAGGAAAAACTCTTCCACGTTAGGAGTAACACCTGTCCACGTTAGGAATCAAAACTCTGTATCTGTCCCCGTCAGGACTAACCCTTTCATCTTTCCACGTTAGGAAACCATCTTCTTCGATCTGTCCGCGCCAGGACTAACTTCTTCCTCCTAAGAAAGCCATTTTTCTTCCACGTAAGGAATGCTTTTGATATGTCCGCGTAAGGACTCTGATCTTTCCACGTAAGGAATACCAACTTCTTTCTGATTTGTCCGCGTCAGGACTCATTTTTTCCACGTAAGGAAACCATCTTTTTCCACGTAAGGAATCATCTTAATCTGTCCACGTAAGGACTCTCTTTTTTCCACGTTAGGAATACTGTCATTTCCACGTTAGGAATCACTTCTGATACGTCCGCGTATGGACTCCATCTTTTCCGCGTTAGGAATCTCCGTCTTTCCACGGTAGGAATCACTTCTGTTGATAGGTCCGCGTAAGGACTACATCTTTCCACGTTAGGAATAATAATCTCTTTGATCTGTCCGCGTTAGGACACTGATCTCGTCTTGATTTGTCCACGTTAGGACTCAGGCATCTTCGACTCACTGAGGAAATAAGACTTGTCCGCGTAAGGACTCACACCTTCGACTCACTGGGGAAATATCCGCGTTAGGACTTACACTTTGCCAACAACACGAAGAAGGATAAATTTGTCCACGTCAGGATTCTTGTATCTTGTCATCACAAAGAACTACAAACTTGTCCACGTCAGGACACACATTTCACCATTACGAATAAAGATATCTGCTGGAAACAAATGATCCACGTCAGGACACCAACACGAAGAGTAACCAATCTTTTTGTCAACGTCATGACCTCCCTTTCTCCCAATTTCGAGAGACCGAATCTATCCACGTCAGGATTAACGCACCTTACCAATCCGGTAAAACACACCTGTCCACGTTAGGACGCTCACTTCTGAAGAAATCCCGTCATTCTAGGAGTAAATTGTCCACGTCAGGACTTGGTTCTTCAATGATCCTCACCCACAAACTTCTTAGCACTGACGTGACAGTGACTTCGAGATGAACTCTACTGGGGATGTCTGAAAACCAACTATCGGACGCCTGCTCTGATAACCGGCGGTGGCCTCTGAAATTCTGATTCCTGCGACCCGTTGATGACAAACAAACTCTGCTTGGGGATAAGAAGACACTTATCCTGGCCACTCTGGCTGGGGAAAATAAGGTACATTTGCATAAATGACTCTGCTGGAGACAAAAAGAGTTTTATCATGATAACTCTGTGGGGGAATACCGCCGAAACTGACATTATCATTGAATATCTCCTGCCGAGATCTTGACTGTTTGGTAATTTATTTGAGCAAGAGCTCTCTCCACCTGGACTACTAGAGTACAGAAACTGCTTCAGCAAAATAAATGCCGGAAGGATAACGCCGACTTGCCGGGAATAGCCTGATGCTACAAAATTATTCCGGCAAAATAAATGCTGGTAGGATGAAGTCGACCCTGCTGGGAAGTTGGGAACTCAAACCACCTTGCTGAGGTAACCCCCTGCCGGGGAATATGACTTAAACCAAATACCTTGCTGAGGTAACCCCCTGCTGGGGAATATAACTCTGCCGGGGAATAGCAGATGCGCACAGCACGATCGGACTTTCTGCTGGAATGTGAACCGATATCACCAGTATCTCTGACAAAATAAATGACAGGACCCACCATCGACTCTGCTTTGGAGAGCCTTGACCTTCGAATTCCGCTAGAAGGAAAGAACATTTGCTGAAAAGAGAACTCCGCTGGGGATGGCTGGATTCTCTTGGGGAAAATTAACTGACTCCACTGGGGAAGAGTGCCTGACCCTGCGTGGGAAGATGAACCTGTCTGAATACAGCCTTACGATCTCAGAATCACCAAACTCTGCTGAGGACGAGTAACTTCTCTGGAGCACGTCCTTTGAATAAGCTACGGCGAGCTGGGGAATTCTATCCTTCTTCAGGAAGAACATGCATGACCTGCGGGGGGATCATGCCTTTCACTATTGCAATCTTTTGATCACCTTCCTCGTACGGTTATGAAACCTGCAACAACACAAACAAGACACGACAAGCCTATGCAATCAAATCGATTCAGGTTAGTGACGTTACACTCAGTTAATTCAAAGCTTTAACAATTGTTGGCAAGGGCCAATGATGTTACACTCATGTTAGTTTCATCAAACTTAGGCGTTTTATCATGCGCAAAACAGTAAAGAACAGGCATCAAGTACTGAATAACACATTTTCATTGATTGGGCCCCTGAATGGGCGGAGTTTTTGTACACGGGATGTAACTCCTGAAAAGAGGAAGTTACGCAGAGCAAACATACAAGTATGCAAGTATTCACAGGAAGCATAAATATTGACAAATTAAATTTTGTACACATGTCGGCAACTGGATGCAGATGAACACCACGAACTGATCCTCCCATGACTCGTCCGACTCTTATACTTTCCCGGTATCCCTACTTCTGAAGAGGTTGTATCCGATAACTGATTCCTCAAACATATTCTCCCGCACTGATGCTCATCGAATTCAAATTCGGACCGCAGTCATTTGCTTTTCTCATCCCTAACTTTTGCGTGAACCGCCCTTTACGGGTTTTCAGTTCACCGGGATACCCTTTTTTGCCGAAGCCGCCCAGTGTAGGTTTTCAACTTCGCGGGTGTACATTTTTTCAATTTTATCCCTAACTTTTGCCCGAACCTTTCATTCTGTTTTTGGTTCGCCAGGATGCCCCATTTTTGCCTGGACTCTCTTTTTCTGTCCAGCGGGTCTATTTTAAGCAAAGTATTTTTTAACCGCGTCCGAATTCACAGGTGATGCAAAGTCTTCCCCGTCCATGGTGGACAACAATAACGCTCCTCCCGAAAAGACCTTACTGACAACGTATGGCCCTTCGTAGTTGGGGGTCCACTTGCCCCTGTGATCTGCTTGCGGCGGGAGAATCCTTTTCAGCACAAGGTCGCCCGTCTGAAAGCTTCGTGGAAGTATTTTCTTGTCGTACGCTTTCTTCATTCGTCTTTGGTACAAACGACCGTATGCCAGAGAAGCTAGCCTCTTCTCATCCATCAAACTCAGTTGGTTCAATCTGTTCGTTACCCATTCTGCCTCGTCCAGCTGAACGTCTCGCAATACCCTCAGAGAAGGGATCTCAACTTCTAATGGTAATACCGCCTCCATTCCGTATACCAACGAGAACGGAGTTGCCCCGGTTGATGTGCGTACCGTCGTACGATAACCGTGCAAAGCAAAAGGTAGCATTTCATGCCAATCTTTATAAGTCACCACCATTTTCTGGACGATCTTCTTGATATTCTTATTGGCCGCTTCGACAGCGCCATTCATCTTGGGTCGGTAAGGGGAGGAGTTGTGATGTTCGATCTTGAAATTCTGACAGAGCTCCTTCATCATTTTGTTGTTCAGATTAGAACCATTATCCGTGATTATCCGCTCGGGAATTCCGTATCGGCAAATGATATCTCTCTTGATGAATCTAGCCACCACTTGCTTCGTTACATTTGCGTAAGACGCTGCTTCCACCCACTTGGTGAAATAATCGATTGCTACGAGGATGAACCGATGCCCGTTAGAAGCCGTCGGCTCAATCTTTCCGATCATATCGATTCCCCACATTGAGAATGGCCATGGAGATGACATCAAATTTAGAGGACTCGGAGGCACATGTATTTTGTCAGCATAAATTTGGCACTTGTGGCACTTTCTTGCAAATTTGAAACAATCAGTTTCCATCGTCAGCCAAAAATAACCTGCCCGCAGCAGTTTTCTCGTCATAGCATGCCCACCAGCATGCGTACCGAATGCACCTTCGTGAATTTCCTCCATGAGAAGCTTTGCCTCTTTCTCGTCTACACAACGCAACAACACCAAGTCGTGGTTTCTTCTGTATAAGACGCCATCCGGGTTCAAATAGAAATTACCCGCTAATCTCCTGAGAGTCTTCTGATCTTGACTAGATGCCCCAGCCGGATACTCTTTATTCTTCAGGAAATTAAGGATATCAAAATACCACGGTTTGCCATCAGACGCTTCATCAATAGCAAATATGTAAGCTGGCCTGTCTAACCGAGAGATAGTGATTTGGGGAGCTTCGTTCCAGAAATTGACCTTGTACATGGAAGACAAGGTGGCAAGGGCGTCAGCCATTTGATTTTCTGCCCGCGGCACGTGATGCAATTCAACTTTGTCGAAGAAAGGTAACAATCTCCTTGCATAATTCATATAATGTATCAAATTGGGCTGCCGTGTCTCCCATTCCCCTTTGATCTGATTCACTACCAGAGCTGAGTCTCCGTATACGTCTAAATGTTTGATTCGCAGATCAATGGCCTCTTCAAGCCCCATTATACAAGCTTCGTATTCGGCCTCATTGTTGGTAACAGCAAAGGTCAATCGGGCAGTAAACGGGATGTGCGACCCGTGCGGCGCAGTGATAATTGCCCCTATTCCGCTACCGTAAGCATTCACAGCTCCATCAAATATCATCTGCCATTTGGACCCCGGCTCTGGTCCTTCGTCTGGTAACGGCTCTTCGCAATCTTTCATCTTGAGATACATGATATCCTCGTCAGGAAAGTCAAATCTCATCGATTGATACTCTTCAACAGGCTGCTCCGCCAGATACTCAGACAACACACTCCCCTTTATTGCCTTTTGCGAGACGTATTGAATATCATATTCGGTCAAGATCATCTGCCAACGGGCAATTCTACCTGACAACGCCTGCTTTTCGAATATATATTTGATTGGATCCATCTTCGAGATGAGCATGGTTGTATGATTCAGCATGTACTGCCTCAAACGCTTGGCGGCCCAGGCTAGCGCGCAACAAGTTTTCTCCAGCATTGTGTATCGAGATTCACAGTCTGTAAATTTCTTACTCAAATAGTAAATTGCATGCTCTTTTCTCCCCGTCTCGTCGTGTTGACCGAGAACGCAACCCATGCTTCCCTCAAGAACCGTCAAATACATTATCAAGGGTCTCCCTGCCACTGGGGGTATCAAAATAGGAGGCTCCTGCAGATACTTCTTTATTTTATCGAACGCCTTTTGACAATTATCGTTCCACGTCACAGCTTGATCTTTCTTCAACAGCTTGAATAATGGTTCGCACGTAGCAGTCAGGTGAGATATGAACCGAGCAATGTAGTTCAATCTCCCCAAAAACCCGCGCACCTCTTTCTCTGTTTTAGGCGTCGGCATTTCTTGAATCGCTTTTATTTTAGCAGGATCGACCTCTATTCCTCTTTCGCTTACGATAAACCCCAGCAGTTTACCCGATCTCACCCCAAAGGTGCATTTGTTAGGGTTCAGCCTCAGCCTGAACTTCCTAAGCCTTTTAAACAACTTCAACAGATTCACCAGATGCTCTTCCTCCGTCTGGGATTTGGCAATCATATCGTCAACATAAACTTCAATCTCTTTATGCATCATGTCATGAAAGAGAGTTGTCATCGCACGCTGATACGTTGCCCCAGCATTTTTCAAACCAAAGGGCATCACTTTATAGCAAAATGTTCCCCAAGGCGTTATGAAAGTAGTCTTCTCCATATCCTCTGGCGCCATTTTAATCTGATTATATCCTGAAAAGCCATCCATGAAGGAGAATACGGAGTACTGAGCAGTATTATCAACTAATACATCAATATGAGGAAGTGGAAAATCGTCTTTTGGGCTTGCTTTATTCAAATCTCTATAATCCACGCACATTCGAACCTTGCCATCTTTCTTTGGCACCGGTACGATGTTAGCAACCCATGAGGGATACTTCGTCACAGCCAGGAACCCAGCGTCCCACTGTTTCTGAACCTCCTCTTTGATCTTCATTGCCATATCTGGGCGAGTTCTGCGAAGTTTTTGTTTGACAGGCGGGCAATCTTCTTTCAGTGGCAGACGATGCACAACCATATCTGTATCGAGCCCTGGCATATCTTGATACGACCAAGCGAATACATCATTATACTCTCGGAGCATTTCAACCAGTTTTCGCTTGATATCACTCTGCAGTGCGGCTCCGATACGAATATTCTTCTCAACCCCTTCCGACCCCAAATTGATAATCTCGATAACCTCGTCGTGAGGCAGAATGGCTCTTTCCTCTTGCTTCACCAACCAAGACAGTTCTTCAGGAACGTCGCTATCTTCGACAACCTCTTCTTCGGTCTGGAATACCGGGTGCTCGAAGTCGGGACGAGTCATAGGTGGTTCAAGGATGTCATCTGAAAATGTTATCCTGCAAAAGAAAGGGTTAAGTGCTTCAAAATGCGTATAAAGCGGATAACCACGTTGCCATTTTATTGAAAAATACAAAACAAGAAAGACAGGGATTACAGTATTTGCACATAAAAAAACGCCATTTATTTAATGATTAACGAAGCAATGTTTATAACAACACAGCCCTAAGCAAATCCTGATGCCCCGGGCAAGACATCAGACTATTCAACAATTAATAAAGCAAAGCATTACTGTTTAAAAGTCACAGGAACAAGCTCCTGAATAGACCAGTTGCACAGTCCTTGTCCTGGCGTGCTTGGCTGAATCCAGGCATCCATATCACAGTCGTTGTCCCCTTCATCGGACTCCGAAGCAGCATTGACAGATTCGTGGCATACTCCACTGGCAGAGATGGTGATTGACTTTCTGAAATGAGGGGCCCCCACAGAAGGAGTTGATGACGACGGTCGGTACCCCAGTCCGAACCGGTCCATTTTCACCGGAATGTCCAATACTTTGCCCCAGCCCGTGGCTTCTCCTGCCTTCACTAGCGCTTGAGCCTCTTTATACGAAGAAACAGCTATCTCTGGCACTTTGCTTGGCCCGGGACTCTTGTCCTTTATGCGCAAACCTTCGAATGCCTGGCATGGCGTCTCGTGGATCTCCCCGTCGACTTCCACATATTTAAACGAAGAAAGATGGCTGACCAGGATGTCTTCTTCTCCGCACACGGTGACCACGCTGTCTCCGACCATATACTTTAACTTCTGATGCAGGGTAGACGTGACCGCCCCTGCCCCGTGAATCCAAGGTCTTCCCAGCAAGCAGCTGTACGTAGGCTGTATATCCATGATATAAAACTCCGTTGCAAACACTTCCGGCCCCACTTGCAGAGGCAAGGTGATCGATCCGAAGACTGTCCTCCGCGTGCCGTCAAACGCTCTGACTACCAAATCACTTGGTGTGCACAAAATCCCTCGAACATCCAGCTTCATCATAGCCTTCTTAGGCAGCACATTTAAAGACGACCCGGTGTCAACCAGTACGTGCGACATTGTCGACCCTCTGCACTCAACAGATACATGTAATGCCATATTATGATCCCTTCCTTTCGGAGTCAAGTCGAAATCAGTAAAGCCCAGACTGTGGCCCGCATTTACATGTGCCAATACCCCTTCTAGCTGGTTCACGGAGACATCCTGTGGTACAAAAGAAGTGTCCAGGACTTTCAGCAAAGCGTTTCGGTGAGCCTCTGAACACAACAGCAATGACAGAATAGATATTTTGGATGGCGTTTGCTGCAGATGCTCCACGATTTTATAATCACTTTTCCGAATTAAGCGCATGAATTCTTCGACATCCTTAGATGCTGCTTCTTTTTCATTTGCTTGTACCGGAACGTTCTCAACCGCTTTCCCCTTTCCTTTCGCTAGCCTTTCGGCCTCTACTTCAGGTGATATAAAGATCCTGCCACTCCTCGTCATGCCTCCTGAGCCCACAACATTATCCACAACCTCCGCTGACTGCTTGTTAACATCGATTTTAATCCCGTCACAATACACCTCTAGCCCATATGACCATGGGACCGCTCTCGTGCTCTCATACGGGATTGGCCCGGCTTTAGTTATAGTAATCGGTGGTCGCTGAGCTGGTGCTGAAATAGTGATCGTCTTCCTAGGAATTGTCACTGTGGCAACATCACTCTGATTATCCACTACTGCCCCTGCCGGCTCCTCAGTTGCTGTTCTATCAAACTGCAATACACCTTCATCAATTAAGGCCTGAACGCCCTTCTTCAAATCCTCACACCCCCCAGACAGGGCCCAACAATCTAAGCAGTACTCATTACAACCCGGGTAAACACCTCCCTGCAACAGTCGGCTTTTTATTTCGCTCAGCGGCGTCTTTAAATCCTCAACATTCATAATCAGATTCAGACCTTCCTCGGTCAGCACGGCATTCACCCCATGGTTAGGCATGGGTTTCTGGACTATATTCGCACCGGTCGTTCCGAAGTTGATAGACTTGTTGTCCAAGAGATCCTGCACAACGTGCTTAAAAGCATGACAACCTTCTATATCATGGCCCGGGGCCCCAGAATGAAACTCGCAGCGCCTATTTGCATCATAGCCGAACGGGGGAGCTCCCGTTATCGGTGCCAAGGTTCTTTTCTCCACCAGATTCAATCCCAACAAGGTCTGCAATAAATCAGCATAGTTAGAGGGAGGCTTCTCGAACACCCTTCTCGGCTTACCACCCTGGAACTTTCGTTGAGCTTGCTGTGCCCCCTGTTGAGGCTGCTGCTGCTGCGGCATCGGTTGCTGCTGAACCTGTTGTTGTTGCTGGATTGGCTGCTGTTGATACGGAATAGTAACACTCGACACTTGCTGCGGCTGACGATATTGATTTCTTCCCCTGCCTCGGCCTCGGCCTCGTCCTCCAAATACAGCACTAGCTTCGCCCTGACGGCGCCCACCATAAGCTTTCCTATTACTGCCAGATGCAGCTGATTCATCAACCTGGAACTTTCCTTGCTTAATGTTCCGCTCAATCTTTTCCCCCATCAGAATCAGGTCTGAAAAACTAGCCAGAGAAGTATGAAACAACATATCATGAAACAGCCCGGTGAATGTGCCGACAAACATATCGTTCATTTCTTTATCTTCGACAGGAGGACGGACCCTGGCTGCCATATCGCGCCACCTTTGCGCGTACTCTTTAAAGCTCTCCCCCTTCTTCTGCGAAAGCCCGGCCAACTGGACCCGATTGGGTGCCAGGTCACTGTTATATTTGTAATGGGCTACAAACGCCTCTGCTAATTGCTTCCAAGTCTTGATATCAGTGGGCTCCAACCCCATGTACCACTCTAAGGAAGGACCCGATAGACTATCCTGAAAGAAATGCATGAGCATTCTTTCGTCAGTGGAGTATGCAGACATCTTTCTGTAATAAGCTCGTACATGAACCTTCGGGCATGTATCTCCTTTGTACTTATCGAACGCAGGCGCTTTGAATTTAATTGGCACCCTCAAGCCAGGTACCAATCCCATTGTTGCCATGTCCAGACCCACAGCACTCTGGTTTAGGACTCCTTTCATTTGCTCTTCCAGCATTCTAATCTTTTGAGAATCATCCATCGGCCCGTCAAAACCCCCTCCAGAGAAGGCGTCCTCCTGTTGATCCTCTTGCCACATACCGTTTCCAGCCCCGTATCCATCATACGCATTATTACGTCCATCTCTGACCTGATTCATCCCCGGAACTCGGCCTCTGTTGCCATACCCTTGAACACCTCCAGCAGGACCTCCAGCCATAAAACCAGCACCGTTTCCGTTTCCAAAACCTCCGTAGCCCTGATTGACCATACCATAACCATCTTGCCCAAAGCCTTGAGCATTAAAGCCATACTTGCCAGTATTGTCGAATCCCTGATCGTTGAATCCGAACCCAGCGTTGACAAAGCCATTGCCTCCGAGATTATCTCCCACATTGACATCACCCAGCCCAGCGTTATGGACAGCAGTTTCATTACCAACTCCGACGTTACCATTCACAGCAGCGGTAGCGTTGTTGACGTTAGCAGCATTCACATTGACGACAGGCGGAGCCACCGGCGTGGGAGTGCCGTCTCCATGAGCAGTATCAACCCGGACAGACTGATGATCTTCGTTACCATGACCAGCGTTGCGAGCCAACAGAGGCTGGACCATGGCCTGCAAATTCTCTTGCCCTTTTGCTATAGCCTCCATGGTCTGCATGAAGAGGGCGAGCTTCTCGCGTACATCCTGCATCTCGTTCTGAATCTGGTCCATGACTTTCCGACAGTTGGATCGTGTAGAATAGCGGTGCGGATGTTGATCTGGAATCCTGTTAAGTACCTGATACAGAGCAAGAGATAAGACACCATTCAAAGATTACCTGTTATGCAATATGAATATGAATGCAATGCAATGTGTCTGTGCATTAGGGAAGTTCATTCCCCCAGTTCCAGTGCGAAGGTGCCGGTGCGGTGACAGTGTTGACAATAGGAATATCGGAGCTGAATCATAGAAAGCCTCGTATATAACAGAGAGAATCAATAAGCCCAGGGTACAATATCACTGAGAGTACAAAGATGGCATGACCTCAACCAACAATCCTGGTGATGGTCAGCACTATGCAAATAAAGCATACAAATAATGGAACGATCAAATCCTCCCAAAAGTCTGGTACTCCTCTATCAACTTCTTGGTCTCCGGATGGCTTGGTCGGTCAAGCAGCCCTTCAACAAGCTGGTTTCTCTTCTTAAGGACACGGCGTACGTCTTCAGCAGTTTCTTCCCATGTTGCTTCTCCGAAGCAATCTTCTAGTTTTCGCTTTTGGGACACAACTTCATCTCTGGATTTGATTGCCTTGTTCAGTGCATGCTGGACACTATACCGGTTCATCACTTCTTCCTCACACTTCTTGATGCTAGACTTCAACTTCTCTTCGAGGTCGGAAATTTGCTGCTTCAGCTTATCTTCCCTCTTCTTGTTATTGGTGAGAGTAGCATTCCAAGTCTTATTGCAAGAGGAGATCTCTCGGTGTGCTGCGTCGAGCGCCTTCTTTTTGGCTTCCAGCATGTCATGGGAACTTCTGAACTCTTGCCCCAGACGTTCACGCTTTTTCTTTTCCTCGGTCAACTCGGCCCCTAACCTGTTTACCAGCTCAATCTGTTGTTGGAAAGCATATACGGCCTTGTTTTTCTCGCTGCGCGCCTGGGCTAACTCTTGCTCTAACCCTTCATTAATCTTCATCAAGACTTCTTTCTCCTTCACAACCTGTTCATATGCTTCTCTAGAAACAGTAGTCGGCTCTTCTACCGGAATAGGAACAAGAATTGGTGCATCTGGAAACGGCATCTTCAACTGACTAGCCCTTTCCTGAATCCAAACTCTATAAGATGCATAGGCCTGACAGTCATTCTTTCCTAACAACGGCTTCCCTTTGCGGTTAATACGCGTCCAAGCATGTCGCAACTTGGCTAATAACTCCCCCTTCACGTCACCGGTGAAGTACAGAGATTCCTGTACTTCTTCCTCTTGAGGTGGATTCTTCAGCGCATATCCGAACTGGCGAATGAATAGAGAAGGGTTGTAATTGATACACCCTTTTCTTCCTATCAATGGCACATTAGGGTACCCAGCACAGCTAAAGATGAGCTCAGATCCCAACAGATCTCTATCAAACCACTCCATATCTTCCGACGATAGCCTCATCAGGCGCTCTGGCCAACCAACTGGAATTGTAGTCTCTGCAGCAGATCCTCTCTTAGGAAGATGACTCTCAAACCACATACTCAACAAGGGTACACACAGATGAACATTCTTCCCTCTTCCCTTCTCATTCTTATAATGCAGTGAGTGATAGAGGTCTCCGAGTAAGGTAGGTACAGGATTACCAGCGGCGAACAAGTAGAAAGCATCGAAGTCCACAAAATCCGGTATATTGGGGAACAGTACTATGCCATAAATGCACAAAGCCAACACAGCATTGAAAGCAACCCAGCACCCATTCTTGGCGTACTCTTGGGCTTTACCAACTAAGAACTGAAATGAGAAGCCTGGAACTCCACGGGAAACAGTAGTCACAAGTTCAGAAGCATCAACATGCAAGGCTTTTGCCAAATCCTCCGGCTTGGGTTTGGCGTCATAATGAATGAATGGAACCTGATTCTGCACGGGCAGCTCAACATACTCAGCGTATTCCTCCAGGGTTGGTCCCATAACAAAGTCAGAGAACGTAAAACACCTCAAAGCAGGGTCATAGAATTGCATCAAAGCATACAGCCCATCTAACTCTACCTCTGTAGGTTTGCACACCAATCTCAGTAGTCTACCATAGCTCATCCGGAAGCTCCTACGAACACCCTCATCAGCAAGAGAGATCAACCCAAGTAGAGGAACAATATCAGGCGTAGGCAATTTGTAAGCAACCGTTCTCCGTAGGCTAGTCATGATCAAACACTCAGGAGTCTGGGCACTAGAACTAGGGAAATGCAAATGCACCTGCAGCACAGACACACGTTAGTGAAATGCAAATGATAATGGATATGCAAGGATGCAATGCAAGTAACATTCAACAGGGACCAAAGCTGCAGCTGAATAGCCTAAACCCAATCCAGAAAGGTCTCAGATAGACCATCCAGAAGTCATCAACCCTGGTCTCAGATAGACCTAAAATAAAACTCCAACACTGGTCTCTGACAGACCTCAAACCATAACTCCACCTGGTCTCTGATAGACCTCAAATCACATCCATAATTGGTCTCTGACAGACCTCAAAACACTTCTCAAATGGTCTCTGACAGACCTCAGAATACAACTCCACCTGGTCTCTGACAGACCTCAGAATAAATCTCCAAATGGTCTCTGACAGACCTCATGACTCTCCAACTGGTCTCTGACAGACCTCAGAACACATCTCTAAATGGTCTCTGACAGACCTCATAACTCTCCATAAATAACCAGGATCTCTGATCAAGAAATAACCGGTAGTCTGGAGGTCTAGTTACCTGCATAACCCTGAATCCCCTCACAGGTGGGTGGCCCTATAACTGGCACAAGGTACGGCATCCTATGCGGTCGTCGGCGTCACAGACTTTCAGGGTTGATGATACGATTCCCAGAAGGAGTGGCATCATCAATTCCTGAAGAGGCCTCACTCAGCCAATTTCCAAATGATCGGTCCCCAGAGTCGACAATCCAACTAACCAGCAACCCACGCCAACCAAAGGAAGGGGCAGGAGGCCAACCAGAGGAACCTCGTCTGAGTGTAGATTTCATGGGACACCAAAGCAAGCAAAGCAAGCGGGCGCCCACTAATTTCTACTCTAATTCTAGGTGCACTCAAGCCCAGGTCCGGCTTATCTCTCAATATCAGAACACCCGTCACCCCAGATACAGCAACAATAATCAATATATAAAGCTGAAAAATACTGGGTTAGAAATATACAATAACTCCATACAAAATCCTCGACGGGAAAACAAGCGTTAGGATTGACTCTCTCAAGGGACGTTGGATCCCAAATGCATAAGAACCATCGCAGTCCTTAGCAGCCAGGGGACGTTGGATCCCCAGCAGAGTCGCCAGCTGTCGCTACTGCGAAAATCGGCGCCGGCTGAACAGAAGAGTCGCCACCGTGCGTTATTTATCCCACGGGAGGGAAAGGAAACGCTCAGAGTAAACCTCGCACAACACGGGAAAGGTATGGTCATCGCAACCAAAACCTGGATTCGGGAGTCGGTTACGCAAGGGGAAGGTATTAGCACCCCTCACGTCCGTCGTACTCGACGGGATCCACGCTTGTTTTCGGGTATGGATTGTTATTCTATCTAAACTATAGGTCAAGGGTTAAAAAGAAAATAAAATGAAAATAAAAATGACTCGGCAAAGTATCGCACTTTATGCCTACGTATTCCCGCCTGGAACGAGAAATCAGAGTCAACGTAGTTCGCCTACCTACGGGAAAGGAGGGGAAGGTTGCTCGCTAGGATATCGCATCCTATGCCTACGTACTTCCACACAGCATGGAAGATCAGAGCAAACGTAGTTCGGGCCACGTACGACACAAGTCTGTCTTGGTTGATTTTATTCCTTCTGAAAAAGGTTTTTCTGATTAACAGTCCAAGGGGACAAAAATGACGTTTTGATGAGGTCACATTCTTTTACGGAAGAAGTGTCTTTTATTGTGTTTGAAATCTTTAGGTGTTTTTCTGTTTGTTTTGAGAAAGAAAGAGACAGAACTCTAACCTACGGTTGCGAAGGGAAACAAACTAACCTAATGTTATCATGCATGGGTTAAGACCTAGTGTCTATCATGCTCCTCTCTTGCACAGAGAGAAACAGAGATCCTACGGGATAGGCAGAAACAGAAACAATATCAGATATATACAGTAAAACAGTAAAATGCATGGATGCAACAGCACAAGCGAGGCAAGGGAGTCCCACTCAACCTCGAACCTAGAAAACAATAGGCAAAAGTGAACAGACTTCACTTTCAACCCAGCAGGGTAAACAGCAAACAATACAGTCCAGAAAACCAATCAATACATCAGCAATAAAATACAACAGCAAAAGAAACAGCATCAGCAGCTCTGAATCAACAACTGGCTTCAAATAATCTCCAATCAATCTCCATCTTCATGACCTTCAGGCAAGGGTTTTGATCATCAGTCTTCTATCTGCAATGGCTTTTCTTCAAGCTCAAACCTCCAGGATGAGGGATTAGTCACAAGAGTGAATTGGGTGTTAAGCAATCAGTTGACTACCAAGGGTGGTGAACAGACTGCTTCTGACACAAGAGACATTTTCTCTCAAGAGTTCTATCTCATAGACACTATCACCAAGCCTTCCAAAGGAAGGGGGTGAGTGTCTTAGAGAGACTCTGAATCACAGAGAAGAATGGATGCAGACAAGGCAATCCATGTTTGAGAAACAAACTTTCTAACCTAGAGCTCTGCCTAGCTCCTAAACCCTAGTTCCTCAGCATCTGCTAGCAAGAATCTTCTCTTCAACTCTGGAAGTTGATCTTCAATCTCTGGATCTCCAATGGTCTTCATCTTCTCAAGTCTTCAGCTCTCCTAAGTCCCCAGACAACCCCAATACCCAAGCAAACAATCAATAAACCCCAGAGGGCACACCACACCAGACAACAGATATACAGACAGTAATAATATCAGTAGGGGAATCCTAACTTTTTCTAAGGGATCTAATAGCTACCCATAGCCCATATAGTCCCATAACTAATCTATTCAAACTCTAAGTCCTAAGGGGAATGAAATCAAACTCCTAAGTTATTACCTAAAACCCTAGTTTTATACATGATATTCAAGCATTTATTAATCACCTAAAATTAACTCCTAAAAATGGGAACTAAAATATTTCTATAAGCCTAATATCTCATCTAAACAATATGAAAAGAATGATCAAAAAATATTAAAGCATGTGAGAGAACAAAAATCATAACAATAATGCATGAAATGAATCTATTTAATATGACATTTATTTAGAAAATATGAAAAAAATATGAAATAAAACTAAAAATGAAATTTTATTTTCCTATAATATTCTAGACATTTTAATGAAAATATGGTAAAAAGAATGGATTAAAATGCATTTTTTATGAATTATTTATGAATTTATGAAAATTAGTGAAAATTAGAATGAATTAAGAAAATAAAATTGAATTAAAATGAGGGAGGGGGTTAGAATAGTAACCACGCGCAGTTAAAAATCACAATGGGCCAACAATAGGGGGGTGCGCATATCAACTTGAGTTAAGCCCAGCTTGAGTTCAGAAATAATGAGAAATAGAAACGCCAGGGGGGGTGAGAAAAGTATCAAATCCATGTTGAAATTGCATTGGGCCTAATTGCTGGGGGTGGGATTAGCAACAACCAACTCAGGCCCGCCCGTTTCAATTAATGAAACGGTGCGTTTTGGCCAGTTTCCACTTCCCTCCAAATGATCAGATTGAATGCCAGCCATTGGATCACTCTCACAGTCAAAAGTCTAACTCCAAACGAAAGGCTATGATTATCTCTTCCTCCTTGGTTCTGCAAGTTAGGGTTTCACACACCATGGCAGCCATGCACGAGCAAGGTTTACACCCTCCTGTTCTCCTTCTACACGCAGCTAATCCACACGATGTAAACACAAAAACCACTCCAAATTCTTCCCTCTACAAGCTTAGGGCATCAATTCATCTTGAAACTCACCATAACAACAAACACGATTGAATCAACATCCGGCCACCATTGAAATGCACTGATACGAACCTTCACCATTCTTCCCCAAACTTGACCTAAACTAACCTATGCCTAATGGAGATTAATACATGCTATCAAGCTACAATTATGAGGCATTAATCTAAGAGATATAGACACTAACAGTTTGTTGCACCTGTCACTAACCATCACCAAATCGTTCCAAATTCATCTAACTTAATCTCCTAACCACCTAGATCAAGTCTACACTAACAAAATCATGTGAAACTAACTGAATTAAGCAAATCGAAGGAAAACTTACCTGATGTAAAACCTTGAGAACAGCTATGGAGATGGAAGATCTGAGGCTTTTGAGTGTTGAATCCTGATCACTCCTTGATGAACTTGATTCTGTATGCAAGCTTTGGATGAGACTTGGCCAGAATTATGCTATCCACTTGAGATTGTGATTTTGATGATCTTGAGAAAAGCACTCGAAAATGGATGATAATCACTTGATCCTTGCTTCAATTCTGATCTATGATGAATATTGAATATGATTGGATTGATTTTGAGGAAGATTGATGAAGATTTTGGAGAATTGGAATGAAAACTCAATGAGAAAGCATGAGAAATCTTGTGAAATTCTTGGTGCAAATGAGGCCAACCCTTGCCAAATTCATCTTTCATGAATATATAGACCCCAATGGTACATTCTAGATCCATCTTGCACATTCCCTTGTTTTCAAACTTTGGCACATTTTGATTATGTTTCTTAAAAGGTAAGCAACCATGGATAACTTCATTTTTTCCTTCTAAACTCAAAAAAGTGTGTGAACCATTGTTCTTAGAATTATTTTTCCATTCAAAATCATATATTGGAAGTCTCCATTTGGACTTGTAAATCTCCCAAACCATTTTCCAATTTGAAATTATTCACTTTATAAGCCTTTTTAGTTCATATTTTGACCAATTATGTAACTTCATGCTATGAGCTTCTCCAATAACTTGTGACCTTCTTTCTAGACTTAAAATCCCATTTGGAGCAAGTTTGATGTTGTAAGTTTTTCCATTTGAGGCCTCCTTGTGTGAGTTTTGGGTATAGGTTAAAATGACCTGTAATTCACAAATGCCCAAAATACCCTTTGCTTGTCAAGACCATAAGTTGAGTTCTCCACATCATATGAAGGCATGCCATACCATTCTAGAAAGCTAAGACAATGAGGAACAATTCTTATGTTGACCAAGAATTCATTTGAAATCTCCTTGAGGGGCAAAACTAGCTTGGAAGTCAAGTCACTTTCACAGACAAAAATTCAGACACCCCAGATGACCTGTAACTTGCAAGGACCATAACTTGAGTTCTATAAATCTCCTTGAGGTCTTCCACCACTCAAATTAAAGGTCTTGAGATCCTCTACAATTTTCATGTTGGCCAAGAAGCCATTTGAAGCTAGCATTTTGACTTATCTTGCTTGGAAATTTGACCTAAACTAGGGGATTTTACAAAGAAACCCTAATTTAGTAACTCCTCTTCTCCTTGATTTCTCTTGAATTCTCCTTGTCATATCTCCATATCCTTCTTTATATGTTCAATGATGATCCCCACATCTCTCCAATAGACTTGAATGCCCTCTTAAGTCAGTCAATTGACCTAGGGTTGACCTAGGGTTGACCCAGATGAAACCCTAGTTGACTGTCTTCAACTATAGCTCTTGTGCCTTCATCAATGACTTGTTTTCTTCTCCAAATGACTTTATAAGTCTCTCAAGATGTCTAGATGCTCTCCATACCTTCACTCCACAGCTCACAACCCTCTTGTTGATCCTCAGATACCCTCAGCTAGGAGATGGACTCAAGGCTTGATCTGCTGAACTCTTTGCTTTCAAATTCTTTCTTGATGACTTGAATGAGATTGAATTGGAATAATAACCTCTTGCTAGGCCTCTAGAGATGAAAATAATGATTGGTCCCCTGTTGAATGACTTGCTATGCTTATGCTATGCAGATGGTTAGTCTATGTACATGACTCTATATGCAAATGCTAATGATAATGAAACATAAATCCAAGGAATAAGGTTGGGCAAATTTTAGGGTGCAACAGTAGTCACTCACCTTTTTTGCTTTTGGTGTTTGACCACACGGTCTTGTTATTTACTGAGGATTTTTCTTTGCAAGCCTTTGTTTTTGCTTTTTGCGTTTTTTCATTCTTTTGTTTTCCCTAACTTTTTCCTAGACTGAGTCTTTTGGTTTTGACCTTGAAGTCCAGCGAGATGCCTTAGTTTTTCCTAAATCTCCTTCATAGGTTTTGACTTAGCGGGCTTTTTCATTTTTTCATTTTTGATTTATGAACAAATCGTGTGACTCTAAGTCATGTTGACATTTGAAAAGATTGTGACTACCTCATTCCTTAGCTAGTCAAGGGATAATCATTATGGATTTGAATCCTAGCCTCCTAATGTGTGAGGGATAGGTGTGGTGGATCCTCAAATGTTCATTCCCTTTTTGAAAATCTAGATGCTCGATCAGGTTAACTGAAGACTACCCTGCCCCAGGTTAACATTTAGGGTTTTTAGTACAAAAGGAAACTCTTACTTCAAGGCTCAATGGATTAAAGAGGGATCATCTTCCTTATATCTCTGGTGTTTGGGGATTTGAAACAATGCCTTACATCATCAGTAGGGTTTTACTCAAAAGTATACAAACAAAGATCTTGCGTTTTCAATTTCGTCATCCTCCCTCCAATTCTCTGCTCAGACAAGAGATTGGATAGCATTGGCATTATAAAACAGAAAAAACATTTTATGAGTGAATACGAATGGATTACTTCAAGAAAAACATACTCATTACATTAATCATTCAAAACAAACAAGTTCTTACATGCAAAAACAAATGCATTAACAAACAAAGAGGATTACATACGAAAAAACAGTAAATGAGCTAAACATCTAAAATGACATGTGCCTAAAGAACAATATTCATACTCCAAAGCATCAATCAACCATGTGCACAGAGGAACGTGCTCCACATTCTAGCATCAAACTAACTTGAACCTTAGGATCACACATTTTGAGGGACAGAATACCCTCTTGGACCATTTTTTGTACTTCCTTCTTGAGAACAAAAAAATATTCAATGTCGTGTCCGGGTGCACCTTGATGGAATGCACATAAAGAATCAGCTTTGAAATAACTCATATGAATCTTAGGAATAACCGGTGGTGCATTTGTCTTGACCAACCTCTTCTATACTAGGATAGGATACAACTTAGTATAAGACACTAGAATATCATCAGACTCATCCTTCCTCTAATTAGGCTGTTAATGAATAGAAGGAGAAGGATTAGGCTGACGCTGAGAAACGACCAAATATTTAACCAAAGCAATCAAACTTTTTTTTTTACCAATCTTCAAACTAGAAACCACCTCGCAGAGTTCATGGTTCTCTTGCTCATGATTTTCCATCAGAGTTTTCATCGTAGTAGAGAGTCTTCCCAAATGGTCTTTCAAAGTGGTAACCTCTTTGCGGAGTGCACAGTTTTTTAGCTCAAGTTAGTCCATATTCCCTTTTGACTGGCTCGAGTGTCGTACTGATGAATCAGTTTGAGTGAAGATAGGATACATGGTTAAACTGGAATGCAAAAATGCAACGCTAAATGATGCATGATTGTGCAATGCAAATGGGAAATTTTTCAAGGAACTTATTGATCATAAATTGCAAACATCATAAAAAGATAACACTTTTGAAAAGTTGAAAACCTCATTTCATCAATAAACTGAAGGGTTACAATTGGAGTACAACTTTCAAAAATCCTAATAAAGCGGAAAAATACAAGAAAAAGAAACTAAAGAAACCCTAAGGAGCCATATGAGAATGTCCAACCCCTCCTTGTAACTTCTTTGTAAGCTTCTTGATCTGCTCCTTCATCTCGTCCTTCTCAAGTATGAGCTTGTCGACGACCAACTTGCACGCATTGTTAACAATAAATCCTCTTGTACCTTCCTCTTCTTAGCAAAGTCTTCCCCACCTTTCTGCTTCAAAAGCTTTTGAACTTCTGCATTCTCATTGTTAACAACTTGGTATTTGTTCTTCCAAGCATCCCTTTTTCGCTGGACTTTAGTCAAGGCGATCTTAATATTTTATGCATCATTCATGAAGATTAGGGTAGGCTCTTTAGTAGCTATAGGGAGAGGTTCTTGACGGGGATAAGGCATCTTCAGCTTGATGGCCCTATCTTGAACCCATTGGAGGTAAGGCTCCAAAGAGATACAATCAAGTTTCCCTAACATTGTTCTCCCTTTCCTATGAACATGATGCCAAGCGTGCACAATCTTCTTTTTAAGCATAGTGTTTTCCTCTCATTATTTGAAGAAAAGACCCTCCAAATGAATGGGATTTAGTTTGTCCTTCATATGATAACCAAGCTGAGGACGGGCTAAGACGGGATTGTAACCGATGCCTCCTTTTGCACCAAGAAGAGTTAGATTAGAAAACTCACCACAATTATTAATAATTTTCACTCCACCATAAGCATGACTATACCACTCAATGTCAGAATGAGTGAGAGACACAATCTTTTGTGAGCAAAAAAGACCATCCTTGAAATCCCAAAAAGCAGCAAATTGAGGCAAGTGCAAAATAAACCACTTGTAAAGCAATGATGTACAACAGGTAATTGTCGCTACGCGAAAAATGACATAGAGTCGCCACCGGATTTTATTTATCCCAAGGAGGGAAAGGGAAATAGCGATAAAACCTTTAGGAAAGAGCATGGTCATTATAACCAAGTCTTAGGGTTCGGGAGTCGGTTATGCGAGGGGAAGATATTAGCACCGCTCGCATCCATCGTACTCGATAGGAACCTTCTAGGTTGTTTTAGCGTGAATGGGTGTTTTTATTATTAAAAGTGTGCTTGTTTAAGGAAAAAGAGGAGGTTGGTTTTTATTTTAATGCTCGCCAAGGATTGTGGCCCTTGTGCCTACGTATCCTCACTTAAAAGAAGTGAAGAATCAGAGCTCCGTAGTTCAGAGGCTTGTGAAATGGTTGTTTATTGGATGATTTTATACCTTGAAAAATGGTTTTCGGATTGATGCCCTAAGGCGAAAAGAAGTTTGATGAGTTGATGTTATTTTTAGGTTCTTTAGGAGAAATTGTTCTTGATTAGGATTACACAAAGGACTTTGGATAGAGATGAATGTTTCAAATAACCAAGTCGAGTGCCTTGTATTCAAAACATTCGAAACGAGTGTAGGAGGGTTCCATTCTCATTCCTTCTCCACCACTTTAAAGTTTATGGTGTATGACCCCAATTGTATCTTTATTGTGTTTTGGATTTTTTTATGGGAAACATACCACTTGATGTTGGGTCAAGGATTTTATTGTTTGTAAAAATATTTGAAGTGATTCGAACAAGGTCGACAGCAAACGCACAAGGCGGTCGACTTACAAGGTCAAAAATGGCTCGATGAGAATCGAAAGTTTGTTTTCTTAAAAAGGGTTTTTTGGAACCAAAGGTCAAAAATGACCAACAATAAAATATCCACACACAAAGGCCATGCAAACACAACGGGTTAGTCGGCTTGAAACACACACAAATTTTTTTTAAAGGTAAAATAGCAAAAACGTGAAGAAAAAAAAACAGGGGCCTGACACGGCTGGTCGTGTTAGCTGACACGGCCTGTGTCAACAAGTGCCTACAACATGGGTTTTTGAGGCAAAACATGGAGCTGGCACGGCTGGCCGTGTCAGCACCCCTGGGAGATGCGCGAGAAGGAAACCTTTAAACAGCGAGCTGACACGGCCGCCCGTGTCAGCTGACACGGCCCATGTCAGCACCCCTGGGAGATGCGCGTGAAGGAAACCTTTAAACAACGGACTGACACGGCCCGTGTCAGCCCTGCTGGATGAAAAATCTGAACTTTTTCTTTGTTCCTCTTCTTTCTATTAGTTCTTACAATGGTCTCTTGGTCCCTCTTGGGACATTACACAAGGTACACAACATAAAAGAACACTTAAAAGGTATAACAAAAGACAAATGCAAAATATAAAGAGAGAAAAGTTTGAAGAAATAGATACCAAAGAGTTTCTCTCCTTCTTGCAAAACCTCCACTGATTTTGGTTGGGTGTTCCCTTCACTCTTCACTCTATGTTTTGATGGTTCTGCTTCTCAATGGTTCTCTTGACTCTCTTGATTTTTCTGATTTTCTTTCTCTCTATTTTTCTGGTTTTTGTTCTCTCTATTTTTCTGGTTTTTTAGGGTTTCTTGCTCTCTTTATCTCTCTATCTCAATGTGTAGTAAATGCTGAATATGTTCTCTCTTGTTTGCAGCCCCCTCTCCTCTTTTATCTCAACCTATTAGGGTTTCCCTACTTTCAAAATATCATATTTTTCATGGGGTAATGTCTCTTGCCACTTTCCTCATGTCACTCTCTTTCTTTCCATTTCCATGCAAGTTGCTATGCTGCATTTTTGCTGCACTACTTGCCTATGCTGTCATTTTTCTGCAGCACTCTACATTGCCCTTAAACCTTGTACCCATTTGTTGGCTTGTGTTTGGAGAGCTCTTGTGGTCAATGTTACTACCTTGGGACAGATTTTTAAAATTCTGATATTTGATGTGTAGATGTATCATTGTGGGTTCATTTCCTTGGTCTTGTGACATGTAATGGTTTTATGATATAATGCAAATTGTCACTTCTTGCATGGGGCTGTTTTGGATCACATTAAAATTACCCATGGCCAAGCAAACATAGTCTTGATCTTGACATGTTCCAATGTTGAGTTAACTCCTAATTATTTTCCTTGGATGTTTGTGGGCATAATGTGGAACATGTAAGCTTGTTGGGGCATGAAGGGTACCATTGCATGAATTTTATTAGAGACTTGCATCAAGATTAGAAATAAATTAATTTCTAAACATTTACTTGGAGATTTTGTAACAAGTGGCATTCTTGTAATGTCATGAAGTTTCTCTTTGTAATATTATAGTCTTGAATTCATGAATCTTGAAATTTGAATGATGGATTTCCTTTATACCATTATTTGGAATGAATGGAATCTTGAACTATGCACTTGTGATCTTGACTCATGCTTTGCAAATTTGAACTTCCCTTTGATCAAGAATTTGAAACAAAGTTGGAGGAAGAAACCTTGAATTAGGCATTGCACTTCATGTATATTAGGAATATTGATCTTGAATATCCTAATATTTTTAAAGTAACTTCTCCTTGAAGAAATCTACATGAGTAGACTTTCCAAGTTGAATCGAATCTTAGATGATGAACCTTTTCTTCCATGTAACCCATGATAGGCAATTTTTTATTTGGAATGGAACAACAACATACCAACCCAATCTTTACCTTGTGAGCCCACATGCTCGACATGCAATAGAACGATGTATGATATGACAAATGTAGGGTATGAAAGGCTAAACGTGAAAATGAGGGTGTGGCAGTAATCACCCCTCCACCATGAGAGTTCCTTAGATGAACCAAATGGTAGGAATCTGCAAGCAAGGTTGGAACTGTATTTCCGATCAAAAATATTTTAATGGAATTAATGTCAACAAAGTTGTCAACATTATGGAAGAGAAATAGACCACATATGAGCAAGGAAAAAAGAGCCTTAAAGGTATCCATACTTTTCCTGTCAGCAAAATATTGAGCTCTATCCATCAAAAACTTGGCAGGCAATCGAAGAAGTCCTTCCCTAGTAGTCATGTGAGCTTCAATTTTTGACATCCTCAAGTGGGTGGCTTCTACAATGTCTTGAGGCTTAAAGGTCTCTTCCATTCTAGAGAATGGGTCTTGATTAGAGATAAGTAACCCAAGCAAGCAAGAATACTCCTCCAAAGTAAGCATAAGTTGGTAATCTGGGAACATGAAGCAATGATACAAAGGATCATAGAACTGAACCAAGGTAGCTAGAACTCCATCCACCATATTGAGCTTCAACAGAGATAGAAGTCTTTCATACTTGTCTTTGAAAACCAATGGATCAGCAACCAAACCTCTTAACTTCCTCAAATCTTCCAGCTTGGGACTCTTGAAAGTGTACTTTTGGGTTCTTCTCCTTCCAAAATCCATGGTAAACCTATGGTGTTTGCAAAAATAACCCTAAGTTCCTGGAAAAAGTTAGTAAATCGTGCATGAATTCATGGATGGATGAATGCACAAACACATATATACACATATATACAAACATGGGGGGTTCAAAGGTTCGACATCACGAGCATGAAGTTATTGTCTAACCATCCCAAAGGGTATGTACTATGGTTTTATGTACCTACAAGACAAGGTTCTAACAAGTTCCAAAATTCATTGATCCATCCTTCGAATATTATTAGCACACCGATTACTCAGGAATCAATAATATTCTTAAGAGAATCTCATTTGAGTGTAGTATCGCGTATCAACTATTTCAAGTTTACACCTTTATAGCCACCACACTACATCCTAATAGGCCAAGTGGTGTAAATGGTTAACTAAGGTCCTCAGATTCTCAAGATCCTAGGTTGAAAGTAGCAAATGTTTTCACGATTGCTCGTTCAATAAATACCACCCTCAAGAGGGCCTCCACTGAGCAGGGGACCTCAAGTCAACTTTTTCGAATTACTCCCTCAAAGCCTCCTTAACTATACCACCCTTCCTAACTTATTTGTATCCTCAAGTTTGGGTCAAGACTTATTTCACCATAATTGGATCACCACAAGAAACCAAGCACATAGAAAACAAATATATACAAATAACACAAATCAACAAGATAGGTTTAACCCTCTGGGGGAATCTTCCCCAGTAAAGTCGCCATTTCTGTCGTGGTGAGAATCAGAGACCATAGCTATTAGGTTAGCTAGGATTCACAAATCTTAAGATATCACCACCAATCTTTAATTTATCCAAGGGAATGGGAAAATAAAGAATAACCCATAAATAGGCAATGGAAAAATAAATCAATAAAGAGATACAAGGTTCGGGGGTTGATTATACTAAGGGAAGGTATTGTCACCCTAAGTATCTATAGTATCCTATAGGAACCTCTTATTGTATTTATGTTATAAGTTTGTTTTCTATTTAGGATTTATTGAGGAGATGAGAAGATAAACGTTTTTTTTTATTGTTTATGTATTTGGCAAGACACAAAGTCTTGCGCCTGCGTACCAATAAAGGATCAAAACCTCGTAGTTCGGGGTATAAGTTAAAAAGGTTTTATTGTGGTGGATTTTAATGAAGAAGAGACAAGTTGTCATCTTAAGGATAATACTCATCTAAACCACCACAAACATGTGGAAGAGGGATCTTTGCTTCATATTGAGATAAGGGCTTCAACTTGGATATAGAATCAACGAGTATGCCACGTACCTCTCTCAAGTGGAAAAAAATCAATTATATTTCTCACAATGGCATGGGGTAGGAGGTTTATATCTCCAATAAGGATAACTAATGTCTAATCTATTTGAAAAGGGTTTTAAATTGAAAAGCCAAAGTGGAAAAAAGTTTTGAATTGAAGTTTGTGCATTTTAGTCTTTGTGAAAAAGTTTGAATATGCTTAAGATGTCTTGAAGCATTTGTTAAGAGAAGAGTTGAAAAGATCAATGACCTAAAGTCAAGGTTTTTAATAAAAGTGGTTTTGAGTTTGAGAGAGGGGAAACCCTAATTTGAGTTGTCTGTGTAGTAAAAGATCCTAAGGGAATGTTCCTAAGGAATAACAAGTCAAAGGATAAAAATAAGATATGTATATGTACAAGAATGTAAACATGCATATGTAAATGACAATAATGTCAATAAATAAGTCCCTTCTTTGGATTTAGGCAATGATAAACAAGTATGCACAATCATCTAACCAAGAAGGTAAGCATGGGATATATTAATAAATATGGATAAACACGGATCAGTAATTATGTACAAGGTTTATGAACAAACATTTGATCATGGTATACAACATTTAAGTGAACAAAGAAGCATGGACACAAGACATGCTTCAATGAAACAAGTTGTTATCTTAAGGAGAATACTCATATAAACCACAAAAAACATGTGGAAGAGGGATTTTTGCTTCACATTGAGAGAAGGGCCCCAACTTGGATGTAGAATCTACAAGTATGCCACATACCTCTCTCAAGTGGAAAAGAATCAATCATCTTTCTCACAATGTCATGGGGTAGGATATTTATATCTCAACTAAGGATGACTAATGCCTAATTATTTGAAAAGGTTTTAAATTGAAAATCCATAGTGGAAAAAGGTTTTGAATTGAAGTTTATGTCTTTTAGTCTTTGTGAAATAGTTTTAATATGCTTAAGATGTCTTGAAGCATTTGTTAAGAAAAGAGTTGAAAAGATTAATGACCTAAAGTCAAGGTTTTTAATGAAAGTGGTTTTGAGTTTGAGAGAGGGGAAACCCTAATTTGAGTTATCTATGTTATAAAAGATCCTAAGGGAAACTTCCTAAGGGATAACAAGTCAAAGGATAACACTAAGAGAGGTATATGTACAAGAATGTAAACATACATATGCAAATGACAATAATGTCAACAAATAAGTCCCTCCCTTGGATTTAGGTAACATGATAAACAAGTATGCACAATCATCTAACGAAGAAGGTAAGCATGGGATATATTAACAAATATGGATAAACATGGATCAATAAGTATGTACAAGGTTTATGAACAAACATTTGATCATGGTATACAACGTTTAAGTGAACAAAGAAACATAGACATGTGACATGCTTCAATGAAACAATTTAAGGACCAAATAATGATTTAAGTCAAAGTAAAATCACTATGAACTATCAAACAAGGTATAAAATTCACAACATGTATATTCAAGGATAAGCATTAACTTAAGGATGAAAACTAGGGCAAGAAATAAGTTCTAAGCACATGGATGTATTTGAAACAAATATGAACAACTTCAACCATTCAAAGTATTCAAACCAAGTAAATATGGCATTAAGGACAAGCATGTTATCATAATCAACATCAACTTTGAACAAGGATTGACTATCAAGAATCACCAATAATTTAATCAAACCAAACCCTAAACAAAAGCATGAATATTTACATTTTAACAACTTGAAAATACTGTAATAATTAATGAAAAGTGAAAGAGAAACATTTGAGCATGGAATTTTAACAAACCAAAATGCAACACAATATTTAGACATTTTTAAAATGGGTGAAATAAAAGGAAAAGGACATAAAATATTTTTTGTAATTTTTAAAGTTGATTTTAAAAATAAATGACAAAAATAACAAAATGTAATTAATATTAATAATGTCAACAAATAAGTCCCTCCCTTGGATTTAGGTAACATGATAAACAAGTATGCACAATCATCTAACGAAGAAGGTAAGCATGGGATATATTAACAAATATGGATAAACATGGATCAATAAGTATGTACAAGGTTTATGAACAAACATTTGATCATGGTATACAACGTTTAAGTGAACAAAGAAACATAGACATGTGACATGCTTCAATGAAACAATTTAAGGACCAAATAATGATTTAAGTCAAAGTAAAATCACTATGAACTATCAAACAAGGTATAAAATTCACAACATGTATATTCAAGGATAAGCATTAACTTAAGGATGAAAACTAGGGCAAGAAATAAGTTCTAAGCACATGGATGTATTTGAAACAAATATGAACAACTTCAACCATTCAAAGTATTCAAACCAAGTAAATATGGCATTAAGGACAAGCATGTTATCATAATCAACATCAACTTTGAACAAGGATTGACTATCAAGAATCACCAATAATTTAATCAAACCAAACCCTAAACAAAAGCATGAATATTTACATTTTAACAACTTGAAAATACTGTAATAATTAATGAAAAGTGAAAGAGAAACATTTGAGCATGGAATTTTAACAAACCAAAATGCAACACAATATTTAGACATTTTTAAAATGGGTGAAATAAAAGGAAAAGGACATAAAATATTTTTTGTAATTTTTAAAGTTGATTTTAAAAATAAATGACAAAAATAACAAAATGTAATTAATATTAATAATGATGAAAAATAAAATAAAAAAAGGTTTTTTTTGGTATTTTTTATGTATTAAAACAAAATAGGAATATTTAAAATTAAATAAAAGATTCAAATTAATTTAAAGAAGTACAGTAAAAGAGAACAAAGAAAAAAGTGGTTAAAAAAACGATGCCACCAATGGGTCTTGAACTGAGGTCCTTTAGGTAGAAACTTGTAACAAATACCACAAGGTCATGCAATACATGGTGTTTATATAACGCATGCATATAATAATATATTAAACTTCCGTGTGAAAAATGAACTAAAAATAAAATAGCAAAAGTTTGGGGCGAGGGGGATTTGAACCTCATACCTTTCACACAAACACGCAAACCAATGTGTTACTAGGGTGTAATGTCAATTCAAATTATAATATCCAAACAATAAATAACATATTAAACTTAACATTTAAAATATGAAAACTTAATCTTCTCCATCGCTACTTTTACTGTAACTTTTTAGTTAAAAAAAAATAACTTTTCAATTTTTGAACCAAACAAGGAATGTGAATATAGCATTTTGATTAGAATTTCGCAAGGATTTCAAATATGTCATTACTTTTTATTTATTTTATTTCAAACTCACGAATTTTAAGCTAAACCAGAAAACCTAAAAATTCAAACTAAAATTAAATTCCATATACAATCAACCAATGCCCATTTTCATGGGGCTTTCACTCAATATGTTAAGACAAGTAGGATGGTAACTTGAATGATAAAAAATGATGGCTCTAACTATGAGTTTGAGAAATGAAAGCTTACCTCAAAAGTGAGAAATAGTTCTTGGTCTTTGAGCATTTCCAGAAGTAGTTTGATGATTCCTACACCTTCAGTGATGTCCCAGGAACATATTGCAATGCTTGGTTTGGCTTGAGGTGGTCTGAATCCTTATGTCCAAATCAATGTGCAAATGAGAAAAGTGAAGTTTTGATCATGGTGTTGTGTAATGCCCCGATTCTGAATTCCCATTTTTATTGAGTCCTTATTTGATTTATTTAAGTGATTATTTTATTTATGTGGAATTTGTGTGATAATATGTTATGTTTACATATTGAGCTATTTTTGCCGACTTTGAGAGTTTTCGGGTAAAAACAGGTCGGAGGATATTTTGGGCATTAGTGATAATATTAAGTGGATATTTTGTGAGAGTTAATTGATAAGTGTGTGGAAAGAATTTGGGAGGAAAGAAATAGAATATGTGATATAGAGAGAAAAGAGAAAGATAGAAACATTAAGAAGAAAAACAAGAGAAAGAAAGGAGGAGGAGAGAAAAGATGAGAAAGTGGAGCAAAACCTAGAATCATCAAGAATCAACCTTAGCTTGCGATTAATCAGGTAAGGGTGAGAAGTTTTATCATCTTCATAATGTGTATGATCGTGCATGTGCTAGATTGGATTTGTTGGATTGTTTCTATGTTTCCATTTCTAGGTCGGAAGTTGATTTAATCGGTAGAAACTGAGTTTTATCGGTTAGGATTTGGAATAGACGGTGTAGTATAGTCGGGTGATGAGTGGGTTGTACTATGGGACTGATTTGGATTAAATCGATCGGGTTGTGAGGTTTGGGCTTTTGGACAGCCATGGGAGTTCTGAGTTCGCAGGTTCGCCAAGCGAAATGGCAGCGAAGCTTCGCCGGGCGAAGCCCAGCGAGCGGCAGCAAACCAAGTCAGAAGCATCCACCCTGTCTTCGCTGGCAAGTTTGCCAGGCGAATAAGAGTGGCGAAGGTTCGCCAGGCGAGTGTGCTAGCGAGTGCTAGTGAGTAATTCCAGAATAAATCCCAGTGGTCTTCGCTGGCAAGTTTGCTAGGCGAATGGAGTAGCGAAGGCTCGCCAAAGGCTTCGCCAGGCAAAGGTTAGCGAACGCAACATCATATTTTCTTTTCTTGTGTTTTCCATTCGTGGATCGGCTGTGTGGTTTGGTTGCGATCATTCCTTGTCTGAGATGGCTGACTATATGTTGTTATGTGTGTTGTGGGTAGCCGTATGGTGTGAATCCTAGTTGGTGATTCGTAAAGTGTGAAATGTGGCCGTTTGGCAATTTTGTGCATTATTTGAATTAAATAGAGATGCATGGCTAGATTGATTATGAATGTGAACCATGTATGAAAATTGGTGTGAATGGATGATGAATATATATATATATATATATATATATATATATATATATATATATATATATATATATATATATATATATATATATATATATATATATATATGCTTGGTGATACATATATTTGAATGCATAATGAATGTATGTGCCGGATGTGATGAATGCATGAGTATGTTTGTAAACATGTATGCATTTCAAGAGTGTCATGAGTCATGTTGCATGTGAAGCATCATGGTATGCATTCTTGTGGTGATTGTTCCCTCGGTGGATTTGCAGAACCTCGTGTGCCCTTGTGGGGTGTGAGCGATGGTTATTTATTGATCCCTCGGTGGATTTGCAGAACCTCGTGTGCCCTTGTGGGGTGTAAGCGATGGTTATATTTGATTCCTCGGTGAATCTGCAGAACCTCGTATGTTGTGATGGTTATATTTGATTCCTCAGTGAATCTGCAGAACCTCGTGTGCCCATGTGGGGTGTGAGCGATGGTTATTTGGTTCTTCAATTGAACCTGCTGAAATGAGTCGGTACCGCATTTGCATCTGCATAGAGTCGTGTGTCGGTCTCTGTGAGTTGCATGTAGATATCTGTGCATGATGTATGGTGAATAAACATGAATGTAGATGTTTATGTAGATTGTTGATAATTGGCATGAATGGAAGGTTTGAATATACATGTATGTGTGAATATATGTGTATATGTATGCATGTTTATGAATTGATATAAACATTGTTGATACACATTGTATATGCTTGGTGCTCTATTTGTAAATAGTTAATTGTGAATACATTGCGGTGTACGGTGTAGTGAGATGAGTTGTGGTGAGAATGCGGAAGACGTTTTTGGGACGTTATGTGTGTATATATATATATATATATATAGGGTGAGAAACAATATCATAATACATAATGCACATAAACACACACACACACACACATATATATATATATATATATATATATATATATATATATATATATATATATATATATATATATATATATATATATATATATATATATATATATATATATATATATATATATATATATATATATATATATATATATATATATATATATATATATATATATATATATATATATATATATATATATATATATATATATATATATATATATATATATATATATATATATATATATATATATATATATATATATATATATGTGTGTGTTTATGTGCATTATGTATTATGATATTGTTTCTCACCCTTCTGTTGTTTTATAATGCTCTATGAGGCATTGCATATTAGATTGCTGGAGTCTTTGTGAAGCGAGTCTTCACTTCTTTTGGTCAGATGGCTCTGATATGTAACACTGGGTAGTTAGGAATTATTTTGATTCTTTTGTGATACATCTGTGTATGTATCTGCTGATGAACGTTTTGTAAACTCAGTCGATGAATTGAATTAATCTGAACGATGTATATGATGCTTATGTTAATGAAGTGATTTCAATGTTTAGATGTTTCCGCTTTATTCTAAATGTTGATGTGTGGGTTTTAAGCGCTATGCTTTGTTTTTAGTTGAGATTTACCCCTTTTGTTACATATCTTCGTGAGCTGGTATTATTTATGTTGCGTTTCGATGATAATCTGATGCGCCTCTTTTATACCATGTTATAATTATACTCTGATGGAGTTTTTATTAGTGCCTAAATGATTTAATTGTTTATTTGGGGTATAGAAAGGTGTCGCTACTGCGAAAATCGGCGCCGGCTATGACAGAAGAGTCGCCACCGTGCGTTATTTATCCCACAAGAGGGAAAGGAAATGCTCAGAGTAAACCTAACGCAAAGAGGGAAAGGAATGGTCATCGCAACCAAATCCTGGATTCGGGAGTCGATTACGCAAGGGGAAGGTATTAGCACCCCTCACGTCCGTCGTACTCGACGGGATCCACGCTTGTCTGCTGGTACGGATTGTTATTCTATCTACACTACAGGGCAAGGGTTAAAGAAAAAGAAAATGACTCGGCAAAGTATCGCACTTTATGCCTACGTATTCCCGTCTGGAACGAGAAATCAGAGTCAACGTAGTCCATCTCCAAGAGAGAATCAATTAACAGATTAAGTTGAAATGTTAAGAAGCTTAGTGACAACCCAAGGAAATCACTAAGAACTTAACACTGCAAATGAAAGGTATCCTCAAGATTCTACCCAACCAAAGCATGCTCTACATCCCTCCTAAGGAGAGATGGAACTTCTTTGGGGGACCTTGTGTCATGGGATGGAATAGAGGCACAAGAAGCTCTCTATGTTTGAAAGAAGAAACAAGACTACTCTAATGCTCTTCCTATATATCCTAACTCCTAAGTCTTCAAAAGCAATCCTCCAAAAAGAAAGATCTTCATGTCCATGCTCCAAGCTTCTTCAAGTCATCCAAGTAAAGCCCAAGCCAAAAGCACCCCAAAATAGCCCCACACAAGTATAACCAAACCAAATATCCAATGGAGAAACCCACAATCACCACACAAGTTGCAAAAAACAAATAAAATACTAAAACTCAACATAAAATCCTAATTAAATTTCTAAGGGGACCTAAGCATATACCCAATAACCCATATAAAGCCCAGAACCTATATCAATCATTAAGCCCCCAAACTATGTTCTAAACTACAACTAGTTGTTTTGAAACCCTAATTCTAGCACTCCTTATGTTCACCACTCAAACTAACCTAAATTTTATTCACAAAATTGTGATAAAATTCCTAAGGATACATGCTTCCCTAATCTAATCAGTCCAGCAATAATCAACTCAAAATCATTCACCAATTAGTCACAATAAAATCCACAAAATCATGTAACAAATATACAAAATTAAAGAAAATAATAAAATGGAGAAAATCAAATTAAATTGAAAAATGGATGAAAATGAGATTTCTTGATTTCATAAAATCACAAATAAATCCAAGATCATGGAGGTATTTTTAAAATATTTTTTGGATCAATATTGGATTTATTATGAATTTTAGAAATCAAATGGATTAAAAATAAAAGAAAATCAAATAAAAGAAATTAAAATGCTGAATTAAATGGGAGCCATTAGATCAATTGACTGGTAAGCGAATCCAAAGCTCCAGAGCGTGTCCACGTATGGTGATGACTGGCGTGCCACATCGTTTAATGAAACGATGCGTTTTGGTTTAAAGAGGGAACTCTGAAGTTTAAACACGAGCCATTGGATGATCATCTGAGTCAACCGGTCAATGCAATCTGAGGGCTGGAACTTCATCTTCTCCAAAAGCTAAGGCGACCTGAGACTATTCTCAGGTGGTGGTTCACGGTGGTTTCCACCGTCTTCTCTGGTGGAGTGGTGGTTGCAGGTCAAGGAAAAATCTCAAACTTAACATCATCTTGCTCAGAAATTCACGTAGATCTCCAATCTCATATCCATTTCCTCTAGATCTTCCTAGGTTTTGAAATTCGAAGGCAAACATAAATGCCACCACAAGAATGATCAACACCAAATCAAAAAACAAAGCCACAGATCTCCACCTCTTGTTGCACTGATCATTACTAGCTATCTAATTCAAGTCAAAACCTCAAGATTATGCATAACCGTCTTCAAACAGAAATGGTGTATCACACTCGATCATCACCAAACGATGCCAAACCAAACCTAAATCGTTCTACCAATCATAGGGAACCTAACCACATGCACATTGCTACCTAATTCAGCCTAGATCAATGTGGAATTTGAGAGTTACATACCTGAAGAAATTGGATGAACAGAGGGATCAAATGCTCAATTCAAGCTCCAAGATTCTTCAAACACGATCAAGAATGCAAGATAAAGCTTCTTCAACCTTTAATTTGACTTGAATATGCTTGTAACTCCAAAACTGATTCTGAGTTGAAGCTCTTGAAACTCAACTTCAATCTTCCTCTCCTCCACGAATTCTGCACCAAAATGAGTTTGAACTCACTCCTCTCAATATATAGAAACTCTCTATGGGCTTTTGAGCCCAGTTTGAAGCCCAATTCAGTGATCCATCATTTCTGATTTTTCTCTTGAAAATGCAATGCACCAGTCACGACTCTGAGCTTCCAGCTTGCTCTAGAATGTTCTATTCAACTGCAAATTTGTTTGTGAGTGTGAATGGATAGCTAGCTTGGCCTGAAATGCTTTGATTCTTGTTTTGGCATTGTGACTTGTAATGTAAGTAAGCACTTTACAAAGCAAGTCATGAAATTAAGCCTCAATTCAAAATTGTGGAAATTTCATTGTGTTTAGAATCCAATTTCCATTTAAAATGACTACTCATATGCCATGTGTATGTCTCATAATTCAAAAATCCCAATTTCCCTACTTTGAATCATTTGAAAAATCCCTCTTTTTAGGCCATTTTGGATCATTTTGTGAAGCAAGCCATTTCAATCACCCATGACTTCTTATCTGACCTAAAAACATCATTTTAAGCACATCTCATGTTGAACATTTCTTCATTTGAGGAGTGGAAGAAGAGATTTTGACCTATGTTGAAAAATGACCTATAATTCAACTTTCCCAAAATACCCCTGGATTGCCAAGATCATAACTTGAGTTCCACAAATCTTCTTGAGGACTTCTAGTACTCAAATTAAAGTTAAGATCAAGCCCTACAATTCTTGTGTTGGACAAGAATCCATTTGAAAATTCCTTAAGGGGAAAAAGTTGCTTGGAAGTCAAGTGACTTTCACAGATAAATTTCAGTGTCCTCTGGTGACCTGTAACTTGCAAGAACCATAACTTGAGTTCCACAAATCTTCTTGAAGACTTATAGTACTCAAATTAAAGCTAATGAGAAGCTCTAAAAGTTTCATGTCGGCCAAGAATCTATTTTAAACTTGTATTTTGACTTATGTGGCTTGGAAGTCCAGTGTTATACAATGGATTTTACCCTAGGAACCCTGTCTCAAACACCTTCAACCACTCTTGATTCTTTTGAATTTGATCTTGACTCATCCATACACCTGCTTCAACATATCAATCCATGACTTCCATGACCTAGAGCTAGGTCTTTATGCCCTTTCTTTGCTCTTCTTGACCTAGGGTTACCCAGATGAAACCCTACTTGTACACACCTCAACCATGGCTCTTGAACTTGAATCAATGGCTTGCCTCAGCTTCAATAATGCCCTCTAGACACCCCATGAGATCCATACACACCTCATATTCACATTCCATACTACTCATCTCACTGATGATTCTCAATATTCCTCAAGATAGGAGCACAACCCACATGTAGGCATCCAGAACTTCTCAAGATTTCAAACCTTTTCTGATGACTTGGATGGTCTCTTAGGCTCATATAACACCTCTAGATAGGCTTCTTCTTTTGACAGAAACCTTGATCCCTTGTTGGAGGCATGCTATACTATGATGTGCAAATGATTAGACTATGTATATGATGTAACTATGCAAATGATAATGCAATTAAAACATAAACCAGGTGAAATAGGTTGAGCAAATTTTACGGTGCAACAGCTGCCCCTATTCAAACGGCTTGGACCCGACTGAGTGAAGAGCGAACGGCCTTCAAACAATCGAGGTACGAGACAGTTGAATACCAAGAACCCGAAAATTTGCCAACCGCAGAAATAAACGGCACAAACTGCTTGGAGAACAACATCTGATATCAAAATCTGATTTCAATGTCAACCGCCTGTGTAATGCCCCCAGGATTTGAACTCCCTCTTGTCAAAACACCCCGCCTTTTGTCCATGTTAAAACTCCGTCGTCTGTTAATACGGAGAAAACAAATTAGCGACCATGCTAGGGATCATTTTCATCAACCCGAAAAAGATTCTATCATCGCGGGGATAGAACTTTGTCCACGTTATGACGCTATATTCCGTCAACACAGAAAAATCCCGACGACTTCGCTGGGGAAACATTTCTGTCTAATCACAGGGGACCCTGCTTATCTCTGCATTAGCTAACTCCGTTGGGCCCAACCCACAAACGACTTCGAGGAGGACTCTACTGGGGACAGGAATATTTTGTCAACACGAGGAAATCACGGCGACTTCCTTGGGGAAAATACTTTTGTCAAATATCTGGACACAACTCACATACTCGGTCTATCACGGGAGAATCATCTATCTGGATACCGGAAGGTTCATCCGTCTGCTTCATACGGGAAAATCTGTCCGCTTGATTCATATAGGAAAAAGTCATCCGCCTGCCTCATGCGGGAAAATCCATCTGCCTGATTCATATAGGAAAAAGTTATCCGCCTGCTTCATGCGGGAAAATCCATCTGCCTGATTCTTACAAGAACATTCATCCGCCTGCTTCATACGGGAAAACACATCTACCTGATTCTTATAGGAAAGTTCATCTGCCTTCTTCATACGGGAAAATCCATCTGCCTGATTCTTACAGGAAAGTTCATCCGCCTGCTTCATACGGGAAAATCCATTTGCCTGATTCTTACAGGAAAGTTCATCCGCCTGCTTCATACGGGAAAAAGTTATCCACCTGCTTCATGCGGGAAAATCCATCTGCCTGATTCTTATAGGAACATTCATCCGCCTGCTTCATACGGGAAAATCCATCTGCCTGATTCTTACAGGAAAGTTCATCCGCCTGCTTCATACCGGAAAATCCATCTGCCTGATTCTTACAGGAAATTTCATCCGCCTGCTTCATACAGGAAAACACATCTACCTGATTCTTATAGGAAAGTTCATTCGCCTGCTTCATACGGGAAAATCCATCTTGGATATAGCTTCCTTGCCTATTCTTGGTAGTAGCTAGCTCCACTGGGGATATTCTGAAAATAACTGCCCGACACCCGTTTCGACAACAAGTGACCACTTCTGAATTTTTGATTTATGAAACCCAGCAATGCTGCCGCGACAGCAAACCTGAAGAAAAACACTCCGTTGGTCGGATAAGAGAAACTTCAACCGGTAGCTCCGTGGGGATAATAATAAGAATTGTATCATCACATGTCTCACAGCGAGACCTCGAATATCTAGAAATAGAACTGAGGTAGAACTCCATACTCCTGTTGAGAAACACACCTGAAAGAAAAAAGTTAACCAACCTGATTTATGTTTCATAATGCGTATGTTTGACAATGGGGTAATGCTCCATACGACATGGAAATGCTACGCGTTTTTGGGTAGGTGCAAACATGATAATGTATGCAAATGCAAATGCAGGTTCGAGCTGCCGGGGAGGCTCTAACGAGCTTGCTTCAACACGGCTGTTGAGGATAGATGCCACCCTGTTGGGGATGAACGGGTATCACAAAGTATTCCGGCAAAATAAATGCCGGAAACACAAACAACTCTGTCGGGGAGAGATTAAACATCGACTTCCGCTGTGAGGAAAGAACAACACCTGCTGGGAAGATTAACTCAGCTGGGGAAGAAGCGACCCCTCTGGGAGACAACTGTCTGGGTACATGTTTACATACTCGGAGCTACCACTCCGCTGGGGATAATCATCCTGACGAAGGTATGACGACCTGTGGGGAGAAAGAAAACCATCCTCGGTGGGGATAATCATTTTGAACCTACTATGACTTGGTTATGCGCCGCGGAAATCCTCCCAGCTGAGGATTGAACGTGCACATCTTCGACTCTCTAGGGAGTATAACCTCTGCATGGGACACTGATTTTGCCTTGCTGGAGATATCCTGTGGACAACTTCCATGAGGATACTCTTCTGGGGAAAATAATCCCTCCTTCGGTAAGGGATAACATCATCCCAACCTCTGGGGATGAGGCGCGACCTACTGGGAAATATCGTTAAGTAAGGTCAAGTCCTTCCCTCAGAGCCTCTGGCTGGGGGACACAATTTTCTGATTGTCTGCTCCAAGGGTGAGAACCCTGCAAAACACAAACGAGACAAAACAAATCTATACAACCAAATCTATTCGGGTTAATGTTCACGACATCTCCTCAATCAATTCGAAGTTTTATCAATCATTGGCAAGGGCCAGCAAAGTTATGCAAATGCGAGTTTATCAAAACATCGGCGTTTTTCACATACAAAACAATAAAGCACAAACATCAAATACTGAATAACATGTTTTATTGATTGAGCCTGTAAATAGGCGAAGCTTTGTACATTGGATGCAACTCCTGAAAAGAGGAAGTTACGCACAAACAAAATACAAACATGCACAAGGAGCATTAGTACAAATACAAATCAAATTTGTACACCTGTCGGCAACGTGGTGCAGACAAACATCATGAACTGATCCTCCTATGACTCGCCTGACTCTGGCGCTTTCCTGGTATTCAATTTTCGGAAGAGATTGTGTTGGGTAAACGAAACCCCCAGGTACTCCCAAACCACTAACCAACATAGTATCAAATCCGGACCGCAGTCATTTGCTTTTTCAATCCCTAACTTTTACGTGAACCGCCCTTTGCGGGTTTTCAATTCACCGGGATACCCTTTTTTGCCGAAGTCTCCCTTTACAGGTTTTCAACTTCGCGGGTGTACATCTTTTCAATTTTATGCCTAACTTTTGCCCGAACCTTTTATTCATTTTTCTTTGGTTCACCGGGATGCCCCAGTTTTGCCTGGACTCTCTTTTTCTGTCCAGCGGGTCAATTTCAAGCAAAGTATTTTTTAACTGCGTTCGAATTCATAGGCGACGTAAAGTCTTCACCGTCCATGGTGGACAACAACAAAGCTCCTCCGGAGAAGACTTTTCTAACAACATATGGACCTTCGTAGTTAGGCGTCCATTTGCCCCTATGATCCGTTTGTGGCGGGAGAATTCTCTTCAGCACAAGGTCGCCCGTCTAAAAGCTTCGCGGACATATCTTCTTATCGTACGCTTTCTTCATCCGGCTCTGATACAACCGACCGTATGCTAGAGAAGCTAGCCTCTTTCCATCCATTAAACTGAGCTGATTCAGTCTATCCTTTACCCATTCTACCTCGTCCAGTTGGACATCTCGTAACACTCTCAGGGAAGGAATCTCAACCTCCAACGGTAACACTGCTTCCATTCCGTATACCAACGAGAACGGGGTGGCCCCGGTTGATGTGCGTACCGTCGTACGATAACCGTGCAAAGCGAAAGGTAGCATCTCGTGCCAATCCTTATATGTCACAACCATCTTCTGAACAATCTTCTTTATGTTCTTATTGGCCGCTTCGACAGCGCCATTCATCTTAGGTCGGTAAGGAGAAGAGTTGTGATGTTCAATCTTAAAGTTCTAACACAGCTCTTTCATCATCTTATTATTCAAATTTGAACCGTTGTCGGTGATAATCCGCTCAGGGATTCCATATCTGCAGATAATATCTCGTTTGATAAATCTGGCGACCACTTGTTTGGTGACATTAGCATATGACGCTGCTTCCACCCATTTGGTGAAGTAATCAATAGCTACCAAAATGAACCGATGTCCATTGGATGCCGTAGGCTCAATCTTGCCGATCATATCAATTCCCCACATCGAGAAAGGCCACGGTGATGACATCACATTCAGAGGACTTGGAGGCACATGGACTTTGTCTGCATGAATTTGGCATTTATGACACCTCTTTGCAAACTTGAAACAGTCTGTCTCAATAGTTAGCCAATAGTAACCTGCCCGCAACAGTTTTCTCGTCATAGCATGCCCACCAGCATGTGTACCAAATGTACCCTCATGTATCTCTTCCATGAGCAACTTCGCCTCTTTCTCGTCTACACAACGTAGCAACACCAAGTCGTGGTTTCTTTTGTATAGGACACCATCCGGGTTCAAATAGAAATTGCCAGCCAATCTCCTGAGAGTCTTCTGATCTCGACTGGATGCCCCAGCCGGATACTCCTTATTCTTTAGGAAATTCTGGATGTCAAAGTACCAGGGTTGACCATCGGGAGCCTCATCGATGGCAAATATGAATGCAGGCTTATCAAGCCGAGAGATAACAATCCGGGGAGCCTCGTTCCAGAAGTTAACTTTATACATTGAGGACAATGTCGCCAGGGCGTCAGCCATTTGATTTTCTGCTCGTGGCACATGATGCAATTCCACCTTGTCAAAGAAAGGCAACAATCTCCTTGCATAATTCATATATGGTATCAAATTAGGCTGACGTGTCTCCCATTCTCCTTTAATCTGGTTCACCACTAGAGCTGAGTCTCTGTATACATCCAGGTTCTTGATTCGCAAATCAATGGCTTCTTCCAGACCCATGATGCAAGCCTCATATTCAGCCTCATTATTGGTAACAGGAAAGGTCAATCGGGCAGTAAAGGGGATGTGCGACCCCTGGGGAGTAGTAATGATTGCACCTATTCCGCTACCATAGGAATTTACAGCTCCGTCAAATATCAACTGCCATTTGGAACCCAACTCTGGTCCTTCGTCTGGCAACGGTTCTTCACAATCCTTCATTTTCAGGTACATGATATCCTCGTCAGGAAAATCGAACCTCATCAATTGGTATTCCTCAACAGGCTGCTCCGCAAGGTACTCGGATAGAACGCTACCTTTAATAGCTTTCTGTGAGACATATTGTATGTCGTATTCAGTTAACACCATCTGCCATCGGGCAATTCTTCCGGAGAGTGCTTGCTTTTCAAACACGTATTTGATTGGATCCATCTTTGAAATTAGCAGGGTTGTATGATTCAGCATGTATTACCTCAAACGTTTGGCGGCCCAGGCTAGCGCACAACATGTTTTCTCGAGCATTGAGTATCTGGACTCATAGTCAGTAAACTTCTTACTCAAATAGTAGATCGCATGCTCTTTACGTCCGGTCTCGTCGTGTTGACCGAGAACACAACCCATACTTTCCTCACGAACCGTCAAATACATAATCAAAGGTCTCCCGGCCACTGGGGGTATCAAAATAGGAGGTTCCTGCAAGTATTCTTTTATCTTGTCGAACGCCTTTTGACAATTTTCATTCCAGGTCAACACCTGATCTTTTTTTCAACAACTTGAATAACGGCTCGCATGTCGCAGTCAGGTGAGATATGAACCGGGCGATATAGTTCAACCTCCCTAAAAACCCACGCACTTCTTTTTCTGTTTTAGGCGTCGGCATTTCTTTTATTGCTTTTATTTTCGCAGGATCAACCTCTATTCCTTTTTCGCTCACGATAAACCCCAGCAGTTTACCCGATCTCACCCCGAAGGTGCACTTATTAGGGTTCAGTCTCAACCTGAACTTCCTGAGCCTCTTGAACAATTTCAACAGATTAACCAAATGCTCCTCCTCCGTCTGAGATTTGGCAATCATATCATCAACATAAACCTCGATCTCTTTGTGCATCATGTCATGAAAGAGAGTCGTCATAGCACGTTGATATGTTGCCTCAACGTTCTTTAATCCGAAGGGCATCACTTTGTAGCAAAATGTTCCCCAGGGAGTAATGAAAGTAGTCTTCTCCATATCTTCTGGCGCCATTTTGATCTGATTATAGCCTGAGAAGCCATCCATGAAGGAGAATACGGAGAACTGAGCAGTATTATCAACCAGCACATCGATGTGAGGAAGTGGAAAGTCATCTTTCGGGCTCGCTTTATTCAAATCACGGTAGTCTACGCACATTCGCACTTTACCGTCTTTCTTTGGCACTGACACAATATTAGCGACCCATGAAGGATATTTTGTAACAGCTAGGAAACCAGCGTCCCACTGTTTCTGCACTTCCTCTTTGATCTTCACAGCCATATCCGATCTGGTTCTTCGGAGTTTCTGCTTAACCGGCGGGCATTCCTTTCGCAGTGGCAGACGGTGAACAACCATATCCGTATCCAACCCAGGCATATCCTCGTACGACCAAGCAAATATATCACTGTACTCCTTGAGCATCTCAATCAACCTTTCCTTGATGTCGCTCTGTAGCGCAGCCCCTATACGGATGTTTCTCACAACCTCTTCCGACCCCAAATTGATAATCTCAATGACTTCCTCGTGAGGCATAATGATTCTTTCTTCTTGTTTCAATAACCAGGTCAACTCTTCTGGCACGTCGCCATCTTCGATAACCTATTCCTCAGCCTGAAATACCAGGTGCTCAAATTCGAAGTGAGTCATAGGCGGTTCATAGATGTCATCTGAGATTGTAATCCTGCAAAGAAAATGGTTAACTACTTCAAAACACAGACAAAGCAAGTAGCCACATTGCCATTTTATTGTTAAAAACAAAAACAGGAAAAACAGGGATCACAACATTTGTATATGAAAAAACGCCTTTATTTCATGATTAAACAATGTAATGTACATAACCAAATGGCCCTAAGCAAAATCACTATGCCCCGGGTAGGACACAGGATTATTCAACAATTAAGAAAACAAATCATTACTATTTAGTTGTCACGGGAACAGTTTCTCGGATAGACCAATTGCAGAGACTTTGTCCTGGCGCGCTTGGCTGGATCCAAGCGTCCATATCGCAGTCGCTATCTCCGTCTTCAGCATCGGAAACGACATCGATGGTCTCATGGCATACTCCATTTGGTGTAATTGTTATCGGCCCTCTGAACTTGGGTGTTCCCGCAGAGAATGCTGAGGACGAAGGATGATATCCAAGCCCAAATCTATCCATTTTTACCGGAATCTCCAGCACTTGCCCCCAGCCCTTGGTTTTTCCTGCCTGCACTAGAGCTTGAGCTTCCTTATAAGACGATATGGCCACCTCTAGCGCTTTGCTGGCCATCTTTGAAATTAGCAGGGTTGTATGATTCAGCATGTATTGCCTCAAACGTTTGGCGGCCCAGGCTAGCGCACAACACGTTTTCTCGAGCATTGAGTATCTGGACTCACAGTCAGTAAACTTCTTACTCAAATAGTAGATCGCATGCTCTTTACGTCCGGTCTCGTTGTGTTGACCGAGAACACAACCCATACTTTCCTCACGAACCGTCAAATACATAATCAAAGGTCTCCCGGCCACTGGGGGTATCAAAACAGGAGGTTCCTGCAAGTATTCTTTTATCTTGTCGAACGCCTTTTGACAATTTTCATTCCAGGCCAACACCTGATCTTTTTTTCAACAACTTGAATAACGGCTCGCATGTCGCAGTCAGGTGAGATATGAACCGGGCGATATAGTTCAACCTCCCTAAAAACCCACGCACTTCTTTTTCTGTTTTAGGCGTCGGCATTTCTTTTATTGCTTTTATTTTCGCAGGATCAACCTCTATTCCTTTTTCGCTCACGATAAACCCCAGCAGTTTACCCGATCTCACCCCGAAGGTGCACTTATTAGGGTTCAGTCTCAACCTGAACTTCCTGAGCCTCTTGAACAGTTTCAACAGATTAACCAAATGCTCCTCCTCCGTCTGGGATTTGGCAGTCATATCATCAACATAAACCTCGATCTCTTTGTGCATCATGTCATGAAAGAGAGTCGTCATAGCACGTTGATATGTTGCCCCAACGTTCTTTAATCCGAAGGGCATCACTTGTAGCAAAATGTTCCCCAGGGAGTAATGAAAGTAGTCTTCTCCATATCTTCTGGCGCCATTTTGATCTGATTATAGCCTGAGAAGCCATCCATGAAGGAGAATACGGAGAACTGAGCAGTATTATCAACCAGCACATCGATGTGAGGAAGTGGAAAGTCATCTTTCGGGCTCGCTTTATTCAAATCACGGTAGTCTACGCACATTCGCACTTTACCGTCTTTCTTTGGCACTGGCACAATATTAGCGACCCATGAAGGATATTTTGTAACAGCTAGGAAACCAGCGTCCCACTGTTTCTGCACTTCCTCTTTGATCTTCACAGCCATATCCGATCTGGTTCTTCGGAGTTTTTGCTTAACCGGCGGGCATTCCTTTCGCAGTGGCAGACGGTGAACAACCATATCCGTATCCAACCCAGGCATATCCTCGTACGACCAAGCAAATATATCACTGTACTCCTTGAGCATCTCAATCAACCTTTGCTTGATGTCGCTCTGTAGCGCAGCCCCTATACGGATGTTTCTCACAACCTCTTCCGACCCCAAACTGATAATCTCAATGACTTCCTCGTGAGGCATAATGATTCTTTCTTCTTGTTTCAATAACCAGGTCAACTCTTCTGGCACGTCGCCATCTTCGACAACCTATTCCTCAGCCTGAAATACCAGGTGCTCAAATTCGAAGTGAGTCATAGGCGGTTCATAGATGTCATCTGAGATTGTAATCCTGCAAAGAAAATGGTTAACTACTTCAAAACACAGACAAAGCAAGTAGCCACATTGCCATTTTATTGTTAAAAACAAAAACAGGAAAAACAGGGATCACAACATTTGTATATGAAAAAACGCCTTTATTTCATGATTAAACAATGTAATGTACATAACCAAATGGCCCTAAGCAAAATCACTATGCCCCGGGTAGGACACAGGATTATTCAACAATTAAGAAAACAAATCATTACTATTTAGTTGTCACGGGAACAGTTTCTCGGATAGACCAATTGCAGAGACTTTGTCCTGGCGCGCTTGGCTGGATCCAGGCGTCCATATCGCAGTCGCTATCTCCGTCTTCAGCATCGGAAACGGCATCGATGGTCTCATGGCATACTCCATTTGGTGTAATTGTTATCGGCCCTCTGAACTTGGGTGTTCCCGCAGAGAATGCTGAGGACGAAGGATGATATCCAAGCCCAAATCTATCCATTTTTACCGGAATCTCCAGCACTTGCCCCCAGCCCTTGGTTTTTCCTGCCTGCACTAGAGCTTGAGCTTCCTTATAAGACGATATGGCCACCTCTAGCGCTTTGCTGGCCATCTTTGAAATTAGCAGGGTTGTATGATTCAGCATGTATTGCCTCAAACGTTTGGCGGCCCAGGCTAGCGCACAACACGTTTTCTCGAGCATTGAGTATCTGGACTCACAGTCAGTAAACTTCTTACTCAAATAGTAGATCGCATGCTCTTTACGTCCGGTCTCGTCGTGTTGACCGAGAACACAACCCATACTTTCCTCACGAACCGTCAAATACATAATCAAAGGTCTCCCGGCCACTGGGGGTATCAAAACAGGAGGTTCCTGCAAGTATTCTTTTATCTTGTCGAACGCCTTTTGACAATTTTCATTCCAGGCCAACACCTGATCTTTTTTTCAACAACTTGAATAACGGCTCGCATGTCGCAGTCAGGTGAGATATGAACCGGGCGATATAGTTCAACCTCCCTAAAAACCCACGCACTTCTTTTTCTGTTTTAGGCGTCGGCATTTCTTTTATTGCTTTTATTTTCGCAGGATCAACCTCTATTCCTTTTTCGCTCACGATAAACCCCAGCAGTTTACCCGATCTCACCCCGAAGGTGCACTTATTAGGGTTCAGTCTCAACCTGAACTTCCTGAGCCTCTTGAACAGTTTCAACAGATTAACCAAATGCTCCTCCTCCGTCTGGGATTTGGCAATCATATCATCAACATAAACCTCGATCTCTTTGTGCATCATGTCATGAAAGAGAGTCGTCATAGCACGTTGATATGTTGCCCCAACGTTCTTTAATCCGAAGGGCATCACTTTGTAGCAAAATGTTCCCCAGGGAGTAATGAAAGTAGTCTTCTCCATATCTTCTGGCGCCATTTTGATCTGATTATAGCCTGAGAAGCCATCCATGAAGGAGAATACGGAGAACTGAGCAGTATTATCAACCAGCACATCGATGTGTGGAAGTGAAAAGTCATCTTTCGGGCTCGCTTTATTCAAATCACGGTAGTCTACGCACATTCGCACTTTACCGTCTTTCTTTGGCACTGGCACAATATTAGCGACCCATGAAGGATATTTTGTAACAGCTAGGAAACCAGCGTCCCACTGTTTCTGCACTTCCTCTTTGATCTTCACAGCCATATCCGATCTGGTTCTTCGGAGTTTCTGCTTAACCGGCGGGCATTCCTCTCGCAGTGGCAGACGGTGAACAACCATATCTGTATCCAACCCAGGCATATCCTCGTACGACCAAGCAAATATATCACTGTACTCCTTGAGCATCTCAATCAACCTTTGCTTGATGTCGCTCTGTAGCGCAGCCCCTATACGAATGTTTCTCACAACCTCTTCCGACCCCAAATTGATAATCTCAATGACTTCCTCGTGAGGCATAATGATTCTTTCTTCTTGTTTCAATAACCAGGTCAACTCTTCTGGCACGTCGCCATCTTCGACAACCTCTTCCTCAGCCTGAAATACCAGGTGCTCAAATTCGAAGTGAGTCATAGGCGGTTCATAGATGTCATCTGAGATTGTAATCCTGCAAAGAAAATGGTTAACTACTTCAAAACACAGACAAAGCAAGTAGCCACATTGCCATTTTATTGTTAAAAACAAAAACAGGAAAAACAGGGATCACAACATTTGTATATGAAAAAACGCCTTTATTTCATGATTAAACAATGTAATGTACATAACCAAATGGCCCTAAGCAAAATCACTATGCCCCGGGTAGGACACAGGATTATTCAACAATTAAGAAAACAAATCATTACTATTTAGTTGTCACGGGAACAGTTTCTCGGATAGACCAATTGCAGAGACTTTGTCCTGGCGCGCTTGGCTGGATCCAGGCGTCCATATCGCAGTCGCTATCTCCGTCTTCAGTATCGGAAACGACATTGATGGTCTCATGGCATACTCCATTTGGTGTAATTGTTATCGGCCCTCTGAACTTGGGTGTTCCCGCAGAGAATGCTGAGGACGAAGGATGATATCCAAGCCCGAATCTATCCATTTTTACCGGAATCTCCAGCACTTGCCCCCAGCCCTTGGTTTTTCCTGCCTGCACTAGAGCTTGAGCTTCCTTATAAGACGATATGGACACCTCTAGCGCTTTGCTGGGCACTGGAGCTTTGTCTTTGAATTGCAACCCCTCAAATGCTTGACAGGGTGTTTCGTGTACTTCGCCGTCGACCTCAACATATTTAAACAAAGACAAATGGCTAACCAAAATATCTTCTTCTCCACAAACAGTGACGACACTATCCCTAACCATATACTTCAGCTTTTGGTGCAATGTGGATGTGACTGCCCCGACAGCATGGATCCATGGGCGCCCAAGAAGACAACTATACGCTGGCTGGATGTCCATTATATAGAACTCAGTTTCAAATATTTCAGGCCCCACCTGTAACGGTAATGTTATTGATCCGAAAACCGACCTCCTCGTTCCGTCGAACGCTCTCACCACTAAATCACTGGGCGTACAGATAATCCCCCTGATATCCAATTTCATCATGGCTTTTTTCGGTAGTACATTCAAGGAAGATCCAGTGTCTACTAAAACATGGGACATGACTGTGCCCCAGCATTCTACTGACACATGCAATGCCATATTGTGCTCTCGCTCTCTCGGAGTCAAATCAAAGTCTGTGAAGCCCAAACTGTGCCCCGCATTGACATGCGCCATCACCCCTTCTAATTGATTAACAGAAACTTCTTGAGGAACGAACGACGTGTCTAGTATCTTCAGCAAAGCATTCCGGTGGGCCTCAGAACATAATAGCAATGATAAGATGGAAATTTTTAATGGCGTTTGCTGGAGGTGCTCAACGATTTTGTAATCACTTTTACGAATGAGCCTCATAAACTCCTCCACATCCTTAAGTGACGTTTCCTTTTCGTTCAGCTGAGAAGAGCCACTCTCAGTTACCTTGGCTTTACCCTTGGTCAATCTTTCTGCCTCTACCTCGGGCGACGTGAAGATTCTTCCGCTTCTGGTCATACCCCCTGTTCCGACAACATTATCTACAACCCCAACTGGTTGTCCATTGACTTCAATTTTCTCACCGTCGCAATATACCTCCAACCCGTAAGTCCATGACACTGCTTTAGTACTCTCAAAAGGGACTGGTCCTGCTTTGGTAATTGTGATCGTCGGCCGCCTAGCGGGCGCCGTTATCGTTATTGTTTTCCTCGGAATTGTTACCGTCGCAACATCGTTCTGCCCATCACATAACGCCTCTACAGGCTCTTCAACCGCGATTCGATCAAATTTCAAGGTACCTTCATCCATCATAGCATGAATGCCCTGCTTCAACTCATTACAACCCTCTAGCTGGGTCCAACAATCCAAGCAAAATTCATCACATCCCGGGAATACACCCCCTTTTAACAACGTGCTTTTAATCTCACCCAACGGTGTCTTCAGCTCATTGACATCCATCACTAGATTCAAATTTTCTTCTGTCAAGATGGCATTTGCCCCATGATTGGGCATAGGCTGTTGTACGATATTTGGACCCACCTGTCCAAAGTTGATAGCTTTGCTATCCAACAAATCCTGAACTTTGTGTTTAAATGCCTGACAAGCTTCTACGTCATGCCCGGGTGCCCCGGAATGGAATTCGCAATGCTTGTTGGCATCATACCCGTAAGGAAGTACTGACCCTGTAGGCGGTGCCAAAGTCCTCTTTTCAACCAAGTTCAACCCTAGCAGGGTCTGAAGGAGTTCTGCATACATGGAAGGAGGTGCGTCGAACACTCTTTTCTGTCTCGCATTTTGTATCCTTCTCTGACCAGGATTCTGTCCTTGCTGTTGTTGTGGTTGTTGTTGGTGTTGCTGAGGCTGCCCTTGTTGAGGAAAAGGGATAGTGACACTAGCTATCTGTTGAGGCTGAACATACTGATTTCTTCCTCTGCCGCTGCCCCTGCCACCAAACACGACACTAGTATCACCCTGTCGTCTGCCACCAAATGCTTTTCTTGTACCTCCTGCTGAGGTAGACTCACCTGCTTGGAACCTTCCAACTTTAATCCCGTTCTCGATCATCTCCCCCATAAGAATCAAATCTGAGAAACTGCTCAATGACACACTAAACAATTTTTCGTAGAACACCCCTGTAAATGTCCCAATGAACATGTCATTCATCTCCTTTTCAATTAAAGGAGGATGCACCCTCGCTGCCATATCACGCCACCTTTGCGCATACTCTTTAAAACTTTCACCGTTCTTCTGCGACAAACCCTGCAATTGGACCCGGTTTGGCGCCAGATCGCTGTTATATTTGTAATGTGTCACGAAAGCATCAGCCAACTGCTTCCAGGTTTTGATCTGGGTGGGCTCCAGCCCCATATACCATTCAAGTGAAGGTCCTGACAAGCTATCCTGAAAGAAATGCATGAGCATCCTTTCATCATCTGAATACGCGGACATCCTCCTGTAATAAGAGCGGACATGGACCTTAGGGCAGGCGTCCCCCTTGTATTTGTCAAAAGTGGGAGCCTTGAACTTCAATGGCACCCTCAGCCCTGGTACCAAGCCCATTGTAGTCATATCCAAACCAGTGGAGTTCTGATTAACTACCCCCTTCATCTGCTCTTCAAGCATTCTGATCCTCTGGACAGGATCAACAGGTCCTTCAAATCCCATGCCTCTTCCAGAAAAGGCGTCCTCCTGGCGTTCTTCACCCCAATTCACATTTTCATTTCCATATCCGTCGTAACCAGTGTTGCGACCAAACCCTTGTTGATTGATCATGGGACCTCGTCCCCTGTTACCGAAACCTTGATTGACCCCAACAGGTCCAAACCCAGTGTTGACAGGAATCACCCCAGCACCATTCACATTACCAAATCCACCATACCCCTAGTCAGCGTTACCAAAACCGTTGTAACCGAAACCCTGAGTGTTGAAGCCAAATTTCCCGTCCTGATTGACGTAATCAAATCCCTGATCATTGTAGTCGAAACCATTGTTGCCAAAACCATTACCGCCATTGTTATTACCACCACCTTGGTTGGCGTCCCCAAATCCAACATTGTTAACAACAGTCTCATTTCCATTCCTTGTGTTGCCATTGACAGCGTCAACGCCATTGTTTACAACCACAACAGGTGGGGTCACTACAGGTGGAACCACAGGCGTAGGAGGCCCATCCTCCGGAAGAGTCTCAACATGCACAGAATTGTGGTCATTGTTGCCATTCCCATTAGCCCGTGTCAGCAGCGGCTGGACCAAGGTCTGAAGATTCTCTTGGCCCTTAGCAATGTTCTCCATTGCTTGCATGAACAAAGTCAGCTTCTCGCGGATTTCCTGCATCTCAACTTGAACTTGATCCATGATTCCCTTGCAGTTGTTTCGGGTTGAGTAGCGGTGGACTCTTTGTTCGTCAATCCTGAAAAACCTGAGAAAATGCAGGAAATAAGATACAGACTCAAAAATACCGATTATGCAATATGAGGATGCAGATGCAAACGTATAAATATGCTACAGGTTATAATCCCCCCGGATTCTAGTTTCAGAGAGAAGGCCATCACGACAATGGAGTCCCCATCAAGCAAGCAAGGGATCAGAAAACCCTCATATATAAGCAAATGCCCATAGGCAGAGTACAAGAGTACAACCGAATACAACTGAAGAGACCTCGGCCCACAAGCCTGGCGATGGTCAAAATACAAGTACAAAAAGCAAGGCAAATATGACTCAGGCCAAATGGCGCGCTCTGACATCTTCCAATATCCTCAACGTCTCCGAATGACCTAGTCTGGAGATTAGCTCTTGTATCAGTAGTGCATGTCGCTCAGCAGTGGATCTCAGCTTTTTGGCGTCGTCCTTGCAGGTTCCTTCGCTAAAATACTCGTCGAGTCTGCATCTCTTGGAACCGCCCTTCAATTCATAACCTCTCATCTTCTCGTCAAGGTCACTTACTCTAAGCTCAACAGCGCTCCTAAGTGATGTCTCTTCAGCAATCTTTGCGTCCTGGGCTCTAATCTGCGCCTCTAGCGTGGCAATCTGCAGCTTCAGCTCATCTTCACGCTCCCTCCGCTTGGTAATTATGGTATTCCATAATGCTTCCCACTTGCCAAGTCGGGAATACGCCTTATTTAAGAGTTCCTTCTTGGAAGCAAGCACCTTGCTAACACCGTTCAAGGCTACTCCCACCTTTTCCTTCTTGTTGGTCTCTTCAGTCAACTCTGATCCCAACCAATTAATCAACTCCGTCTGTTCCTTCACAGTGAAGGTAGCTTCATTCTTCTCACGACGCAACTGGAGGATCTCTTTCTCTAACTCATCATTGGCTTTCCTCAATTCTTCATTTTCAGCCAACAATTTGTTATACTTCTCAATCTCTACCGAAGTAGGTGCCTCAGTCATTGGAAGATACAGAGGTTCCACAGCAGGATATGGCATTGAGGAAATCCTAGCTCTCTTGTGGATCCAAGCCAAATAGGGATCATAAGCTTTACTGTTGCTTTTACCAAGCAAAGCTTTCCCTCTCCTATGGATGTTAGCCCATGCATGTCTTAACCTGATCAAAACAGCCTTGTCTAATAAGCCTGTGAGATACAGAGATTCCTGTATCTCAACCTCAATAGGAGCGTCTCTCAAGGCATAACCAAACTGTCTCACCAGCAGAGAAGGGTTATAGTTGATACAGCCTTTCCGTCCAATCAAAGGGACATTCGGAAAGCCACCGCAACTATATATAATATCAGTGCCAAGCATACTCCGATCAAACCAGATGATGTTCTCAGCAGACAGCCCCATCAACCGGGAAGACCAATCCAAAGTATCAACAACATCAACAAAAGGCCCTGCCTTCGGAAGATGTCCCTGGAACCACCTGTACAACAGAGGAAGACAACAAGAAACATTCTTGCCACGAAGTTTCTCATTCTTATAGTGAATAGAGTGATAAACATCGCCCAAGAGAGTAGGAACTAGATTCTTCGAGGCAAGAATCAAGAAGGCATCGGAGTCAACAAAATCTGGCACATTAGGAAACAAGACAGTCCCATAGATGCAGACAGCTAGAATGGCACTGAAGGCAACCCAACATCTATTCTTCGCGCACTGTGTAGCCTTCGCTGTAACAGCCCAAATTTCATTAAATAATTAATTATAGTAATTAATTGATTTAGTGGGATTTTATTAATGTTGGAAATTAATTTTTTATTAATTGGGATTAATAGAGAATTGAGAAGGAAATTGGAAGGAAGGAAAATGAAGGAAATATATATAAGAGAGAAAGAAAAGAAAAGAAAGATAGAAAAACATTTTGGAAAGAAAGAGGAAAGAAGAAGAAAGGAGAGAAAGAGAAGAGAAGAAGAGGAAAAGTGGAAATCGTCAAGAACCAACATCAAAGCTCCGATTAATCGAGGTAAGGGTGAGAAATGTTTCTATTTGATCATGGTATGATGTTATGTATGATGGGTTAGGGTTTTAGTAGAGTTTCCATCACTTTCTATTTAGGGCAAAATGTTGGATAATCGGTAGATTGAGGATTTAATCGGTTGAAACTGAGCAATAATATCGTAGAGTAGTCGGGTAACATGTATTGATGTTGTTTGTACTGATTTGGATGTGTAAGAGAGGGTTGATGATGGATTGGTGAAGGAGGAACATAATGGGGTTCTGTTCTGCGCAGGTTCGCTGGCTCTCGCCAGGCGAGCGAAGGCGAAGCTTCGCCAGGCGAAGCTTAGCGAATGTTGGCGAATAATTATAATTAAGTCCCAGTAGACTTCGCTGGTGGGTTCGCCAGGCGAAGTTGGATAGCGAAGGTTCGCCCAGCGAAGGTGCCGGCGAATGGTGGCGAATGAAGTCAGTAGCTCCTGACTTGGGCTCGCTGGGAAGTCTCGCCAGGCGAAGCCTAGCGAGTGTTCGCTGAGAGAGTTCGCCAGGCGAAGGCCAGGCGAAGGTTCGCTGCGAGGGTTCGCCAGGCGAATGAAGGCGAATGTGGCAGTATATTTTTCTTTGCTGTGTTATCCAATGGGGATTGTTTGGTTGATTCGTATATGTTTATACTTCTATGTTATGAATGAGTATGTGAACTATTATGATAACATTTGCTGTGGGTAGCCTTCGGGCGTGAATCCTAGAGTCGTGATATGAATGATTAATTGTAATCGGTTAAAATACATGAGAACATAATGATGATTATGTGTGTATTAATTGATGAGTTGTGAATGTTTGATTGTTGTGTACAATTATGTAATGAGTATGCATGAGAACATTTTGAATATGTGTGCGTATCTTATAATTGTATGATTGGTATTACGATGTGAATACCTTGATTGTTGTGATAATTAGAGATACATGGGAATACAATGAGGAATGTATGTGTATCGTCTAATGAATTGTGAGTGCATATATGTATGCGATTGTTGTGAGAATGCATGGGAACATAGGTGATATGTGTGCATTGTTGTTGAATATGATGATGTGTGAAATGAATACATTGATAAATGTTTGATATATGTTGTATGTGCAATCATAATGAAATTCTCGAAGGGGTGAATTATTCGAATGCATGGGATTAAGACGCGGGAACGGTCTTAAGTGCATTTATTGTGATTGGTTGATTGTACATGCATCATTCAGTCAAGAGGCAATGTCTGTTAGTTTCGTGGAAACTAGTGGCTTGTCCCAAACCTAGAAGGGTGGGTTTGAAGCCTAGGGGACGGGCTTGGATGTTATCGGTCTAGAAGGGTGGACCCGGTTTAAAGTAAAAACCGAAAAATGATAACGAGTTATCGGTCTAGAAGGGTGGACCCGGTTTAACGTAAAAACCGAGAAAAGATAACGAGAGTCGGTACCGCATAGCATTGAATTGCATTGAAATGTTGAGTCACATTGCATAATATTGTTGTGGTACAAACGTGTTTGTGAATGATTGTGAAGCCAAGCATGAAGGGATGTGCTTGTGGATGTTCATAATGTTGATAGATGTGACGTAATATGATTATGATTGTGAGAATGAAGTGTGGTGAGAAATGTGAATATGTGTTATATGATACCTATATATATATAATCTTATGCTTTGATTATTATGGTTATATTTCTCACCCTTCTGCTGTTTTATAATGCTCTATGAGGCATTGCAGATTAGGATGCTGGAGTCCTTTTGTGAAGAATAGTCTTCATTCTTTTGAGTCTACTGCTCTGATATGTAACACCAGGTAGTTAGACTAGTGCAGTCATTCTTTTGTGATACATTGCGATGTATCAGCTGATGTGGTTTTGTAATCTAACTGATATGATACATATTAAATTGGATAGCTTATGTGTACGTGGATTAATATTTTGAAAACGATCAAATGATTCTATCTTCCGCTTAAATTGAAAATGTTACATATTTTATGGAGCAAATTGTGAAAGTGTTTTATTGGTGAAATTGTGGCATTCTTCTTTTATACCTTATTATAAAACCTTTTTACTCTGATAACTTGTATGTGCTTAGCTGTATTATATGCATTTATTTGGGTATAGAAGGGGGTGTTACAATAGTGGTATCAGAGCAGGTCGGTCCGTCCGGCCAAGTTGTTAGAGTGTTTTTCCCTGTGTGTTATTGATATGCGTGTGATGCATTATCAATATTGGTTGTTCTTACGTGGTTCTGTTGTTGGAATTAGTAAGATGGTTGCAGGGAGGAACAACGAAGCGATTGCGGAGGCATTGACGAGATTGGCGGGGGCAATTGGGCAGAATCCTCCGGCCAATGTGAATGTGAGGAATCATGCTGATGATGGATTCCGTGCTTTGGGGAAATTCCAAAAGAATAACCCTCCGGTCTTCAAGGGAACTCATGAACCGGACAAGGCACAAATTTGGTTGAAAGCTGTGGAAAAGATTTTTCGAGTTATGAATTGCTCGGATGCACAGAAGGTGCAGTTTGGGACTCATATGCTCGAAGAAGAAGCTGAAGATTGGTGGGGTAATACTCGCCAAAGATTTGAGGAAGATGATATTGTGATTACGTGGGATTTGTTTAGAGAAACCTTTCTGGAGAAGTACTTTCCAGAGGATGTGCGGGGGAAGAAAGAGATCGAATTTCTTGAGTTGAAGCAAGGTAATTCGACGGTTGCCGAGTATGCGGCGAAATTTGAGGAGTTGATCAAATTTTGTCCTCACTATAATACTGGTAATGCTGAGAGATCTAAGTGCCTCAAGTTTGTGAACGGTTTGAGACCTGAGATTAGACAAGCTATTGGATACCAGGAAATCAGGCGGTTTTCTGAGTTGGTTAACAAGAGCAGAATTTATGATGAAGACAGTAGGGCTAGGTCTAGCCACTACAAGAAGCTAAGTGATAAGAAAGGAAAAGGTCAATTCAGAGGAAAACCTTATGTGACTCCTGCGGACAAAGGGAAGCAGAGAATGGGTTATGGCAAGAGGCCAAGTGGGGGAGTTTCTACTCCGGTGAGATGTTATAGGTGCGGTGAAGCGGGACATCGTGTTCCCGAATGCAAAAGTGTTGAGAAGGCGTGTTTTAAGTGTGGCAAGCCAGGCCACAAGGCGCTTGAGTGCAGAAGCGGTACGGGTGTTACTTGCTATAACTGTGGTGAGCAAGGACACATTAGTATGAAATGTGATAAGCCGAAGAAGAATCAAGGGAGCGGGAAAGTGTTCGCTCTTTCTGGATCTGAGACTGCTAACGACGATCGATTGATCCGAGGTACGTGTTTTATTAATGGTATACCTTTGATCGCTATAATTGATACCGGAGCTACGCATTCTTTTATTTCTTTGGATTGTGTTAGAGGGTTGAATCTTGAGTTGTCTGTGATTGGTGGCGGTATGGTTATTGACACTCCTGCTATGGGTTCGGTAACTACGCCGTATGTTTGCTTGAATTGCCCGTTGAGTATTTTCGGTAGAGATTTTGGGATTGATTTAGTGTGTCTTCATTTAGATCAACTTGATGTCATTCTGGGAATGAATTGGTTAAAATTCAATCGTGTGTATATTAACTGTTTTGACAAAACGGTTATTTTTCCCGATTCGGATGTTGAAAGAGATTTGTTTATGACGAAGAAACAAGTGAAAGAATCGGTGCAAGATGGGGCTAAGGTATTTATGCTTATGTCAACTTTGAGGACTAGTGAGAGCGAAGAGATTGAGGCTTTGCCCATTGTTAGAGATTTTCCGGAAGTATTCCCTGAAGAGATAAAGGATTTACCGCCGGAGCGAGAAGTGGAGTTTTCGATAGATTTGATTCCTGGAACTAGTCCGATATCGATGGCTCCATATCGTATGTCGGCCTCGGAGTTAAAAGAGTTGAAGATTCAACTTGAGGATTTGCTTGAAAAGAGGTTTATTCGTCCGAGCGTGTCACCGTGGGGTGCACCGGTCTTGTTGGTTAAGAAGAAAGAGGGTTCTATGAGGCTCTGTGTGGATTACAGACAGTTGAACAAGGTGACTATTAAGAATAAGTATCCACTTCCAAGGATTGATGATCTGATGGATCAGTTGGTTGGTGCAAGCGTGTTCAGCAAGATTGATTTGAGATCTGGGTATCATCAGATCCGTGTGAAAGCTGAGGATATTCAGAAGACGGCCTTTCGGACGAGGTATGGACACTATGAGTATTCCGTGATGCCATTTGGTGTGACTAATGCACCAGGTGTATTTATGGAGTACATGAATAGGATTTTTCATCCTTATTTGGATAAGTTTGTGGTGGTGTTTATTGACGACATCTTGGTTTATTCGAAGAGCGAAGGAGAGCATGCCGAGCATCTGAAGATTGTGTTAACTGTGTTGAGAGAGAAGCAATTGTTTGCAAAGCTTTCTAAGTGTGAGTTCTGGTTGAAGGAGGTTAGTTTCCTGGGTCATGTGATTTCGAGTAATGGTATTGCGGTCGATCCGTCGAAGGTTGAAGCGGTGTCGCAATGGGAGACTCCGAAGTCAGTTTTTGAGATCAGAAGTTTTCTCGGTTTAGCCGGGTATTATCGGAAGTTTATTGAGGGATTTGCTAAGTTATCATTGCCGTTGACGCAGTTGACTAGGAAAGGTCAAGCCTTTGTTTGGGACGCCAAGTGTGAAGCGAGTTTTCAAGAACTTAAGCGAAGGTTGACGACAGCCCCTGTTTTGATTCTGCCAAATCCGGAAGAACCATTCGTTGTGTATTGTGATGCTTCTTTGAGGGGTTTAGGAGGTGTGTTGATGCAGAATAACCAAGTTGTAGCTTATGCTTCGAGGCAACTCAAAGTGCATGAGAAGAATTATCCGACGCATGACTTAGAGTTGGCCGCCGTTGTGTTCGTGTTGAAACTTTGGAGGCATTATCTATTTGGCGCAAGATTTGAAGTGTTTAGTGACCACAAGAGTTTGAGGTATCTTTTTGATCAAAAGGAATTGAATGCAAGACAAAGAAGATGGCTTGAACTTTTGAAGGATTTTGATTTTGGCTTGAACTACCATCCGGGTAAAGCGAATGTAGTAGCGGATGCATTGAGTCGGAAATCATTGCATATGTCGGCATTGATGGTGAAAGAGTTAGAATTGGTCGAGCAATTTCGAGATTTGAGTTTGGTATGTGAGAGGACTTCTTTTGGATTTAATTTGGGTATGTTAAAGCTGACAAGTGGTATTTTGGACGAAATTCGAGAAGGACAGAAATCGGATTTGAGCCTAGTTGATCGGTTGACTTTAATCAACCAAGGCCAAGGTGGTGATTTTCGGATTGATGAGAATGGTATTATGAGATGTCGGGACCGAGTTTGTGTTCCAGATGCGATTGAGCTTAAGAAGAGTATCCTTGAGGAAGGACATCGTAGCGGATTGAGTATTCATCCGGGTGCTACTAAGATGTATCAGGATTTGAGGAAAGTATTCTGGTGGCCTAGTATGAAGAAAGATATCGCGGAATTTGTGTATTCTTGTTTGACTTGCCAGAAGTCAAAGATTGAGCATCAGAAGCCATCGGGGTTGATGAAGCCGTTGTTTATTCCTGAGTGGAAATGGGATAGTATCTCTATGGATTTTGTATCAGGTTTACCGAGGACGCCGAGTAATTTTGAGGCTATTTGGGTTATCGTGGATAGGTTGACTAAATCTGCTCATTTTATCCCTATGCGTATGGATTACCCTTTGGAGAAGTTGGCTAAGTTGTATGTTGAGAGGATTGTGTGTCTGCATGGTATTCCGTTAAGTATTGTTTCGGATAGAGATCCGCGGTTTACTTCGAGATTTTGGGAGAGCCTGCAGAGTGCTTTGGGTACTAAGTTGCGTTTGAGTTCAGCGTATCATCCTCAGACTGATGGTCAGACGGAGAGGACAATTCAGTCGCTTGAAGATCTTTTGAGAGCTTGTGTATTGGAAAAGGGAGGAGCTTGGGATAGCTACTTGCCTTTGATTGAGTTTACCTACAACAACAGTTTCCATTCGAGTATTGGTATGGCACCATTTGAGGCGTTGTATGGTAGGCGGTGTAGGACACCATTATGTTGGTTCGAGTCCGGAGAGAGTTCGGTTGTTGGACCCGAGTTAGTTCAACAGACTACTGATAAGATCAAGATGATTCAAGAGAAGATGAGAGTTGCTCAAAGTCGTCAGAAGAGTTATTATGACAAGAGGAGGAAGGCACTTGAGTTTCAAGAGGGAGATCATGTGTTTCTTCGAGTCACCCCGATGACAGGTGTTAGTAGGGCACTGAAGTCGCGCAAGTTATCGCCGCGTTTCATTGGTCCTTATCAGATTTTGCAAAGGATAGGAGAAGTGGCCTATCGTGTGGCTTTACCACCGTCGCTTGCTAATCTTCATGACGTATTCCATGTATCTCAGTTGAGGAAATACATTGCGGATCCGTCTCATGTAGTCCAAGTAGATGATGTGCAGGTGAGAGATAACCTGACTGTTGAGACATCACCTATGCGGATAGAGGATCGGAAATTGAAGCAGCTTCGAGGTAAAGAGATCGCTTTAGTGAAGGTCGCGTGGGGAGGATCGGCTGGTGGAAATGTTACTTGGGAGCTTGAGAGTCGGATGAAAGAGTCTTATCCAGAACTGTTTGAATCAGGTAACATTTTCGAGGACGAAAATTCCTAAGTGGGGGAGGGTTGTAACAGCCCAAATTTCATTAAATAATTAATTATAGTAATTAATTGATTTAGTGGGATTTTATTAATGTTGGAAATTAATTTTTTATTAATTGGGATTAATAGAGAATTGAGAAGGAAATTGGAAGGAAGGAAAATGAAGGAAATATATATAAGAGAGAAAGAAAAGAAAAGAAAGATAGAAAAACATTTTGGAAAGAAAGAGGAAAGAAGAAGAAAGGAGAGAAAGAGAAGAGAAGAAGAGGAAAAGTGGAAATCGTCAAGAACCAACATCAAAGCTCCGATTAATCGAGGTAAGGGTGAGAAATGTTTCTATTTGATCATGGTATGATGTTATGTATGATGGGTTAGGGTTTTAGTAGAGTTTCCATCACTTTCTATTTAGGGCAAAATGTTGGATAATCGGTAGATTGAGGATTTAATCGGTTGAAACTGAGCAATAATACCGTAGAGTAGTCGGGTAACATGTATTGATGTTGTTTGTACTGATTTGGATGTGTAAGAGAGGGTTGATGATGGATTGGTGAAGGAGGAACAGAATGGGGTTCTGTTCTGCGCAGGTTCGCTGGCTCTCGCCAGGCGAGTGAAGGCGAAGCTTCGCCAGGCGAAGCTTAGCGAATGTTGGCGAATAATTATAATTAAGTCCCAGTAGACTTCGCTGGTGGGTTCGCCAGGCGAAGTTGGATAGCGAAGGTTCGCCCAGCGAAGGTGCCGGCGAATGGTGGCGAATGAAGTCAGTAGCTCCTGACTTGGGCTCGCTGGGAAGTCTCGCCAGGCGAAGCCTAGCGAGTGTTCGCTGAGAGAGTTCGCCAGGCGAAGGCCAGGCGAAGGTTCGCTGCGAGGGTTCGCCAGGCGAATGAAGGCGAATGTGGCAGTATATTTTTCTTTGTTGTGTTATCCAATGGGGATTGTTTGGTTGATTCGTATATGTTTATACTTCTATGTTATGAATGAGTATGTGAACTATTATGATAACATTTGCTGTGGGTAGCCTTCGGGCGTGAATCCTAGAGTCGTGATATGAATGATTAATTGTAATCGGTTAAAATACATGAGAACATAATGATGATTATGTGTGTATTAATTGATGAGTTGTGAATGTTTGATTGTTGTGTACAATTATGTAATGAGTATGCATGAGAACATTTTGAATATGTGTGCGTATCTTATAATTGTATGATTGGTATTGCGATGTGAATACCTTGATTGTTGTGATAATTAGAGATACATGGGAATACAATGAGGAATGTATGTGTATCGTCTAATGAATTGTGAGTGCATATATGTATGCGATTGTTGTGAGAATGCATGGGAACATAGGTGATATGTGTGCATTGTTGTTGAATATGATGATGTGTGAAATGAATACATTGATAAATGTTTGATATATGTTGTATGTGCAATCATAATGAAATTCTCGAAGGGGTGAATTATTCGAATGCATGGGATTAAGACGCGGGAACGGTCTTAAGTGCATTTATTGTGATTGGTTGATTGTACATGCATCATTCAGTCAAGAGGCAATGTCTGTTAGTTTCGTGGAAACTAGTGGCTTGTCCCAAACCTAGAAGGGTGGGTTTGAAGCCTAGGGGACGGGCTTGGATGTTATCGGTCTAGAAGGGTGGACCCGGTTTAAAGTAAAAACCGAAAAATGATAACGAGTTATCGGTCTAGAAGGGTGGACCCGGTTTAACGTAAAAACCGAGAAAAGATAACGAGAGTCGGTACCGCATAGCATTGAATTGCATTGAAATGTTGAGTCACATTGCATAATATTGTTGTGGTACAAACGTGTTTGTGAATGATTGTGAAGCCAAGCATGAAGGGATGTGCTTGTGGATGTTCATAATGTTGATAGATGTGACGTAATATGATTATGATTGTGAGAATGAAGTGTGGTGAGAAATGTGAATATGTGTTATATGATACCTATATATATATAATCTTATGCTTTGATTATTATGGTTATATTTCTCACCCTTCTGCTGTTTTATAATGCTCTATGAGGCATTGCAGATTAGGATGCTGGAGTCCTTTTGTGAAGAATAGTCTTCATTCTTTTGAGTCTACTGCTCTGATATGTAACACCGGGTAGTTAGACTAGTGCAGTCATTCTTTTGTGATACATTGCGATGTATCAGCTGATGTGGTTTTGTAATCTAACTGATATGATACATATTAAATTGGATAGCTTATGTGTACGTGGATTAATATTTTGAAAACGATCAAATGATTCTATCTTCCGCTTAAATTGAAAATGTTACATATTTTATGGAGCAAATTGTGAAAGTGTTTTATTGGTGAAATTGTGGCATTCTTCTTTTATACCTTATTATAAAACCTTTTTACTCTGATAACTTGTATGTGCTTAGCTGTATTATATGCATTTATTTGGGTATAGAAGGGGGTGTTACATTCGCAACCAAGACAGACAGATGAAAACCATAAGTTCCGTTCAGCTTGACCAACCCTCCATGGAACTCAGGAGCATTCAAACTGACAATCTCAGCAAGTGTAGCCAAATCAGGCTCAGCATCACCATGTATAAAGGGCATCTGGTCTAACACGGGAACTCCCAACATGGCAGAATACTCCTCCAAAGTGGGTGCCAGAATATAGTCGGGAAATAAGAAACATCTCAGTTGCGGCTCATAAAACTGCAGCAAAGTATACACCCCAGTCGTCTCAAATGCAGAATGGCTGTACGACAAACTAAGCAATCTCCCGTAGGATACTCTGAACTCAGCCCTCACTTTCTCATCTGCTAGAGCAACTAATCCCAGCAAGGAACTGATATCTGGCGAATGCAACCGGTAAGCAACTGTCCTCTTCATGGACTCCATTGTCTGGCTAGAAGATACACTAGAATCAGAGGGAAACAAACACACCTGCAACATAAATACACGTTAATGATATGCAAGATGAGTATGCAACAATGCAATATGCAAACATGCAACAGGGATCAAGTGATATATCGTTGAGGAGATCCATCCATAATATCTGTCTCCTTAGCCCCACAATACTGCTCAAACCTGGTCTCGACCCATAACAATGCTCCAACCTGGTTTCAACAGACCCATAACACCGTTCTGATGAAGAAACCCAGGTAACCACACATACTGATCCCATATCAAGAAAACCGGGTAATCTGGAGGTCCAGTTTCCTGCATGTCCCAACCCCTCTCACAGGTAGGTATCCTATCCACTAACACAACGTACAGCATCCTATGCGGTCGTCGATGTCACAGACTTTCAAGACTGATGATACGATACCCAGAAGAAGTGGCATCATCATGTCCTGAAGAGGCCCTCCTCAGCCAACTTCCAATTGATCGGTCCCCAGAGTCGACAATCCTCGGGTCAGACAACTTGTCGAGCCCTAAGGGCCAGGCAAGGAGCATCAAAGAGAATCTCATCCGAGCGTAGATTTCGCGGCTAGCTGGTGCGAGCTAAGCAAGCAGGCTAACCACTACTCTCTACTTCTAAGTCTAGGTGTAACCTCAAGCCCAAGTCCGGCTTTTCTCTCAACAGATCACCCTCTCCCCACAACAGCAATAATATAAAGCTGACAATAAAATGCGGAAAGTAAAGACAGAAACGTAAATCCACACAACACCCATGACGGGAAAACAAGCGCTAGGATTGACTCGCGTAGGGAACCGTTGGAGTCCCCAGCAGAGTCGCCAGCTGTCGCTACTACGAAAATCGGCGCCGGCTATGACAGAAGAGTCGCCACCGTGCGTTATTTATCCCACAAGAGGGAAAGGAAACGCTCAGAGTAAACCTAACGCAAAGACGGAAAGGAATGGTCATCGCAACCAAATCCTGGATTCGGGAGTCGATTACGCAAGGGGAAGGTATTAGCACCCCTCACGTCCGTCGTACTCGACGGGATCCACGCTTGTCTGCTGGTACAGATTGTTATTCTATCTACACTACAGGGCAAGGGTTAAAGAAAAAGAAAATGACTCGGCAAAGTATCGCACTTTATGCCTACGTATTCCCGTCTGGAACGAGAAATTAGAGTCAACGTAGTTCGCCTACCTACGGGAAAGGAGGGGAAGGTTGCTCGCTAGGATATCGCATCTTATGCCTACGTACTTTCACACAACGTGAAAGATCAGAGCAAACGTAGTTCGGGCCATGGAAGACACAAATTTGTCTGACTGTTTTTATTACCTTCAAAAAGGGTTTTCCTGATTAAGAGTCCAAGTGGACAAAAATGACACTTTGATGTTTGTTTTGAATCTTTTACGAAAGAAGTGTTTTTTAGTGTGTTTGGAATCTCTGACGCACTAGAGACTATGATTTGAGAGTGACTACGTCGTATGTTACCCTAAGGGTAACACACTAAGCAATCAAATTACTGAAGAGTGACCCTCCAGCAACCTTTTCTCGAACAGCTTAAGGCTCGTAACGTACGACATCGATTATCCTTATTACTGTGTTTTTAATTGTTTTGAGATGAGAGGAGAAAGAAGCTCTAAAAGGCCTATGGTTGAAAGGGGAAGAAAACTAACCTACTGTTGTCATGCATGGATAAGGACCTAATGTCTGTCATATTTCTCTCTTGCACAGAGAGAAACAGAGATCCTAGGGGATAAACAGCAAAAGAAACAAATATATATAGTAAACAGTAAACATGTATGCAATGCAGCAATACAAGCAAGGCAAGGGAGTCCCCCTCAACCTCGAACCTGGGAAAACAACAGGCAAAGTGAAACAATATTCACTTCAAACCTTTGGGGCAAGATGTACAAGCCAACAAACAATACAGAAAAAGAAAACAACACCAACACCAGCTCTGACAGCAATAATCCAGCTCCTACAGTAAGCAGCACAAGCAGCAACAACTCTGACAGCTACAGTTGATCCAACAGCAAAGGGTTGACAGTAACAACTTCTTCAAGCAAGACCCCATCATCAATCTTCAACAATCTTCAAGCTTTAGATAAGCTCCTATCTTCAAGCTCCATCTCCAAGAGAGAATCAATTAACAGATTAAGTTGAAATGTTAAGAAGCTTAGTGACAACCCAAGGAAATCACTAAGAACTTAACACTGCAAATGAAAGGTATCCTCAAGATTCTACCCAACCAAAGCATGCTCTACATCCCTCATAAGGAGAGATGGAACTTCTTTGGGGGACCTTGTGTCATGGGATGGAATAGAGGCACAAGAAGCTCTCTATGTTTGAAAGAAGAAACAAGACTACTCTAATGCTCTTCCTATATATCCTAACTCCTAAGTCTTCAAAAGCAATCCTCCAAAAAGAAAGATCTTCATGTCCATGCTCCAAGCTTCTTCAAGCCATCCAAAACAACTTCATTTGATCTTCAAGTCATCCAAGCAAAGCTCAAGCCAAAAGCACCCCAAAATAGCCCCACACAAGTATAACCAAACCAAATATCCAATGGAGAAACCCACAATCACCACACAAGTTGCAAAAAACAAATAAAATGCTAAAACTCAACATAAAATCCTAATTAAATTTCTAAGGGGACCTAAGCCTATACCCAATACCCCATATAAAGCCCAGAACCTATATCAATCATTAAGCCCCAAAACTATGTTCTAAACTACAACTAGTTGTTTTGAAACCCTAATTCTAGCACTCCTTATGTTCACCACTCAAACTAACCTAAATTTTATTCACAAAATTGTGATAAAATTTCTAAGGATACATGCTTCCCTAATATAATCATTCCAGCAAGAATCAACTCAAAATCATTCAGCAATTAGTCACAATAAAATCCACAAAATCATGTAACAAATATACAAAATTAAAGAAAATAATAAAATGGAGAAAATAAAATTAAATTGAAAAATGGATGAAAATGATATTTCTTGATTTCATAAAATCACAAATAAATCCAAGATCATGGAGGTATTTTTAAAATATTTTTTGGACCAATATTGGATTTATTATGAATTTTAGAAATCAAATGGATTAAAAATAAAAGAAAATCAAATAAAAGAAATTAAAATGCTGAATTAAATGGGAGCCATTAGATCAATTGACTGGTAAGCGAATCCAAAGCTCCAGAGCGTGTCCACGTGTGGTGATGACTGGCGTGCCACATCGTTTAATGAAACGACGCATTTTGGTTTAAAGAGGGAACTCTGAAGTTTAAACACGAGACATTGGATGATCATCTGAGTCAACCGGTCAATGCAATTTGAGGGCTGGAACTTCATCTTCTCCAAAAGCTCAGGCGACCTGAGACTATTCTCAGGTGGTGGTTCACGGTGGTTTCCACCGTCTTCTCCAGTGGAGTGGTGGTTGCAGGTCAAGGAAAAATCTCAAGCTTAACATCATCTTGCTCAGAAATTCACGTAGATCTCCAATCTCATATCCATTTCCTAGAAATCTTCCTAGGTTTTGAAATTCGAAGGCAAACAGAAATGCCACCACAAGAATGATCAACACCAAATCAAAAAACAAAGCCACAGATCTCCACCTCTTGTTGCACTGATCATTACTAGCTATCTAATTCAAGTCAAAACCTCAAGATTATGCATAACCATCTTCAAATAGAAATGGTGTATCACACTCGATCATCACCAAACGATGCCAAACCAAACCTAAATCGTTCTACCAATCATAGGGAACCTAACCACATGCACATTGCTACCTAATTCAGCCTAGATCAATGTGGAATTTGAGAGTTACATACCTGAAGAAATTGGATGAACAGAGGGATCAAATGCTCAATTCAAGCTCCAAGATTCTTCAAACACGATCAAGAATGCAAGATAAAGCTTCTTCAACCTTTAATTTGACTTGAATATGCTTGCAACTCCAAAACCGATTATGAGTTGAAGCTCTTGAAACTCAACTTCAATCTTCCTCTCCTCCACGAATTCTGCACCAAAATGAGTCTGAACTCACTCCTCTCAATATATAGAAACTCTCTATGGGCTTTTGAGCCCAGTTTGAAGCCCAATTTAGTGATCCATCATTTCTGATTTTTCTCTTGAAAATGCAATGCACCAGTCACGACTCTGAGCTTCCAGCTTGCTCTAGAATGTTCTATTCAACTGCAAATTGGTTTGTGAGTGTGAATGGATAGCTAGCTTGGCCTGAAATGCTTTGATTCTTGTTTTGGCATTGTGACTTGTAATGTAAGTAAGCACTTTACAAAGCAAGTCATGAAATTAAGCCTCAATTAAAAAATGTGGAAATGTCATTGTGTTTATAATCCAATTTCCATTCAAAATGACTACCCATATGCCATGTGTATGTCTCATAATTCAAAAATCCCAATTTCCCTACTTTGAATCATTTGAAAAATCCCTCTTTTTAGGTCATTTTGGATCATTTTGTGAAGAAAGCCATTTCATTCACCCATGACTTCTTATCTGACCTAAAAACATCATTTTAAGCACATCTCATGTTGAACATTTCTTCATTTGAGGAGTGGAAGATAGAGATTTTGACCTATGTTGAAAAATGACCTATAATTCAACTTTCCCAAAATACCCCTGGATTGCCAAGATCATAACTTGAGTTCCACAAATCTTCTTGAGGACTTCTAGTACTAAAATTAAAGGTAAGATCAAGACCTACAATTCTTGTGTTGGCCAAGAATCCATTTGAAAATTCCTTAAGGGGAAAAAGTTGCTTGGAAGTCAAGTGACTTTCACAGATAAATTTCAGTGTCCTCTGGTGACCTGTAACTTGCAAGAACCATAACTTGAGTTCCACAAATCTTCTTGAAGACTTCTAGTACTCAAATTAAAGCTATTGAGAAGCTCTACAAGTTTCATGTTGGCCAAGAATCTATTTGAAACTTTTATTTTGACTTATGTGGCTTGGAAGTCCAGTGTTATACAGGGGATTTTACCCTAGGAACCCTGTCTCAAACACCTTCAACCAATCTTGGTTCTTTTGAATTTGATCTTGACTCATCCATACACCTGCTTCAACATATCAATCCATGACTTCCATGACCTAGAGCTAGGTCTTGATGCCCTTTCTTTGCTCTTCTTGACCTAGGGTTACCCAGATGAAACCCTACTTGTACACACCTCAACCATGGCTCTTGAACTTGAATCAATGGCTTGCCTCAGCTTCAATAATGCCCTCTAGACACCCCATGAGATCCATACACACCTCATATTCACATTCCATGCTGCTCATCTCACTGATGATTCTCAATATTCCTCAAGATAGGAGCACAACCCACATGTAGGCATCCAGAACTTCTCAAGATTTCAAACCTTTTCTGATGACTTGGATGGTCTCTTAGGCTTATATAACACCTCTAGTTAGGCTTCTTTTGACAGACACCTTGATCCCTTGTTGGAGGCATGCTATGCTATGATGTGCAAATGATTAGACTATGTATATGATGTAACTATGCAAATGATAATGCAATTAAAACATAAACCAGGTGAAATAGGTTGAGCAAATTTTAGGGTGCAACAAAAGGGGGTGTTACATGTTGCACCCCAAAATTTGTCCACTTGTTTCTAACCCTAACTGGATTTCGCTTTGCATTCGTCTGCATTTCCATTAAGTCATAACAATCAATCATGCATTGCATTGAGTGCTTGAGACATAGGATCACATTGTTTTTATGGCTCATGATTTCTGTTTATTTCAAGTGTTTAAGCAGTAAGCATCAGAGGCTCCAACATTTATTTTGCTCAGTGATTTGGTATCGGACCATATTTTTTCCAGCAGGGTATCTTGAGTGCAAGTGAGAATTCACATCTTATTTTAGGCATTATTCAGGTGCAATATCAAATAAAAAGCTTCAGAGGCAGAGCCATTGTAAAACCCTTTTTTACCCCATAATTATTAAGGCAAAATAACACAGATATCAGAGTAAATTATTTAACTCAATAAAAATCACCTCAAAGGGTGTACATTTCTCAATAGCTCAAAATAAGTCAATGCTTCGTGTACAACGGGTTTTCTCAAAATACATCAAATTGCACAAAGCAGCGGAACCCAAAAGGTATAAATCAAGGTTTTCCTCATACAGGAAGATAAGAAAAATAACTCAACATTATATAGTTTAACTCAAAAGAACCCAACCCGATGTTATATATCAGAGCAAGACCCTCTAAGTTAACCAAAAGGCTAACAACTCAAAGACTTCAAAAATCCTCAATGGCGTCCACGACTAAACCTGATCATCTGCACGTTACCCACGTGGAGGTAACATTCAAACAGGCAGGGTGAGTAAAATAATTCATAATAATCAATGTATAAAAATTAACATATAAATGGCATCATAATCATATTCAACACATTCATATCCTTCAATATGCCTCAAAGGCCACAACGTCGTAATTCATACAAAAGGACCCATAAATGCAAATGCAACAAGATTCAATGCATGTGGTACCAATCATCACAGCACGACAGATACTGGGTCATCAACCCTCCATAGATCCCCATCAATAGGATCGATTCTACTTGAGAACCGGAGCACGACAAAACATTTCACATCCACACAATGGGATTGAAGCCAAAGTAATCGAGGTCCTGAACCGAAGTCCGAATGCACATGAATGCATGATGCACACGTCACAAATCATCCTCATAACAACATCATATGTGCATCGTCATTCATCATATTCATCATCATCAAACGTCATAGCTCATCATCATAATCATCATACGTCATGTCATCATAGTTAATCAAATAATCATCATCATACATCATGTCATCATATAATCATAATAATCATCATCATACATCATATAAATCATTATGTAATCATATACAAGTCACATAGCGCTTACAGTCATACTCATATTAATTATCATATTATCACATATTAATTCATAATATAGTCGCGGTAATTCTCATACTATCACCCATTAATCACATAAAATTCACAGTCCTACTCATGTTAATTCATCATATTATCACATATTATCACAATTACCCTCATGGTAATTCATCAGAAAAATTGCAGCATCAAAACATCAAGACATCACTGAACCAGAACTTGATTCATTAATAGAACATATACACAATTGACTTCTCAAACATAATTATATATAAAAATATTGGGAAACCAATTCCCTTATCTATACTATGTTATAGCCTTTCTCATCAGCATTCCAATGCTTCGAACGGGGGCCAAATCGAACTTACGGATCAAAAGTTACGTCCAAAACGATTTCGACCGAAAACATGAACAGTCGTGACGGACAGCAAAACATTGTTACGCTCCGGAACCTAAATCAACCCAAAAGTCCACGCGATTCACTTACCCAATGCCCTCAAAACATCTCTAAATCATCCCTACGGTTTACTAGGCCAATCCCGTAACATATTCACACCCTAAATCATAATTTTTCCTTCAATTGCCTCAAGGGCATCAGAGTTACTCACATTTAAATATTTCTATTCCTTCAGGGTCAGATAAAGTTCAATCAGCGTTTTGACCATGAAGGCATAAGGTTCCCTTTTCCCATATGAACCACGGTTAGATTAACCTATAATCGGTTTAGGCCATGAAGGCCAAAGATCATAATTTCTCATCTCTACCCTCAAAATCCCTACGGTTACAATCTCCATAATAGATTTAGGCCACGAAGGCCAAAACCCCTTTTTCTCATAATTCTCCATAAAACCCTTAAACACGTAAATCAACCATAATTACATGGAAAGTTACACATGGAAAATCATGAAAAGCTATACTCCACATACCTTAGTTGTCGATCAAAGCCTTCTCAATCTTTCAGGGAATCTCTCGAAGCTTCTGCCTCCAATCTTCTCCTCAGAGCTCTGGCCTCAATACTTTTCACGGTTAACAAAATGAATCCTAATTTCCTTTAGAATTCCTTTTTGTCAAACCTAGTCTTGGGCCACACAATTGGGTTTTTCCCATAACACCCTTACTAACTCCTCTTAATGCCCAAATTACCCTTATTTCACATATATTTATTTTAACTAATAATAATACTAATATTTCTATATTGTATACTATTAATTAAATAAGTAATCCAAAAATGCATAATTTCCAATAATCCACAAAACCACCGAAAACCACCAAAATACGAATATTCTTAATTAAATTAATTAATTAAAATATTCCAATTAAATTTGGGGTGTTACAACTCTCCCCACTTAAAAGAATTTTCGCCCTCGAAAATCACCTCAAGGAAACAAAGTCGCATACGACTCCCTCATCTGATCCTCATGCCCCCAAGTCCAACTTTCTCCTGCTGGTCCTTCCAAAACTACCTTTACCAAGGCAATCTCTTTACCTCGAAGTTGCTTCTCGTTCATCAATCTGAACTAGCAATGCCTCAACATTCAAATCATCTCTCACTTGTACATCATCCATATGAATCACATGCGACGGATTTGAAATGTACTTCCTCAATGGAGACACATGAAACACATCATGCAAATTCATAAGCGACAGCGGTAGGACAGTCTAACATGCTACTTCTCCCACGCTTCCGCTGCGCCACTCCGATACAGACCAACAAAACACGGTATGAGCTTTCGAGACTTCAAAGCTCGACCAACACCAGTTACCTGCGTAACTCTTAAAACACACGATCTCCCCCTTGAAATTCAAGTGCTTCCCTCCTCTTATCATGGTAACTCTTCTGACGACCCTGCGAAATATCCATCATTTCTTGGATCCTCTTGATCTTCTCAGTCGTCTCTTGCACAATCTCAGGTCCGAGCACAACACTCTCGCCTGACTCATACCAACACAAAAGAGTCCTAAACCTCCTACCATACAAATCCTCAAACGGTGTCATTCCGATACTAGAATGGTAACTGTTGTCGTAGGTAAACTCAACCAATGACAAATAACTATCCCTCGATCCACCTTGATCCAACACACAAGCTCTCAACAAATCCTCTAAGGACTGGATAGTTCTCTCTATCTGTCCATCCGTCCGCGAATGATAGGCAGAGTTCAACTTCAACATGGTACCCAAAGCTGTCTACAAACTCTCCCAAAATCTCGATGTAAATCTCATATTTCCAACTGACTCAATATTCGACGATATCTCATACAACTTCACAACTTCCTCAATATACATCTCAGCTAGCTTTAACATAGAATAATTAATCCTCATTGGTATAAAATGAGTTGATCTAGTCAATCTATCCAAAATCACCCAAATTGAATCATATCCCTCTCGAAGTCTTCAGCAAACCCGACACAAAATCCATGGAAATACTATCCTATTTCCACTCTGGAATATTTAATGGTTACATCAGACCCAACGGTCTTTGATGTTCAATCTTCGACCTCTGGCAAGTCTAACCAGCATATACAAACTCAACCACTTCTTTCTTTATCCTTGGCCACCAAAACAATTTCCTCAAATCCGGGTACCTCTTCATAGCACCGGGATGGATACTCAATCCACTTAAATATCCTTCCTCAAGAATACTCTTCTTCAACTTAAAAATATATGGAACACAAACTCTATCACGACATCTCATGATACCATTTCCATTAATCCGAAAATCAGCTCTTCGACTTTGATCCATCAAATTCAACTGATCTACCAACTCAAATCATATTTCTGACCTTCTTGAATCTCATCAAGAATACCACTAGTAAGGTCCAACATAATAAGCTTAACTCCATACAAAGTCTCTTCACAGACCAAGCTCATATCATGAAATTGCTCAAATAGTTCTAACTCTTTTACCATCATCATCAGTATATGCAAGATTTCCAAATCAATGCATCAGCTACCACGTCTGTTTTACCCGAATGGTAATTCAACCCAAAACCATCATCCTTCAGAAGTCCCAATCATCTCTTCTCCCTCACAGTCAACTCATTCTGATCAAAGAAGTACTTCGAACTCTTACGGTTACTACACATTTCAACTCTCGAACCAAACAAATAAAGCTTCCAAAGCCTCGACACACCCACAACAACCAACTCTAAATCCTGCATTAGATAATTCCTCTTATGCCCTTTAAGTTACTTTAAAGCATAAGCTAAACTTGCTGATGTTACATTAACACATCTCCCAATCCCATCAACGAGGCATCACAATGTACCACAATGGTTCTGTCGGATTCGGCAAAATCAAACCTGAGCTGTTGTCAGTCTTCTCAAAAGCTCTTGCAACCTTTCTTCATACTTTACATCCAAAAAAAAGCTTGAACCTTCCTAGTCTACTACGTCAATGGCAAAGATAACTTAGAAAAATCCATCAATGAATTCCAATAACAATCTGCCAACCCAAGGAAACTTCTAATCTCAAATACATGTTTTTGGAGCTTCCCATTGCTATACATTTCCAACCTTCGTCATATCAACCACAAACTTGCCCAAATAAGTATGGAAAATCATGTTCATACTCTACAAACCCACATGGTGCATTAGTCACACCAAATGGCATCACAAATACTCATGATGTCCATACCTTGTTTTAAAAGCAGTCTCCTGAATATCTTCAGCCTTCACACGAATATGATGATACTCAGTTCTCAAATCTATCTTACTGGACACACTTGTAACAACCAATTGATCCATCAAATCATCAATCCTTGGAAGTGAACACTTATTCTTGATAGTCACCTTATTCACTTAGCTATAATCCATCCAAAGCCTCACATAACCTTCTCAAGCAAATCTTCAAGTTTCCTCTTCAACTCTTTCAATCCCAATGCAGGCATATGATATGGAGCCATCAATATAGGACTAGTTACAGGAACTAAGTCGATCACAACTCCACTTTGCGTTCCAGCGGTAAATCACTTATCTCATCAAGAAAAACCTCCGGACAACAATAATTAATTGGAAAACCACCAACTTTCCCACTTTCATTAACACTCAAAGTTTCCATCAAAATAAACATCTCAACGCCATCCTTCACCAACTTATCAAAACAATCTGTAAGCACTTAGCTTAACTCAAAGCAATTTACTGCTCACGCCATCTAAGCTTGCAAGACACGTCTATCCCATTCAACATGACTTCGTCCACTATCAACAAGAGATTAAGGGTGATCAGTTTCTCAAGTTGTCAATAGACAGTCGAAAATCATGATGGGGGTATAAACCATCTTTACCAAACTATAAGAGTGTTCATCGACACACTGAGCAACCTTTCCACACTTGCAGCATCTTGGAGAAGCACAAGCTTCTCCCCCACTTGATTCATTCCCACTTCTGCAGACAAAGGTTAGATCACAAATGTGTATCGACAGTATTTTTACGCACATGTCGCATACCAGGGGACAATTAACATTAGACAACTTGGCCGGACGGACCGACCTGCTCTGATACCACTAATGTAACACCCTTTTTTACCCCACAATTATTAAGGTAAAATAACACAGATATCAGAGTAAATTATTTAACTCAATAAAAATCACCTCAAAGGGTGTACATTTCTCAATAGCTCAAAATAAGTCAATGCTCCGTGTACAACGGGTTTTCTCAAAATACATCAAATTACACAAAGCAGCGGAACTCAAAAGGTATAAATCAAGGTTTTCCTCATATGGGAAGATAAGAAAAATAACTCAACAGTATATAGTTTAACTAAAAAGAACCCAACCTGATGTTACATATCAGAGCAAGACCCTCTAAGTTAACCAAAAGGCTAACAACTCAAAGACTTCAAAAATCCTCAACGGCGTCCACGACTAAACCTGATCATCTACACGTTACCCTCGTGGAGGTAACATTCAAACAGGCAGGGTGAGTAAAACAATTCATAATAATCAATGTATAAAAATCAACATATAAATGACATCATAATCATATTCAACACATTCATATCCTTCAATATGACTCAAAGGCCACAATGTCATAATTCATACAAAAGGATCCATAAATGAAAATGCAACAAGACTCAATGCATGTGGTACCAATCATCACAGCACGATGGACATTGGGCCATCAACCCTCCATATATCCCCATCAATAGGATTGATTCTACTTGAGAATCGGAGCACGTCAAAACACTTCACATCCATACAATGGGATTGAAGCCAAAGTAATCGAGGTCCTGAACCGAAGTCCGAATGCACATGAATGCATGACACACACGTCACAAATCATCCTCATAACAACATCATAGGTGCATCATCATTCATCATCATCAAACGTCATAGCTCATCATCATAATCATCATCATACGTCATGTCATCATAGTTCGTCAAATAATCATCATCATACATCATGTCATCATATAATCATAATAATCATCATCATACATCATAGAAATCGTCATATAATCATATACAAATCACATAGCGCTTACAGTCATACTCATATTAATCCATCATATTATCACATATTAATTCATTATTATACTCGCGGTAATTCTCATACTATCGCCCATTAATCACATAAACTTCACAATCCTACTCATGTTAATTTATCGCATTATCACATATTATCACAGTTACCCTCATGGTAATTCATCAGGAAAATTGCAGCATCAAAACATCTAGACATCACCGAATTAGAACATGATTCATTAATAGAACATATACACAATTGACTTCTCAAACATAATTAGATATAAAAATATTTGGAAACCAATTCCCTTATTTATACTATGTTATATCCATTCTCATTAGCGTTCCAACGCTTCGAACGGGGGCCAAATCGGACTTACAGATCAAAAGTTACGTCCAAAACGATTTTGACCGAAAACATGAACACTCGTGACGGACAATAAAACGCTGTTACGCTCCGGAACCTAAATCAACCCAAAAGTCCACACGATTTACTTCTCCAATGCCCCCAAAACATCTCTAAATCATCCCTACGATCTTACGGCGATAAAGGCACAAAACCTACAATTTACTAGGCTAATCCCGTAACATATTCACGCCCTAAATCATAATTTTTCCTTCAATTTCCCCAAGGGCATCAGAGTTACTCACATTTAAATATTAATATTCCTTCAGGGTCAGATAAAGTTCAATCAGCGTTTTGGCCATGAAGGCCTAAGGTCAAGGTAGGAAAAACACTTAGAAGGGGGGGTTGAATAAGGGTTTCAAAAAACAACTGTGATAATAGAAAATGACAAGTTATTTTATCCTGGTTTGTTTGAACTCAAACTACTCCAGTCCACCCGGCCAAGATGATTTTGCCTTTGTCAACAAGGACTTAATCCACTAAATCAAAACCTGATTACAGTGATATCACTACGACAAACTGTCTTAGTCTTCTCAAGAATCCTGACCACAACTTGGTCTCTCAAGGAACTTTTACAAGGATGAAATACAATGTGTTTAAGTGCTTCTAAAAAGCTATTATCACAACTGTGATTTTTACACAAAATGAAGAACAAATAAAACAAGTGTGTTTGTTGAAGAAAGTTATTTGAATATGTTTTTTGATTGTTTTGTATTTCTTCGTTAATATTGAAATGATGTTGAAGACTTGCTTATATAGACTTCACATCCAATTCTCAAAGAACGTGCAGCTGTTGCCTTTTGTCTTCTTTGACTTTTCCTTCGCAGAAGAGGAATGTTCAGACATATCCTTTTTGTCTAAATTCTTGTGCCATACACGAATGAAGAATAGTGCCGTTGGTAGACATTGGGTTTAGCAACGAATCTTTCTTGAACAATATCTTTTCAAATGAACAGATATGAAAAATAATCTTGCATCATATCCTCTGATGTTGTTCCTTGTTCTTCTTTATCAGAGTCACTCTATCCAGAGTTATGCAGCAAAGTGCTTAGCGTGAATGAATGATCAGAGTTGACTTGATTCTCAGAGCCTCTGTAGGTTGCAGCGTTGAGTTCTCACAGAGTCTTCTGAATATACTGAATCTTTATACTCTGCGCTCAGAGTCTTCTGTAGCTTTGCTCAGAGTCTTCTGTGTTGCGCTTTCTACGCTCAGAGCTTTGCGTTAAATAATGTTCAGAGGAATTCTTTTTGTCTTCAGATGAATATTTATTTAATATCTGAAACAAAAACACTTGAACAAAATTAGAGTATATATTTTCTCTATACAAAATTTCATTAATTTTATCATCAAAACATTGAGATATATTAAGAACCAATCTGTGTTCTAACAATCTCCCCCTTTTTGATGATGACAAAAACTATACGAAATTTTGTTCAAAACAAGAAACATTATATATCTCCCCCTGAGATTATGAATCTCCCCCTGAAATGAATACTGCTAGAAAAAAATAAATACTTCCCTTTCAGCACTTGTATTCTTTCCAGAGTCAGAGCAAGCTTGTAGACTCTCAGAGATTGTTCAGAGTTACTTCTATTGAATATTGTCAGATGAAGAGTTATAGCTCTGAAACACTGAATATATGATTAGATATATTTTAAAATGTTTGTGTTTCCATTTAATATCTGTTTATGTGAACTATCAAAATTTCAATTTTCTCCCCCTTTTTGTCATATCAAAAAGTGATTTTACGAAAAAATCATTTAAGACAAAAATTTAAGAGTAAGAAAACAAATATCAGATATAAAACAGAAGGAACAATCACATATAAATTAATAAGCTCAGAAAATAGCCAAAAACAAACAATTATCACAGAAGTGCACAAACAAGACAATTAAGTGGAATGAGATGCTAAAATCTTCAGAAGATCAGTTATCTCAGAAGTTGACTTTTCTTGCTTTGCCATCCAAGTCTTGATCTCAGATGTTGATTCTTCTTGCTTAGCCATCCAGTCCTTGATTTCTTCTGTAATCTGTTCTTGCTTTACCATCCAGGCCTTAATTTCACTTATTGCAGCCTCTTGTTGAGCAAGCTTTTCTTTCACGTCTTTAGAGACTTTCACTTCTTCAGAAGCTTTCTCATTTGTTAACTCTTGAATAATCATAGAATCAGATGGCTGCTCAGAGGCAAGAGTTTCTTCAGTAACCAGAGCTTCTGGAGTAACTTCTTCAGTCTGAAGACCTTCACCAGATTGAAGTGCATCAAATTTTTTTAGGAGAAGAACACACAACTTCAGTAGGTGTGTTTTCCAAACACAGAATGGGGGTTCTTTTGACACTTAGCAGAGTAAGTTTCGAGGCTTCAGAAAATCTTTCTTGTTCATCGTCAAAGCACGCTTCCTTAAGATTCAAAGTCACTGAATTGAATCTTCTTCTGAACTCATCCCAAAGTTCTTCAGAAACATTAGGATTCATGTTGTGGAGGCACTTCTCCCTAACATTAGCAAACCATAATTGTATCTCTGTTTCAAAGATGGATAACATAGTTCCAACATCTGGTCTAGATTTAGGTTTTGGTTTCAGATAGGCCTCTACGAACAATTTCCTAAGGGTGTATGAGAAAGAAGGTTCAGCAGAAAATGAAGATTTAGCTTGTGGGTGAGATGGAATGGGAGTAGGAGAGGGAATTTTCTGAGGATGGTTAGGAGAGTTATGAATGGGTGATGTGGTATCTGAAAAACTTGAAAAAGAATCAGATGATTCAGATGATCCAGATGGAATTGGGTGAACGGTCATAAGAGGTTGGATATCAAGGATTTTAGGTTCAGGGTCAGATGGGTGAGGTTCAGAAGGATTAGGTTCAGAGGGTTGGGGTTCAGAGGGTTGAGGTTCAGATGGTTGTGGTTCAGATGGTTGAGGTTCGGATGGTTGAGGTTCAGAGGGTTGTGATTCAGATGGTTGTGATAGGTGTTGAGATGTTTGTGGTTGTGGTTGAGGAGAGGGAACAGAGTCATGAACATTTTCAGATGAAATGTGTTCACAAGTGGTGTGTTGAGGAGAGGGAGTAGGAATAGGGTCATATGGAGGAGGAGGTTGAAATGTTGGAATATCTGTTACTGTTTCCAAAATTGGAGATAAACCAGTAGAAGGGTTACCTGACTTCTTGAAACGTTTAGCCTTCACAGAAGAGTCTTCTTCAGAGGCTTTCCTCTTAGTGCGTGTAGAAGTTTCTTCTGAAACCTTGCTCTTCTTCCTTCTCTTCTTCTCAATCACTTCTGGAGCAGGTTTAGATGCTCTTTTTATCATATCTGGTGGCATAGGCGTGCCATCTTCCAAACAAGAAGCAACGTAATGAAGCAGAGCTTCCTTGGGCTCCTCTGCAGTAAACAATGGAAATTCATCCACTGGGACTCTTTTTCTGCGTACTTCAGCTGAGTTTACCTTAACTGGATCAGAAGAAAGTTGTTCCACCAACTTCATTCTTTGAAGGCTTTTGCCATCCAGAGACTTCCCAAGTATTGGAACTAATTCTTCTGTTAAACCAACCTCAGTCAGATTAGCTACCAAGCCATTCTCAGTGAGTACATCAGAGATCAATCTTCCCATGGGGATCCAATCCCTAATCTTCTGATGTTTATTACGAATTGCTTCTCTGAACATTTTCATTTGGCTCCACAGATGAGCAAACAACAAATGTGGAAGATCCACCTTGATGTTCTTTCCCAAACAATACATAAAATACAGCTGCTTTGCATTGATGTAGTCTGGAGATTTTGAAGCTTTTTTGTGGTGAATGCAGCCCAGAAAGATCTTTGCCCAGATCTTATAGTGCATCTTTAGATCCTTGATCTTGCTTGAAGGTAGCCCAGAAGTGAAAACTTCACTGTAAACTTCATCCATGTCTGCGCGTCTTATAGGAAGATGAGTAACACCATCTACTTCTTCATACCCTATCAGTTTATGAATCATCTCCTCAGTGATTATATTGTCTTTTCCCAAAACAGACGACGAGATGAACTTAGGGTAAACCTTTGCGTGAATCCAGAATTCCTTAACCAAATGAGGAAAAACTGGACCAATCAGCCTATCAAAATACTTCACCCATTCTTGAGAAGATACAGTTGGACGAAGATCAAAGTCGTTCTTCGCAATACATTCAAAATCCACCATAAACTCGCAAAGAACTTCTAACTTCTCAACCGGTGTAAGAAGAGTTATCTCTGGTTCTTTGTATGAAACAATACCCATTTCTGATGATGATAACCCAGCCATTGTTGATGCTAACTTTTGAGACGAAGATGATGAAGTTGCCATAGCAGAACTTGTGAGATAAACTGATCTTCTTTTAGGTTTAGCGGAGAAGAGAAAACAATGGAGAAGGCCAAAATGCATATAGTGTTTGAGAGAGAGTGAAAGTGTGAGATCGTGTGAGATCGTGGAATATATAGAGATAAAATTAGGGCACAAAAACACAAATAAGACTTAGCAATTAATCACATTAATAAAAAAAAATAAAAATAATGATTTCAAGCATTTAATGAGATTTGACAAAAGTGGGGGGAAAACGAGAATTGCAATAATTCAAACAGTACCTCAAACGGCGCCTCACTTTGTACACTCCACCTTTACAAATTTCATGTGACACGTGTTTGATATTTAAGTGTCTCTGAAACTCTTTAGGAAATGAAACGTTAGCTAGCATTCAGATCCTCTGAAGCTTGTTAGTTCAGAGTTTCACAAAGTAAATAAGGTAACAAAAAAATTACAGATGCAACACTTAAGAGTATAGACATTAATCATTTTTCATCTGAATAAATTTGCTTCTGAATAATAATTTTATTCTGGACAAAAGTCCATACTAATATTCTTCAGAATAAATTTAAATCTATCTTCAGCAAGGGTTTTGTAAAAATATCAGCCCATTGATGGTCTGTATCAACAAAATTTAAACTTAAAATTCTCTTCTGAATATAGTCTCTGATGAAATGATGTTTAATTTCTATATGCTTTGCCTTAGAATGTAAAATAGGATTTTTAGAGAGGCAAATAGCAGAAGTATTATCACAAAAGATAGAAATGTTACTCTCATATATCTGATAGTCTTCGAGCTGACTTTTCATCCAGAGTATTTGAGTACTACAACCAGCACCAACAATATATTCTGCTTCTGTAGTTGAAAGTGCTATTGTGGGTTGCTTCTTGCTGTACCATGAGATCAAATTACCTCCCAGAAACTGACAGCTTCCAGAAGTACTTTTACGTTTAACTCTGTCTCTAGCATAATCAGCATCACAGAAGCCAACTAATTTAAATTCATCAGATCTTCTGTAACATAAACCCACGTTAGTAGTACCTTTCAGATACCTCAGAATTCTCTTAACAACTGTTAAGTGAGATTCTCTAGGATCTTATTGGAATCTAGCACAAAGACAAACACTGAAGAGAATATCAGGTCTAGAAGTAGTCAAATACAGAAGAGAATCAATCATACCTCTGTAGAGCTTCTAATCTACCTTTTTACTTACCTTTTCTTTTCCTAGAGTGCTAGTGTGATGCATTGGGGTCTTAGCTGACTTACTCTCTATCATGTTGAACTTCTTCAGAAGCTCCTTCACATACTTTGTCTGATGTATGTAGGTGCCTTCTGAAGTTTGATTGACTTGAATTCCCAGAAAGAATCTGAGTTCTCCCATCATGCTCATTTCAAATTCTGCCTGCATAGACTCAGCAAACTCCTTTCCAAGTGTAATATTTGTTGTTCCAAAAATAATATCATCTACATAAATTTGACAGATTAAAATTTCTTTCTTAATTGATTTACAGAAAAGAGTAGTATCAACCTTTCCTCTGATAAAATTATTTTCCAGAAGAAAATTACTCAGCCTCTCATACCAAGCTCTGGGAGCTTGTTTTAGGCCATAGAGTGATTTCTTTAATTTAAAAACATGTTCTAGAAATTTTTCATTTTCAAATCCAGGAGGTTGATGAACATAAACGTCTTCTTCTATTAAGTCATTTAAGAAATAAGCAACAAAAGAAATAAGCAAACGTATAAAGAGTGATGTTATTCTATGCAACAAAAGAAATAAGCAAACGTATAAATTCTAACCTTGCCACTGGAGCATATGTCTCTGTGTAATCAATACCTTCTTGCTGACTGTAGCCTTGAGCAACCAGTCTAGCTTTGTTTCTGGTGACTTCTCCTTGCTCATTTAGCTTGTTTCTGTAAACCCATTTTGTTCCAATGATATTAAATCCTTTTGGTCTTGGAACCAGATCCCAAACATCATTCCTTGTGAATTGATTTAGCTCCTCTTGCATAGCAAGTATCCAATCATTGTCTTGCAAAGCTTCATCCATAGAGGTAGGTTCAATAAGTGATACTAAACTAAACAATGATGTTCCAGATGATTTGAGAAAGGATCTTGTTCTGATGGGATCATCCTTCTTTCCAATAATCATTTCTTCTGGGTGAGAAGCTTTGATTCTAGAGGATCCTTTCAGAGTGGGTTCTTCAGAAATAGTTAAGCTTTGTAGATGAGCAGCCAATGGAGTAGCATCTGGCGTTGCTCCTTGTTCTTTAGCTTGAACTTTGTCTGCCTCTGATTCTTCAGAGTCTGTGAGAAGAACTTCTCTATTTGCAGAAATTTCAAACTGCTTTGGCTTTTGATTGCAAAGCTTATCATCAAATCTGACATGAATTGATTCTTCCACAATTTGTGTCTCAGTATTGTATACTCTGTAGCCTTTAGAGCGTTCAGAATATCCAATCATAAAACACTTATGTGCTTTAGAGTCAAACTTGTTCAGATTATCCTTAGTATTCAGAATAAAGCAAACACATCCAAATGGAAATAAGAAATGTTGGGCTTTCTATTCCTCCATAATTCATAAGGAGTCTTCTCCAGAAGAGGTCTTACAGACACTCTGTTCTAAATATAACACGTTGTATTTATTGCTTCTGTCCAAAAGTGTTTAGCCATATTAGTCTCATTGATCATGGTTCTGGCCATTTCTTGCAATGTTCTATTCTTTCGTTCTACAACTTCATTCTGTTGAGGAGTTCTAGGACAAGAGAAATCATGTGCAATGCCATTTTCTTTAAAATAATTTTCAAAATATTTATTTTCAAATTCACCACCATGATCACTTCTGACCTTGACAATATTAAAATTCTTTTCATTTTGAATTTGATTGCAGAAGTCAAAGAATACAGAGTGTGACTCATCCTTGTGTTTTAGGAATTTTACCCATGTCCATCTGCTGTAGTCATCAACTATGACTAATCCATACTTCTTGCCTCTGATGGATGCAGTTTTCACTGGTCCAAACAGATCAATATGAAGTAGCTCTAATGGTCTAGAGGTAGAAACAACATTTTTAGATTTGAAAGAAGATTTTAAAAATTTTCCTTTCTGACATGCTTCACAAAGAGCATCTGAGTTGAACTTCAACTTAGGAAGTCCTCTGACCAGATTGAGCTTGTTAATCTGAGATATACGTCTCATGCTAACATGACCCAATCTTCTACGCCAGACTCATTGCTCATCATTAACAGACATAAGGCATTTAACATTTTGATTTTTTAGTTCTGAAAGATTTATCTTATAAATGTTGTTCTTCCTTTTCCCATTAAAGAGGATTGAACCATCTTTCTGAGTGACAGCTTTACAACATTTTTAATTAAAGATTATATCATAACCATTGTCACTTAATTGACTTATGGACAATAAGTTATGTGTTAATCCTTCAACAAGCAGAACATTAGATATAGAAGGGAGGTTACCATTACCAATTGTTCCAGAGCCAATGATTTTGCCCTTTTGGTTTCCTCCAAACTTCACGTCTCCTCCAGATCTAAGTTCCAGGCTTTGGAACATAGACCTTCTTCCCGTCATATGTCGTGAGCAGCCAGAGTCCAGGTACCATGACTGGTGTCTTAACTTTGTTGCTAAGGACATCTGCAACAAAAATTATTTTATCCTTAGGTACCCATATCTTTTTGGGTCCTCTGGGATTAGTTGGTCTGAAGTTCTGCCTGAACTTCTGTCCCTTAAAAACTTGTGTTCTGACGAGGTTTTTGTTTAATAAAACTTTTTGTGATCTGATTTATACGTGTGTGCTTTATGTCATTTAGGTGACCATATTTAAAATGAGTGTACAGAGGAGTATAGTTGATGATCAGCTTATCAACAGGTTTTGGATTTAAATCCTTCCCAGAGGGTGATTCATATCCAACTCCTTTTCTGTTATTCCTACTAACACCATAGATCATGGAAGCCATTTTGCTTCTATCTAGGCCTCTGGACAGGAACCTCTGAAAACTATAGTCGTACTCTTCTAAAATATTTGTGGAGCAAGACATAGTATCTGAATCAGACTTTTGTTGAGCTTTTTCTAAATTAGTTTTTATTTGAAAATTATTTGCTTTTAGCTCAGCAATTTCTGATTTCATCTGATGAGTCTCAGATGCAAGATAACTCTGAAGCTTCTTGTATTTGAGTCTGATTTTACTATAGTTTTCAACCATCTCAGATAAGCTTTCAACTAGCTCAGCTCTGGTAAGTTCAGAAAATACCTCTTCTGAATCTAATTCTGATTCAGATTCAGATGTTTCCTCGTGCTCCTCCACGTCAGCCATTAGTGCCATATTTGCACATTCGTCCTCTGACTCTGATGAGGCTTCAAAAGCATCTGAGTCATCTCACGTGGCCATCAGGACTTTCTTCTTTTTCTCAAACTTCTTTCTGGGTTTCTCCTTCTGAAGTTTGGGACATTCATTTTTGTAGTGTCCTGGCTCCTTGCACTCAAAGAAAACAATTTCTTTCTTGCCAGATCTTTTGTGTCCAGAAGATTCCCCATGTTGTTCTGGTCTTTTAAAATTTTTGAACTTCTTTTCTTTATGCTTCCAGAGTTGATTTATCCTTCTGGAAAGTAAAGACAGTTCATCTTCATCTGAGGAAGATTCTCCAGAGCTTTCCTCAAGTACCTGAAAAGCTTTATTGTCAGATTTTTTATTTGATTTCAAAGCAATAGACTTACCTTTCTTCTGAGGCTCGTCTTCTTCCAGCTCTATCTCATGACTTCTTAAGGAACTGATGAGTTCCTCCAGAGTGATCTTGTTAAGATCCTTTGATAGCTTCAGCGCTGTGACCATGGGTCTCCACTTCTTTGGTAGATTTCTGATGATCTTCTTCACATGATCAGAAGTGGAGTATCCTTTGTCAAGGACCTTCAAACTAGCTGTCAGAATCTGGAATCTTGAAAACATGGTTTCCACAGATTCTTCTTCCTTCATCTTGAAGGCTTCATACTTCTGAATAAGCACAAGAGCCTTTGTCTCCTTCACCTGAGAGTTTCCTTCATGTGTCATCTTTAATGACTCAAACATGTCAAATGTTGTTTCTCTATTTGTGATTTTCTAATACTCAGTATGAGATATAGCGTTTAACAGAATAGTTCTAGCTTTGTGATGATTTCTGAAATCTCTCTTCTGTTGGTCAGTCATTGACTTTTTGTCAATCTTTTTGCCCTCACCATCAGTGGGGTGAATGTATCCATCAATGACCAAATCCCATAGATCAGCATCATAGCCTAAAAAGAAATTTTCTATTCTATCCTTCCAATAATCAAATTTCTCTCCATCAAACATGGGAGGCTTGGTGCTGATTTTATCTTTATCATCATATTTGTTGTTTGACTGTTCAGCCATAATATATCAAAGATAATAAATCAAGAGTTTTTCCAACTGGATCTTTCTCTATCACTGTTAAGTGATAACACTTCAGAGACGGAGCTCTGATACCAACTGAAGTTAGGAAAAACACTTAGAAGGGGGGGGGGGTTGAATAAGGGTTTCAAATAACAACTATGATAATAGAAAATGACAAGTTATTTTATCCTGGTTCGTTTGAACTCAAACTACTCCAGTCCACCTGGCCAAGGTGATTTTGCCTTTCTCAACAAGGACTTAATCCACTAAATCAAAACCTGATTGCAGTGATATCACTAAGACAAACTGTCTTAGTCTTCTCAAGAATCCTGACCACAACTTGGTCTCTCAAGGAACTTTTACAAGGATGAAATACAATGTGTTTAAGTGCTTCTAAAAAGCTATTATCACAACTGTGATTTTTACACAAAATGAAGAACAAATAAAACAAATGTGTTTGTTGAAGAAAGTTGTTTGAATATGTTCTTTGATTGTTTTATATTTCATCGTTAATCTTGAAATGATGTTGAAGACTTGCTTAAATAGAATTCACATCCATTTCTCAAAGAACGTGCAACTGTTGCCTTTTGTCTTTTTTGACTTTTCCTTCACAGAAGAGGAATGTTCAGACATATCCTTTTTGTCTAAATTCCTGTGCCATACACGAATGAGGAATAGTGTCGTTGATAGACATTGGGTTTAACAACAAATATTTCTTGAACAATATCTTTTCAAATGAACAGATATGAAAAATAATCTTGCATCAGATCCTCTGATGTTGTTCCTTGTTCTTCTTTATCAGAGTCACTCTATCCAGAGTCATGCAGCAAAGTGCTTAGCATGAATGAATGATCAGAGTTGACTTGATTCTCAGAGCCTCTGTAGGTTGTAGCGTTGAGTTCTCACAGAGTCTTCTGAATATACTGAATCTTTATACTCTGCGCTCAGAGTCTTCTGTAGGTAGCGCTTCAGAGTCTTCTGTAGCTTTGCTCAGAGTCTTTTGTGCTGCACTTTCTATGCTCAAAGCTTTGCGTTAAATAATGTTCAGAGGAATTCTTTTTGTCTTCAGATGAATATTTATTTGATATCTAAAACAAAAACACTTGAACAAAATTAGAGTATATATTTTCTCTATACAAAATTTCATTAATGTTATCATAAAAACATTGAGATATATTAAGAACCAATTTGTGCTCTAACATAAGGTTCCCTTTTCCCATATGAACCACGGTTAGATTAACCTATAATCGGTTTAGGCCATGAAGGCCAAAGATCATAATTTCTCATCTTTACCCTCAAAATCCCTACGGTTACAATCTCCATAATAGATTTAGGCCACAAAGGCCAAAATCCCTTTTTCTCATAATTCTCCATAAAACCCTTAAACCTGTAAATCAACCATAATTACATCGAAAGTTACACATGGAAAATCATAAAAAGCTATACTCCCCATACCTTAGTTGTTGATCAAAGCCTTCTTAATCTTTCAGGGAATCTCTCGAAGCTTCTGCCTCCAAATCTTCTCCTCAGAGCTCTGGCCTCAATACTTTTCACGGTTAACAAAATGAATCCTAATTTCCTTCAGAATTCCTTTTCGTCAAACCTAGTCTTGAGTCACACAATTGGGCTTTTCCCATAACACCCTTACTAACTCCTCTTAATGCCCAAATTACCCTTATTTCACTTATATTTATTTTAACTAATAATAATACTAATATTTCCATATTGTATACTATTAATTAAATAAATAATCAAAAAATGCATCATTTCCAATAATCCACAAAACTACCGAAAACCACTAGAATACGAATATTCTCAATTGAATAAATTAATTAAAATATTCCAATTAAATTTGGGGTGTTACAGCCATGCTTAGATCAAGTGGCAACGGTTGATTTTCCAAGTTTCCCTCTTTTTGGCACCAAAGTTCAAAATTTGAATGTGTTAATCGATTAACACGTGCAAATTTTGCCCAAGAAACTCAATTTTCAACATGGAGGCAATTTTGATTATTTTTATTTTTGGCTTGCATCATGAGAATATTCTAGAGTGTGCTAGATCCTAACTAATTCTAAAGCAAATGCCAAGCCTAAGTCCAACCCCAATTCAGAAGTTAATTCTAAAGCACACTCAAAGCCTCACTCACACTCCAAACCAAGAGTCTATTTAAGTGAATTTTCTCCAAATCTCACACAACTTCACTCACAATTTCATTTCCTTAATTCTCTATAATTCTCTCTCACTTTTCTCTCATTTTTCTCTCATTCCAAAACCCTCACCAAAGCTCATAACCAAACAATCTTTGCAAGTTGTACATTGCAATTTGTGAATTCTTAAGTTAAACCTCTATTACATCATCTTCCATTGTTCAATTCTGAAGTTGAAGCTTATTTGGATCTTGATCAAGTTTTGGAATCACTTCTTGAAGAGCTTTTGGATTATTTTTGGATAATTTCTTTAATCTTCAAATTTTCTTGTTAAAGCTTCTTTGATCCTTGGATTTCTTAGTTTAATTCATCACATTCTATTTTACAACAATTACTAAAGTAAATCTCAGCTTTGTAGGTTGGTATTTCTTAGATCTAGCTTTGATTTTGCTTAATTTGCATTTTCACAATGTAGATCTTGTGATTTTTGGTGATAATTGATCCATTGATTTCTTTTATTGTTGATCTTGATGTTTGATAGATTCAATTGGTGTTTAATTGTTTTTATTTGGTGTAATTTTTATGATTAATTGCATGCTCTAACATGTGGAAATTAAGTGATTAAGTTGCTGAAAATTGCTTTTTATGCTGAATTTTATGTTGTTGTCTGTTACAGTGTTAATAGGTTAACCAAAATATAGGAAAAAGTGGTAAATCAATTAACATTATTGTTGTGCGTGGTTTGTGCTGTTGTTACAGTGTTAACAGACTAATCATAATCTAGGCAAAAATGGTTAATCAATTAACATTGTTGCTTAAGCTGATTTTTGTGCTTTTTCATGCTTGTTTGGATTCCTTTCCACCTCTAAACCTCATGGATTTCTATGATGCATATTTGTGAAATTTTCTTGTGCTATTTCACCTTATTATGTAGCATGTATGTGATTCTTCGACACGCGACGCGTTGCTTTTGTAATGCAATATTCATGTTCACTTGTGTGCATTCTTAATGCATTCTTCATGTTGCTTAATCATTTGAACATTGATGTTTGCTTGCTCTTGATGCTTATTTTGCTTCATTCATTATAACTTCTCATGTTTGCTTACTTTATTCCATGAATGCGCGTTCTGTAACAGCCCAATTTTCAATAACTGACTAATGGTACTAGTTAATTGGTTTATATGATTTAAGTGAAATTATTGGATTTAACTGATTTATTCTATTTGGTAGAATAATGTGGACTTACTAGATATTCTCTACTTAAGAATGAGATGGGATATTTTATGAGAAAAGGAATTGGTAAATATTTTGAGAGAAGAAATAAATTGGAGAGAAACCGAAGGGAAGCATATATGAAGGGGGAGCGGAATGAAAATGGAAAATAGAAAACATGAAAAGAAAGTGGAGGAAGAAGAGAAAGAAGAAGGAAAAAGAAGGAAAAGCTTGGAAAGCTCAAGAACGACTTCTAGCTTCCGATTAATCGAGGTAAGGGTGGGAAGTATTGTTATCTTACCAATGTATGTGATTATGTATGGATTGTTCGGATTTGTTTGGTCATTCTTCCCTCATCTTCCATTCTAGGGCATAATGAGTTTAATCGGTAGAAACCGAGTTTGAACGGTTAGAAATGAGAATGAGTGGTAGGATTTAGTCGAGGAATGTTGGGCTAAGGCTACCGAGACGAGTTGGGATTGAATCAGGTGGATTTCGATGATTTCGGAGTTTTGGGCAATGGGGAAATTCTGAGTTCGCAGACACTCGCTAGCACGTTCGCTAGGCGAGTGGGTCGCGATCATTCGCTGGGCATTCGTTGTGCCGAGCTAGTAGCGAACGGTCCCAGACTTGGGCAGAGTGGTGAGTGGTGCTCTTCGCTGGTAGCGAAAGGGGTAGCGAGCGACTCGCTAGACCTTCGCTAAGCGAGTGTGGTAGTGAATCAAGTCAGTGGATTCTGTTTGCCTTCGCGAGCTTGTTCGCTAGGCGAACAGGTAGCGAGCACTCGCTAGGCGAGCAAGGTAGCGAGCGTAGCAACATGTTGTTTTCTTGTGTGTTCCATTCAATGGTTAATTGTTTGGTTCAATAATGTTAATTATATATATTTGTGAATAGTTTGTGTACTGTTAAGATGAGACGTGTTGTGGGTAGCCTTATGGCATGAATCCTAGATTATGTAGTATGGTATTTTGGCAATTACATGCATTGCTTGAATTAAACATATATGCATGATGAATGTGATAATGTGTGAAGGATGCATGAGTATATGTAAACGTGGGAGACTCTTACTCACTGGGGTAGAATGACAAGGTGTCGTTCCTAGTGTAGTAATCACCGGGGTAGAATAACTGTGATGTTGTTCCTGGTGGGGTATATGCGATGTACCCATAATCCAAATGAGGATTTGCGGGAGTTGATGAGTTTATATGAGTCATATGGCATGTGTATACGTTTGTTGCATAAAAGTGTGTGATGTGGCCGTTTGGCAAATTATGTGTATAATTGTATGTACTTGTGTGGGGTGTAATGCATAATTGTTTATATTTGTGTATATGTGTGCATTTCAAGAGTGCGTGGGGTCATTGTGCGTGTGTAGCATCATGATTGCATTCTTGTATTCTTGATCCCGTGGAGGATCTGCAGAAACCTCGTGTGCTCTTGTGGGGTGTGAGTGATGGTTTATTCTTGATCCCGTGGAGGATCTGCAGAAACCTCGTGTGCCCTTATGGAGTGTGAGCGATGGTTTATTCTTGATCCCGTGGAGGATCTATAGAAACCTCGTGTGCCCTTGTGGGGTGTGAGCGATGGTTTATTCTTGATCCCGTGGAGGATCTGCAGAACGATTGTGTGCCCTTGTGGGGTATGAGCAATCCTGAAACATCGTGTGCCCATGTGGGGTGTGAGCGATGGGTGAAAATCGTAGGCCCGACGGGGAGTTACTTCGGTAACGAGCGATGGTTCCTTTTGGTTCTTCAATTGAACCTGCTGAACGAGTCGGTATCGCATTTGCATCTGTATAGAGTCGTGAGTCGGTCTCTATGAGTTGCATTATCATCTTTATATGATGCATTGGTGAAATAAACATGAATATAGATGTTTTGTCTGAAATGGTAGAATGAACATGTTGTGGGTGTACATGTAAAGTGATGAATGTGCTTAAGTAGGTAAATGTATTGTGGTGAGAAAATGTGGAATATATGTATGATGTGCTTATGCATTTATTCATGATTATATGCATTGTTATTATGATAATATTTCTCACCCTTCTGCTGTTTTATAATGCTCTGTGAGGCATTGCAGATTAGGATGGCTGGAGATCCTTTTTGGGAAGTATAGCTTCATTCTTTTTGTCGATTCGCTCTGATATGTAGCATCGGGTAGTTAGGCTTGTATAGCATTCTTTTGGGATACATTGTGTATATGTATCTGTTGGCAGATGTTTTGTAACATGATGATATTGTGAATCAAACTTGGTGATATTTAAATTATATGATTACATGTTTAAATGATTCAATGTTTAGATTTTCCGCTTTTAATTCTAAATATTGAAATATGGGTGTAAGGATGAAGTTCCTCTGTTAATAGCTACCCCACTGTTGCATGTCTTTTATAGAGCAGGTGTTGTATGTTTTGGTGTATGATGTGGCATGTCTCTTTTATACCATGTTTTAAACGTTACTCTGATTAAATTTTGAATACGTGCTTAATTGTTTTATTGTTTATTTGGGGGTATAGAAGGGGTGTTACACGTTCACTTTAAGTGTTTAGTTATTGATGAACATCCATGTTGTTCTTGTTGAATGTTTAATTGTGCAATTTTGTTGAAACTTGCTCATGCTTAATTGTTGATACATGTTCATCAATTGATCTTACTTGATACATGTTCATACGCGATCCTTGCAATTTCATATGTATTTGTTTAAATGTTGATGCATAATCATGTTTATTCTTGAATGTCTTGATTACGTGCCAATTGTTGCTCAATCTTTGTCATTTGCAATCTTGATGCCTTGTTTGATTGTGTGATACATGTTCATGTTCATCCATGCTTGATAGATCATTGTTGCATTCATTTTTTGTACGCATACATCACTCTCCCGTGCATTACATGCTATAAAATGTACTCATTATGTTTTACTGCATTTTACACCTATTCTGTTTTGGAAATGTAAGCTGCTAATTATTGTGTTGTACTGTTGCTGGATTTTATCGTTGTGCTGAGCTAAAACATTGTTGTTGCTGCTATTTTTGGTTTATTTTCTTTGTTTTGGTTTGTTTTTACATGTTCCCTTAAGGCCTCCAAGTCCAACTTAATTTTTGATAAATCTTGGAGTAGGATAGACATTAGGTGTTAATTCATGCCTGATAACATTAAGATAGTTTCCCTAACCTCAACCTTAGGTCCATCCTTGCATGATAATATTAGGATAGAGATTCCTTTCGCATCCCAACCTTAGGTTTACTTTTCATGCTAACATTAGGATAGAGATTCCTTTTGCATCCCAACCTTAGGACCACTTTGTATGATAACATGTAAGGCCGAGTTCCCCTTAGACCTTTCGTGCGTCTCTCTCTTCTTTATCTTAGAACAATTTCAAAACACGTAAGAAATACGATATATATATATATATATATATATATAGTAAGTCACGAGCCTTAAGTACATGGGAAATGATAAGCGGGAGTCTCTCCTTACCTTGTTTAGAGTGCTTTGTATACGTCCCGTCTTGGGTCGATCTTGCAAAGTATTCGCTCCTATGTCACATACTTTAGTACAATACATATGTCCAATAAAATTAATTCACTTCTTTAAAACACTTCAACAAATTCAAATCATTTTCATCCTTCGGGATTCTCTCTTCAAACCTTTTCAGAAAGGGCATGCTATTTTCGTTCTACCACAAACAGATAACGCGTAAGGCTCTAGATAACAAATACCTAAACTGTTGGAACGTGAACGTTAGCATTGTCCATAAAATACATTAAGCAACTTGTGGTCCCACGTGTAAAGCCCCAAATTCCGAATTCCCATTTATTTTTTTGAGTCTTTTAATTTATTTGATTGATATTTGTTTTGAATTGTGAAATTTATGTGTTAACGTGTTATGTTTGCTTGTTGTGCTATTTTGCCGATTCGGAGAGTTTCCGGGAAAATAGATTAAAAGGTATTTTAGACATTAGCATTAGATGTAAGTGAATTATTTGTGAGAAGTATTTGGTAAGTGTTTGGAAGGAAATGAAGAGGAAAGAAAATAGAATATGAGAGAAGAGAAAGATAGAATCATTAGTGGAAAAACAAGAGAAAGAAAGAAGAGAGAAGAGAAAGAGGAGAAAGAAGAGGAAAACCTAGAATTTCATCAAGATCAACTACCAAGATTTTAATTGATCGGGTAAGGGTGTGAAAATCTATTATACTATTAATATGTATGATTATGTATGTTTTTGTTGGTTGATTTTGGATTGGGGAGAGTTTGCCTCATTTATCTCATTTAGGGCATTTTAAGATTTAATTGGTAGAATGGTGTTTTTAATTGGTTAGAATTAAGAATGGACGGAGTAGATTAGTCGGGTAACGTTGGGCTAAATCTACTGGGGTTATTTGGTTTTTGAATCGGTCGGTTTGTGATTTTGGGCTTTTGGACAGCCATGGGAGCTCTGAGTTCGTAGGTTCGCCAGGCGAAGCCCAGCGAGCAGCAACGAACCAAGTCAGTAGCAAACACCCTGTCTTTGCTGGCAAGTTCGCTAGGCGAATGAGCGTGGCGAAGTTTCTCCAGGCGAGTGTGCTAGCGAGTAATTCCAGAATAACTCCCAGTGGTCTTCGCTGGCAAGTTCGCCAGGCGAACGTAGTAGCGAAGGTTCGCCATGGGCTTCGCCAGGCGAAGGTTGGCGAATGCAACAACATTTTCCTGTTCTCTGTGTTTTTCCTTTCCATGTGGATTTCTTTGTTCGGTTATGATTAATCCTTATCGAATTGAATAGTTTTGTGTGTCGTGTGGTACGTTACACTGTGGGTAGCCGCAAGGCGTGAATCCTAGAATGTGGAATTTTGATTGTGAAAGTATATACCTTATATGGAATGGTATGTGTTGAAATGAAGAGTATATATATTATGGAGTATATGTATATTGTGAATGTACATAGATTGTATGTACCTGTATGAGATGAATATGCATAGCGATATATTTGCGAATATGTATGCATGTAGAGAAATGTTGTGAGTCATTTTGCATAAAGGCATCATGATGTACATCCTAGCGATGTTGATTCCTTGGAGAATCTGTTGTAATATGTGATTCCTTGGAGAATCTGTTAGGTAATTTGATTCCTTGGAGAATCTGATGAATATTCGATTCCTCGGAGAATATGATGAATATTCGATTCCTCGGAGAATCTGATGAATATTTGATTCCTTGGAGAATTTGCTGAATATTCGATTCCTCGGAGAATCTGATGAATATTTGATTCCTTGGAGAATATGCTGAATACTTGGTTCCTTGGAGAATCTGCTGGATTGAGTCGGTATCGCATTTGCATCTGCATAGAGTCGTGAGTCGGTCTCTATGAGTTGCATTGATCATCTTTATATGATGCATTGAGTGAATTGAACATAATGGTAGATGTTTATATGGAAAACGATGAGTATGTATAGAAGCATGATTTGATGAATATGCTTGATTGTGTGAATATGCATTGTGATGTATATGATGAATTGTGATGAGATGTGGTGAGAACTTGAATTGTGTATATCCCAAGTATGTATATAGATATATAAAATATTATGCATTGATTATTATGATATTGTTTCTCACCCTTCTACTGTTTTATGATGCTCTATGAGGCATTGCAGAGTAGGTTGCCGGAGGTCTTTTTGTGAAGCGAGTCTTCATTCTTTTTGGTCAGATGGCTCTGATATGTAACACTGGGTAGTTAGGGATTGTTTTGATTCTTTTGTGATACATCTGTGTATGTATCTGCTGATGTATGTTTTGTAAAAACGTGACTTATAGATTGATTTTAAACTGATGATGTAATCGATGTTTATATGAATTAAGTGATTCAATGTTTAGATGTTTCTGCTTTTATTCTAAATATTGAAATGTGGGTAAAAGGACTAAGATTTCTTTGTTGTGAGTCGCCCATTATTGCATATCTTTATGAGCAGGTGTCGTATGTGTGTTATTTTCATGGATAATGTGATGCGCCTTTTTATACCATGTTCTAAATATACTCTGATGAAATTTTAAATTCGTGCCTAAATGATTTATTTGTCTATTTGGGGGTTTAGAAAGGGGGTGTTACATTAAGTGGTATCAGAGCCAGCGTTGAGTCAGTTGTGTCTGTCTTATTGTTGTATTGGTTGAACGGTTGTTTAACCTTGTTATTTTTGGGAATCCTCAGATTATGGTTGGTCGTAATGACAATGCTATGGTTGCGGCGTTGGAGGCTATGGCTAGGGCGGTGCAAGGCGCACCGAATGTGAATACGAACGATGAGTTTAGAAAGAACCAACCACCGGTATTCAAAGGGAGGTTTGATCCGGACGGTGCTCAGATCTGGCTGAAGGAGATTGAGAGAATATTTAGAGTGATGGACTGTGCTGAAGGAAAAAAGGTGAGGCTTGGAACTCACATGTTGAGAGAAGAGGCCGACGACTGGTGGGTCGGTATGAGACAAGTTTTCGAGGTAGATGATGAGGAAATTACTTGGGATTTATTTTGCACTGAATTCTTGAGAAGGTGTTATCCCGAGAGTGTGAAGGGGAAAAAGGAAATGGAATTTATGGAGTTGAAGCAAGGTAACATGTCTGTGGTAGACTACACAGCTAAGTTTGTAGAATTGGTCCAGTTTCATCCTCATTATGCAGCGGTTACGGCGGAATTCTCTAAGTGTATTAAGTATGAGAATGGCTTACGTCCTGAGATAAAGCAAGCGGTGGGTTATTGTCGCTACCGCAAAAATAAGGTGTCGGCAAAATAGAAGAGTCTCCACCTTTCGTTATTTATCCCTCAGAACGGGAAAGGAAACGATCGGAAAAAACCTGACGAAAAGGTATAAGACAAGGTCATCGCAACCATTGTCTGGGTTCGGGAGTCGGTTACGCAAGGGGAAGGTATTAGCACCCCTCACGTCCATCGTACTCGATGGGTTCCATGCTTGTTGTGTTTATCTGACGGGTTAGTTTTACTATCTACCTATCAAGGCTGGTCTAAAAAAGAAAAGAAAATGACTCGACAAAGCGTCGCACTTTATGCCTACGTATTCTCATCAGAGAATGAGAAATTAGAGTCAACATAGTTCGGCTAACTACGGGTGATGGGGGAAGGTGGCTCGCCAAAACGTCAGTATTGTGCCTACGTACTCTCAACAGGTATGAGAGATCAGAGCTTACGTAGTTCGGGATAATACGGATTACGGGAATTCAGATTCATCTGTTTTATCGAGTAGGGTTAACAAACAGTTCCAGCAGTTTGGCGTACGCTGCTCAACCCTTGGAGACTTAGGCATTACCGTTTGCGGTAGAACTAGGAGTTAACGACACTCTTTTCTTCAGAAAATATTTCCTTTGAATTATGGGCCCACGGGGCAAAAAGGTTTGAAGTTTGTTTTCTGTCTTTTACGGAAGAAGTCTTTTTTAGTTGTCTGTAGTTCGTACAGCACTAGAGACTATGACCTGGGAACGAATGTGTTGCATATCGTCCAAAGGACGTATACTAAACATTCTAGACGATTGAGAGGAGGTCGCTCAATTATCATTACCCAAGTAGCTTAAGGCTCGTAACGCGCTTATACTAACTTGCCTTTATTACGTTTTTTACTGTTGTTTGAGATGAGAAGAGAGGGGGACAACTAAGGGGAGACTATCAAGTCCTAATATTGTCATGCCAAGGATTCATCCTATGGTTGAGGTTTGAAACAGGGAACTCCTAGAAGTTATCATGCATAGGTTTCAACCCAAAGTTCTAATCATCACTTCTTTATCAAAGGAAGTGAGATTCCTAGGGGATCATGTCAATGATAAACGGAAACAGATAAAGCATCAGCTTAAACAGTAAACAGTAAACGACTGTAAAATGCATGCAATGCAAGTGAGGGAGGAAATGTGTGTGGGGCATCAGCCTCCACAAGCTCATCTCAACCTCAAGCCAAGTATGAATAGCTGCAATCATGAAAGAAAAATAAAATGACATCAAGCAAATCACAAACCACATAGGCAAGGGAGCTGGGCTCTACCGAATACCCGCAAGCAAAGCCATACAGTAAAAGTACAAGCAGAGGGAGCAACTCAACCTCTAATGCAATCATGCTCCTAGCTTAAAAGAATCTAAACATGAACTTATTCTAATGCATCAAGCAAATCACACAAGTCACATCAATACAGTTGCACAGAAAGAAAACAGACAGTCAAGAAAGCAAATCAACAGCTTCCACAGCTTCACAGCAAAGCAATCTTCTGACAGCAGTCCAGTCCTCAATCTGTAATTGTTCTTTAAGTCTATCCTCTTCAATAGCAAGTATCAACTTGCTTCTTCAAGCTTTCAATGCATCAATCACAAGTATCAACTTGTTCTTCATCTTCTTCAAGCTTCCGCTCTTTCTTCAATCTCAACTTGATCTTCTCCACACAAGTGTCAACTTGTTCTTCTTGATCTTCAAGCTTATGCTCGAAGGGCAATCTTCAAACACATGGAAGTACAACCTCTAGCATCTTCAGTCTTCTAGCAATGAACTCCATCCTCTAGCAAGGGAGAAAGATTCATCTAACAAGAGCAAGGTGTGGATAGTGGTGAGCAAAGTGAAGACCAAAGGTCACCTCTAAGCACTCCACCATCAAGGAAAGGCACCCTCAAAGGTTCTACCACTTTGTGAGGAGCCACTCATCAAACCAAAGGAGGGATGAGGCCTTCACAATGGGACCTTACATCATAGGGAGGAATGGAAGTGATCAACACCTTCCATGTTTCATGAAGGAAGAAAATCTATTCTAAGAGATCTCCCTAAAACCCTAATCCTTAACCCTAAACAAACTACACCAAAGGGATAGAAATCTTCAAGTCCAAGCTCCACCATGAATTCCACAGCAGCCCACACATGCCTTCATCATCATCCAAAAGAAAGAGAAGCAAAACCCTAGTCTAAGGGAACTAATGAAGTCATTCTAGTTGAGTTAGCAAGTTAGGATCACCTAAAACCTAGTACTAAAGTTAATCCTAACTAAAATACTAAAACCAATTGTAAAATCCTACAAAAATAACTATGGGAACCTAAGTCAATCATGACTCTATCATGTTAATTCCAGAGATCAAATCATCCAATAAGACTTAGAAATAAATCCTAAACTATGGGGTACTAAGGTTAAACCCTAAAACTAGAGCACCTAAAGTTTCAATACAAAAACAGCCCTAAACTTCTTCACAAAAATGTGAGAAAATTACTAGAGGCGAATACATGTCTATAATAGCTACACACAAAAAATCAATTCAAAAATCATCAACAAGTGATCACACAAAAATCAGCAAGACAAGGTGTCAACCATAATGAAATTAATATCAATTAAAATACAAAAAATAAAATTAAAATAAAAAATGCATGAATTCCTAAACTCTCAATTTCTTAAAATTCTAGACTCATTCATGAGTCAGGGGAAAAAAATCTGGATCAAATTGAGTTATTTTTCTATTTATTATGAATTAATTCCAAACTATATGAAATGATGAAAAATAAAAGAAAAAGAAAGAAAATAACATGATACGCGTGCTGAATAGCAATTATTCTCAGTTCATTTCACAGATTGGGCCAAAACGGGGGTGTGGGTAGCAGTTGGTACACTAAGCCTAAAGCTTCAATTAAATGAAACGTTGCGTTTCATCTCAATGTCTCTCTTCAGAGTTTCAGCAATCAATCGTGGCCGTCCATTGCTTGCCTGAGTCAAAGGTCAAGCACTCATCCAATGGCTCCCATGCATCGTCCCCAAATTCAAATCAGATGGAGGGAATTTCCTAGACGGTGGCCTGAGTTGCAGCGCCACCGTCTTCTCCGGTGAAGTGCTCATCACAGGTCATCAAAAACAACAAAACAAATCATCATCTTGCTCAGTTTTTTCTCCTGAACACGAATCCAATCTCCAAATTCACTAACTCTTGCTCTAACTTAAAACACGATAGGATTTTCAGAAAACCAGTCAAATCTTGATCATCTCAATTCTCAAAAATAATGGTCCTAATGTAATCTACACTCTTCAGAGGTTAATCTCCACTATCCAATCATGAATATATCACCAAGAATCACAAGAAATCCGTCTCAACAGAAAATGATCCATGACCTAAAGTGTCTCTATTCCTCAATTTCTTGTACCAAAATCCATCTATGTCATACCAAGAACCTAACCACATGCAAGTTTCTATGTATCTCCCTATAGATTAAGCAGAATTTTGATTGGTACAAACCTGGTTTCAGATGAAGAACATGTACAATCCTTGCTCGATTCTTCCTCCAAGCTTGTCCAGAATCACTCCAAATCTTCCTCTGAAGCTAATGCACACCTCAATTTGGCTTGATTTCTCTTCAATCTCAGAATCCGATCTTGAGTTGCAGCTCTACAAAATCCAATGCTCTCTCTGCTACCAACTTCAAATGCTTCCAAAAAACTGGCTGAACACACTCCAAATCTTATATAGAACTCAATGGAAATGTCTAGAAACTTCTGTAACCACCCAAATGAGATTTTCAATTTCTCTTGCTCCTTCAAAATCTCATATGCACAGTCATGATTTGCACTCTGTTTGGGCATGAAAACACTTGGAATCTTCATCTCATGAGATATTGAACTGATTTGTTATGATTATTTCCTTGTTTGCAATCCAATGGTTCATGTTGATTATGTTACTTCATCATGAAGCAACAAAGTAAAAGTGCATAAAAATGGACTCAAACCAAAATTATAACATTTCCAAAGTTTCTAAAATGCTTTTTCCATTCAAAAAATGATGTTACTTTGCTTTGTTTGGACACAAATCAATTTATTTCAATTTTTTGGTCATTTAATGCCTTTAATTCTTCCTTCTTCACAACTTCTTGAACCAAGTCTTTCCTTGATCCATTTCAATGTCTCTTTAATACATGGTCAAGGTTAAAACCCTATTTTGAGTAACTTTCAAGTTGAACAAAATTTCATTTGAGGTGCCTAAGTTGGTGAAAATGACCTATAACCAAAAATGACTCATAATCATAACTTCCCAAAATACCCTTGACTTGTCAAAGCCATAACTTGAGTTCTACAAATCCTTCTAGGACTTCTAGTACTCTATGGAAAGCTAAGAGAATAAGGAACAACATTCATGTTGACCAAAAGTTCATAGGAATCATCCTTCTAGGGCAAAAGTGTCATGCAAGTTGGGTAACTTTCAAGCTCCAAATTCACATATCTCAGATGACTTGTAACTTGTCAAGGCCATAACTTGAGTTCTATAAATCCTATCAAGGACTTCTAGTACTCAAATTAAAGCTAAGACCATGCTCTATAACAATCATGTTGGGGTCAAGATGAGATGACAATCACATCTTGAGTTAGATTGCCTTAAAGACATGGGTCAAACTAGGGGATTTTACACTGTCAAGTCTTAGAAACCCTAGCTTGAAATTTCTCAAACTCTTCAATCATGATGAGTTAACCTTAAAATCATTCTTTAAACATCTTAAGGTATCAATCCATGATCACATGGATCTTGGATTAGGTCTCAACCTCCTTCAAATCCTCAGTTGACTTAGGGTTGACCCAGTCAAACCCTAGTTGCACCCATCATGGCTGAGGCTTCTTATTCTTGCACAATGACCTGTCTAGGCCTCAAAGTGATCTTCAAACCTTCTCATGAGCTCTCTCAAGACCTCCAGTCAAACTTCATGGCTTCAGAATCATCTGATGGCTTTTCACAACTTTCAAGTTAAGAGACACACACTCTTGGTTTTAACCACCCTCTCTGAGGCTCTTTTAACTTCTCTGACAAGGACATCAACCCTTGAACACTTGAATAAGCCTCTTAGCTAGATTCACAGTCTTGTATAGCTCTTGATTGGTAATCATACCTCTTGATCTCCTGCATACATGTCAATGGAATGCCAATGATGATGCTAATGTGAATGAAATGAAACACAAGCTAGGTAAAGAAATGTTGGGAAAATTTTAGGGTGCAACAGTTATCAAAGGATACGAAGATTTTCGGACTTGACCGAATGTTGTAGAATTTTTGAAGAAGACAGTAAGGTTCGTTCTTCTCATTATAAGATTTTGAGTGAGAAGAAAGGCAAGCAACAAGTAAGGAGTGGACCTTATGTGACGCTTGTTGATAAGGGCAAGTATAAGGGAAACTTTGATAGGAGAGCTGGAGGAGGAGGTTTTGGTGCGGTCAAATGTTTCAAGTGTGGCACGATTGGCCACAAGTCTTTTGATTGTGGAAAATCTGTGGAGAAGTTTGCTAACTGTGGGGTTCTTGGACATTCCACTTCTGATTGTAGAAAGAATATGGTGAAGTGCTACGACTGTGGCGAAGTGGGTCACATTCGCCCCAATTGTACTAAGCTAAAGCAAGCTCCAGCGGGTGGAAAAGTATTTGCATTAGCGGGTTCAGGTACTACTAGTACGGATCGTTTGATTAAAGGTACATGCTTTATTAATAATGTGCCTTTAGTTGCTATTATTGATATTGGAGCGACTCATTCGTTTATTTCTTTTGAGTGTGCCAAGTGGTTGGATTTGTGCATGGTTTCTTTGAGTGGTGGCATGGTTATTGAGACTCCCGCTTCGGGGTCGGTAACCACTTCTTTGGTGTGCGTAAGTTGTCCTTTGACCATGTATGGTAAAGATTTCGTTATGGATTTAGTGTGTTTGCCGTTGGACAATTTGGATGTGATTTTGGGTATGAATTGGTTGCAATTTAATAGAGTTTATTTAGATTGCTATCACAAGTTGGTGAGGTTTCCTTATTTGGAAGATGATGGAAGTGAGAGTTTCCTATCCACTAAAGAGTTGAAGAAACTTTTAGCGGACGAAGCTCAGTTGTTTGGTTTGCTTTCATCCTTGTCAGTTGAGAGCAAAGTGGAACTGGATGTGTTTCCTGCGGTGCGCGAATTTCCAGAAGTGTTTCCGAAAGATATTAAGGATGTGCCACCGGAGAGAGAGATTGAGTTTTCAATTGATCTAGTTCCAGGTACTAGACCGATTTCGATGGCACCGTATCGTATGTCGGCATCGAAATTGGTAGAGTTAAAGAAGCAGTTGAGTGATTTGTTGGATAAGAGATTTGTAAGACCAAGTGTTTCTCCTTGGGGTGCACCGGTATTACTAGTAAAGAAGAAAGGTGGTAGTATGCGGTTGTGTATTGATTATCGGCAGTTGAACAAAGTGACGATTAAGAATAAGTATCCGCTTCCAAGAATAGATGATTTGATGGATCAATTGGTTGGAGCCCGTGTTTTTAGCAAGATTGATTTGAGATCAGGTCATCACCAGATTCGGGTGAAAGAGGAAGATATTTCAAAGACGGCCTTTAGGACACGATATGGTCACTATGAGTATACGGTGATGCCGTTTGGAGTTTCTAACGTGCCGTGTGTGTTCATGGAATATATGAATCGTATTTTTCATGAGCAGTTGGATCGTTTGTGGTTGTGTTTATCGACGACATTTTGATTTATTCTAAGTCCCAAGAAGAGCATGAGGAGCATTTGAGAACTGTGTTGCAAATTTTGAAGGAGAAGCAATTGTTTGCTAAGTTGTCAAAGTGTGAGTTTTGGTTGTCGGAGGTGAGTTTTCTTGGGCATATTATTTCTGGTAATGGTATTAGTGTTGACCCATCCAAGATCGATGCGGTGATGCAGTGGGAGACTCCGAGATCAGTTACGGAAATTCGAAGCTTTTTGGGCTTGGCCGGTTATTATCGGAGGTTTATTGAAGGATTTTCGAAGTTAGCACTTCCGTTAACGCAGTTGACTTGTAAGGGAAAGGCTTTCATTTGGGATGCTAGTTGTGAAGAGAGTTTCATGGAATTAAAGAGAAGATTGACGACGGCGCCGGTCTTGATTTTGCCGAATCCTACGGAACCTTTTGTGGTTTATTGTGATGCTTCTTTGTCCGGTTTGGGTGGAGTTTTGATGCAAGATAGAAAGGTTGTGGCTTATACTTCTAGGAAATTGAGGGTGCATGAAAAGAATTATCCTACGCATGATTTGGAATTAGCGGTCGTGGTGTTTGTTTTGAAGATTTGGAGGCATTATCTATATGGTGCAAGATTTGAGGTTTTTAGTGACCACAAGAGTTTGAAGTATTTGTTTGATCAGAAGGAATTGAACATGAGGCAAAGAAGGTGGCTAGAGCTTTTGAAAGACTATGATTTTGGTTTGAATTATCATCCGGGTAAGGAAAATGTGGTAGCCGATGCCTTAAGTCGGAAGTCGTTGCACATGTCTACATTGATGGTGAAAGAATGGGAACTCTTGGAGAACTTTAGAGATTTGAGTTTGGTTTGTGAAGTGACGCCGAGAAGTGTGAGACTTGGTATGCTTCATATTAAGAATGATTTTCTTGCAACCGTGTGTGAGAAGCAAAAGTTGGATTTGAAGTTCGTCGACTTGATGGTGAATGAGAATGAAGATTTCAAGGTTGATGATTTTGGAGTTTTAAGATTTTGTGGTCGTATTTGTATTCCCGAGAATGTGGAGTTGAAAAAGATGATATTGGAAGAAGGACACCGGAGTAACTTGAGTATTCATCCGGGAGCGAATAAAATGTATCAAGATTTGAAGAAGATCTTTGGGTGGTCCGGATTAAAGCGGGATGTTGCTCATTTTCTGTATTCGTGTTTGTCGTGTCAAAAGTCTAAGGTGGAACATCAAAAGCCTAGTGGGCTGATGCAACCGTTGGATATTCCGGAGTGGAAATGGGATAGTATATCGATGGATTTTGTTACGGGATTGCCTAATACACAAAGAGGTCATAATGCCATTTGGGTGATTGTTGATAGACTTACTAAATTTGCTCACTTTATTCCGATTGATATTAGTTATCCTTTGGAAAAGTTAGCCGAGATTTATGTTTGTGTGGTTGTGAAGCTACATGGAGTTCCAAAGAGTATTGTGTCGGATAGAGATCCTAGATTTACTTCAAGATTTTGGGGAAGTTTGCAAGGAGCCTTGGGTTCTAAGTTGAGGTTGAGTTCGGCTTACCATCCGCAGACGGACGGTCAAACCGAGAGGACAATTCAGTCGTTGGAAGATTTGTTGCGTGCTTGTGTGCTTGAGCAATGTGGTGCTTGGGATAGTCATTTGGCGTTGATTGAATTCACCTATAATAACAGTTTTCATTCGAGTATTGGTATGGCACCATTTGAGGCTTTATATGGTCGGAGATGTCGAACACCTTTGTGTTGGCATGAGACGGGTGAGAAGTCGGTAGTTGGGCCGGAGATGGTACAACAAACGACAGAGAAGGTGAAGTTTATTCGGGAAAAGATGAGAGCTTCTCAGAGTAGGCAGAAGAGTTACCATGACAAGAGAAGGAAGGACCTTGAGTTTCAAGAAGGCGACCATGTGTTCTTGAGAGTTACACCAGTTACGGGGGTGGGTCGTGCTTTGAAGTCGAAGAAGTTGACTTCTCGTTTTATTGGCCCGTATCAGATTATTGCACGAGTTGGTGTTGTGGCTTATCATGTGGTGTTGCCTCCGAACCTTTCGAATTTGCATGATGTGTTCCATGTTTCACAACTTCGGAAGTATGTTCCGGATCCGTCACATGTTATTCCTATGGACGAGGTTGAAGTAAGAGATAACCTTACGGTTGAGGTTTTACCGATTAGGATTTTGGATCGTGAAGTTAAGAAGCTAAGAGGCAAGGATATTGTGCTTGTGAAGGTAGCGTGGGGAGGTGCTGCAGAAGGCAATATGACTTGGGAATTGGAGAGCAAGATGCGGGAGTCGCATCCGGAGTTGTTTGGATCAGGTAATATTTTCGAGGACGAAAATTTCTAGAGTGGAGGAGAGTTGTAACGCCCCAAATTCTGAATTCCCATTTATTTTGTTGAGTCTTTTAATTTATTTGATTGATATTTGTTTTGAATTGTGAAATTTATGTGTTAACGTGTTATGTTTGCTTGTTGTGCTATTTTTCCGATTCGGAGAGTTTCCGGGAAAATAAATTAGAGGGTATTTTAGACATTAACATTAGATGTAAGTGAATTATTTGTGAGAAGTATTTGGTAAGTGTTTGGAAGGAAATGAAGAGGAAAGAAAATAGAATATGAGAGAAGAGAAAGATAGAATCATTAGTGGAAAAACAAGAGAAAGAAAGAAGAGAGAAGAGAAAGAGGAGAAAGAAGAGGAAAACCTAGAATTTCATCAAGATCAACTACCAAGCTTTTAATCTATTGGTTGGTTTTGGATTGGGGAGAGTTTGCCTCATTTATCCCATTTAGGGCATTTTAAGATTTAATTGGTAGAATGGTGTTTTTAATCGGTTAGAATTAAGAATGGACGGAGTAGATTAGTCGGGTAACGTTGGGTTAAATCTACTGGGGTTATTTGGTTTTTGAATCGGTCGGTTTGTGAGTTTGGGCTTTTGGACAACCATGGGAGCTCTGAGTTCACAGGTTCGCCAGGCGAATGGCAGCGAAGCTTCGCCAGGCGAAGCCCAGTGAGCAGCAGCGAACCAAGTCAGTAGCAAACACTTGTCTTCGCTGGCAAGTTCGCCAGGCGAATGAGTGTGGCGCCAGGCGAGTGTGCTAGCGAGTAATTCCAGAATAACTCCCAGTGGTCTTCGCTGGCAAGTTCTCCAGGCGAATGTAGTAGAGAAGGTTCGCCATGGGCTTCGCCAAGCGAAGGTTGGCGAATGCGACAGCATTTTCCTGTTCTCTGTGTTTTTCCTTTCCATGCAGATTTCTTTGTTCGGTTATGATTAATCCTTATCGAATTAAATAGTTTTGTGTGTCGTGTGGTACGTTACACTGTGGGTAGCCGCAAGGCGTGAATCCTAGAATGTGGAATTTTGATTGTGAAAGTATATACCTTATATGGAATGGTATGTGTTTGTTGCACCCCAAAATCTGCTCAGCATTTCTTTACCTAGCTTGCGTTTCATTTCATTCACATTAGCATTATCATTTGCATTTCATTGACATGTGTGCAGGAGATCAAGAGGTATGATTACCAATCAAGATTTATACAAGACTATGAAGCTAGCTAAGAAGGTTATTCAGATGTTCAAGGGTTGATATCCTTGTCAGAGAAGTTAAAAGAGCCTCAGAGAGAGGATTGAATGCGAGTGTGTAGGTCTCCTAACTTGAGAGTTGTGGGAAGCCATCAGATGATTCTGAGTTCATGGAGATGGAATTGAGGTCTTGAGAGAGCTCATGATAAGTGTTGAAGATCACTTTGAGGCCTAGACAGGTCATTGTGCAAGATTAAGAAGACTCAACCATGAGTGGTGCAGTTAGGGTTTGACTGGGTCAACCCTAGGTCAACTGATGATTTGGGCAAGGTTGAGACCTAATCCAAGATCCATGTGATCATGGATTTATGCATTGAGATGCTATAAGGATGATTCCAAGGTTAACTCATCATGATTGAAGAGTTTGAGAAGTTTCAAGCTAGGGTTTCTAAGGCTTGACAGTGTAAAATCCCCTAGTTTGACCCCTATCTTCAAGGCAGTTTAGCTCAAGATGTCATTGTCATCTCATCTTACCCCCAACATGAATGTTGTATAGCTTGATATTAGCTTTAATTTGAGTGCTAGAAGTCCTTGATAGGATTTGTAGAACTCAAGTTATGACTTTGACAAGTTACAGGTCATCTGAGGTATGTGAATTTGGGGGCTTGAAAGTTACCCAACTTGCATGAAACGTTTTCCCTAGAAGGATGATTCCTATGAACTTTTGGTCAACATGAATGTTGTTCCTTATTCTCTTAGCTTTCTAGAGAGTACTAGAAGTCCTTGATAGGATTTGTAGAACTCAAGTTATGGCTTTGACAAGTCAAGGGCATTTTGGTCATTTGGAGATTATAGGTCATTTCAACCATAAGGCCATAACTCCTATTTCCAAGCTTCAAATGGGAAAATGTTCAACATCAAACTTGTTAAAAATGATGTTTTAAGGCTAGTCAAGAGGTCATGAGATGTTGGAAATGCTTATAGCTCAAAGTGGCAAAAAATGACCTAAAATAAGGGTATAAGTTAAATGAACCAAAGTTGGAAATTGATACTTTTGATCTACACATCCAAACCAAGGCATGTAATAGGTCATTTTGACTCTAAAAAGCATTTTAAGAACATTGGTTTAGCCACATTTTTGAATTGAGTTCTAATTTGTGGACTTGCTTTGAAAAGTAGTTACTTACATCTTAAGTAACATGTGCAAAACTCAAATTCAAGGCATGATCAAGATCCCTTGCAAGCCATACACTTCCAAAATGTCATGAGGGGAGAAATTGGAAGGAATTGAGATTGGTTTCAAGCTGTTTGCAGAGTTGTGCACACCATGGCATATAAGTGAACTTCTCATGTCATGAGAGATTGGATTTCTCATTAGAAGGATCTAGAGGGTTCTAGATCATCCACGCATGTTCTATATATTGAGTAGAAGAGGTTCAGATGAAGGGTTGGTGATAATTGAAGGAGAGAGAAGAGATTGAGATTGAGATTTCATGGCTTGCAACTGAATTCGGTTACATCATTTCACTCACTTTCCATCCATTTTCTTGATTGCAATCTCTTCCATGGATGCTAGGGAATGATTCCAGATCATAATCAAAGGGAATTCGTGGTTGATTGGTGTTCTTGAGCTCAGATTTCTCCACCTGCAACTCAGGTTCGAATCCAAGAGTTGAAGCCATTTCAATCAATTCTATTGCATACAGAAGCTTGGAAGTGATTCACTGAAGGAGTATGGAGCATTTGAGGGCTTGACTTGAGGTCTTGCTACTTCTGTGCACGCGAAATTTTTAGGTTGGTAACCTTTGATCTCTGGCTTGTTTTAGGTAGAATCAATACGAATTAGGATGTTAGATGCATTGTAGAACGGTGTAGGAAGGTTTTCAGATAGTTAATTTGAGAATTAGTGACCAATTAGGGATGTTGCCATTTTCGGTTGAGAATTGGTTATTGCGAATCTTGAGGTTTCAGAGAAAATAAAGGGCATGAATGAATTCGTGAGGAAATTTGGGACAAGTTTCATGTATAGACCACTTGCAATAGAGGATCCTAGAGAGAGTTAGGGTTGGGGATGATGACCGGAGCACCACCGGTGGTGGCCGGAGCTGCGCGCGAGGTTCAGAGATTCAAAAGGTTGAAGATGACTTTAGAGCCCTTGGATTTGGGTGGACCTTTGACTGGAGAAGTGATCCAACGGCCACGAATGTGTTTCATTTTGTGAAGGATCTGAGTTTTAATGAAACGCATCGTTTCATTTAGTTGCTGATTCTGGGCTTAGTGAATTGGTTGATACCTGCACCCCCCTGATGGCCCAATCCATAGAACGAACTGATTCCTATTACTATCTGCACCGTGCATTTATTATTTTCTTTTGATTTTCTTTATATTTTTCATTTTATACATGGTTCATGATTAAATCATAAAAAATGGAAACATAAGTCAATTAACCCCATTCTTTTTGCATTGAATTCATGATAGAATGTAGTATTTTTTAGAGAAAAAATATTTTTATTTCATGCATTTTATGATTTTATGGGAATTTTCACATTTTAATTGATATTAAAATAGTCATGTTTGATACTTGAGTTTGTGGAATTTTGTGTGATCATGTGATGATGATTTTGATCTTGATTTTTTGTGAGTAGTTAGCATAGATATGTATGCTCCCCATAGATTTTTCTCACATTTTTGTGATGAACATAGGTGGTAGTTTAGGTTGAAACCTTTAGAAGCTCCATTTTTAGGGTTTATGGTTGATACCTTTGGATTTTGGACCTAATTTTAGGACTTAATAGATGATTTAGTCCCTGGTTTTTGTATGAAGCATTCTTAATTGAATTAGGATCCCTTAGGAATTTTTGTAGAAATTTATAATATAGTTTACTATTTTTGATGGATTTTAGTTTAGGTGTTAGTTTCAGATGATTCTAAGGCACTAACTCAACTAGATTAACATCTTTAGTTCCCTTAGATTAGGGTTTTGCTTTGCTTGTTCTTGGATGATGATGAAGGCAAGTTGAAGATGCATTGGATGGCTTGAAGAGGCTTGGATTTGAAGATCTTCCCTTCTTGTGGTGTTTGGATTAGGTTAAGATTAGGGTTTTGTAGGCAGAGCTTCTAGATAGTTCTCTTTCTTCATAAACATGGAATATGTTGATCAATTCCATTCTTCCCTATGATGCAAGGTCCCTTTGTAAAGGTATCATCCCTCCTTTGGTAGGATGTGTGGCTCTTTGCAAATTGGTAGAACCTTTGAGGGTCCCTTTCTCTGATGACAGGATGCTCAGTGGTGACCTTTGGTCTTCACTCTGCTACCAACCATCCAAACTTTGCTCTTGATAGATGCATCTTTCTCCCTTGTTAAAGTATGGAGTTCCTTGCTTGAAGAAGATTGAAGGATGAAGTTGACACTTCCATGTGATTGAAGATTACCTTGAGAAGCTGAAGCATATAGATGAAGAGGAAAGCTAGTTGATACTGGTAAAGCAAAGAGAGCTGAAGCAAGAAGAACAAGTTGATACTTGTGAAGAAGATCCAATTGGGATTGAGTGAAGAGTTGAGGCTTGAGGAATAAAGGATAAGTTGACACTTACATTGATGCATTAAGAGCCTGAAGGAATCAAGTTGATACTTGTAGTTAGGAGTGAAGCCTGAAGGTGGAATTGACTGAAGAGCTGAAGCTTGGAGAAGAGAGAACAAGTTGATCCTTACGTTTGATAGGTTGAAACCTTGGAGGAGCAAGTTGATACTTGTTATTGAGGATGATAGCCTGGAAGGGTGATTGAAGATTGATGACTGGACTGCTGTCAGGTTGGTTTAGTTGTAGGAGTTGTTGATCTGCTTTCTTTTCTTGTCTGTTTTCTTTTCTGTACTGATGTGTCTTGTTTGACTTGCTTGATGCCTTAGAATAAGTCCATATCTAGACTGATGTGAGCTAGGAGCATGATTGCACTAGAGGTTGAGTTGCTCCCTCTGCTTGTATTTTACTGTATGGCTTTGCTTGCGGGTATTCGGTAGAGCCCAGCTCCCTTGCCTATGTGGTTTGTGTCTGTTTGATATCATTTCATTTCCTCTGTATGATTGCAGTTACTTCTATTTTACTTGACAGCATGTTATTTCCTCTGTATGATTGCAGTTATTCATATCTGGCTTGAGGTTGAGATGAGCTTGTGGAGGCTGATGCCCCACACACATTTCCTCCCTCACTTGCATTGCATGCATTTTACAGTCGTTTACTATATATCTGTTTACTGTTTAAGATGATGCTTTATCTGTTTCTGTTTATCATTGACATGATCCCTTAGGAATCCCACTTCCTTTGATAAGGAAGTGATGATAGAACTTTAGGTTGAAACCTATGCATGATAACTTCTAGGAGTTCCCTGTTTCAAACTTCAACCATAGGATGAATCCTTGGCATGACAATAGTAGGACTTGATAGTCTCCCTTTAGTTGAGCCTATTCTCTTCTCATCTCAAAACAGCTTAAGATACAGTAATCATGAATGATTTCTTTCGTACGTTACAAGCCTTAAGCTATCTGAGAAAGGATTGTTGGAGAGCTTCTTTTCAACAGTCTGGATGTTTAGTATGGCACCCTTTGGGTGACATGCGACGCATTCACTCTCAGGTCATAGTCTTTAGTGCGATTGAAATTGCAAACACAATAAAAAAACACTTCTTTCGTAAAAGACAGAAAACGAACTTCAAACCTTTTTGCCCCGTGGGCCTGTAATTCAAAGGAAAGCTTTTCTGAAGAAAAGAGTGTCGTTAAACTTCAGCGCCACCGCAAACAGGCTTTGTCCCTAACTGCTGGAACTGTTGTTTAACCCTACTCGATAAAAAAGATGAATCTAAATCCTCGTAATCCGTATTATCCCGAACTACGTAAGCTCTGATCTCTCATATCTGTTGAGAGTACGTAGGCACAATACTTATGTATTGGCGAGCCACCTTCCCCGTAACCCGTAGTTAGTCGAACTACGTTGACTCTGATTTCTCATTCTCTGATGAGAATACGTAGGCATAAAGCGCGACGCTTTGCCGAGTCATTTTCTTTTCTTTTTAAGCCAGCCTTGATAGGTAGATAGATAGAACCAACTCGTCAGATAAACACAACAAGCGTGGATCCCATCGAGTACGATGGACGTGAGGGGTGCTAATACCTTCCCCTTGCGTAACTGACTCTTGAACCCAGACAACGGTTGCGATGACCTTGTCTTATACATTTTCGTTAGGTTTTTCCGATCGTTTCCTTTCCCGTTCTGAGGGATAAATAACGAAAGGTGGCGACTCTTCTGTTTTGCCGGCACCTTATTTTCGCGGAAGCGACAGTGTTGAAATGAAGAGTATATATATTATAGAGTATATGTATATTGTGAATGTACATAGATTGTATGTACCTATATGAGATGAATATGCATAGTGATATATTTGTGAATATGTATGCATGTAGAGAAATGTTGTGAGTCATTTTGCATAAAGGCATCATGATGTACATCCTAGCGATGTTGATTCCTTGGAGAATCTGTTGTAATATGTGATTCCTTGGAGAATCTGTTAGGTAATTTGATTCCTCGGAGAATCTGATGAATATTCGATTCCTTGGAGAATCTGCTGAATATTCGATTCCTCAGAGAATCTGATGAATATTTGATTCCTTGGAGAATCTGCTGAATACTTGGTTCCTTGGAGAATCTGCTGGATTGAGTCGGTACTGCATTTGCATCTGCATACAGTCGTGAGTCGGTCTCTATGAGTTGCATTGATCATCTTCATATGATGCATTGAGTGAATTGAACATAATGGTAGATGTTTATGTGGAAAATGATGAGTATGTATAGAAGCATGATTTGATGAATATGCTTGATTGTGTGAATATGCATTGTGATGTATATGATGAATTCTGATGAGATGTGGTGAGAACTTGAATTGTGTATATCCCAAGTATGTATATAGATATATAAAATTATATGCATTGATTATTATGATATTGTTTATTACCCTTCTCCTGTTTTATGATGCTCTATGAGGCATTTCAGAGTAGGTTGCCGGAGGTCTTTTTGTGAAGCGAGTCTTCATTCTTTTTGGTCAGATGGCTCTGATATGTAACACTGGGTAGTTAGGGATTGTTTTGATTCTTTTGTGATACATCTGTGTATGTATCTGCTGATGTATGTTTTGTAAAAACGTGACTTATGGATTGATTTTAAACTGATGATGTAATCGATGTTTATATGAATTAAGTGATTCAATGTTTAGATATTTCCGCTTTTATTCTAAATATTGAAATGTGGGTAAAAGGACTAAGATTTCTTTGTTGTGAGTCGCCCATTGTTGCTTATCTTTATGAGCAGGTGTCGTATGTGTGTTACTTTCATGGATAATGTGATGCGCCTTTTTATACCATGTTCTAAATATACTCTGATGAAATTTTGAATTCGTGCCTAAATGATTTATTTGTCTATTTGGGGGTATAGAAAGGGGGTGTTACATTAAGTGGTATCAGAGCCAGCGTTGAGTCAGTTGTGTCTGTCTTATTGTTGTATTGGTTGAACGGTTGTTTAACCTTGTTATTTTTGGGAATCCTCAAAATATGGCTGGTCGTAATGACAATGCTATGGTTGCGGCGTTGGAGGCTATGGCTAGGGCGGTGCAAGGCGCACCAAATGTGAATGTGAACGATGAGTTTAGAAAGAACCAACCACTGGTATTCAAAGGGAGGTTTGATCCGGACGGTGCTCAGATCTGGCTGAAGGAGATTGAGAGAATCTTTAGAATGATGGACTGTGCTGAAGGAAACAAGGTGAGGCTTGGAACTCACATGTTGAGAGAAGAGGTCGACGACTGGTGGGTCGGTATGAGACAAGTTCTTGAGGTAGATGATGAGGAAATTACTTGGGATTTATTTCGCACTGAATTCTTGAGAAGGTATTATCCCGAGAGTGTGAAGGGGAAAAAGGAAATGGAATTTCTGGAGTTGAAGCAAGGTAACATGTTCGTGGTAGACTACACGACTAAGTTTGTAGAATTGGTCCAGTTTCATCCTCATTATGCAGCGGTTACCGCGGAATTCTCTAAGTGCATTAAGTATGAGAATGGCTTGCGTCCTGAGATAAAGCAAGCGGTGGGTTATCAAAGGATACGAAGATTTTCGGACTTGACCGAATGTTGTAGAATTTTTGAAGAAGACAGTAAGGCTCGTTCTTCTCATTATAAGAGTTTGAGTGAGAAGAAAGGCAAGCAACAAGTAAGGAGTGGACCTTATGTGATGTCTGTTGATAAGGGCAAGTATAAGGGAAACTTTGATGGAGATCCGGAGGAGGAGGTTCTGGTGCGGTCAAATGTTTCAAGTGTGGCGCGATGGGCCACAAGTCTTTTGATTGTGGAAAATCTGTGGAGAAGTGTGCTAACTGTGGGGTTCTTGGACATGCCACTTCTGATTGTAGAAAGAATATGGTGAAGTGCTACGACTGTGGCGAAGTGGGTCACATTCGCCCCAATTGTACTAAGCCAAAGCAAGCTCCAGCGGGCGGAAAAGTATTTGCATTAGCGGGTTCAGACACTACTAATGTGGATCGTTTGATTAAAGGTACATGCTTTATTAATAATGTGCCTTTAGTTGCTATTATTGATACTGGAGCGACTCATTCGTTTATTTCTTTTGAGTGTGCCAAGCGGTTGGATTTGTGCATGGTTTCTTTAAGTGGTGGCATGGTTATTGAGACTCCCGCTTCGGGGTCGGTAACCACTTCTTTGGTGTGCGTAAGTTCTCCTTTGACCATGTATGGTAAAGACTTCGTTATGGATTTAGTGTGTTTGCCGTTGGACGGTTTAGATGTGATTTTGGGTATGAATTGGTTGCAATTTAATAGAGTTCATTTAGATTACTATCACAAGTTGGTGAGGTTTCCTTATTTGGAAGATGATGGAAGTGAGAGTTTCCTATCCACTAAAGAGTTGAAGAAACTTTTAGCGGACGAAGCTCAGTTGTTTGGTTTGTTTGCATCCTTGTTGGTTGAGAGTAAAGTGGAACTAGATGTATTTCCCGCGGTGCGCGAATTTCCAGAAGTGTTTCCGGAAGATATTAAGGATGTGCCGCCGGAGAGAGAGATTGAGTTTTCAATTGATCTAGTTCCAGGTACTAGACCGATTTCGATGGCACCGTATCGTATGTCGGCATCGGAATTGGTAGAGTTAAAGAAGCAGTTGAGTGATTTGTTGGATAAGAGATTTGTAAGACCAAGTGTTTCTCCTTGGGGTGCACTGGTATTACTAGTAAAGAAGAAAGATGGTAGTATACGGTTGTGTATTGATTATCGGCAGTTGAACAAAGTGACGATTAAGAATAAGTATCCGCTTCCAAGAATAGATGATTTGATGGATCAATTGGTTGGAGCCCGTGTTTTTAGCAAGATTGATTTGAGATCAGGTTATCACCAGATTCGGGTGAAAGAGGAAGATATTTCAAAGACGGCCTTTAGGACACGATATGGTCACTATGAGTATACGGTGATGCCATTTGGAGTTTCTAACACGCCGGGTGTGTTCATGGAATATATGAATCGTATTTTTCATGAGCAGTTGGATCGTTTGTGGTTGTGTTTAAAGACGACATTTTGATTTATTCTAAGTCCCAAGAAGAGCATGAGGAGCATTTGAGAACTGTGTTGCAAAATTTGAAGGAGAAGCAATTGTTTGCCAAGTTGTCAAAGTGTGAGTTTTGGTTGTCGGAGGTGAGTTTTCTTGGGCATATTATTTCTGGTAATGGTATTAGTGTTGACCCATCCAAGATCGATGCGGTGATGCAGTGGGAGACTCCGAGATCAGTTATGGAAATTCGAATCTTTTTGAGCTTGGCCGGTTATTATCGGAGGTTTATTGAAGGATTTTCGAAGTTAGCACTTTCGTTAACGCAGTTGACTTGTAAGGGAAAGGCTTTCATTTGGGATGCTAGTTGTGAAGAGAGTTTCATGGAATTAAAGAGAAGATTGACGACGGCGCCGGTCTTGATTTTGCCAAATCCTACGGAACCTTTTGTGGTTTATTGTGATGCTTCTTTGTCCAGTTTGGGTGGAGTTTTGATGCAAGATGGAAAGGTTGTGGCTTATGCTTCTAGGCAATTGAGGGTGCATGAAAAGAATTATCCTACGCATGATTTAGAATTAGCGGCCGTGGTGTTTGTTTTGAAGATTTGGAGGCATTATCTATATGGTGCAAGATTTGAGGTTTTTAGTGACCACAAGAGTTTGAAGTATTTGTTTGATCAGAAGGAATTGAACATGAGGCAAAGAAGGTGGCTAGAGCTTTTGAAAGACTATGATTTTGGTTTGAATTATCATCCGGGTAAGGCAAATGTGGTAGCCGATGCCTTAAGTCGGAAGTCGTTGCACATGTCTACATTGATGGTGAAAGAATGGGAACTCTTGGAGAACTTTAGAGATTTGAGTTTGGTTTGTGAAGTGACGCCGAGAAGTTTGAGACTTGGTATGCTTCATATTAAGAATGATTTTCTTGCAACCGTGTGTGAGAAGCAAAAGTTGGATTTGAAGTTCGTCGACTTGATGGTGAATGAGAATGAAGATTTCAAGGTTGATGATTTTGGAGTTTTAAGATTTTATGGTCGTATTTGTATTCCCGAGGATGCGGAGTTGAAAAAGATGATATTGGAAGAAGGACACGGGAGTAACTTGAGTATTCATCCGGGAGCGAATAAAATGTATCAAGATTTGAAGAAGATCTTTTGGTGGTCCGGATTAAAGCGGGATGTTGCTCATTTTGTGTATTCGTGTTTGACGTGTCAAAAGTCTAAGGTGGAACATCAAAAGCCTAGTGGGCTGATGCAACCGTTGGATATTCCGGAGTGGAAATGGGATAGTATATCGATGGATTTTGTTACGGGATTGCCTAATACGCAAAGAGGTCATAATGCCATTTGGGTGATTGTTGATAGACTTACTAAATCTGCTCACTTTATTCTGATTGATATTAGTTATCCTTTGGAAAAGTTAGCTGAGATTTATGTTTGTGTGGTTGTGAAGCTACATGGAGTTCCAAAGAGTATTGTGTCGGATAGAGATCCTAGATTTACTTCAAGATTTTTTGGAAGTTTGCAAGGAGCCTTGGGTTCTAAGTTGAGGTTGAGTTCGGCTTACCATCCGCAGACGGACAGTCAAACCGAGAGGACAATTCAGTCGTTGGAAGATTTGTTGCGTGCTTGTGTGCTTGAGCAAAGTGGTGCTTGGGATAGTCATTTGGCGTTGATTGAATTCACCTATAATAACAGTTTTCATTCGAGTATTGGTATGACACCATTTGAGGCTTTATATGGTCGGAGATGTCGAACACCTTTGTGTTGGCATGAGACGGGTGAGAAGTCGGTAGTTGGGCTGGAGATGGTACAACAAACGACAGAGAAGGTGAAGTTTATTCGGGAAAAGATGAGAGCTTCTCAGAGTAGGCAGAAGAGTTACCATGACAAGAGAAGGAAGGACCTTGAGTTTCAAGAAGGCGACCATGTGTTCTTGAGAGTTACACCGGTTACGGGGGTGGGTCGTGCTTTGAAGTCGAAGAAGTTGACTTCTCGTTTTATTGGCCCGTATCAGATTATTGCACGAGTTGGTGTTGTGGCTTATCATGTGGCGTTGCCTCCGAACCTTTCGAATTTGCATGATGTGTTCCATGTTTCACAACTTCGGAAGTATGTTCCGGATCCGTCACATGTTATTCCTATGGACGAGGTTGAAGTAAGAGATAACCTTACGGTTGAGGTTTTACCGATTAGGATTTTGGATCGTGAAGTTAAGAAGCTAAGAGGCAAGGATATTGCGCTTGTGAAGGTAGCGCGGGGAGGTGCTGCAGAAGGCAATATGACTTGGGAATTGGAGAGCAAGATGCGGGAGTCGCATCCGGAGTTGTTTGGATCAGGTAATATTTTCGAGGACGAAAATTTCTAAAGTGGGGGAGAGTTGTAACGCCCCAAATTTTGAATTCCCATTTATTTTGTTGAGTCTTTTAATTTATTTGATTGATATTTGTTTTGAATTGTGAAATTTATGTGTTAACGTGTTATGTTTGCTTGTTGTGCTATTTTGCCGATTCGGAGAGTTTCCGGGAAAATAGATTATAGGGTATTTTAGAAATTAACATTAGATGTAAGTGAATTATTTGTGAGAAGTATTTGGTAAGTGTTTGGAAGGAAATGAAGAGGAAAGAAAATAGAATATGAGAGAAGAGAAAGATAGAATCATTAGTGGAAAAACAAGAGAAAGAAAGAAGAGAGAAGAGAAAGAGGAGAAAGAAGAGGAAAACCTAGAATTTCATCAAGATCAACTACCAAGCTTTTAATCGATCGGGTAAGGGTGTGAAACTCTATTATATTGTTAATGTGTATGATTATGTATGTTTTTGTTGGTTGGTTTTGGATTGGGGAGAGTTTGCCTCATTTATCCCATTTAGGGCATTTTAAGATTTAATCGGTAGAATGGTGTTTTTAATCGGTTAGAATCAAGAATGGACGGAGTAGATTAGTCGGGTAACGTTGGGCTAAATCTACTGGGGTTATTTGGTTTTTGAATCGGTCGGTTTGTGAGTTTGGGCTTTTGGACAGCCATGGGAGCTCTGAGTTTGCAGGTTCACCAGGCGAATAGCAGCGAAGCTTCGCCAGGCGAAGCCCAGTGAGCGGCAGCGAACCAAGTTAGTAGCAAACACCCTGTCTTCGCTGGCAAGTTCGCCAGGCGAATGAGTGTGGCGAAGGTTCGCCAGGCGAGTGTGCTAGCGAGTAATTCCAGAATAACTCCCAGTGGTCTTCGCTGGCAAGTTCTCCAGGCGAATGTAGTAGAGAAGGTTCGCCATGGGCTTCGCCAGGCGAAGGTTGGCGAATGCGACAACATTTTCCTGTTCTCTGTGTTTTTCCTTTCCATGCAGATTTCTTTGTTTGGTTATGATTAATCCTTATCGAATTGAATAGTTTTGTGTGTCGTGTGGTACGTTACATTGTGGGTAGCCGCAAGGCGTGAATCCTAGAATGTGAAATTTTGATTGTGAAAGTATATACCTTATATGGAATGGTATGTGTTGAAATGAAGAGTATATATATTATGGAGTATATGTATATTGTGAATGTACATAGATTGTATGTACCTGTATGAGATGAATATGCATAGTGATATATTTGCGAATATGTATGCATGTAGAGAAATGTTGTGAGTCATTTTGCATAAAGGCATCATGATGTACATCCTAGCGATGTTGATTCCTTGGAGAATCTGTTGTAATATGTGATTTCTTGGAGAATCTGTTAGGTAATTTGATTCCTCAGAGAATCTGATGAATATTCGATTCCTCGGAGAATCTGATGAATATTTGATTCCTTGGAGAATCTACTGAATATTCGATTCCTCGGAGAATCTGATGAATATTTGATTCCTTGGAGAATCTGCTGAATACTTGATTCCTTGGAGAATCTGTTGGATTGAGTCGGTACCGCATTTGCATCTGCATAGAGTCGTGAGTCGGTCTCTATGAGTTGCATTGATCATCTTTATATGATGCATTGAGTGAATTGAACATAATGGTAGATGTTTATGTGGAAAATGATGAGTATGTATAGAAGCATGATTTGATGAATATGCTTGATTGTGTGAATATGCATTGTGATGTATATGATAAATTGTGATGAGATGTGGTGAGAACTTGAATTGTGTATATCCCAAGTATGTATATAGATATATAAAATTATATGCATTGATTATTATGATATTGTTTCTCATCCTTATGATGTTTTATGATGCTCTATGAGGTATTGCATAGTAGGTTGCCAGAGGTATTTTTGTGAAGCGAGTCTTCATTCTTTTTGGTCAGATGGCTCTGATATGTAACACTGGGTAGTTAGGGATTGTTTTGATTCTTTTGTGATACATCTGTGTATGTATCTGCTGATGTATGTTTTGTAAAAACGTGACTTATGGATTGATTTTAAACTGATGATGTAATCGATGTTTATATGAATTAAGTGATTCAATGTTTAGATGTTTCCGCCTTTATTCTAAATATTGAAATGTGGGTAAAAGGACTAAGATTTCTTTGTTGTGAGTCGCCCATTGTTGCATATCTTTATGAGCAGGTGTCGTATGTTTGTTATTTTCATGGATAATGTGATGCGCCTTTTTATACCATGTTCTAAATATACTCTGATGAAATTTTGAATTCGTGCCTAAATGATTTATTTGTCTATTTGGGGGTATAGAAAGGGGGTGTTACACCACGAACTACGAACGCTCTGATTTCTTCATTCTCGTCTGAATAAAGATACGTAGGCACAAGACGACAGAGTCTTGGCGGGCACCCTCCTTCCCTTTCACCCGTAGTCCTCCAAACTACGTTGACTCTAACTTTCCCATTGCACGAGGGAATACATAGGCATAGGACGACTGAGTCTCGAATACGTAGGCTCAAGTTGGCAGAGTCTCCTTTTTTTTTTCTCCTATCGAGTCTCTTTTTGTTTTTCTCCCTTTCCGTTTTCGCATTCCCTTAGCAAGTAGGTATTTAGATATACACACTCTTTTATTAGAACAACAAGAGTGGATCCTGTTGAGTACAACAGACGCGAGAGGTGCTAACACCTTTCTCTTGTGTAATCGACTCCCCAACCCCGAATTTGGTTGTGAAACCGTGTTCTTTCCCTTTTTAAGGTTTCTCCGATCGTTTCCTTTCCCTCTGTCGGGATAAATAACGTTCGGTGGCAATTCTGTTTTTTGCCGATTATTTTTCGTGTTGTGACACATGGTGTTCAAGTTGTTACGGGTGTGTTCTTTGATTTTGGACAAGTTGTATATGATGTATGTAAGGTGTTTGGATGGAGAAATAAGATGGAAAGTGGCTAAGGTGTGAAATTCGAAATTTCACTTCAATGGTGGTTGGAGATTTTGTAAAAATGGTGATTTCTGGTTTGCAAGGTTTATGCAATGTGTTTGTGTGTTTCAGAAGCTTAGATATGACTTATGTAATGTGTTTGAAGTATTGGAATGAATGGAAGAAGTTTGATCAAAGCAATGCCAACTTTGAGATTTTGGATCTCTTTGGGGGAAAAATGAGATTTGGAGCAAGATTGATTCTGAGGTTTGGAGATATTTTGGTGTGTTAAAATAATATGAAATGAGGATTTATTTATAATGGAAATGGTTTGTAAAAGGATCAATGGACAAAGACAATGTTTGGAGGATTTTGGAGCAAAACCATAAAAGTGGGCAAAAGGTACAAAAGTGGTTATGCTTTAGTAGCTCCTACTTGGCTTGCTTAACAAAATTTTCTCCAACAAATCTAAATTTCTTTGAAGTTTAGATTGTATGCTTGAATCGTGGAAAAAATTTAATGATCAAATTTCACTTTTCAAGCAGTGCACAAAAAAGTTTAAGATGGCATGTTGGATCATGTCTTTCTCCCATGAATGAAGATCAAATGATGCATGATTTAGGATCAATGTGAATATATTGTGGTATGGAACAAGTTTCTAGTTGATGAGGAGCCTTGAAAATGATCAGAAAGTAGCCAAAAGTGTCCTTGAATTCGTGTAAAAATCTGACTGTGGGTTCGTGTGCAAATCTGTCTTGGTTCAAATTGCCTCACCATGGTCACTTTGTAACATTGTAACTTCATGCTCAAGTAACACCTCTTCATGTTCTTGGTATCACTGGAAAGATGAGATCCAATACTACAACTTTTATGTTGATCACTTGGAAAGAATGAATTTGAATCATGGAGTTAATTGACCATCAAAATTAGAATTTTCACTGATTTTTACTTAAAAATTTCTAAGTATTGGTACTTTCACATCTTTGAAAAACCTCAACTTTGATGAATCATAACTTCTAATTGGTAAATGATTTTGAGTCCATTCTTTTTTAAAATTGAATTATGTAATATCATCTTTAAAATTAGTCCTCGAATGTTTTCATTGGATGCTTGAGGGAGAAGTTATGGTCTTGGAAAGTAGGGCATTTGTCATAGGACTTTGTAACTCAGAAAAAATTTCAAAACCCTAGTTTTCATATCTTTTAATTTCTTCTTGATTTTCTTGATTCAACATGATCAAATGCAATCATCCATCATATTTTCATGATCCTTGACTTGTGGAGTCCATATTTGACCAAAAATCTCAAAAGTCAAACTTTGACTTTGATGAACAGTTGACTTTTTCCAATTGAACTTGATTTCTTCAATTGTCAATGGACCAAGCTTCTTGAACCAATCCAAACATATGAAGGGGATAAGATGATGTCCTTGAGGTCCTTGGAACATGTCTTTAGGTGTGGGATCATGCCTTGCTCATAAAGTTAACTTAGGATTGAATTAGGTTAAAACCTTAATTTGGGTGCATCTGATGACTTAGGGCTTGATGAAATGGTATTGATGGAATCTTCCACTTGATTATTTATGTAAGGATACCTTTGATTATATTGGAGAGTCAAGGATCACACAAACCGTTGATTGGTCAACTCTTGAGCTTCGTAGTGCCAAAACCCTAGCTTGTAGCCAAAGTAAACCAAAACATATACTCTTGTAATCTCAATGGGTTAGTAATGCATAAAACACACACACATGAGATGATTGATGTCATGCCAAAATTATACAAATGGGGGTGGAAACTTAGGGTTAAAATTTAAGGTGTGACAGATGCCCCTATTTAAGTTTCTTCTATCTGGAGATATGGAGATTAAAATCTTCGTCTCGGCGTGATAGGAGAGACATAAATACAAACATGCACAATTTTTGGTCCTAAGATACCACAAAGATGCTTATGATATGATATGATGTGATATGAATGCAAGACATAGATTATGTGGGGAATGATGCCACAGGAGAAAAGTATATTGGGGAAAAGGTTGTAAATCCACTAGGGATGAGATTAACAACTCTGACAATCATAGGGGAGCTCCAAAAAAGACATGTATTACGTACTACCAAATATATGGTAGCCTAAGCAATGAAAATAAACTTGAAAGGACATATGACCTACTACCAAACATATGGTAGCCTAAACAAAGGTATATGACCAAAAGATAAGGTTATTACTTACTATCAAACATATGATAGCCTAAACAAAAGTAATAAACTTGAAAGGAAGGAGTACCTACTACCAAACATATGGTAGCTTAAACTAAAGGTACCTGACCAAAAGACAAGGTGTACTACCTACTATCAAACATATGATAGCCTAAGCAAAGGTAACAAACTCAAAAGAAAAGATGACCTACTACCAAATATATGGTAGCCTAAACAAAGGTATCTGATTGGAAGATAAGGTTATTAGTTACTATCAAACATATGATAGCCTAAACAAAAGTAATAAACTTGAAAGGAAGGCGTACCTACTACCAAACATATGGTAGCTTAAAACAGAGGTACCTGACCAAAAGACAAGGTGTATTATCAGCTATCAGACATATGATAGTCTAAGAAAAGGTAATAAACTCATAAGGAAAGATGACTTACTACTAAACATATGGTCACCTAAACATAGGTATATGACTGAAATATAGGTTATTACTTACTATCAAACATATGATAGCCTAAACAAAAGTAATAAACTTGAAAGGAAAGAGTACCTACTGCCAAACATATGGTAGCTTAAACCAAAGGTACCTGACCAAAAGACGAGGTGTATTACCTACTATCAAACATATGATAGCCTAAGCAAAGAGAATAAGTTTAGAAGGAAAGATGACCTACTATCAAACATATGATAGACTAAGCAAAGGTATCTGACCAACAATAAGCTTCTATGATCAAAACATGATTCAACTTCTTCTTTAACTAAATGATCCATTTAGGAAAGGTAAATAAACTTTCCCAAGGCTTCGAGGTGTATGCCACGAGAATGTCACAATTTCTTCTTATCAAGTTTGCTGCTTGAAAAGGTTAAAATAAACTTCAGCAAACTTCCCTTTGAGACTTTTTCGAAGAGATGCCATTTGATGAAAAATGAAATCACAAGGAATTAAGACTTCACCATGGATTAGGAATTTCACTGGAGCACTATAACTTCACCGGGGATCTTCAAAAGAGATGTGGGTCAGTTGACTTGCAAACTTGACTTCTCAAATAAAGAGAAAGATCATTTGTAGGAATCTTCACCAAATTTCTCTTACGGGACTTCCAGAGAAGTGTCATTCGATGGAAGCAAATTGAATAGTGAACCCGTTGGGGAGAACACCACCAATTGTAATTTGAAATTGCATTGGAGCAAATAAAATCCTTGTAGGATAACTAAAATAAAGAGAAATATATTTGTAAAAGTGTTCACAAACTTTTCTGACGGGACTTTCGGAGAGATGTCATTTGATGAGAGAATGGCTGATAAATCTGATAATTTCACTGGGGATAGATAATTTGTCTTGAGAAGAGGCTATCATTTGTCTTCCAATAAAAAGTCCGAGAATATAACAAGTTGCTCAAATAAAGAGACTGTTACTTGTCATCTGGTATGAATTCCAAGAGAGTGTTACATCAACACTACTGGGGAGTAAAGATTTGTCTTTAATGGGGATCCATAAACAAATTCTTCTTGGAGACAAAGTATTCAAATATGCAAAATAAATGCATCCTCGATCTAGGTTTAACAGCCTAGAGAGATTCGAAACCAAAATAATTACCAGTGACCAAGGTTCAGTCCAGGAATGAACTAGAGAGAAATGATCAAACAAGACTCTACCCAATGAGGAATGAACTTGATTGGAGGTTTATCCTATTCAAAAATGGAAAGGAAAGTTAAAGCAAAATCTTCCAAGAGGTATAAACGCAGTAGGGCATCAGAAAGGATATATACTTTCAGCTTAAGGTTGACAACTCTTCTGGGACAGATGAAAAAAAAATTCACCTGGGGATAAACACAGCCAAAGTGAGTAAAGTAAACAACACCACGAAAATGCGGAATGCACATGCATTATGCATATGTGTATGAATGTATGTATGTCATGTTATGTTTATATTGACAAAACAGACAAAATAGATAAACTGGAGATGAACTAAACATCACAGTACAACCGGATACTCGGCCATTCTTAACAAGGTAGAAAAAATTCACTGGTGATGTACCAAAGGCCACTGATGGAACAAAGTCTTGCCTCAAGGCTTTAATCTCTCTAGGGAGAGGAAGATGCTTTACTTGGGGATAACCTAAAATAATCTTCTATCATCAAAAATTCACTGAGGGATAACATCATGAGCTCTGCTTCACGGGAGAGGAAGGATTCACTAGGGAAGGACCACCTATAAATTGATTCAAACATATTATACATACATTAAAAAAAAACTCATACATTAATTAAATTAAATTTAAAATGTACCGACAATACATAATTTGTTTCGTAAATATAAAAAATAATACAAATAAACATAAATTGTTAGGTATGTCTAACTCTTTGGTTTCTCCTAGACATTTTGTGTTTATGGAATAATGTCTTAAATGAGGGCTAATTGGGGATTTCCTTCCTTAAAAATTCCAACGTTTATGCCCAATCTCGCCATATCCATAATACGATGACAGACCAATAACACGATATGGGTGTGGTCATCCCTAAAATCTAGTATCTCCTGATTAGATAACCTAAGTGGTGTTTCAAGAGAGTTTGGTGTCATGATATGATGTGACACCCTATAGAACCATGTGATTTAGCCGTCTGCATAAGTCCATAGTAGAGAACCTAGCACCCTGCGATAGTCTTCTAGTACCAGATGACTATCAAGATCCTCAAGTATGGCATGAGATCTCTGTGGTGAATGATGGGAGGAGCCTACTTTGAGGGTTGTATTGGAATAACCTATAAATACCCAAATTGGCGCATCACTCTCTCAAGTAGATATGTATAAGTCAAACATGACCCACAAGTCAGTCATCCAAAGTATAATGAAATGACGTCCAACTGATGCGTGTGGTGGTGACCGCTGTATGGGCAGAATGCAATGTCATCTGCTACATGACAATCAAGATACACCTGGAAGGCCTCAATCGCTTGATTCCTTCTATATAGGGTAAAGGCACAAGCACGCGGCTAATTCACGGTGTAGTCAGGCTCAGGTTTCCACCTATATATGTGAGAAAAGTGAGATATGCTCCACACCTGGAAATGGTTCAAATTAAATGTTAGGAACAAGTGTAACACAAGAGTTATGAAAATATTAGTAATGGTAAACTACTGTAAGCAACATGCAATTTCACTCAACTGCTTTGTCTTTCAAAGACAAGCTTCGTCCAACTTTAAGTACAGGTATACCAAACAAGCGCCCCTCAATTGATCTCGTGAATTATAATTAAGTCAATGAAGTGTTTAACGTAGGTTGCACATTTGTCTACAAACATTGACGTGTCAACCAGGAATAAGAGGTAACACCTCAATGCATACTGCTAGTTGTATTCAACTTGCTTATTATCACCTTCGACATCCACATCCATCTGTAGGTGGTCTTTGTAAAGGTCTTCCAATAACTTAAATCTAGCATAAGCACCTATGATGTCAACTATCTCATTTCGGGCATCAGTTGGGTCAGCCCCTAAGTCAGTAACCATCATCTCTCTGGCTTCGTCTCAATAAATCCTTTGATGGTTTAGTAGTTTTCTCTTAATAGGAAGATGTATAAGGCACAAGATGTTGAAACGCCTTGATTTTTTTATTAATTACTTAATTTAATTTTAATTTAATTTTTCTTAATTATTGTGGTGATAAATGGCGTTATGTGATTTTTTTGGTATTTGTTGGGTTTATTGGGATTTATGAGATTTTTATTTAATTAAAATAATAGAAAAATATGAAATAGTGATATATGGGGTGAAAATAGAATAATAAAGTAATTGGTGTGGTAAGGTTTAAGAGCCCAATAGTTGAGGGAGGATTATGAATTAAATAAAATAATTGGAATTATTAGGTTAAATAAATAGATAAAGTGAGGGGAGTGAAGAGTTTTGTCTGATACGTGAAAATTTGGAAAAGGGAGAAAGAGACAAGGAACCCTAAAGAGTGCTCTAGGAAGGTGAAGCCATAACCAAACCTTGAATTACTGCCGGAGAATTAAGGTAAAGGAAATATTCTAATATGAGTGTCAATTGCATGAAGGGTAGAGTAATCATCACCCTATTCTTTATTTTTCTTGGTTTTTCACTATTGTTGATATTTATGTGTTTTGGAAAAAGTTTGTGTGAAACCTAATTTGTTTACTGTGATATATGTGAAATATGTGCTCTAATTCATATTGAAATTCGTGCATGATTTGGATATAAAATTTTGGATGTTGTTGTTCATGTTAGTATGAATTGGTATGATGAACATGATGATGATGAATTTGCATGATAGATTAGTGTTGATGTGTAGTTGGTGCGGATTTAATGAGGTTTATGTTTAATATAATATGGGTTATGTGTTTTTGTTTGATTTGGGTGATTTAGGGTTGAAATCAAAGCTTTGGGAGTACTCCAATGATAAAAAACACAGATTCTGCAATATGCATGGCAGTGACGGACGTCATTGGCGTGACAGGATGACCGTCATGCAGTTGGAAGGGGTGATTGTCATGGTCCCCCAGACGGGCTTCTGGCCCAGACGATAGGAGAGTGGTGATTTTGTGAGAGGGGGAGGTTGATGATTGTCTTCCTAGTGACAGGTTAACCATCAATCCCTGCAATTGACCGATTATAACAGGTTGACCTAGATTTGTTAAGCTATTTCTGACGGCGGTGATTGTTTACTGTTGTTTACTATTATTGTGAGTTCTGGTGGGGTGTTGTGATGAAATCAATTGCCGATGATGTATTATTGTGTGATAATATCTTTATATGTATATTGGTGATGTTAACATATGGTGCTGCATTTTAGTGAAACATGTGATTCAGATAAGACTTATTGGTGATGATCGGTATATTACATTATTGAGACATTTTCATGCATCATGTATATCGGAGTTAGAAATTGGTGATGATTGGTGATGAGACTAAGTCAGTAATATAACTCTGGTATTCAAATATTGGTGATGAGATGGTTCAATAACATAACTCTGGCATCCAATTGATAAGTACATTGATACCACATGCATTTGATGCTGAGAAGATGAATACATTGCATATACATGTGTACTTATGATTTGGTGATGATTGTGATTGTTTTATGAATATGTTGATGATTAATGAGAGTTGTGAATGAGATGATCGCATTGAAGTTTTGTGTGTACTGCCCTTTATTACTTTTGCACCGTTAACATATTTTGAGCATACTCTCGGTGTTATTTACTTTTTTGGAGTACAAATAATTAGGTAGAGGAGTAGCTGCTTTTGAGTTGTTGGATGGCGTTAAAGTCTCTTTATTTATTTGTTGTTTTTCCGAGCTAACTATATGTAATACTTGGATGGGTTGCTTTGTTACATGTATTTTTTGCGATGTTTTTGAGTTATTTTGTTAAGTACTTTGTTGATACAAAATAAACGTTTTATTTGGAGTTTTTGGTATTCTATTGTTATTTAATATATGTTATAATTGGAGAAATATGTATATTGTGAATGTGTAACACTGATGTTATCTGAGATGACATGTTTTATTTTCATAAATCAAGGTTGTCAGATTTAGGGTGTTACACACGTTATCTTGGTGATAGACATCTCGCCACTAGAAAGGTGGAAAGATGATGTCTATGAATGTCATCTCTCAGCAAATGCCGCCTACATGCCATGGTTTATAATTTTGTACACAACACATAAACTAACACCCCATTTATGCCCTAAACCCCAACCAAATGGGAATGCATATTTTGAATGTAACTACTATATAATGCATCTTAAACCACATTTTTTACCTACTACATTCACCGAATTTATAAATAAATAACTTATCAAATGAAAGTTATGGATGAGAAGCTCGAATGAAGTTAGTGGAATGACAAAATGAATGTAGTGAAACACTAATAGTGTTAAACCTTAAAATGGACTTGAAAAACTTACTCACGAGTTCAAATGAGGTTTTAGCAAGTTTGCAGCAAATGAAGAAGAAATGGAGAAGGATCTGACACAGTATATAAATTAAATGTGTCACAGGGTTGATATAAAAATGTATCTCAGGACTCACTAATGTTAATACAGACCCTGATGACATGAAGATACATCTCCGAACAAAATTTTGACAAAATATAAATGGTAAACCAATTTGTGCTCAAGAGTTTTAAAAAAATGCATTCAAATATACATCTCTAAATTCTAAGGACAATTGTGACTTTTCACCGTTGTGGGAAAACACTCCATAGGGTTTAGAGAGAAATTCCCAAGTATTTTCATTCTGAATTGAAACCAAAAGTGAGTATTTCGTTGGTATTAAGAGTGTGCGCTAAACAACAAAGGTGTGGTCTTTCTCCTAGAATGTTATTTACCTTTTTAGACCTTTTGTACTACCTTAACTCTTTTAGTGTGGGCTTATTTAACTAAGATGGAGCATAAACTATACATTTAAGGAAATAAAGTAAAATTTCTCTATCCTATCTGATTTCTATGCCATTGTTCCCTTATTTCCCCTTTCAATTTTCATCTCCGCATCTTCAACCATTCATCCATTGCTTTCCAAGAAGCAAAGATGTAATAATTGAAAAAAAACAGAACGTGTGCATCGACAAATCAATAGGTGAATACCTTTACTAGTATTTAAGATTCATTGTTGCTTGATTTATTTGCAGTTGTAATGAGTTAAAATACGATATTCATTTCTATGATTTATTATGTTTATTGAGAGCTAAACTTAAGTAACGTTATGTTGTATTAAGATTTTTATTCCTTGCATTGAACATATTTATAAACAAGTTTATGCAAATATTTAATGTCTAGTGTACTAGAGTTTTTCTTATCTAATACATTAAGTGAAGCTAAAAATATCAAAAGACATGTTTATACAAAGTAATATTCTAAGATAGTAGATGAACATTGAAATAATGATGGTCTTCAACCCGTTTTATAACTCTAACTCTTGGCCACTAGTTTTGGAGAATGAATTCCTCCTTTTAAGGTGTAATTCAGATTTGAGACAATTGACCCCACATATCAACTCCATCTATTCCCATTCCCTCTTTGGATTTGACTCTTGATTTCCTTATTAAACACACCAACTCTCTAGATGATAAATTGTGTAAGAAAAATAAATTCCCCATCTTTCTCACCTCAGTGGCGGAATGGAGTTTATTTTCCCACCTCCATAGAGTAAACAATCATGACATAATGTAACCACGTTACCATACATTCAAAATTGCATAACTTCAATTCTCAATATCATTTCAGTAAAACTTATAATGATAAACTAAATTTTGAAATGATCACAACCTTGAGTTCAGAACAAGTTTTGATTATTATCAAGTACATAAGACTTTATTTTACAAAACATAACCATAAGATACACTAATTAGCTAAATTATTGATTGATCAAAAACTACTTCCTAACTGTAATAAGCAAATAAGAAACCTTGCCTAGAATCCTAAACCAAACAGTAACATTTCTGATAAACTGTCGGTGACTAGAAGTCAATTATGAAGCAGTCCCAATCTAAGAATTGTATTCATTCGTTTAAATCGTTATCAAATAATTGACCAAAAATAAAGTTAACTATTTATCTTATTACCAACTTGAGACATATATACAAGCATTGCAAGGCTTAAATAGAAGGGGCAGTGTGAAAAAGAGTTACCCACCCAGCCATCTTATGAAAGATTCTCTATTCTACTAGAGCCGCCATATTCCTGAAGACATGTTTTTAAAACAAACTTCATGGTAACTGGTTAAGAAGAAGGATCTCCGAATACCTTTTTTGCACTAGTGAAGAAACAAATTGATGGAACGCAACAAAGATCTGGTCTGATTTCATACAGCAGTCGTCAATAAAATTTAAAGGATAAAAAAAACGCATCCAAAGGTTCAAAACAAATTTACCTATTCTCAAAAACACAACACTAAAGTAGGCCTCATAATACTTTTTTCTAAGCATCACAGTATTTCCCTACTGTATACTTAGAGTATGGCAAAATCATGAAAAGTAGAGTGTTACAACAAGAGTTAATGGACATATACACTAAAGCTTTAAGAATATGAATTCGCAAGGATTTTGACCTGAATTATTTTTTAAGGAGAAACAAATATATTATTAGATTCAAAATTTGACCCATAATGAAAAATGATGCAACTAAATTGTGGAGAACAAAAAAAAATTAAATACCAACAATCTAAAAGAATCACAGCATGCAGAATCAGACTAGATGTAGTATGATATTAACCCGAAAGAACGAAAAATCCAAAAAACATGCAAGTCAAATTCATACTATAATACACCCAACAAAGAAAAGGTGTAATAAAGCATAGTATCTAACAAATTTCATATGACTAATCATTGAATTATTCTATAGATGGGGGAGACGAGGGTATAAAAGAAAACAAAAATGAAAGGCCATAATTAAGCAATGCACATTATTTTACTCATTCAGTTAGTCTTCAAATGCAAACAACAATCTCAGGATAAAATAGTAATTGATGCAAAAGGCCTTCTCTGCCTCACAAACAAGCAAAACAAACTAAATCCCATTTGATTCAAAAAAATAACATCAATTTATTTGAATATACAATTACACAACTATCTTCCGTTAACCAACTCCACAAAAAGAGTATCAACAACTAGTGTTGTTAAAGTGCATATGCCACAAACTACCATCTTCCAATGAAAACAATACCCAAAATCTATTCAAGTGACTATGGAATCGTGCTTCCACCCAACACAAGTTGTTTGCAATAAATTCATACAGTGCAAGTCGATAAAGTTAAACAATGCTGCAATAACTTATTGGAGTTCCTCGGTAAAGGGAGAAACAAAGGAAATAAAAATGACACCCATATAATCCATCTTGTATTGGACAGAATTCTTCAGGTGCATCATCAAATAAGGGGCATAAAACATATATAACTCCAGAAGAAATTATTGATAACCCAAGAAAATGTAACCAAGTACAAACTAGCAAAAGTAATCTGGCTACAAGTACAAACTAGCAAAAGTAATCTGGCTAAAAGTACAAATCTCTATCTCAATAGTTTTTAACTAACAGCACATGGAACAAGCTTAAAAGGAGAGAAGGTGAAATCAACATGATGAAAAAGGACAAGCTAACACAATCACTACACCAGAGCACATAGTCTGCAATAACAACGTAATCACCAGAAGCACACAAAGATCGGCGCCCAACAAGCGATGATACACCTGAATCAAACACCCATTCAACTCAATTCATCATTTCACAACAATCTTTCATAGAACATATAATGTAAAAGCGCATAGTCAATGAGAACAGAGTCATTGCTCGTCCATTCATACAGGCACAACCAAAAATACAATTTTGAAGAAAATTTCAAGCGAAGAATAAGAAACGCAGCAACTTGGAAATTATAACGGCGTAGTTGAAAAACAAACAAAACACACCAGATATTAAACTATACAGGCAAGGAGGTGGAAACCACAAAAGCAGGGAATCCGAAGATAACAAGTAAAATCATAGAGACCGCTCTCAGATAAGTATCAATGTGATTAAGAACCAGAAAGACAGTCGCAGAACAAAACATGTTAAATGTTGAATGAGCACTAAACAACAGATAAACTCAACGTTTTAACAAGTAATAGCAAAATTTTAGGCCCCGTTTATATTGTAAAACCTTTTCTATTTTTTATTTTTAAAATTTATGATAATTTTATTTGCTAACAAGAACGTAATAGACTCTTTAAGTGGATATAATTGAGTACAGTTTTTTGAAACAAAAAAATGTCAAAAGTGCTGTTTTCTTTATTTCCAAATTGCATCTAGCATTTTATGCTCTCTCCATCCCAATAGTTCATAGTGTTATATTTTATTAGCAAGTTAAAACAAATACACATTTTAGAAAATAAAAATAGAAAATGTTTTCGCAAAATAAACGGAACCTTGGATTTTATGGCATGCGGCTTTTCTAATGAGCGAGAGTTTCCTCACAATTCTAAATTACTAAGTTGGTATGCAATACATAATGAGTTGACGGAGAAAGTAACAAAACAGGTTGCAGTCAAGAAAAATATAACAAAAATACAACCAAGTCAATAGTTTTTAGAAAATCTGTGACACAATACATTCCATACTGAAAGGGTACCCATCACAAATTCACTATTAACAACTTCAATTAAGGACTTATCTAGCTAATGTTGCATTATCAAATGTGTATAAAAAGCCACAGATCAGCTGCAATCTCCAACAACACCACAAGCAAACAGGTATATCCAATTCAATAAATATAACTATTTTACAAGATGACAAGCAAAGAGGTCAAAAAAGGTGACAATTAAATGAAGACACCGATCAAAAGAATGAAAGAAACACCACAAACAACATAGTTAATCGTACATCTAGAATAATTTAAATGACAAGACAGCAAAGACAATACAAAACCATGACTAAAGAAAACTCATAACATAGAAAAGACATGTGAAGCAGATTTTGAACTACAAGACTATACTATTTAGACCTCAAACCTCACAAATGAATAAAACTACAAACATCACAGATGAATAGAACTACAGTTACTAAACACAACGCAAGTGATAATATACCAAACAATACTATTAAGAAAACAAAGAAACACTCTAACAGAAGAACAAAAACTATGAAAAGGAAAACATATAACTTAAAACAATAATTGACCTAAACAGAATGTTTTACAAACCAAACAATTCAAATTACCTTAGTAGTAAGAGGGCCCATTTGGATACATGGAACCAGGTTGAACCCTTGGTACTGGCGACGCCCCAGCAGGAGGAAGATGCTGATTCTGATAACCTGATGAATTATAGTGACCGCTGTCAGGATATCCTCCAGCTTGCATTCCACCTGAACTTGGTAATCTGTACAAAGAAGAAAGCCCAACATTACCTCCAGTAGAACCAAGTACACCACCAGCACCTGCACCAGTCCCACCACTACCTCCTCCATAACCGCTGCCGCCACTGCCACCATAACCTGTCGCTGTAGGTCCTCCATAACCTCCATAATGACCGCTACCATACCCACCAGCACCACCCACCGAAGACTGGGCCTGGCTCCCAACAGAAGACAACCCACCACCAACTGACGAATTCAGAGGATGGTTACCCATTGGAGGCTGACCATGATGCCCACTGGAAAACCCTCCATAAGGACCCATATTAGCAGAGCCACCGTATTGACCCGGCCCAGGCCCAGCTGCCGGAGCCATCCCCATTCCATTTCCATGGGTATTCCCACGAGCCTGGACACCGTCTGGCCCACCACGTTGCTGCTTCCCATCTGTTATTGCCAGCTTGCAATTTAACTGCCGCCCCTCTACATTCTTCACTGGCTCCAATAGCGCAGCCTGTGCCCCTTCAGGTGTCTTGTACACAAAAAGAGCAAACCCTTTCGACCTTCCTGTCTGTTTATCAAAGCCTAATGGACCTTCCTCGATCTCCCCATACAGTGAGAAGTGGGCTAAAAGCTTATCTCCTGCAAGATCAGGTGGCACGTTCGATACATATATTTTCCGTTGCGCAATATCTGCGGTGTTGGTGTTAGAACCCGAATTGCCTGCTGCAGCAAGTTGTGTGACAGTTACACGTCCATCGATGCGCTTGCTAGGCTCACGAAGAGCTAGTAGAGCCCCGTCCACATGGCTGAAGGTGACAAAGCCATAACCCTTGGACTTACCGGTGGCCTTGTCGACGATTACAATGGCTTCTTCAAGTTCACCAAAAGTTGAAAAGAGGGAGCGGAGGCCGTCGGTGGTGGTGTCCCAGCCGAGGCCGCGGATGAAAAGCTTGCGTTGGGAGATATCGGTGTCAGCTATTGCCCGGACGGCGGAGAGAACGTCGGGATGGCGAATGACGGCGTCTTGGAGGATGTTAATTAGCTGGTCGGGTGTGAAGCGCTCGATTACCTTGCGAGCTTCCGACGGGGAGAGCTTTAGGTGATCAGCTTCGCCGCCGAATCCGTTCTCGTCAAGCTTGCGCTTTTTGGTGGGATCCATTATCGGTAGCATTGGAGTTAAGAAAAAGATGAAGATTAAATTTGATAAACCCTAACCCTAAATCACTAATCTAATCTGCGAGCTCTCTTCACTCCGCGAATTTGAGACTGATTGTGTGAAAGAGAAAGAACAGTATGTTAGTAAAATGGGTTTATATATAGGCATATAGATGTTGGGTTTGTGGCTTTGGGTTGCTTCAAACAGAGATTTTAACTTCCCACCCCAATTATATGTAACACCCTGTCATAGTATTAAATTGCCAAAATTTTACTGACCGACAAATGAATAAAATTTAGGTTTTAAATTTTTGGTAGGCTATAGGGCTGGAAATGAGTCAAGTCGAGTCGAACTCACCTCAGCTCGGTTCGACTCGTTAAGAATTGTTCGAGTTCGAGTTCGACACGAATTTTTTTTTAAGTTCAAACTCGACTCGTTATAAGTTCACGAACAGTTCGGTTCGACTCGTTAGGTTCATCTCATTAGGTTCAGCTCATATGATTCACAGACTTAAAAACTATTTTTTTAAATATATATATTTTTTAGTATATTTGACATTCTAAATAAATATATTTTTTTAAAATAAAATATTAAAATAAAATAAAAGTTATCATATTGAAATTTAACTTTATCTTCGAAATCTACTAATTCAAAACCTACACAATTTTCAAGAGATACATTTGAGAGTCTAATTAAAAAACTACTAAATTGAAGATTAAATTTGTCTAAGATTTGGAGTAAATATTTAAACCTAATCTTAAAGACAGTATAATTCTTCTCATATGTAATCGAGTTGACTCATGAACCTAACGAGTCGAACTATGTATAGTTCAAGTTCAGCTCATTTAGTTAACGAACTTAATTTTTCGCTCATAATCAACTCATTTGGTTCATGAACCTAGTTCAACGATTTAATTGTCGAATCGAATTCCAAACTATTTTCGAGTTGTTTTGGTTCATTGCCAGCCCTAGTAGGCCATAATAAAATTTTCGGTACAAATAAAGTTTTTAATAGTATGTTGTAAAATTTTGATATATCAGAAATTTTACAATTTTCATAATGTTCAATTAATTTTAGAAATTTGAAATTCTTTTATTTGATATCGAAAATTTCAACTAAATTAAAATTTTTAATAGTGTTATTTGTTTAAAATTTTAAATGTTCAGGATTTTGTCGATAATTTTGAATGGCTGTGATTGCACTTAAAATTTTATGTGGTCTAGAGTAAATGTAAAGTTGTATAAATGGGGGAGTCACCGGTTGTTTAAAAATATCTCAAAAAATGTCTCTTCCTCAATTTTTGATTAAATTAGAAGTGTACTTCAATGGAGCTCCACATCCCGTAGAGGTCTGGCTCTCGGATGGCACCACATTTCTCGTCGGCCTGACGTCGAAGTTGAATGAATTGTTGTCTGATGCCGAAAACAGAAAAGTGACAAATATCGAGTTTCGTAAAAATTGGATTAATATTGACAAGAGGGTGCAATACAACCTTATTGAGTTGAAGACCGATGAAGGTGTGTAGGATATGTGGAAATCATTTTACCTTAAGATAACAAAGGGATTGATCGAGTTAAATGCTAAGATTTTAAGATCCGTCGATGACATAATTAAGATGATAAATCGTTCAGAACCATCGGGAAATATCTAGGTTTTCTAACTTATTATTGTTTTTTAAGTTATGTAATCTATTGTCAAATGTTAGTTTATGTTGTTGTTATATCAATGGGAGATCAAAAAATATCATCTAATAAAAAGTTATGATGAAGATATTTAAGTAATATACAAATATAATATACAAAAGATGTCGAAATAGACTCCCACAGGCTTATGTGCAACCCAAGATAATTCAGTATAAACCTCGTCATTTGGGTTTACCAAACCCACGAGGTTATTTATAATAACTACAATCATCTAGAGGCAATGTTGGTCATCGGCATCAACTGTATGAGGCGGCGGCGGTGACACGCCATCAACAGGTACCCAAGCATCTGAAGGCCCAACATCAATTATAGGTGGGA